>CM029663.1:51888543-52488543 GCA_017311315.1 Dendrocalamus latiflorus | reverse complement strand
GACACACCTGACCTCCATACCTCACTTTTGTCTATCGTCGTCGTTGTACATGCCTACCAACACAGTCCAAATCCCATCTTTTCCTCTAGAACTTGGTGCGCTTCCTGCTTGTACAGAGCGACACGACGACCTAAATCATCTAGTATCACTAAGTTTACCAACAACCTAAGTCTATATCAATGTTTGAAATCCTAAGTTGACAAGCAATCAATACAATTCTAGGAATATAAATTGTAAGAATGTAAATGAATACAAGGAAGCAAACCACAATTCACATGGTCATTTTTTATCGTGATGTTCAGAGACTTGCCTATTTCCCTTAGTCTACATTGAGGTAAACCCAAATGAATTGGACCGGCTCACGAATTAAGCCAAATACCTCAAATCCACTAGTGGTAGATCTTTTTCTCTCTGGGTAGGTAAGCTCCAACCTTTACAACATGTCAGACCTTCCCACAAGCTTCTTGAGAAGATAATCGGACCACGATGCCTCCATACCGTCTAGGAGTTGGCAACCTCCAAAAGTAATAAGCCAAGCCCTCTACTTACTCTCATCAAGTGCAACACACACAAGTGAATACACAATCCACCTTTAGAAGTAACACATGCAACTAGAGATCCCTCTCCTTGTTCACAAGGTGCAACATATGTATAATTGAGAGGAGAACCTCATATTGATTCAAGAGAGTGAAATAGGATGCATTAACCTGGCCCTCAACTGACCACAAGGGGTACATATAGCCCCCACAACAAAACCTAGACGTTGGGACAAGATTCCAACAGAAACAGCCTGAACCAGTCTAATTGCCAACACATGGCTAGTCAGACTGGCCTCCACTGCAATAGATAGAAAACTAGCCATTACAGATCAGGCCGATTAGACCGCCCACAGAGGGACCGATCAGGCCGCTCAAACAACACCAGCTCGACTGCTCGACTAAACCCTTAGAGATGCAGAAAAAACATGTTCTCTAAAAAAAGGTGCCAGCTACACAGCCTGGTTGGACTGCTTCACTGGTCAGACAACTGCAAAGAGGGCTGGTCATACCACTTACATGGAGCTGGTCAGACCGCTCTAGCATGACTGAGAGAAAGAAATCCCCAGCGGTTCAACTATCAACATATTTCTGGTCATAGCACTATCTGGTCAGATTAGCCAACACATGGCAGTGATACCGGACCACAGTTAGACTGGCCAACACATGACGGTCATACCGCTATGCAATTTTCAGCGGAGATAGAGATGCATGTATTTCAACAAATTTGCGAAACACATTCATATATTGTAATACCATGCACACAAGGATTTAAACATGATTTAAAACAAGTTTTAAAACACATTAGCATACTTTAGAATCATGACACAAGGTTTAAGGACATGGACTCAAACCGTTTATAAAACACGTTCGCAAACTTAAGTTATATGTTGTAAGGATTAGATATGCATAAATCTCAACTATTTACAAAATACATTCGTGAACAATAGCATCATACCACAGGAATCTAGAGTAAGCAAAATTTAGTTATCAACATATGATGAGACTCAAGCTACTAGACAAGACCCCTCTTTATAGTACGACAACATATATTAGCAATCCAGTCTCCCAATCAGACACCGAAACTGGTAAAAGACTAGAAACACATATTTAGCATATGCTAGTTATATATTTGGCTTGCGCATCCACTTAGAGCTTTCAATTCATGGTGATCATCTTCTCTCCAGGTCCGTATCCTTATTTTGCTCATCAACACATGATGAACTCACTTGATGTCAAGATCTTGACTTGGTGACCATTAACACACGATGCTATCCATCATCCCGAACCTTGATCTGATGACCATCAACACATGACGTGTAATATCCCAGAAATTTTCTTTTTATTTATTTGAGTTTACATGAGTTTTTATGGATTTTCTTTTTCCTTTCCTTTTTATTCAAGCCTAGAGCTAGAAAAAAGGCTTCCTATTTCCAATTGCAGCCCAATAGAATTTATTTTATTTTTCTTGAGTTTCCTTCACTTTGTAGTATTTATGAGAATTTTCCTAGAATTTTTGGCTCTTGTTTGTTAATTTCTAAGCCTTGTTGAAATTTCTAACCTTTATTTAAATCAAAAATGTATTTGAAATACCCTAAAATCTCTCGAGCCGAAACCCATTTCACCTTCTGACCCTTTTCCCTCTTTCTCCGCCCTAGTCCAAGCTTCTCCCCATGCATGGCCTCAGCCCATGACCTTTCTGCTATTGTGCACGGCTTCCTCACTACCACGCGAGCTCGTGCTGCCAGACCATCACTCTTCTGCTGCCATCCTGGGCCCACATGTCATCTTCTTCCCCTCCCTTTGCCTCTTCCTCCCGTCTCCTTTCCTTTTGCGTGCCGACGTGGAATCTGTGCCGGGTTTCCCTTTCTTTTTCCATCACACATGCACAGGAATCAGTTTCCTTCCCTCGCCCGCCAATTTTGCACACCATGTTTTCCATCAGAGCATCGGGCCTTTCATTATTTCTTATATCTTTCCATCGGCACCACCACAATTCTAGGGAGAATTCCCCGTCGTGTGTCCCCTCCTCAACCCTATAAACCCCCGCTGAGCACCTCCTAGCACCGCACCATACCTTCCCATCACCAATTCACTCGACAGCATTGCCAAGAGCCTTTGTGCTGTGCGCCCTCCACTCCCAAGTCTCGGTCCAACTCTAGCGAAAAATCCCGGCCATCCAGAGCATCATCAAGCCTCGCCGTCAATGCCATCATCATCTCTGTTCCCTCGTGACCCTCGTCCACCCCTCCGCCGAGCAAGAACGCCGCCAAAGCTCCCCCTCTGTCGAAAGCCCCTTGCCACTGGCCACCTCCAAGTGCCTTTAGGCTTCACGACAAGGTGAAATGAACTCCACTATGTGCCATCCTCCTTTTGCAAACCTCGCCGACCATCGCCGCCCGCCTAAGAGTCAGCAAGCCCTTGGTATTCGTGCACCACCACCACTGACCATGCCACATCAGCGCACGGTGTAGACATGGATGCCGCATCGCACCACATCAGTGCACAACCGCTCTGTCGGCATCCCGTGCCACACAAGCATAGACCTGGTCCATCGTGGACCAGGCAATGTCCGTGGACCTAGGCCCACATGTCAGCGTCTCCACCCCTTTTTCTTTAGAAAATAATTTGGCCAAGTTCTAAATACCATGCTAATGCCATAATTACCTTTTTCCTTAGGAAAATAAATCTAGAAATTCCAATTGCTTATTTCTTTACCTTTTTCTTAGTTTCAAAACTTTCAAACGCATGTTCTCCTCTGTCCTAGCTTCTAATGGATCCATTCTTTTTCTTTCTAAATTCATCTAAAATCCTAATCTATCCATTTCTGTCTTCCTTTTGAATTTTTGAGTTAATGTGAATTTTATTTGAATTTATTTTTTTTATTTTCACGTGTAGACTGCGACGTTTATGAGGAGTACTACTTCGACAACTCTCATCAATCCACAGAGCAAGACAAGTTTCACATCTTGACCATGTTGATCCCAGTTTACAAATAAAATTATGTTACTTTAAATTGTTTTGCATGCTTATGTTTATTCATTATATTTCAATTCTAGTTTTAAAATCCTTAGTTCATACCTACTTGTTATGACCACATTTGTCATTGAACACTAATACCTTATCACATTAAAATAAAACTCTACTTAGTACACTAGTATTGGTTAGAAAATTTTGTAGTAATGCTTAGTCATGCTTAGAGATATTTTAGGCTTAGGATACCATTTTCACATAAAATAATGATTATCTTTACTATTATAAAAATATGAGTTCGTGGTCATCGGTCCGTTCTCCCTCATCTTTTCTCAGCCGTCCAATTAAAGATCAGCCATCCAGATTTGTATGTAGATAGTTCTTTCGCTCCTCATAGAAAAGGTCAGGCCGACACGTGAGCCATGCTCCTCCTCTTCTCTTCCCTGCATCCTCCGCCTCCTGCAACCACTCCACCTCCCGCAACCGTCGCCTCCTTCTTCCCCCCGAACTCTCGTGCCGCGCCTCCTCCTCCTCAATGCCGCCACCAATTCCTTTCCCGTGCGGCAGCGTCTAGTCGCAATCCCCCAACTTCCCCCAGCAGCGTCGCATCCCCCATCGCCGCCTTCCGAACGCATTTGCTCACCGCTTCCTCTCCCTATCTGCTTGCCACCGCCTCCCCACCTCCACCTCCCGCAATCGCTGCCTTCTTCTCCCGCGAACCCTCGTGCCGTGCCTCCTCCTCCTCAGCACTGCCACCAATTCTTTCCCCTCATGGCAGCGCCTGGTCGTAGTCCCCCAACTTTCCCTAGGGCACCGCCACCAATTCCATCTCCCATCACCCCTCCAACCAGCAGTACAATGCTCGACGACAGCGGTCGGTGGATCGGAGAGAATGGTGCTCAGTGATAGCGACCGGTGGATCAGAGAGAATGACACTCGATGATAGCAGTGGTGGCTTCCTCTTACTTGCCCACCTACGTGGCTCTCCCCCCGCCGGCAATCGGGTGACAAGACACAAGCGCACTGGAAGCCTGCCAACGTACAACCACCAACGATGGTCGACCGCTCCTGACCTTTGATCACGTGCGATGGTCAACGACTTCTAACTTACGACCATGAGGCGTGATCGATGGCTTCTAATTTATGACCATGAGCACTGGTTGATGTGCTTTGACTTATGACCACAAGGTGTGGTTGATGTCTTCCGACTTACGACTACGAGCGCTGGTCGATATGTTCCAACTTACGACCAGGAGGTATCCTCAATGACTTCTGACTTACGACCACGAACGATGGTCGTCGGCTTTTGTTGTATGATCATGAGCCATTGTTGAAGGATCCCAATTTAGGACCACGATCGATCTTCGACTGCTGCCAACTTATGATCACCAGCGATGGTCGACCGCTCTCACCCTATGATCATGTGCGATGGTCGACGGTTTCCGACTTATGATGACGAGGTGTGCTCGAGGATTCCTGACCTACGACTGTGAGGTGTGGTTGATGTCTTCCGACTTATGACCACGAGGTGTGATCGACGGCTTTCGACTTACTTGACAGTTTTAAAAACTTTTAGAACATATTTGTATGCAGATTCTAAAATTTTTTACCACCTGTGAGTTTTAAAACATGTAGTATGATAAATTTTAAAAATCCGTAGCAACGCACGGTCATTCAACTAGTTAAAAATATATTGTTGACTCTGGTGAATCAAGAAGGTGTATGAAATGTTTAAAAATAAAATATAAAAACTTCGTTTAGACTTAGGCAAATGATTAGGTGGTGGGTGCTCGATGGCACAAGAGGTATGTGGAAAGTCTGCCTAAGTTAATTAAGGACTGATCTGTAAGCTACTGCTACAATGCCGCACTGTACTACCAGAACCTGAGTCTCATTATAGGTTGAATGTGAGCGTGGCGTAGGCCACGAGAAGTCTCACACGGTATGAGAGAGGGTCCAGATTTAATGGATTCTTTATTGGGGGTAAAATCTTAGCAAGGGCGTAACTAGATTGATGACTTTGCATTGTAAATGCCTTGTGATAATCACTTAGTTGCACACTGAAGGAAACATGTTATGGCTGATATTATAAGTTGATTATCTCTTGTAGGTAAAGCTATACCATCTCTACAGAGTGTATATACTATCCTGGATAGCCATGCCCACGGTCATGAACAAGTCGAGTAAAGTTTTTCATATATTAGACTTTATTTTTTAAAAAACTGGTTTAGATGAAAGTATTGGAACCTTTTTAGAAAATGATGGACCAGATGGGATACTCGTGGTTAGGTTAATATTGGGTTGGACCAGCACTAATAGTATTAATTTGTTTAAATTATTACTTTTACTTATTATATTAAATTTAGCAATTTACATCTATTTATTGTATTTGTTCAAATTTTGCTTTACGCTCAAGTAACCCTATTATGTCTTAACTTGTTGCCCATACATTAATAATGTATTTTTTTGTGTAACTTGCAGAGTACATTGTTGTACTCACCCTTGCTGAATTCTGTTGCTCAGATGAGAACAACTTTGACAACGGTGAGAATCAGGACAAGTAGGTCACATCTTTCTATCTTTTGCTTATAGGTAGGCTTGTAGGGCTTCTCTGCTTTATTTACTATCTTCTCTTGTTATTTACCTTTATAATTGGCCAATGGGTTGTGGAAATGTAAAACTTAACCATAAGGTCCATACTCTCTCTATTAATAAAGTTGACAATTATGCATGATATGTATCCATGTTACTACTATGTGTACTAGCTTTAGCTAGATTAGTGCGATTAACACGGAGAATCCAAAAGTGTTATTTCTAGGTCCGACATGATGCCATCCATCATCCTGAATCTTGACTTGATGACCATCAACACATCGCCATCCATCATCCTAAATCTTAACTTAATGTCCATCAACACATGACGCCATCTATCATCTCGAACCTTGACTTGATCATCAATACATGATATCTATTGTTTCACTTGATGACAATCAACACTTGAAGCCATCCAAAATCTTCATCATCATGGGACATAAACTATTCTACCAACTTATGAAAAATATTAGTCTCACGAACTGATTGTCATTAATTACCAAAACTTATCATTAACACATAATAGCAGGTCTAGATTCTTCACTCAAGCCCAATGAAGTCCCGCTGGTGGGGGCTACGCCCCTATATATGGGCTCTCTCCAGTTTATTTTTAGAATTATTTTGTTTAGTACCATTGCAAATATTACGGAGTTGAAAAATATTATTGCTTATGAGAATGATATGTCGGGCTTGAGACCACCTGTTAGTGACACATTAGAAGGTATTTTTTCGCTCCACGATCTTTACGATGGTACCGAACAATATTGCACTTCTTTTTACCTGCGCTTATGTTTTGGACACAATCCTTGATAGAGACCTTTGATAACACCACATGAAGCTTGTTTGGAGCGTAAGGATACATCTTACTGGAAATAACTCCATGATATTTGCGATGGTACTGGACAATATTGTACTTTTTACTTACGCTTATGGTTTGGACACAATCCTTGATAGACACCTTTGATAACATCACATGAAGCTTGTTTGAAGCATAAAGATACATCTTATTGGAAAATAGCCCAAGTCCTCAGACGCTCCTATAAGATTCATATATTCCAACCAGGGACTTCATGTGAGTGTATGATTGAATAATTTAAAACATGTGTCTCTCTCGCAGAGACAACAAAGGTAAGGACAAGGGAGCTAGGGATGCAGTGATAGCTCAACAAGGGACCGACGTAGTTCAAGTCCAGTTTTCAACAAAATCAAGTACTCCCTCCATTTCAAAATGACATAATTAATTTTTTACGGTCTCCAAAGTTAAACTTTTACTCTTAGTTTTACACTAATATATTTATGACATATCGTGAAAGTATAGAATTATGAAAGTATTTCTTACAACAAACATAACAATACCATTTTAATATGAACAATCTAAATATTTAGAAAAGATATTATTGGTCAAAGATTACCAAGTTTGATAGGTAAAAATCAAGAGTGCAAGTATGCTAAAACGGAGGGAGTAATTGAGATTATGTTCAAACACAAAAATAATGAACAGTTCTAAAAAATACAAGCTGAATATTAATAGGAAGGTATAAAACTATAATGATGTGTTTGATTTGAGAAACAGATTTGGTGTTTTGAATTTATTTGGTTAAAGGAATGGAGTGGTCTTGTACCCAAGGGCGGACCTAGGCTCTGTGCTCAGGGGTTGAAGGACAGAGTTGGCCTATTTAGCCCTAAGGGCATCTCCAATGGTCTGAGTCAGCTATCTATATGCATGTACACATCAGCATATATCCTATGTGGAGGAAAGAGAGTATGCAAAAAAAATCGAGCCAGCTCTTCCTTAAGCACTAGTCTATAACGCTAAACGAGGCAGCCTCAATAAATTCTGTGTGTGCATGTAAGCATCAAATAGCTATCCTTATAGATAGTTCTTTAGAATGCTAGCTTTAGTGTATACTATATAGATGATGTGGAAGTCTTATAGTTAGTTGCTAGCTATAACCATTGGAGATGCCTATGTAGTAGCAGCAGCAGCAGCCGAATTAGTCATTAGTAGTAGCCCAGTTAGCAACCCAATCGCCTAGCCTTCTCGCGTCCCATTCCTTTCCCTGTCGTTAGTACTAGCCTAGTTAGCGGACGCACGCAGTAGCAGAGATTGTCGATCCAAATTGCCCTAATGCCATTGTTGCGGTTATGCACTAAACATTATATATCGGAGTTCTGGGAGTCCCGAGAGGATACCTAAAGTTTAAAACTCAAGAGAGAAAAGAGACGTGGTATGTATATACAAACACATGGTATGTATATACAAGCTTTAGGTGCTTCGGTTCGAAAAGAGGAGGAATTCATGACAAACGCGGTACGGAACTGTGGAAGAGTCCCAGCTCCGAAGTAGGGCCGTAAAAAAAGCTCGAAGGTCATGAGCTACTCGAGTTCGGCTCATTTTAGGATTGATTCGAGCTTGGTTCAAACTTTAAACGAGCCGAACTCGAGCTTAATCTCGAGCTCGCGAGCTTCACCGAGCCGAGTTCGAATAGTTCGCGAGCTCCGATTCGAGCTTAAATAGTAATACATAATAATTCTTACCAAGCTTACTTGAACCGAACTCGACCTTGAGTTTTTCTTATTGTTGAAAATTAGTGTATATTTGAATTATTTTGACTGTTATCGAGTTTACTAGAGCCGAGCTCGAACTTAAAATTTTCTTATTATTGAAAATAGTGCATAATAAATTATTTTAATTGTTATCGAGTTTCAACGAGCCGAGTTCGAGCCCAAATCCAGCAAAGAGCCGAGTTCGAGCCAAAGTCTAGGCTCAGGCTCAGACCCAACTCGAGCTCGCCGGTTTTGACGCCTCCGTTTGAACTTCGACCGTATCAGCCTGGTACGCACCGGCACCCGCGAGACGCAGGGTCTGTTCTTTTTGGCTGCGGCTTATAGCTTTTGGCTGCAGTTTGTAACTTTTGGGTTGTTTGTACGAAAGATTGTAGAGTAATAAAAATTCACGTGCGGCTTTTGCCGATATAAATGAAGTTAGTAAAATATGTACTACAATTAATTAGTAGATCTTATCTTGAAAAAAAACTTCGTTTAAAAGTTAGTTACTGTAGAAAAGTCAAAAATAGCTTTTAGAAACTGAAAACAACAGGACCGCAACCACAGTCCACCCAAGGAAAGCCGCCTCCAAGTCTAGGGTTTCTTTCTTCTTCTCCCCACACGCGAAGCAGGTGGGTGGAGCGCCCGATCCCTCCACTCCCCCGCACGCACGAATCGCTCACCCCCCCGGGATCCTCTGATCTGCTCGGCCGCGTCGCAGGTGTAGCAGCAGGCCAGCAGCGCTGATGGCGGCGGCGGCGCCAGCGGACGCGAAGGCGGAGGCGGCCAAGATGGACCTCCTCGAGGACGACGACGAGTTCGAGGAGTTCGAGATCGACCAAGGTGTGTACATGCGCACCCGCTACTCCCTATCATCGCCTCGCCGTTATCCTGTAGCGATATTTGGGCCGACGAGGCCAATTCGCAGTAGCTTGGTTGCGTGGGGCTGTCTATTTGGGTGATTAGGTTTGGTTGGTTCGAAACCCGTGCGATTTATCAGTCATCTCATGCCTCCCTTGCGATCGGTTATGGGAGAGATTTGCGTCGGAATTGTTGGAACTCCTCGGGAACTACTCAATCTTTCACGAGATTCTCAATAAAAGAGTACACACACAAATGGAGAATGGATGGACTCACACGCACTATTTTCTGGAAGCTAGCAGAAATGAGAGTACGCACATGCGAACATGAGGGAGGAGATAACACTGAAGAAGGAACACACGTACAGAGACTTGATGGTGCTGCTTTCTTTTATTCTCTCCTACACCATACAAACTGATTGCTAGTTCTTAAATAGCACATCCCCAACTGCATACGCACAGCCAATGCGATCTCAACTGCCGCACGTTGCTGCATGCACTGCATGAGAAACCAACTTTCTAAATATAAGTACTAAATCATGCGGTCAAGCCACTGGGTCTTGATCCTAAACTCACGCCACGCCACAGACTTGATCAACAACCAACTAAACAAACTTTGTCTCTAGTAAACAGTCAAGACTAAAACAAATACTAGTCAAGATTAGTGCTAACAATTTCCCCCTAATCTTGACTTCCGTTTATTTGAGTACCTTCTCGCCAAGCCTTAAAGTAGTGCCGGTTCTTCGTCGGCATCCGCCTCGATGAGATATGCCTGCGCTTTCTCCCTCTTGTTGGGCTTCTGGCATTTTGAAGCGAAGTGTCCATAATCGTTACAATTAAAACACCTTACTTTTGCCTTGTCAATTCGTCGGTATCGACGTCCACCGCCGCCACCAAAAACACCTGAGGAGCCTTCACCTTCACGCTTCGATCGGGCCTCCCACTCTGCGCGCGTCAGGAGCAAGTGCTCCTCGTCTCCGTCGTTGTTGCCGTAGCGACGTTCTCCCTCTTCCTGCGTCTTCAAACACCCGATTAGCTCTTCGATCGACATATTTTTTATGTCACCGAATTGCTCAATTGTGGTGACGACGGGAGAGAACTTCTTAGGCGCTGCACGAAGAAACTTCCGCACGATGTAGACCTCTTCCATCTTTTCGCCTAGACCTCGTATCAAATGTTGGAACTCCCCAGGAACTACTCAATCTTTCACGAGATTCTCAATAAAAGAGTACACACACAAATGGAGAATGGATGGACTCACACGCGCTATTTTCTGGAAGCTAGCAGAAATGAGAGTATGCACACGCGAACATGAGGGAGGAGATAACACTGAAGAAGGAACACACGTACGGAGACTTGACGATGCTGCTTTCTTTTATTCTCTCCTACACCATACAAACTGATTGCTAGTTCTTAAATAGCACATCCCCAACTGCATACGCACAGCCAATGCGGATCTCAACTGCCGCACGTTGCTGCATACACTGCATGAGAAACCAACTTTCTAAATATAAGTACTAAATCATGCGGTCAAGCCACTGGGTCTTGATCCTAAACTCACGCCACGCCACAGACTTGATCAACAACCAACTAAATAAACTTTGTCTCTAGTAAACAGTCAAGACTAAAACAAATACTAGTCAAGATTAGTGCTAACAGGAATAAGGGGAAAGTAGTAGACACTTCATTGTTCGGTCCCGGTGTGAATTTTACCTAGAGTGAGGTAGGTTAGGACTTTAGGTAGTATAACTTATCTTGTGCTGTCAAGGACATGGGACAAACATAAAGGCTGTTAGTTTCCCATCTGCTTTAGTTTGGAATGACATTCACTGCTGCTTCCTGAGTAATTCATCTTCCCTTGGGTTTGTTTTATTCTGTAAGTGGCCTGGTGGATTTGATTCCTTTTGGGAAAATTTGTACATATGTGTGTTTCTTTTATTTTGGCATGATACAATGTTCTAATCTAGGTGGAGAAAATTGATATTATGCCACTACTTTGGAGTGGTTTCGATAAAATGTCATCCAATACATGATTAGCTCTATGATTTGCCATTTTAGGGGTTTTAGCCATTTCTTTTTTGTTTTTTATTTTTTCCCCAAAATTGCATAGAAAATGTCAATAATACCCTCCTATCCTTTTAGCCATGTCCTTCCATTCATTCCAGACTCAATCGGAAGCCACTCAATCTCTGTCTCTGTTCCTTCCAGGAGACGCCGCCGCCGCTGGAGGGATTTGCCGCCGCCGCCGGAGAGCTTCGCCGCCGCCGCCGCAGGGACGGGCCTCATCAGCAGCGTCGTCTTCGCCGGGATGCTCATAGGGGCATTCCTGGGTGGCCTCATCGCGGACAGATACGGCAGAAGGTAGTAGTAGCAGCAGCAATTGTGTTGGTCTGGGATTGGGTGCTGGCCATGTGCTCTCTACTTGGTTCATTGAATTTGTTCCTTCCGCAAAGAGAGGAACCTGGATGGTTGTTTTTCATTGTTGTTGGACTGTGGGAACAATCTTGGAGGCTCTACTTGCTTGGGTATGTGAGAGACCATGTGGAGGTGTCCTCATGTTTGTGATGAGTTATTGACATTTAGTTTGTAATTGAATTTGATTTGAGCGTTTCCTGCTAAGTCGTAACTTCTGGCCGTTGTCGTAGGCTCGTTCGACCACTTTGGTTGTGGTCGGAAGCCTGCCGGGCAGGTTACGACCACGTTGTCATCAATCGGGAGCCAGGCGAGTCATTTACGACCACACAGTCGAAGGTCGGAAGTCTCCCAACTCCTTTACGACCACGTTGGCCGTGGTCGTAGGCCAATTTGACCATGTTGGTCGTGGTCGAAACAGGTTACGACCACGTTACCGCGAGAGGTAGTCGGAGGTCGAGACTTCGACCACTGTAGTCGGTAGTCGGCAGATCTCGACTTAGACCACGTGGGAAGTCGAAGCGACTGCGAACACATTGTGAAGCGGTCGTATGCGGTCGGCTGCGGGCGTAGGACAGTTGGCCATGATCGAACGCTGCTATGACCATGTTGGTCGTGGTCGAAAACTTGGTTTTCAGTTTACGACCTTGTTGTGTCGATTACGACCACTCTGGTCGTGGTCGAGCGCACTTTCGACTACGTTGGCCGTGGTTGGAAGTCGTCAGTCGGAGCTACGATTTCAGTGGTCGAAAGTCGGTGCTCGAACTTATGACCACGTTGAGTAGTCGTGGCCTTCGACCACGTTATTGCAAGAAGCGATCGGAAGTACTCGGGTGAAGTCGTAGCGCGGTAGGTTGTGGTCGGAAGCCCATTCGATCACGTTATAGACTTAGGCTGAAAGTCGTAGCTTCTATTGTCTGGTCGTATGCCTTCCAGAAGCGGTCGTATCAGCTGGGAATCGATCGTAAAGACATTTGAGAGGGTCGTAGACCGTGTGCATTAATGTTTAAGTGATTTTGACCGGTCGTAATGTATATACGACTTTGTGGAATGTGGTTTGAGCCTTGTTTTCCGATGCAAATGGATGTTATCCTTGTCTAGTGCGGTGCTATGTGATGTTTTGTTGTTTGTGATGGTTGCAGGATCTTGGAGATAGGTCTGGTGAGGCTGGGAAGGTCGGGACGAGACACGCGCGATGTTGGAGTCCAGAACGACCAAGGGAAGCCGAAGGAGACCTAGTCTTGCAAGGGGTTGTAACCTTGGACAGCAAGGCAAAGCAGGAGGAAGTTTCCGGGAAGGCAGCGGGATGGCATTTTGGAGAAATGCGAAAAGCTGCAGAGGGAAGCTGTGTCTCTGCAAAAGCACCGGAGTTGTTGGCGCTAACGGGCAAAGCAGTGGAGCCGTTGGGTTTAACGGGTAAAGCACTGGAAGCTCGTGGGTAAAGTGAGTTGAAAACCCGGTGTTAGGTGGAGGTTTACGGGTTCCCCTTCCTTGGTGTGTGGCTATAAATAGAGAGGGTAGAGCTCGAGAACAGTGGAGATTCTGATCCCCGAGTTGCTCTGTTTCTTCCTTGTTTATTTGTGTGGGTTCTCGGGATGGAGCAAGTGTGCTCATGTATCTCCCAGTTGGAGTGGCTGTAGAAACCTCCATTATCAATCATTCATCTCTCTTCCTCTATGTTGAGTTTTTGTTCTGTGAAGTGTTTGATTGTTTTGTTTGTGCTTTCTCTGCGTTATCTTTTTCCATGTATGCATGAGAAGTTGGTTCTCAGTTGTGCTTTGGCCCTCTTGATTTGAGAAGAGTTCTAGCTGCCTTGTTTCCTCCTGCTCTAAACTGGAAATCATTCTCAAGACCATTTTGGTCAAGTTATTTCCGAGAGCCACGAGTGGTCAGAGCAATCTCTGCTTGCAGTCGTGTATCTTTACAGGTTCTCCGTTCTTTGTTCGGCCACATCTCTCTTCTCTGATTTCGTTTGGTTAGTCGATCAAGTCTTAGTCTTCATCGGTTGCTCGATCACATGTTGGTCTACGACCACGTTTTTTCGACCAGAGAACTAACTTGAGTATTCGATCTCCTTCTTCATAGCTCTCTAGCCATCGAAGAAGAAGATCTGGTGGGAGTACTAGGGGGAAGTTTTAAGGCACCATTCACCCCCCTCTGTTGCCATTTCGGTCCTACAGTATGTTGTCTTCCATTCACAATTAGATAAGTTATCAAATTATACTGTGTGTGACATGCTTGTCATTCTGCTTTCTTTCCTATTTTGTTCAAATTTTCCTCCATAAACTCAGAAAGAATAATCGAAATCTTCTGCTTGCAAGATAGAGAACCTAGATGTTTTTTTTAATTCATTGAGTCGTAAAAATACAACTTACTTCACAATGCTTCTGCGTGCCTTAGTTTCATTAATAGAGCATGTATATCTATCATCGAGAGGCCAACTTTATCTATTCAGTGTAAGATCATTGCTTCTGACTGTGGTTACTAACAGTTGCAAAATCACCCGTCAGTTGCCAACTTGATTGCCTGAAAATTCCTCTCATTATGCAGATACTTCATGTATATTCCTCTCATTATGCAGCGGCGGCGGCGACTTCCGACGGCGGCGGCGAAGCTCTCCGGCGGCGGCGGCAAATCCCTCCAGCGGCGGCGGCGTCTCCTGGAAGGAACAGAGACAGAGACTGAGTGGCTTCCGATTGAGTCTGGAATGAATCGAAGGACATGGCTAAAAGGATAGGAGGGTATTATGGACATTTCCTATGCAATTTTGGGGGAAAAAAATAAAAAACGAAAAAGAAATGGCTAAAACCCCTAAAATGGCAAATCATAGAGATAATCATGTATTGGATGGCATTTTAACAATTGCCATCTAGACAGTGGCATTTTATCGAAGCCACTCCAAAGGAGTGGCATAATATCAATTTTCTCAGGGTGTATTTATGGTTGTGTATTCCTTGTCAGTTGTGAAAATGTTCATGCTTGCTTCCTTGAGAAACAATATCAGGCATGTACATCTATGGATTCTATGCTTAGCTGCAGTTGGGGCTTAAGAAAAACATGGAAATGAAATCTACTTTAGTCTTCTAATTACATGTTGGGAAAAAAGTAATTACATGTTGGGCTACTTTTTTCCCCCTTGGGCATGTTGATCTTTAGTACCAGTTTCTTTCTCTCCTTGGCATGTTTGCCAAAAATTGCATCTAAAGACAATCCCCGGAAGGTGAAGGCCGGGTACAGAGGAAACCCGTTGTTGACTGTTGAGGTGTACAGGTAACAAGTGTGAACAATTGATCAAAGACTGTTTGCCTTCCCTTGCAATTTCATCAAATGATATGTTGGTTGTTGGTGTAAATAATGAGTGTTTGAAGCCAAGTTTTGATATAATTAGTTAAACCTTGTCATGTCAATATTCAGCAATTGTAGCTGCACACACGCTATTCACTTAGATAGAAAACAGGATAAGACATAATACAATAAGATGCATCAATGGACATTTGAGTGACGATTATGGTGTATGCTATGCTGTTACTCCGCCTTTTTGCCCTTTCTCTTTTTCTGTACCTGTGCATGCTTGTGCTGATATGCACATTTGTATGTACATGCTGGTAGGTTGGTTTTTTAAATTCTGAGTTTGCAATGAAGTGTTCTTTTGTTTCTAGATGAAATGAAATGATTTAAAACAGAATGATTCGTGAAAGGTGGACAAAGTCTCCCTAGGTTCTAGAAATGACTAAAACATAGTATCTTAGCCTCCTAGGGTCCAGAAATAACTAAACAAAGTATGTGTAGGCCACAACTAATATTTAAATGGCATGTGCGTTTTTATTTCGGAAGAAGAGGGTTGGAGATTATCGAATAACCCTATACGACTTTCCAGAGATTGCTTGCTTGAATGAAGCAAAAGGAGTTATGTACTCAACAAATTAACGAGACTAGGGACTTCTAGCTTGTGGTGGGTACAGTTGCTGTTTTTTCTTTATAGCAATGTTCAGATTAGCTTTGTAATCACAAGGTAAGATCATGGTTCTAAAACTCGGTAACCAGTACTCGCTCGGTTATCTCACCTTGTAGTGATTATACGGTAATCGGCCTTGTAACCGGTTTTTCTATTTAAATAATGGATTTATATATGTATATTCATGTAGCATCAAAATGGAGTTTAGCATGAAATTGTAAACGAGAAAGTAAGAAGGATCACAAGCTGAGCAAGTGAGCATTTATGTAATCAATAATGTATTGTAAATCAGGAAGAAGGATCAATGCTACATAAAAATTGATGTAATTGTAAATTGACAAGTGGAAATTAGCAATAAAGTTGAGCTCATAACTCATATTTTATATTGTAGTAAAGTGCTAACAACAAAAGGTTTAAGGATATGATTTGAGCACAACAACTCTAAAACTCCATGACGCATACCTAATTACCTATATAGCTTTTAACAAAAGTAAGGCTTGTTGTTAGCATCTTATCACTTAGTGTTTATTTAACTAATTTGCCTTCTATATAGCTAATTAGCAACCAAATCAAATGGTGTCATATGACTAAAGTGGTAAACTAAAGCTCATGAAGTGCTAGACTGCTACTGCTAGCCTACTCTAACAGCTTTTAAACGGCTTGTTCGCCGAGTATCCCGTATACTCGCCTGGATATACCTGGTAGACCTGTTGATTACTCGGTTTTGCATCCTAGTAACAGGTGAGGTGACCTAGTACGAGTATACGGCTTGGTAGACCTGTTTTTAGAACACTGGGTAAGATATAAGGTGAAAACTGCCCTCTTCATTGTCACAAGATTTGGCTTTGCTTCTACCAAAACCTATGTTGTGATTGGTGCCTATGTCTGATTTAGTGGCCAGTAACTGGCCACCAAACGAAACTAAGGTCTATGTTGCCATTTGTGGCTATGTCTGATTTAGTGAGCAACAAACGAAACTAAATGTTTCCACTCCTTGTCCTTCATGTGTTGGATGATTTTTTTGTGACATGACTGTTATATGTAGTGCACTTGTATTACAGTTGGTAAATATCTTATATTGGGTTACATCACGAGGTATATGATTTTGGCATAGTTTTTTCTATTCCTTTATTGCTTGTACTGAATTATACACTTCATATTGCATAACTGTGTGTTTGGTTCACATATTTTTTTTATTAAAAAGGCTGAACTTCTACATTTGCTAGGATAAGTAACATGTTACTATCTGTATTGCTACATTCGCTTTACATGGCTAGTAAGATGGCAAATTCACAGCCCAAACCATGTTGCATAATAGTATTGTATGGGTAGTAATGATAGCTACTTTCTTGATGCTCTGCTTGGCATTTCAATTTGTTATCTCTTATGTCTTGTGGTTGTGATCTGACTACTATCGAGTGTGTGCTTCTTTGTGGTTGCACATTTCCTGCTGCATAACAGTCCTTTTTACCTCTGATTTGCAATATATTTGTTTTTTTTTTCAGAATGTTCTGCAAGTAATTTGGTAATGCATATGTGCTGAATCTTAGTCCTAGGGGTGAAATTTTGGATTGGTGAACCACATTTGCCGTTGTACATACCGTGAAAGCTGGCAATAACACGTGGTTTCTGCATTCTTGTATTTTGCAGAATGGGATGACAAGGAAGATGGCAATGAAGTTCTCCAGCAATGGGAGGACGATTGGGATGATGATGACGTTAACGATGATTTCTCGCTTCAGCTGAGGAAAGAACTGGAGGAAGCCAACTCCCAGAAGAGCTGAACTACTTCCCTAGTAATGTCAAGCTGCAGTACATCTATCTTTGTCCAGGCACTGTAATACCTTGTCTGCCCGTTGCTTTCTGAACTGCGATGTGCTTCCTACTCTATATGTGGCGGAACAGCGTTACATGAAACTTTGTGGCAATATGGCATTTTCCACATGTCAGGGCCCGGCAACCATATGGTGACCTCGAAAGTTTGTGGCCATACAGCAATGCACAACCATGAGATTTAGATGAGATTTGCAAAGTTCAATGCATGCACTAATCGCCAACTTCACACCCATATCGGGCATCTTTTCTTCACATTATAAAAATTGTTTTTCGATTTTTATATAATAACTAGCTTTCAAATATAGCGACTTTTTAAAGTAAAATCTCTAATTTAATTGTATCACAAATTGTAGCGGCTTTATTTATATCGACTAAAATCATATGTGAGTTCCTGTTACTCTGTATTCTCTTTTACGAATAACCCAAAAACCATAAGCTACAGTCAAAAGCTATAAGCCGAAGTTTATGGTTATGTTGGCTTACGGATTTGGGCTGTAGCTTATGGTTTTTAGTTTCGGCTTATGATTTTTTTTATTGTGGCTTATGACTTTTGGGTTGTTCGTGAAAGAGTACAGAATAATAGAAATTTATGTGGTTTTTGTTGATATAAATAAAGTTGTTATATTATGTACTGTAATTGATTTGTAGATTATACCTTAAAAAGATACTTCGTTTAAAAGATAGTTACTATAGAAAATTCAAAAAAATAACTTTTAGAAACTGAAAAAAAGAGATTATTCATTTGGGATTAAAAGTTTAGGCTTATAGTTTTTTTTTGCTGTAATGGTTGGAAATACACTGCAATTATTGATAAATTTTTAGTATAATTAAATTTAAAAATAAAAATATTATATCATTACGAAAAATACAAAAGAATAGAAAAACAAAAACAAAATATCCAAATAATAATAATAATAATAAAATTAAAATTAAGAAGCAGAAGCTAAAATGATCCATGATTGTATGATCCTTATGGCACGACGAACCACAGATTTGATTGTACCGATGTGATGTAACCTTGCTTAGATATTAATAAAGGCTGCCTTTATTTTTATTTAAAAGAGTAAACTAAGAAAGTATCATTTTTTCTTCCCAAGAATTAAGAAGAAAATAAAGTACCCGAGGGCCTGTTTGGAGAATTTTACGAAAAATAATTTAATTTCCGCATGAACCTAGATACATTTAACAAGTTTTCTATGAAACGGTTTAATTCCAGTGAGAAGTAATAAAAAAATTCCAGCTTCTCGATCGGAATTTAAGGCTGTGATCGTTTTGGCTTCAGCTTTTAGCTTCCGGCTTATTTTTCACTATTCATAAATTTCGTCTTTTCCTAAACTTTTGGATTTTTGTTGAGCTTTTTTGCCGGTTCTTTTTTCCCGTATTTGTTTATATTATACGTAATGGCCTAACATATTTTTTTATATTTTTTAATTTTTTAAATTTAATTATGCTAAATAAGTCTTTGTCAGCTACAATATTTTTTTAGCCAGCTACAGTGCTTTTCAGTCATAAGCCATCAAAAATAAGTCCAAATAATCACCACCAAGTTCCAGTAAGAAGTAAAAAAATAAGGCCCCTGTTGTAGGGGTGGCCCCCACCTAAGCCCAGCAGGCCTGTCAGAGGAATGTAAGGCCCAAAACGGTGCATGTATAATGACATAAATACCCTCGAGGAGGGTACTCAGATGTAAGGGCATTAGTGTAAAAGCACTCCCCATATAGATGTATATATGCAGCACAAGCCATGGGGAGGGAGAGGGGCCATACTCACCTAACTCCCCCACTACCATACTCTCTCTCTGTTTGGTCTGTAGCCACAACAGTTGGCGCCGTCCGTGGGGAGGACAAGAGCAAGCCTCCAGGTCTGAAGGAGGATGGCACCAAAGAAAGCTTCACCGTCGACGGCGAAGAAGAAGGCGGAAGCGGCGAAGTCTCGCGTCAACACCAGGGCTTCAGCTCTAGCAGCTATAGGTATGGGCGGCGGTGCAGACGTGACGACCGTGAACATCGACGTTCGCGACGCGACGCCCAACCCCGCCACCGATGAGACGCCCAGCCCCGCCACCGCCGCGACGAACAACCCCGCCACCAGTGACACGATGCCCGACCTCGCCAACGTCGCCGCGCAGCCAGACCCCACCAACACCGCCCCGACGACCAGCCCCGACGATGGCAATGCAGGCGCATCCGTCTTCCCACCCGGCGCAGAAGCGGTGAATGGTCCCAGCGGCGGCGCGGACCTCGTCACCGGCTCCAGGGTCCTCCAGGACAACGCGGCGGGCAGCCTGGGCGCGCAGGCCGTGGTCACCGCTGTGCCGGTCGTACCGCCGGGTGCACCGACGGCCCCAGCCACGTCCGCAGTGGAGACTGCCCTGCTGGCGGCTCTCAGCGCATTTCAACGGGAGCTAACAGACCTCCGCGGAGCTGTGCGAGACATGCAAGAGGCTCAGAGCCAACATGCCCCCCCGGCGGTGGCATCCGAACCCGCTTCGGCGAGGGCGGACAGCCGCGATGCCCCTACGTCTAGTCGCGTCCCATTACGGCGAGTAGACCCAGAGTCCCCGCTCTCCGCGGGCCTACAGCAGGCGGCATGGCCTGAGGACTTCAAGTTCCTGAGCGTCATCGAGGCATACAAGGGCGACTCCGACCCACGGGAATTCGTGCGCGTGTATGAGACCACTATCGAAGCCGCTGGCGGAGACGACACCAAGAAGGCAAAAGGACTCCCTCTCGCGCTACAAGGGGTGGCGCTGTCCTGGTTCTTCACCATCGAACCACAGTCCATCTACGCGTGGGAACAGATTTGCGATCGACTCTACAACAACTTCCAGGGAAACTATGTCGAGCGTGTCGATGCGGACCAGCTCTTCGCAATCAAGCAAAATCCTGAGGAGAGGCTCCGGGATTACTTCAAGCGCTTCGCGAAAGTACGTTGCCAGGTCAAGGACATCAACGAAACAACCGTCATCAACGCAGCAATACAAGGCCTCCGACCGGGACCAATGGCCGAGTACAACGCGCGCAAGCCCATTATGACGGTCGCGAAGCTCTTCGACAAGATGGAAGAGTACGCCAGGGCGGAAGAGGACGCGCGGCGGCGACACGGTGATGACTCCGACACCAACAAGGCGGAAGGCTCGGTAAAGAGCGAAGGCTCGCCGAAGCAGGACTCTTCGAAAGGTAAACGCAAGCAAGAGCAGCCGAAGGGCGCCTCCGAACGCAAAGACCCCCAACACAATGACCCGTCAGGCGATAGGCCCAAGCGCGACCAACGCAAGTCCAGGAAACCTCGTTACGTCTTTGACATCGAGGGCGGCTCCGAAGATAACGCCTCCGCAGGTCGCGGAGGCAGAGGGCGCCGGGGCCGAGGACGGGGGCGTGGCCGGGGTCGCGACGACAGAACCCGCGAAGAGTACAGCGAACAGCACCACGGGCAGTGGTGCGAAATCCACGGCCGAGGCAACCATGACACGCGTGCTTGCGCCACTATCGCAGCACTCCGGCAGAGCGTCGCTAGGGACAAAAACCCAGAGGCGCGCGCGACCATCGTGGCCCACGTCCAACACCCCCAGGACCAAGGAATGCAGCCCCAAGAAGGCCTCTTGCGAATTCAGGCACATGTGCAACAACCTCGGGAGGGCCTCCTGCAGTTACAAGCCCCGGAAGGGGCCCAACGCATGATCATCAACGTCATTTCTGGAGGCTCCTCGTTGGAGTTCGCCTCGGCGCGCCAACGGAAGGCCTATGTGAGGAGGTTGCACCACGTCGCGGTATACCCAGCACAGGCGCCGCCGGAATGGGCACAACACGAAGTCACATTCACGCCCGCTGACGCTGAGGGCGTGGAGTTTCCCCACCAAGACCCTTTGGTCGTCCGGGTCCTCGTAGCAGGATGCGAGGTCAGGCGCGTCCAAGTCGATGGAGGAAGCTCCGCGAACATCCTGTTCGCCACGGCCTTCGACCAAATGGGGATCCCTCGGAATCGTTTGGGCCCTTCAGGCATCCCGTTGCAAGGATTTGGAGGGCAACCTTTGCGCGCTTTGGGCCAGATATGCCTCCAAGTCTCCTTCGGCCAAAATGACAACGTGAGGAGCGAAGATGCCATCTTTGACGTGGTCGACATTGCATACCCCTATAACGCCATTTTGGGGCGGCCACTCCTAAATACTCTTGGGGCAGTTCCGCACCACGGCTTCCTGTGCATGAAGCTTCCCGGACCGCGGGCCATCATCATCGTCCATGGCGACCAGGGCATGGCTCGGCGCATAGAGCTTGGCGCCAGGGGTCCATGCCACACGGCTCGCCAAGGCACCTAGGCCGGGTGTGCAGGTGCGGAGCCCCCGGGTGCCCTCGGAGAGCGCTTCGCGCTCCTCGGGCACAAAGTTGCCCCAGCAGCAGCAGCTCGCCAGCGGTCGCCCCCGTCCTCACAGCGGTTAGTGGTCGATACCTCCCCTCTTTTGTAATCGCTCACCCGCGTAAACGGGAATTTAATAAAGTTCACCGTTTGTACAAATTTTTCTTGTTTCCCGCAACAAAGACACGTGTTCGCGCGCGCACTCTCCGTCAGAGATACGGGTATGAGTATAAACAAAGACACGCGTCCGCGCGCGCACTCTCTGTCAGAGATACGGGTATGAGTATAAACAAAGACACGCGTCCGCGCACGCACTCTCCGTCAGAGATACAGGTATGAGTATAAACAAAGACACGCGTTCGCGCGCGCACTCTCTGTCAAAGACACGGGTATGAGTATAAACAAATACGCACGGAGGGACACCTCCGCACGCAGTCCACGGACTCTAAATAAGACGTAGCGTTGGGGTTTGCCTCCGCACGCACTCTCCGGAGTATAAAAAGACGCGGATGCCATCCATGCGCACTCTACGGAGTATAAGCAAGACGCGAACACCGCGCACGCATGGACGTTGCTCCTGTGCGTACTCTTCGGAGTATAAACAAGACGCGGATGTCGATCCCGCGCACTCTCCGGTGTATAAAAAAGACGCGGATGCCATCCCTGCGCACTCTACGGAGTATAAACAAGATGCGAACACCGCGCACGCATGGACGTTGCTCCTGTGCGTACTCTTCGGAGTATAAACAAGACGCGGATGTCGATCCTGCGCATTCTCTGGAGTATAAAAAAGACGCGGATGCCATCCCTGCGCACTCTACGGAGTATAAACAAGACGTGAACACTGCGCATGCATGGACGTTGCTCCTGTGCGTACTCTTCGGAGTATAAACAAGACGCGGATGTCAATCCCGCGCACTCTCCCGAGTATAAAAAAGACGCGGATGCCATCCCCGCGCACTCTCCCGACGTGATCTATGGGGTGCAAAGCGCGTCGCGGGAGCCTGCTCCTATGCGCATCCCCCGAAGTACCAAGGTGACGCACCAGAGGCTACCCTCGCACAATCCTAGGGGACAGCGCTCGCGCGTGTCTACTTCGACTAGGCGCCAGCTCCGCTGCCACCACTTCGAAGGGTAGGGGACGGAGCGCTCGCGCGTCTACTTCGACTAGGCGCCAGCTCCGCTGTCACCACTTCGAAGGGTAGGGGACGGAGCGCTCGTGCGTCTACTTCGACTAGGCGCCAGCTCTGCTGCCACCACTTCGAAGGCTAGGGGACGGAGCGCCCGCGCGTTTACCCCCACGCACGTAGCACCCTCGGCCCACCCCGCAAGCACCTGCTCTCCACGGCTACTATCCTCCAAGGTAGGGGACCAGCGGCTTCGGAGCACCGCCTCGCTGCCCGCCTTGTAGGCATTGCCTCGGCTGGACGGCACGTCCTCGGCGCCCGCCTTCGCCTCCTAGGCACTGCCTCGGCGGGAGGAACCATCTCGGCGGGACGACATGGCTCCAGCACAGGACCTCGCCGTTTGCCACCAGCGCGGCCACGGTCTCGACCTCGGCTTCGGGTTCGAGGAGCGAACTCGCGCGAGGGGACTCGTCCGTCGGCATTCCCCACACGTCGTACGGGCGGAGGTTACGTCACGCCAAGTTTTGGCTTGTTCTCATAAACAGGCCACCTTCAGTGCATCAACATTCTTTCGAAAGTAATGCGGACGGGCTTGACCAGAAACCCCGACTGAAGGTGGGCCTGTCTAAGAGAACAGGGCAAACCTTGCCGTTATATGCAGAAGCATAACGCGAGCGCAGCAATTGCGACCAGACACTGCTAACAGACGTTAGTCAAGCTCCCAAGAAAAACAGGCCTCCATTAGTACATCAACATTCCCCAAGCTGCGTAGTGCCGCTATGGAATGTGAATGCACTGAAGAGACCCCTTTTAGGGGAGCAGCATCTATCCGAGCACACAATGCAGGCACAATGCTGCACCAGCACGCTATATATACCCCATCAGCGGGGAAGCCAACCGGCGAAAGTCCAACCGGCAGGAGTCCAACCGGCGGAGAAGCGTCGCAGTATCGCACCACCACGATGCTTCAAGACCCGCGCCGCGCCAAACGTGTTTCGCCACGTGGACGGCCAGGAGCAGGAACGTCGCAACGTGGTATCACCACGACCCCTCAAGTCTCGCGCCACAACCCCTCAAGTCTCGCGCCACGTCAACCAAGCCTCGTTGGGCAGGCCGGCAGTCGCCCATCGTCAAGGGCATGCCAACCTCGACTTCGACCTTCGCTCCGGACGACAACCCCGACCCCGCCATGGCAGGACTGTGGATGACGAAGCCTTCGCCGAGCCACCCGGCGCCGTACCTTCGCAATAAGGCGAACACTACATTTCAACAGACGATTGCATACGCTCACATGCCGCAGGGACGGAGGGGGCCAAAGGGCTCGGCAACATGACTTCGGCCCGTGAAGCCCATCACCATGAGAGGCTCCTGTTGTAGGGGGTGGCCCCCACCTAAGCCCAGCAGGCCTGTCAGAGGAATGTAAGGCCCAAAACGGTGCATGTATAATGACATAAATACCCCCGAGGGGGGTACTCAGATGTAAGGGCATTAGTGTAAAAGCACTCCCCATATAGATGTATATATGCAGCACAAGCCATGGGGGGAGGGAGAGGGGCCATACTCACCTAACTCCTCCACTACCATACTCTCTCTCTGTTTGGTCTGTAGCCACAACAGCCCTGTTTGGCACAGCTCTAGCTCCGAGATCTATGCTGGATCTGTAGTTTGTTGACTAAATTAAAGTGATTTAAATATTTTTATTTAATATATAATATAAATGAAATGAGTTATGTAAATGCACTTAACATACCTACAACTCTAAATCCAGGATTTCCTACAGCTACAGATAACCAGATCTAAGAAATCTATCTAAAACTCTGCCAAACAGGGCCTCCGCTTCTCTTCCGGAAGGATGGAGAAGGAGTTTTTTGCTATTATGGTACCCTCTAAGTTGGGCTTCGACGAAACGATATCTACGTCGTGGGCTTCTCTAAAATAGTACTCTTGTGCTTAAGGCTTCTCTCAAATAGTATTCTCAGAGATTTTAACTCAAATAATTTGATTTTCGAATTTGTACTCCCCCAATTGACTGAACTACCCTGTTCATTTTGTTTCTTCCAGTTCCAGTAGCACGAACGAACTCTTCCATTTCTCTCACTCCCTCGATCCAAGCCGGCGGACGCCTCCGCATTCTCCGGTGCCTCCCTTCTTGCCCTCTGGTCCGGCGTCGCACGCCTCCACTCGCGGGATTCGCTGGGGCTGCAGATCGGAGAATCCCAAGGTGAAAAAGAAACGGCAGCAACGGAAAAAGGAGAAGGGGAGCGGCGATGGCTGCCTTCTGCTCCTTCCGTTCCGTCGTCCGGGCTCCTCCGCCTCCGCGGGGCCTTGCCAGAGCAGCAGTGCGCTGCTGCAGCGCCGTATCCGGTGCCGTCTCCACCTCCAAGGTAGGCGGGTTAGCACTCCCGTACCACGTATTCAACTCTTGATCTGAAGATCTCCTCAACTCCTTTGCTGCTGAATCGTACTATTCCGTTACAAAACGAGCAGCAGCTACCCACCTGAGTGTGTAGACTATGTATGGATTGTTATCTCGCATTGGTTGCTTCATGTGTGAAGCTCGTCTTGGAGGTTAAAGAAAGGCTGCAGAGGGAGCATCCAGGCCTCCCGACGGGCAGAAACGGGAGGGATGATGACGAGATGATCCTCTGGTTCTTGAAGGACCGGAAGCTCCCCTTCTCCTTTTTCCGTTGCTGCCGTTTCTTTTTCACCTTGGGATTCTCCGATCTGCAGCCCCAGCGAATCCCGTGAGTGGAGGCGTGCGACGCCGGACCGGAGGGCAAGAAGGGAGGCACCGGAGAATGCGGAGGCGTCCACTGGCTTGGATCGAGGGAGTGAGAGAAATGGAAGAGTTCGTTCGTGCTACTAGAACTGGAAGAAACAAAATGAGCAGGGCAGTTCAGTCAATTGGGGGAGTACAAATTCGAAAATTAAATTATTTGAGTTAAAATCCCTGAGAATACTATTTGAGAGAAGTCTTAAGTACAAGAGTACTATTTTAGAGAAGCCCACGACGTAGATACCGTTTCGTCGAAGCCTAACTTAGAGGGTACCATAATAGCAAAAAACTCATGGAGAAGACGGCAGTGCAGTACGGAGGAAAAATCTACTCGACAGTGCGAGTTATCTTGCTTTCACGTTACAGGCGCGGTACTGTCGTGTCACTCCTACATAGCCTTACGCTCGCAGCCTCCCCGGCGACGCCCACTCCCGATCCAGCGAATCCAATTGCCTCGGCGCCGGCGGCCGGGCAGGCGCCATGAGCTGCGCGGCGGTGTGGGCTCCCCCCTCCGCTATAGGCCCCGCGTCCAGCTGCAAGCGGCGGCGGTGGCGGGGGACAGCCTCCTCCTTCCGGGCCTGCGCCAGTGCGGACGGCGGCGGCGGCAGAGGGCTCAATCGGATGGTGCTGCACGACTCGCTCGACGCCGCGGGGGTCTCCACCGAGCACGCCAGGGCGGCGCGGGAGGGTTTCGCGAGGCAGGTCGGGAGGCTCACGCGGGTCGACGCGGAGAGCAGCATCGCCATCAGCCGCGGCGCCGACCTCGCCCGCGCCGCGCTCTGCGTTGCGGCCGAGGACGACTCGCTCATCTCCCACTCCTCCGTCCCGCTCCCCGTCGACGCGTTCATCGAGCGCCTCGACGACCTCTCCACCGGGTTCCTCGCCTCAGGGTACCTCCCGCCCCCCGGCGCGCCGCCCGAGGTCTTCCTCGACAACCTAGACCGCTACTTCTACGTCCACAAGGTAAATTCTACAGTGAAATTCACGTGACTTAGTGCCATTTCATATTTGTGCCAGAAGCCATTACAAAACTTTGGGCTTCTCAAATCAAATTCTCTTTCTTCGTTTCATTTCGAGATAAGATAGGGATCATTACCCCATCATGTACCTTGCTCATCTCGCTCCTGTCTCACCACGCATCTCCCCCCACCACTCGCCTCCTCCTTTTTTTAGAAGTCATTTTTTCAGCCACCCCTATTTACTTTTAGCCAAAAATCATTAGCCGCAACTAACATGAACAGACCATTTATAAGATTTTTGGGTAAATTGGAACAATTGCATGAGCACATTTGTATTATGGTTTGGCCTGGGATTGCATATGCAATTTCACATCCTTGGTTAAATTGTGGCGAAATTACATGTTCTACCTTCTGATTGTACGATGAATTGATGTGCTCATATGTCAAGATTTTCCATTCAGGGGTTTCGAAGAGCAAATGGAGCATCCGATGTTCGGGCTATATATCTTCATTCGGTATGCCTGACGCTGCCTTTTATGTGCTTATGTGATTTGCTTCATTGCTTGTGTATGGTTCATCTAACGTTGTTTTGCTTTGTACAATGGCCAGGTTTTGACATGCCGATCAGGATCAGCTCTAATGCTTTCATTGATATATTCGGAGATGTTGAAGACGCTACGGTTATATGGCTTACTGGACTTCAATGCAGAGATCTTCTTTCCACATGATCTCAATAGCCTCCCTCGGGGCTATGAAAAACACAAAAGCAAGTTGTTCGATGAACTACATATTATGACGTCAAAGTCACTTCTGATTGAGGTGAGTCTATTTCGATATTCAGTCCCCATGTTTCATTTTGTAACAGTCATTATGTGTTTTAATCTGCTAAATAGCTGTGCAAGTCTCAGGCAAGAATAGTTTTTGAACATTTGCAAGGCATTTACTGCCAATTCATATGACAATACCATAGTGGAGATTTTGGGCAAATATCCTACAACAGAGAATTTCTACCGTGCTCTGGTTTGCTGAAGGGAAATCTTTTCATCGAGCTTCTTTACTAGCAGAAAGATTGCTAGCATTTAGGTTTCACATTTCGAAATGAGACTTGAATTGGATTCCTGCTTGGCAGTTTCTATATGCAAATTCTATCAATGTTGTTTCCCAACTCTTACGACCATTCATTCGTATGGCACTCATGGACAGGCATAAACTGAATTTTGGTTCTGTTCCAAATGAACAAGGCAGTTTTGTAGGCTAGGCCTTTTCAGCGGTGACTGCATCTGCGTGCTTAGCTTCATTCATTGGACATAGTACAGCTCTCACGCTTTTTAGCTTTTGTACAGCGCTACAGTAACTCGCTTTTAAACGGTGCGTCTTTCACAGTGGGATCTACAAGTTGATTGTAGTAGACACTGTACCAAGTTCAGCTATACCGGCCAAAATCGCATATGACTATCTCCCTCCTTGTAATCTCTCTTGCGAACAGTCAAAATTCAAAAACTATAAGCCAAAAAACATAAGCCATAGCCTAAAAGAACTATAGCTTTTTGTCCTCAGGGGCTCTTGCCTCTTGATTCTCCCCTCCATGCTTGAGTCATTATAAGTATTCCAAAGTATAGGCGCACGAAAAACGGTTTTGAAATGACGCTTTTGGAAGTTCCATCTGTTCCATGATAGCCAAGATTCAATCAGGATGTAACATTTTGCATATCAACTCTTAATTGGAATTTGATCTGGAACTGTACCAAAACAGCTTGTGTTTGGAATTCCATGTGTAATGTACTGTTGAGAGTTTTATGTGCACTTTAAAAAGAAGCAGTGAGGTAATTAGGTTCCTTATTTTTCTCAGTCATTTTCCTCCTGCCCTTAATCTTAGTTATTGTGCTTGTCCTTTCTTCTGTTAAAGGTGGTATTATGAGGCCCTGACAGTTAATGGTTGTTGAATGCAATACCATTTGGGCTTACTTCAATTAATCCTTTTTCAGAATTTAAAAACTCTGAAGGATACGTTTTGGCCGTTCCAGTCTAACCAGTCAAGTAGTTTATTTCTGAATGCTGTTGCTGCATACCACCATGGCCCTGGTAATGTAGGTGACAGTCAAGCAAGGTCACATGGCAATATAAGGTTTGTTCTATATTTAACTTGGACAGCATATAATTTCTGTCATTCTCATACATTATTTGCATCGTATGACATTGGAGTGACGTGAACTTCATTAACAGTGCCATAGAGATGGCTGCTGCTAAAGCTGCTCAACATAGGTTGATGCGTGGAGTATGGACTAATGTCCGCTTCGGTGATATGAGGCGTGCTTTAGCAGGTACGACATTTTTGTTCCCGTTTAAATCACTTATTTATTTTTTTGTTTCCATGCAATGCATAGTAGCGTTAATTGAAGTTCTGAATACTTCAAGCATATTGTGTATACAAGCAACTGATTACACTAAGTCACCTCATTGATAATTTACACTGGCAGAATTTATTTTCTGTGGTGCATCCAAACTGCCCAAATTTGTACATTTCTTTTTCCCCGGGCAAGATTTGGATAAGCAATTGGTCATTGCTGTGCGTATTTATTGCATTTTACACTACTGTGTTTTCCTGTTCCTGCATTTTTGAGCAATCACTCACCAGATTCATTCAATCTTGTATCTTCATGGCAGCTTGTGAGAGACTCATCCTACTGAATCATGATCCCCGTGAACTGAGGGATTACGCTGCCCTTCTGTACCACTGTGGGTACTACAAAGATTGCCTGCACTACTTAACATCGTACCAAACTGCCATGGTAATGCATCTTCAAATGCAGCGTTCAATCATTGTAGAAATCACAACACCTCTAAACGTAACACTGCATCGATTGTTTCCTTCCAGGTTGGGCAGCCTCCGAATAATCCATTGGAGATCTTGGAGGACGACGCGGTGAATACTCTTATGGCGCGAGTAAGCCTAATTCTGGCAGAGGATGGTTGGAACAGCCGCAGACCTGCCGCAAGTTACTGGACCAAGAACTCCGAGCCGTGGTAGATTAGGTACTCATTCTTGACCGTCTTTGTGCAAAGCAAAGGAATTGGCAGTGTATATATAGTATAGTACTGTATGCAAGTCTGAAACATAGATGTGTACAGCTTGCACATATAATTGACCATAGCCATTTTTCCTATCCGTATGACATGAACTGAAATCCTGATGCTGTCCTCCATCACATGGTTGAGATGGCAGATCGCACTCTCACACTACAGATATTAGATTTGATGCAACCTATCCATGCTACAGAACGGCAGACTGCTATGACAAATGTAAACTGGACAGCTTTTCACTTCACAAAGGTGAAATGTTTTTACCAGGTACGAACACAGTGCTGCTGCTTATGGACGATACTCCATCGGCCATCCGATCCATTTTATATGGCTTACAGTTTTGTGAAAACTTGTTGCGAAATATAAACCATTCGTGTAAATCTAATGATTTTTTTATCCCTTTCTCCAACCGTATGCTGCACTTTTGAGGACGATTTCGAAAAATATGAATGATGGATTATACCAGCATGAAAATATTAGAAATACTGAAATAGACAAGTTTCCCAAAGTTACAGGCGTTGAAGGACACAATAAAATTGGACGGGTTTCTCTGTGCCCTGTTCCTGTCACAATTCTATTGACTTAGTTTTATCGGTGGACCTACAAGATTTGCCCTTCTCCCCAACGAAACGGCGTTCTCTCTTCATGCTTCAGAGCATCTCCAGCAGTAGCTCTCAAAACAGGGCCCCTACTTTTTATTTGAGGGCTCTCCTTACTTTTGAGGGCTCTGTTTTTTAGGCTACACTCCAACAGGAGTCCTCAAAACAGGACCCTCAAATTCATTCTTAGGGGATGACACATAGGACCCACCATCATCCTCATCCTACTTTTGAGAGCCGAGGGGCAAAAAACTCACTCCAGCAGGGCCCCTACTTGAGCCCTCAAAAGTAGGGGCTCCCTCCAGACCCCCCAGGAATGAGGGCTCGAGGGGGAGATTTGAGTGCCCCCTACTTTTGAGGGCTCAAGTAGGGGCCCTGCTGGAGTGAATTTTTTACCCCTTGGCCCTCAAAAGTAGGATGAGGGCTCAAGTAGGGGCTCTGCTGGAGTTGCTCTTACAGAAAGGAAGCAACATCATTTCAGGAATTAACAAAGAAGTTATGTGTAACCTCCCATTTTGGGATTTTACAAGTGTTTGAATAACATTTGCAACTTGAATTCAAATCAGAGTACAAACTCGAATTCAAACTAGTTTTCAAAAATTTTCAAAACCCCAAACCTTACTTGGGCTTGGCCCAGCCCGTTCCCTATCTCCCCTTTGGCCAGATGGCCTCTGGCCCGGACCAAGTGGCCCACGCTGGCCCAGGTGCCCCTCCACGTGCCGTGCGCGTCCTTGGCCTGCTCCCACCACACACGCGTCAGCGTCGCCCGTCCCTGTGCTGTAGTACTGCGTGTTGACTCTTGTCATTGTGCTCACCAGTGCTAAGCCGACCTCGCCCATGCCCTGCCTATTCTCTCTCCTCTCTTTTCCCTGTCGCACCAATGCTTGCCGCGCCCGCCCGGCGTGCCCGGACTTCGCCTGCCTAGCCGTTGCAACTTCTCCTTCACGCCTTAACTCTCCTCTACGCAATGTGCCAACCTCAGCATCCTTGACCTCTGCACGGGCCTTAATGCTGCTCAACGGTTCTCACCCACCTCCTCGGTTAAAATCCCCCAGGCAGCTTCGCCTAGCTCCCAATCGACTCCCTGTCGCTCTCCTCGCCATATAAAGCCTGCGCTCCCCTCTTCTTCCTCTGCCCTAGCCAACCAAGCCACCGGGGATGCCCTCCTCACTCATCGCACCTCCGCCCGATTCGCTGCGCCTAGGCCACTGCAAAGGAACCCCGATGTCGACTCGGACCACATCGACCACCGCCTCCCACTCCGGCAAGCCACCTGCGTCGACCTCCCCTCTACTGCCTCAGCCCTCCACCGTCAACTCACTCAACACCTCCCTGAGCTCCGCTCTCACCTCCGATGAGTTCCCTTCTACCCCTAGATGCTCCCTGGCATTTAATTGGCTTTTAGTGCCGTAGCTCGTAGTAGTGTCATGGTGCCTAGCTCCATCGCCGCTTAGTTCGCCACCGGCCATTGCAACCACCAAATTGGACCGCACCATCCTTACCACTAGGCACGATTCAACCTTGGCTTTCCATTTTTACCCTTCCCATCGGCCGCCGTGGCTCCTCTCACTGGTGACAAGCCACGCTCTCCTCAGTGGGAAGACGAAACCACTATAGCTCATAGGTTGGTTTAAACCGCATGATTAGTTTAGGTAATGATCATAGTTAGTGTTAGTTAATCTTTTCACTGACACACGGGCCCTATTTCATTAAGTTAAGCTTTGACTCTATGACATATGGGCGCCTTCAATTTAAAATCCTTTTAAAACTCGGTGACAACTGGGCTTGGTTCGTTGCGCCGAAGAGTGCATGGTCCTACTGTAGAATCAAGGATAACCGACTAGAGGGTGCTCTCTGGAAAAAAGACTCCACTCGGTTCTACCAGAGCTTTCGGAAAGTGGAAGTACCGCGATTTGCACGCTGGTACTTCCGGTTGTCTGGACAAAGCATGGATCGGTTTCGAGGGTGCTCTCCGAAAAAAAGGCTCCATTCAGTTTTTCGGAGCTTTCGAGCGCCGGAAGTACCGTTTAAGGCTGTGAAACTACTGCTCCACGTTAGTTCCGCCATTGAATCTTTGGTACTTTCATTTTTTGATAGAGCACATATTTATCTATCAACTTTAATTTTCAATGAATGCATGATTCTAAATTGATCCAAATGGCACAAGAATATGCTATTAAGCTACTTATCATGATCCCTCTTTATGGTACGACATTTAACCTATAATCCAGTCATCCATCCTTTCTCCGAAGACCGGTAAAAACGAAAAGATCATCCTAGTCTACATATTACCTTTTGCCTTGAACCACTTTGATCTTCATGTTGATCCTTATCATGCGTCTTGACATCATTTTAAGGACTAAACCTTTTAAACACTTAATAAACATGTCGTCCCATATTCACATAAATTCATTAATTATCAAAACTATTTTTAAGGGCCTAGATGCTTTCACCCACCTATCAGCTCCTCAAGCCTTTTTTCTTAAGAAAATATTTCAAAATTAAATTAAAACCCGAGGGCCCCAACTGTCAGTCTCTGTAACCTTTTACAATTAATAAATAATTCAAAAAAGAAATTAATTCCAGTAGACCCCACCTATCAATGAGAGGGTACTATCTCTCCTCTGTTCATTTTTGGATTTAATCCTAGTATAAACTTTGGAGATCCCGTTCTCACTCATTTTAACTTCAAATTTAATGAAATTTGTTTCTAAATTCAAGATCCATCTAATGGTAGTAGAATTGTTCAATTTGTAGTTCATTCAAATTTTTATTTGAATTTATTTATTTTACTCGTGTGTTTATTTATTTTCTAATGCAATCTTTCGAGTAGAGTACGAAGACACAAAAAAAGCCATAGTTTGAGACTACTCAAGATTTTCAAGACCAACCCGCTTATGAGCTAGGCGAGTCAATGCTTTGGTCATATTGAATCTACATTTTATGAAACTTTATATTAGTTTAAATTATAAAAATTTTATGCTACTATTTGTTATGCAAATATATGTTTAATTTAAGGCTATAGATACATGTCTATTCAACATTGCATTATTATTACCTCATCCTTTGGACATTTGAATCAGATAATTCTTATCGCCCTAGAAACTTAATGGTAACCTTACTAGCTATAAATTGTACTTAACCGTCATGCTAGTCTTGCTTAAGTATCAGGGCATTAAATTGCTCTCTCATCATCTTTTAATCATAAAACTAGTTTTGGACAATCATTGGAGGAAAATGACTGCTATGTTGAGATACTTAGTTTTATGCTTCTCAAAACCCTAAAACTTGTCGTTACTCATCTGGACGGATGGTAAGAAGGTTGGTGCGAATGTAACATAAGAAATTATGGTTTGTGTTAGTATCACCCAGATAACTCTAATGATTGAATCCTATGATGACCTCTCAATATAAAACAATATAACTATAAGTCTATAATAGGTAGATCTGGCTAACTAATTTGTATCCACCAATGCAGGTTGCACCACTGGAGTAACCCACGGGTCATATTGCTGGTTTTAAGGCATCATGGACATGAGTCATGTCGTCAGATTTAAGCCGTCGTATGGTGCAAAAGGGGGTCTTGGTGTGGTGGACGTAACCTCACTAAGATGAAATCTTACTATGTGTAACTTATACTGGGTGATGCATTGTAAAGGTATTGTGGTGATCTTCTTGATTCACATATCAAAGAAAATATATGAAACATAATAAGTTGATTATCTCTTGTGAGTAAAGTGTACAATCTCTGCAGCGTATAAACTGTTCGAACAGTCGTGCACACGGTCAAGGGCAGGCATGGAAACTTACTCGAGTTAGTATATATTTCTAAAACTTTGTGGGTGGAATGAAAACTCATCGGGTGGATGTAACCCTAATTTTGGTTTGCCCTGGTAGATGTAACCCAGTGATGATAACGGGTGGATGTAACCCTCGTAACAAAAAGTAGCATATGTTGTATAGAACCATGTAACAGATAGGTGGAACCTGCATCGTTATAAATATTGCACTTTTACTCTCGTTAATAAAAACTTGGTGTAGTCAAAATGCTAAATCATAGGAATAGTCAAAATGCTAAGTCATAGGAATATCTACTTATGGTAATTTCAATTAACGCCTTGAGCAAATAAAAAACCGAGCCTACCTTTGTTGAACCTTATATGTATACTATTACATTCTATGTGTTGGCTTGCGGAGCACGGTTGTTTGCGCTCACCTTCGCTCACAAAATCCCTCAAATCCTATGGACCAAGGATATTATGTGTACTACGCCCCAGGAGCTGATAGAGAAGAACATGGATGAGATTAGAATAGTCTCTACTACTCTATGTCTTACCCCAGTCATGTTGACTACTAGATTAGTGTTTGCATGCACTAATATTATCCAGGCTCTTGGTTAATATCGTTCACACAAGTTCTACCCCAGTAGCTTGCCTATGACGAGATGCACCTTCTCCTTTACCTATCGCTTCCGCTTATGTAATATATCTATTTGGCATGATCGACCCTATTGTAAACTTGACCCGATGCGGTCTATTCAAACTCTGATATGTAATATTCATGAATTGCATGGTTTATGTTATGTATGAAATAATTCAATGATTTATCTATGAACACTACCTACTGATCTAGGGAATAGTATAGTAGTTTCACAGAGAATTCTGGATTGGATAAATTCGGTTTTGACATTATGGTGCCAAACAAAATCTAACTAATGGAGGGAATAGAATTGAGCGCCAAAATATGTAGAACACACAGCTCTTTTCTTTTTCATATCTATATATTCCATCACCACCAACTAACTTAGCTATCTTCTATCCCCTGATGCAATGGCATATTCGCCAAATCTTACAACTCCCAATAGCACGGCTTGTTCCATGGTAGCGGCATCTCATTTGCAGCCCAACAATTCTTCGGTAACCTGGGAACACACGCATATAGAAAATGTAATATGTGTAATCAATTCCCCTTTTGTTTTGAAGAATTGATTGAATATGAGTTGAACAACTTTATCATTGTTAAAATTTGACTGTTATAAATATACATATGTGCATTTAGATTGCTCATATGGCAGCTCCATTGATATTTTTTTCTCTTTTCTTTGGGTGGGGGAATACTGCAAAAAAAAAGGATCATGGAAAAACTAACTGTCAATGTTTTAATATCGATCTTACATATAATTTGTTTGGATTTGGGAAAACTCTTAGAAGACCCGGCGTATGCGCATGCAAAGTAAAGACACGAAAAACTTTATCCTGGTTCTAGCCTTCTCCTAAGAGAATAACAATCCTACGTCCAGTGTGATTGCTAGTTGCTAGAAAGTGGATTACAGCAGAGAATTACATGAATAGCTAGTGCTATCTTGCGTGAATGATTCACCAATCTTCCCTCCCTCCCTTCGACGTTAACCTTTATATAGCTGGTGAAGCGACGACAGTTGTTCCACACTGAAAGACATCTTAACGCTTCAGATGATAACCACCTAACGGAAGTTACTGTTAGAGAAACATAAGAGGCCATTCACCATGTAGCGGTTGTTGTCAGAGAGAGATCGTGTGCGATTAGTGGGCTAATGCACGTTCTAACCGCCTTGTCAGATGAACCAATAGTGTAATTCATTATCATAGATAAGTCAGTTGGAGATAGACTCATTGTAGGAATTCTCATAACCACAGAATGGTCACAGTAAGACTTACGACTACATGGTCATAGAAAGACTTACGAACATGGGATAGTCGCAGTAAAACTTACGACTATATGGTCATAGAAAGACTTACGACCATGGGATAGTCGCAGTAAGACTTACGACTATGTAGTCATAGAAGGACTTAAGGTTAAGGGGGTAGTCGCAGTATGACTTACGACTAAGTGGTTGTAGAAGAACTTATGACTATATTGTTGTAGAAAAGCTTATGACGATCCTGCCATATTTACCTCTTATTGATAAGGGGTATATTCAAGAAATATAATGACATAATAATTTAAGGATTATTGTATCCTCATCAGTAACGATTCTCAAACAAAAGATTCTTTTGAAGACATGATACCGAAGGTCAGAATGAAATTTAACTCGAACAAGAAGCTTACGACTTTTACAATGCTCATGCACATGAGATGGGTTTTAGTATTAGAAGCAGCAACTTATGCACATGAGATGGGAAATTCTATAATAACAAAGAACATAACATTTTATTGTTCACGTGGAGTATTTACTGACTTTCTTTTGCTATGACTACATAGAGATATGTAATTTCAATCAGTCTATTACACTTATAGGAACTTGAGGCCTTGACAAAAGAGCAGAAACTTCACACAATGGTAAATGTTTCCATAGGCCGAAAACACGATGTCAGTGCCAAGCATGTATAAAGATAAGTCTTAGAGATGGGTTCTTTATCTTTTAGAGATGAGTTCTTTATCTTTTAGAGATGAGTTCTTTATCTTTTAGAGATGGGTTCTACTACATCTACACTTTGTGTGTGAGCATAGCCATAATCTTGCCAATAGAAGCCAAGTTCACCAATTAAGACCGCATAGGAAAATAAACAAAGCACAGATTGCAAGCGTCGAAGTTGCAAATTCTGTAGGTATTTCTACTAAAGCAGCTATTGGTCTAATGCAAAAGAAGCATGTGGATTTACAAATCTTGGATTACTCATGCAGACATAAAGAATAGATTATATTCAAAGAAGACATTAAAGACAAAACAAGGTGACACTGGAGTGGTGTTGGAATATATGGAGAAAAAAGCATCCGAAGATATGAACCTTTTCTATTCCATTCAAGTTAATGAGGATGACTTGATAACCAATATTTTCTGGCCTAATTCTAAAATGGTTGCGGACTACAAATTTTTTGGTGATGTTGTTTGCTTTGATACAACATACAGAAAATTGGATGATTAGTGTCTTTTTGGTGTGCTTCTTGGAGTAAATAATCATAAAAAACTACTATTTTCGGTGCTACACTTCTATATTATGAAACTGTAAATAGTTTTGTTTGGGTATTTAAGGTTTCTATTTTTCTAATTGCCATGTCAAGAAAGAAGGTAGAAACTATTTTGACAAATGAAGATGCAGCCATGGCTAAAGCAATAAAATTGGTTCTACTTGAAACTCATCATAGGATATGTGTATGGCACATGAATTAGAATACATTCAAGGACCTTGCTGGAGTTGTTAAGGACTATAAGAAATTTAATACTGAGCTTTAGAACTTCATATATGGTCAAGAGGAGGAGAAAGAATTTATTAATGCATGGAACCGATTGCTTGACAAGTACGAGCTATAACAAAATAAATGGCTTCAAATGCTTTTTGAGAAAAGTCATCAATGGGCACTAGTATATGGTCGAAACACATTCTCTACTGATATGAGTGGTATACAAAGAAGTGAAAGCTTGTACAATTAAATGAAGGGTTATATTAGTGTAAAATATGACATGCTTACTTTATTTGAGCACTTTGATAGATTGGTAGGAGATAAAAGATATGAAGAGGTAAAATATGACTTCGTAGCAATACAAAGTACACCATATTTAAAGGTAGAGTTGACAATATTGAGGGATGCAGCAAAAGTCTATACTCCAACAATATGTAAGATATCTGAGGATGAAGTGTTGTAGACTTTGAATTGTGACCTATTCTATCATGGTGATGTTGACGTGGAAAAGGTTTACAGAGTAAAAGTTCATGGCAAGCATCATGAGCATATTGTTAAATTCTGTCCATTTGAATCAAAGGTCAAATGCAGCTGCAAGAAGCTTGAACTTTTTGGCATCCTATTATCTCATGCACTAGAGATACTTGACATTAATAACATCAAATCAGTTCCTGAACAATATATACTAAAAAGATGGACATTTGATGCAAAAGTCCTACATATAAATAGCAATTGCAATATGCACGATGATCCTAGAATAAACCTATCAAATCGGTACTACACTTTATAGAATGTTTGTTTAAATAGTTGCTCGAGCTATAAAATCTGAGGAAATGTATTCTATGTCTACTAATTGTGTTGAGATATTGGCACAAAATATAGAGAACCGCTTGGAAATCAGGTTTGATCTGGATCTAGACGGTTCCTCTACTCCACAAGGTATATAATATACCACACTACTATATGATTATTACTCTATTAGTTTAATAACTACTGATCTGCTCCTATCACAGCTTGATCTATGTACTTCCAAATGCCATTTTTTATAGTTACAAAAGAAAGTGAGAAGCCTAATATGCTAACAGGCATCAAGCACAAGGTAAAGGAAATCTGTGGGTTAGCTAGACCAATTGGTGGTTTAGAGAAAGCATCATCATGAAGGAGGAAAAAAGAAGAAGAACGATGGCAACTGTTGGACCGAAGTGGCGACCGAGGGGGGGTGAATGTCGCTCTCTAAAATTCGTCCCCCACAAATACCCACGAGGCAATCTCCTTCAATAGCTATGAAGAAAAGCTATGAAGTGATTGAAACAAGTTCTCTCGAAGAAATGCTAACCAAGGAGAAAAACACAGAGAAGAACCAGAGGGAAAACCAAGAAGAACCACTTGGAAGACAAACCACACAAAAATACAGCAAAAAGAATTGGAGCTGTAAGGGGGTGGTCTGACCGGTCCTCTGCCGCCGGTCTGATCGCTGGGTAAAAGCCGGTCTGACCGCTGGGTAAAAGCCGGTCTGACCGCTGGGTAAACGCTGGTCTGACCGCTGGGTAAACACCGGTCTGATCGGTCTTCTGAAATTCAAGCAACCCGAGAGCAGTCTAAAAAAAATCTGAAACTTCAATAAACTTTCAGATCTTCAAAACTCAGATAGAGTGAAGGATTTATCCTATTCTTCTTGGCCCAGATCAACTCTACAACATGCTAAATAACAAGGGGACTTTGAGAAACAAGAAAATCCCTCCAACCATCAAGAATTTCAGAATTTGGACAAAAACCTGAAAAGTACAGAGAGTTGCCCAAAAACTTAAATTCCCATTTCATATTTGATCATTTGGCTACGAAACTCTGAGGATAGATTATCAATAGCCTCTGGACCTCTCATGCCAGGTTTCATGCCATCTCGTAAAGGGAAACGAAAATAACACCAAACCCTAGAAATTCAGAAATGGGCAAAATCCTGAAAACTTAGAGAGACTCCACCAAAAAACAAATTACTCCTCAATCGTTGATCCTCTGGCCATGAAACTTTGAGGGAATGTAATTGATAGCCTTAGGACTCTAGAACCCAAGTTTCAAGCCATCACACGAAGAGAATCAAGAACAGCACTAAAACCCTAGAAATGCAAATGAAGAACAGAGGAGGTCCAAGAGCAAAAACTGAAATCAACGATGGGTTCTTGGGATTTTAACTGATCAAATGATCTTGAGGCATCATCCCAACATAGAGCAACCCATTTTGGACCATCCCAACAAGAAACAACTCAAAAACAAGAAATCAAGAAATCAAGCCAAGAGAGCATCGTAGAGCAAAAACAACAAAGAGACTGGGAACTCAAACAAACTCAAATGAAATCATCTTGGATTGATAACGAGGAAGAGAGATACATGATTGCATAGAGTATCAACTCATACCATCCCTACAACCCCATACATGCTTGAAAGATCAAGAACCCATCTCCTATCTCTCAAGAACACACACAGAGAAAAGCATCGAAGGGGACACAACCATCTGCCACCTCCACCCACTCTCACCAACTAAAGCCTAAAGCCAAAACAACCCTCTAAAGCTCATTTTGACTAAAGCAAACCCTAGAAACCCTTGGAGAGCATAAGTGGGCATGCAGCCACCACCATCTATTTATAGCCCTTGGCTAACGGGTCTCCAACCCGTTACACCCGCTAAACCTGAACGGAGCCCGCTCCCGCTTTTGCAGCCTCGCGAAATTACCATTTCGCCCCTCCTGCACCTTCCGGGAAGCTTCCGCGCTCCTTGTCATTCAAGCCTCGCAAACACATCGAATCTCTACCGTCTTCGACACATCCGACCGTTCTGACCTCGACACCGCCTGTGTCTAGTCCGGTCACCTCGTGTCTCACCACGACTCCGCCTCGACGTCTTGCAGTCACACAGACAAGAAACACGTCAAATAGCACCGCTCGATACATGAAAGCGTAAATAGTATAAACACCTCATACTTACCTATGATGAAGTCCAAACCTGTTGAATCATCGGAATATGCATCCTAATCCCGTACGACCAAGTTTGACCAAGTCCGACCGAGCCCGATTGCACCACGCACCGTCAAGGTCTGAACCAACCACATCAAACTCGACTTTTCTAAACCGATGTCAATTACTCATCACACACATGGGATGACCTCCACATGGTCTCTCAATCTCCCCCTTGATGAGTATATTGACAAACCCCGAAAAAGCACAAAGTTGAGTTTGAAATGCAAGAAAGAAGTCAAGCATGGTCCAAAAGAAGGAAAAGAAGCTAATGACCATGTCGACACAAGGAGCAAAAGAAAGAACAAGTTTTCCTCAAAGCTCCCAAAATGGCTTTTTCTACCACTATTCTCCCCCTTTTGGCAATAAACACATCAAGAATGCAAGGAAGAGAACAAGTCATGGAAATAGATGAAAAGGCTGAGGTTGATCTATTCTAAGCATTTAAGCCATGAGAATTATCCAAGATGACCAACAAGTATTACATCAAGCCATAACTCAATAGAATGCTATCTAGATCATGACAAGATATATATATGCCAGCTAAACCAAATAGATGACAAGCTGAAATTTTAGTGCAATTTGTGAGCATGTCAAGTCATCCATGATCAAAGTCTAGCTAAAGGTATCCAAGGATGATGCAAACCATATCAACAAGCTAAGCGGAACCAAGAAGCTAGTGTTGAGTCAAATTAGAGTGCTACAAGCTCAAGAGTGAAACATTTGTTTAAGTACTTGTAATCTTTGTAATTTTAGCAAATTGAGCACAAATGATAAGTTTTTCTTTAGAAATATCATGATTGATGCCAACCAGATTATTATTTTATCATGTGCTAGATCTCAAGCCTTATGCGACCACTCCAAGCAAGAAGCTTAAGGAGATGATCTTGGTCATCCAAAACTCCCCCTGAGTTCATGCCTTGTGCAATGGCAAGCCGTTTCATGAGAAAGGATTGGTGAGATTAGTTTTTTCGCACAAAAGAGATCTTTTTTGCACTTTAACATGTTGTACAAACTCATGCTGCATCAAGAGACTAAAATAACTCAATCTAAGATTCAATAGAGATTCAACGCTCAACTCAGCTTATTTGACATGGAATGGATCATAAAAGGATAACTCAAGAAAGACTAGTCTCGAGAGCTAACATGACAAGTTTTAATTCAAGTTGAGCAATTTTAATGAACTTATCATGGCAAAAGCTAGTCTATACATATAAAGTCATGATCAATCTAGCAATGAAGTATAAATCATGGCAGGATGTAAAGCAATGTAAGCATGTCATAAAAGGATAATAATCAAGGCTCAATGTAGGTATTTACAATGCAGAATGATATGCAAGAAATCCAGCTCCCCCTCAACATGTGATGCAACTTTTAGTTCAAGTTGAGTTATGTCAATATTAAGCTCCAGAAGCTCCCAAATGAACTCTCCCTGAACCAAAGCAGTAAAACGAGAAGTTGGCAAAGAAAAATCCGAAAGGGCAGTCCTTAAAGCATAGATAAGATATAGAGGATACTATGGCTCAGACTGACTCTCATCTACCCCATATGACTCGAGGACTATTAGCTGGTCTACTAACAACCTAGGGAGCAAACACGTACCCTGTCTACCCGAGGGTGGCCCAACCCTCGCTAGAACCCACAAGAAGTGAGTAAGCTCCACCTAGAGAGAAGAAAGACAGCTAATAAACAGCATCCTAGAATCATAAGAAAAGAGCAAGAAGTCTAAGCAGCTAGGCAAGAGAACCACTCTAACCTATGCTAGAAGGACTAACCCAATGCACCCCAAATGCAATGCAACAGATAGGAGTAAGAGCATAATCAATATAATAAAGCAGTAAAGCACAGAGCTCCCCCTCACAATAGTCCATAAGGACAGACCACCCCAAGCTCTCCCCGCAGAGCTGAAAACCTAGAGCTATCCAATGGCTTGGTAAAGATATCAGCCAACTGGTGGTCACTCTCCACAAACTGGAGCACAATGTCACCCTTCTCTACATGGTCTCTAAGGAAGTGAAAGCGAATATCAATATGCTTGGTCCGAGAGTGCTGCACTGGGTTTTAGCAATGTTAATCGCAGAAGTGTTATCACAAAAGAGTAGAACACTGTCGATAACTAACCCAAAGTCCCGCAGGGTCAAGACCATCCAAAGCACCTGGCTACAGCAACTGGCTGCAGCAACGTACTCGGCCTCTGCGGTGGACTGTGCAACACCGGACTGCTTCCTCGAAGACCAGGAAACGAGAGAAATGTCAATGAATTGGCAAGTGCCAGAAGTGCTCTTCCTATCTATCCTACAGCCAGCAAAATCTGCATCCGAGTAGGCTCTCAAGGAAAGACAGGACGAGGAAGAGTACCAGATGCCATAGTCAATGGTAGCTCGAAGGTACCGAAGAATGCGCTTCACCGCCTGACGGTGAGATATGCGAGGAGAAGCCTGAAAACGAGCACACAGACACACAGCAAAGTGTATGTCCGGTCTCGAGGCAGTAAGGTACAAGAGGGAGCCTATCATGCTGCGATACTCCTTCTAATCAACTGGCTCGCCGTCTTCATCCGGGTCAAGTGTGGCGGAAGATGCCATGGGAGTTGACACGGGCTTACCATCGCTCATATTGAAGCACCTCAGGAGGTCTCGAGTATACTTGCCCTGATGTAAGAAAGTACCCTCCCGAGTCTGCTTAATTTGGAAGCTAAGGAAGAAGCTTAACTCGCCCATCATGCTCATCTCAAACTCCGAGCTCATGACATCGGAAAACTGGGAAACGAGAGTATGAGAGGAGCCGCCAAAGATGATGTCGTCCACATAAATCTAGAAGAGCAGAAGATCAGTGTCATGCCGGCGGATGAACAAGGTCTTGTCTACTTTACCCATCTCGAAACCATGACTCAACAAGTAGGACTTAAGCCTCTCAAACCAAGCTCTAGGGGTTGCTTAAGTCCATACAAAGCTTTGGAAAGCTTGAAGACATGGTTTGGGTATTTGGGGTTCTCGAAACCTGGAGGCTGTCGGACATAGACTTCTTCCTCAATAAATCCATTGAGGAAGGCGCTCTTGACATCTATCTGGTAAAGCTTGAAACCCTTAGAAGCTGCGAAGGCAAGCAGGATTCTAATGGCTTCAAGTCTAGCTACAGGGGCAAAGGTCTCCTCGAAATCTAGACCCTCAACCTGGGAGAACCCCTGAGCTACCAGTCTAGCATTGTTTCGAACAACCACCCCATCCCCGCTCTACTTGTTTTTGAATACCCACTTGGTCCCAATGACTTTGTGACCACGCGGGGGCTCAACAAGCGACCAGACCTTGTTCCTCTCGAAATTCTCTAGCTCCTCATGCATGGCATTGACCCAAGACTCGTCAGACAGAGCATGACAAATGTCCTTGGCTCAAAGGAGGCAACAAGGGCAGAATGGAGACAGAAAAGTGACGTGGCAGACTTTGAGCGTGTGACACGCTCAAAGAGGTCTCCAATAATCTGCTCGGTAGGATGAGCTTTCTGGATGTGTCTAGGAGGTCCAGGATGAGATGAAGAAGTGGCCTCTACCTCGTGAGCTGAAGAGGTAGGGACAGAGCCACTAGCTCCAGAAGAGGCAGAAGGCATGGGCTGATCACCTCGAGGTGCAGTGGAAGAAGGCACCTCAAGGGGTGGATGAGGGACTGGATCGGGTAGACCACCCTCATCTCCATCGTCCTCATCATCCACAAAGATGGGCTCGGACTGCTCTAAAGAACCTGAAACATCGGGCCTAGTCCCCGGACTGGCCTCGTCAAAGGTCACCTCACAGGTCTCTACCATTTTACTAGACTCGCAGTTCCAAACCCGATAAGCCCGCGAAGAAGTCGAGTAATCTAGAAAGATCCCATCACAAGAACGTGACTCGAACTTGTCTAGGTTCCCGGACTTCAGAATAAAGCACTTGCAACCAAACACACGAAAATGAGATACACTGAGCTTTCGCCCATATCTCAACTCATAAGAAGTGCGGTGCAAGTGTGCCCAAAGAAAAACTCAATTTGAAACATGGCACGCGGTGGCTATAGCCTCAGCCCAAAACTTTCGCGGTGTAGAGTACTCATCGAGCATCGTCCTGGCCATCTCGACCAAGGTACGGTTCTTCCTCTCCACGACGCCATTCTACTGTGGGACGTGCGGAGAAGAGAACTGGTGCTCTACACTTGTCTCATTGCAGAACCTCTCAAAGTAGGAGTTCTTGAACTCCGTGCCATTGTCACTGCGGATCGCTCGTAAGGCACCCGGGAGCTCAACAGAAAGCCTACTAAAAAGACCTCGAAAATATGTAAACGTCTCATCCTTCGAGGCTAAGAAAAACACCCAAGAGTACCTCGAGAAGTCATCGACCACGGCAAGAACATACCACTTCCCTCCTGCTAACTACACTCGAGCTGGTCCAACTGTGTCCATGTGGAGCAGCTGTCCCAGTGCATCGGTCATAGTCACTGTGACCGGAGGGTGAGAAGCGGCAACCATCTTGCCGTGCCGGCATGGAGCGCAAACAAGATCTTTGACCATCTTGGGTTTCGGCAAACCACGAATGAGGTCGTGACCGCTAACTCAGGTCAAATGGTCAAATCCAATATGACCAAGTCTCCTATGCCAGAAAGAAAGGTCATGGGACTCAGAAGCAACCAAACAATGGAGAGGATCACCAGAAGACTCAGAAAAATTAGTACGAAAGATCCTCCCAAAACGAGAAATCCCGCAAACCAGACTACCCAAAGAATCAAGAATTTTGCAAACGTTTTTCAGAAAGCTCACCTCGAAACCGTCATCGGTAAGCTGAGAAACGGAAAGCAAATTATACTGCAGCTTACTAACCAAAGCAACATCTTTCAAAATGAAAGAATCATTAACGCGCACTGTACCTTTGGCGATGACGCGCCCAGATGAAGCGTCTCCGAAGGTGATCGTCTCATCACCTGGAGCACGGGCAAGGGAAGAAAACCAACGGGAGTCTTCGGTCATGTGTCGTGAACACCCGAAGTCTACGAGCCAAACCTTTCTCTTCCCTGCTTGGCGAACCTGAGTCAAACAGAGAGTAAAGTCTCAGTACTGGGGTAAATCAAGAGTGATTTTGGCACCCAATATTGAGTAACACGTCGAGCAGATGAAGTAGTCAAGCACGACCGACCTCTATCTACCCTACGCTTTCTGTCACTCAACAAGCCAGAGGGTCTGTTTGTAGACCTGAAGCTGTTGTTGGGCTTGACTGCTATAGAGGAGCGAGTCAAGACAGCAGCAAAATGCTGATCACGCCGCGGGTAGCTATCTCGACGGGGGAAACGAGATCTACCCTCAGGCCGGCGGTAGTCACGACCAAAGGGGGCATGAGGACGAAAACCAGAAAACTCGGCAAAACCAAGTCCTCGATGCTGCCCAAAACCATCAGAAGCATCTGAAGCAAACCTAGACCTCGTATTGGTCTTAGGTGCACTCAAGGTCTGGGGCTGACCCTGAATATGCCTAAGAACCTCAGCACGGTCTCTTCGCGCGATCTTGGCGCGCCTGAAGCATCGATCGATCAGATGTCCATCCTTCTGATAGAAGGTGCAGTGGTACTTCACCTTCTGAGAGGTAGAAGTAACACGGTGTGGCTTCGTCTTCTGAGAGGCTGAAGCTGCAGGGGGAATCACCTTGCTGTCAGAAATCCCTTGGACAAAGCCCGCTGACTTAAATTGGACTTTCTCGGTCCTGGGCTCAGTCTCGATCACACCTGGTGCTATGGTTCTAAGCACGGCAGGTGGATGCTTCCTCATGTCCTCATAGAAATCATATCCTAGACCCTGATCAAATCTGCAAATCTTGGATTGGTATAGAATAAGATTAAGCTTCTTGCCGCCTACAAATCTCTCGAGAGTGTTCATAAGATATTGACACTCCCGAAAGAGAGAGGTACAAGAAGAGCAGGGGGGAGAAGAGACAGCAGAAGGTAAGGGAGCAAAAGAAGAACCAACAGTAGAGGAAAGAATGGCTTGTGCACGCACAACCGACTCTGAGGGGAGAGTCCTACTACTAGCCAGTTGGTTCACGTCGCTAAGTGTCTCCACCTTACCCTTGGGCTCCTTCCCCACCTCAGCAATCACATCACAATGAGTTGATGGCTTCTCTAGTAAATCCTTAGTTAGCTTCACACATTTTTCATTCAAAGCAACGAGTTCAAGTTTTAGTTTTTCACAACTCATGCATGGTGAGCTAACAGGGTCCTTAGTCGCAAACTGAGCCAACTTGTTGTTATGATTAACCACTCTTGGAATTGCTTGGAAACAGATTCAAGTTCAAGGGTTAATTTTGGACAATTGGTGCAAGACACAACAGGCTCAAGTGGAGAAGCACGCAACTCAGCAATTTTGTGATCTGCCCGTTTTAGGTTCATCTTTAAGTTATTACAATTTTCACATGACTCGGGCAGATCTAGAAGCATGGTATAAATACCTCTAAAAGTGTTGTCTTTATCCTCACATGAGGTGCAAGCAATAGTCTCAACAGTAGTAGATGAAACAGGAGCTACCCTACTCATCTCAAGCTCAGCAAGAAGATTAATGTTCTCCACCTTAATCATGTCAAGCTCGGAAGACAAACTATCATGCGAGGTCCTTAATTTCTCCATGTCACCCAACAGAGCACAGCATGTATCACAATCATCACGGGAGGGAGCAGATGTAAGTGAACTAAGCTCTCGTGATAGTCTATCTACTTCCTTCTCTAACTCGGTACACCTAGCCCTAGCTCTAGCATGAAATCCACCTAGCTTAAGAAAAGCATGATTAAGCTGGTCGTAGGTGGGGGATACCTCGTCGGAGTCGGAGTACAGCTCGCTGTCGCTCAGTTCGCCCTCAAGGGCCATGAAGCACATGCCGGAGAAGTCGTCGCCGCCCTTGGGTTCTTGCTTGTCCGTTCCATCGTCGTCGCTCCACCCCTCCACCTCGCTGAGATCGAGGTCGTCAAAGGCGGTGAGGACGCGGTGGAAGAGCTTCTTGGCCTTCCCAAAGTCGCGGAACTTCTTCTTGCCTTGTGTGGGAGCTGAGGGCTTCTTGTTGCGGTTCTTGTCGGTGTAGTCATTCTTGCCCGAACCGCCGTAGTCACCTTTGCCCTTCCCCAGCTTGGGGCAGTTTTCCCGAATGTGGTTGGGACCACCACACTCGAAGCAAATCACGGGTCCTCCTCTCTTTCCGTCCCTCCTCCTCTTGGAATCTCTGAGCTAGGAGGGCCAGCTGCTCATCCACAAGCTGCTCTAACTGATCATCAGTTATGTCACAGAGAGCAGCAAGGGAGAAACCACAAAGTGACTCGGAAGAAGATCCAGAAGCGGGATCGGTGACTAGGGCCATCGACTGTGACTTCGACTTGCGAGAGAAAATGTCAATCTCGTGAGTCTTGAGGCGCGAGTACAGCGCATCAAGAGTCAAAGTCGAGAGGTCCGTTGTGTCCTTGATGGTAGTCACCTTCATCTCCCAAACGCGTAAGTCAAGAGCCGCGAGCATCTGACGAGCATTGTCCGAGTCGGGGTATGTGAGACCAACCGCTCGGAGGTTGCTCAAGATCTTGTGAAAACGCGCAAAGCACTCATCAAGGGACTCGCCAGCGAGCATTTCAAACTTGTTGTAATCTCGCTTGAACTGGTCCTGTCGCACCGTCTTTATTTGGGTGGTGCCCTCATGGTAAGCATCGAGGGTCTCCCAAATATCGAAGGCGGACGAAAGATGAGAGATGCGGTCAAACTCGCTACGACTCAAGCCCAGGATTATGATGTTCCTTGCCTTAGCGTTTGCCTCAACATCAGCCATATTCCCGGCATTGATGTTCTCATCGGCAGGAACAACAAACTGGACCTTGACCTTACGCCAGATGGCATACCCCTGAGCCTGGATATATGTCTCCATTCGGCTTTTCCAGAAGGGGTAATCGATGCCATCAAAGACGGGAGGCTTGGTCGAGTACTTGTCCATCGACATGGCTCTAGAGACTGGTTAAGATCTATCGAAAAGAGCTAACCAGCTCTGATAACAATTGTTGGACCGAAGTGGCGACAGAGCGGGGGTGAATGTCGCTATCTAAAATTCATCCCCCACAAATACCCACGAGGCAATCTCCTTCAATAGCTATGAAGAAAAGCTATGAAGTGATTGAAACAAGTTCTCTGGAAGAAATGCTAACCAAGGAGAAAAACACAGAGAAGAACCAGAGGGAAAACCAAGAAGAACCACTTGGAAGACAAACCACACAAAAATACAGCAAAAAGAACTGGAGCTATAAGGGGGCGGCCTGACCGGTCCTCTGCCGCCGGTCTGACCGCCGGGTAAAAGCCGGTCTGACCGCCGGGTAAACGCCGGTCTGACCGCTGGGTAAACGCCGGTCTGACTGCAGGGTAAACGCCGGTCTTCTGAAATTCAAGCAACCCGAGAGCAGTCTAAAAAAATCTGAAACGTCAGTAAACTTTCAGATCTTCAAAACTCAAAGAAAGTGAAGGATTTCTCCTATTCTTTTTTGGCCCAGATCAACTCTACAACAGGCTAAATAACAAGGGGACTTTGAGAAACAAGAAAATCCCTCCAACCATCAAGAATTTCAGAATTTGGACAAAAACCTGAAAAGTACAAAGAGTTGCCCAAAAACTTAAATTCTCATTTCATATTTGATCATTTGGATATGAAACTCTGAGGATGGATTATCAATAGCCTCCGGACCTCTCATGCCAGGTTTCATGCCATCTCGTGAAGGGAAACGAAAATAACACCAAACCCTAGAAATTCAGAAATGGGCAAAATCCTGAAAACTTAAAAAGACTCCACCAAAAAACAAATTACTCCTCAATCGTTGATCCTCTGGCCATGAAACTTTGAGGGAAGCTAATTGATAGCCTTAGGACTCTAGAACCCAAGTTTCAAACCATCACACGAAGAGAATCAAGAACAACACTAAAACCCTAGAAATGCAAATGAAGAACAGGGGAGGTCCAAGAGCAAAAACAGAAATCAACGATGGGTTCTTGGGATTTTAACTGATCAAATGATCTTGAGGTATCATTCCAACATAGAGCAACCCATTTTGGACCATCCCAACAAGAAACAACTCAAAAACAAGAAATCAAGCCAAGAGAGCATCGTAGAGCACAAACAACAGAGAGACTGGGAACTCAAACAAACTCAAATGAAATCATCTTGGATTGATAACGAGGAAGAGAGATACATGATTACAAAGAGTATCAACTCATACCATCCCTACAACCCCATACATGCTTGAAAGATCAAGAACCCATCTCCTATCTCTCAAGAACACACATAGAGAAAAGCATCGAAGGGGACACAGCCCTCTGCCTCCTCCACCCACTCTTACCAACTAAAGCCTAAAGCCAAAACAACCCTCTAAAGCTCATTTTGACTAAAGCAAACCCTAGAAACCCTTGGAGAGCATAAGTGGGCATGCAGCCACCACCATCTATTTATAGCCCGTGGCTAACGGGTCTCCAACCCGTTACGCCCGCTAAACCCGAACGGAGTCCGCTCCCGCTTTTGCAGCATCGCGAAATTACCATTTCGCCCCTCCTGCACCTTCCGGGAAGTTTCCGCGCTCCTTGTCGTTCAAGCCTCGCAAACACATCGAATCTCCGCCGTCTTCGACACATCCGATCGTTCTGACCTCGACACCGCCTGTGTCTAGTCCGGTCACCTCGTGTCTCACCACGACTCCGCCTCGACGTCCTTCAGTCACATAGACAAGAAACACGTCAAATAGCACCGCTCGATACATGAAAGCGTAAATAGCATAAACACCTCATACTTACCTATGATGAAGTCCAAACCTGTCGAATCATCGGAATATGCATCCTAATCCCATACGACCAAGTTTGACCAAGTCCGACCGAGCCCGATTGCTCCACGCACCGTCAAGGTCCGAACCAACCACATCAAACTCGACTTTTCTAAACCGATGTCAATTACTCATCACACACATGAGATGACCTCCACATGGTCTCTCAGCAACCCAGTAGTACATGTACTAGAACCTCGACTTGTAGCATAGACAACCGCATTCATATGCTACAATAATGGTATAATGATCATAAAACATTGACTTCTCAAAAAGAGTATTCTCTCACATTATCATCGTTGAAATTTTTTTCTTTTTTTCTTTATGTAGGGTCATTCAGAGGTTCTTAATAACCAAAATTCTATACATATGTCAGAGTACTATGCAGCTGTGGATGCTTCAATGCGCCGATCATTTGGTATTTATGTGCCAACATATCAACAAAACCAAGGATTGCATCAAGGGAAGCAGCCGATTCAGCCATTTAACACATATTTCTACAATATCTTCACACTTAGTTTACTTACAATCTTCATTTACTATCACTTCAAAAATCATGTATATTTATATTTTCAAGCTACTAGAGCATTGCGCACTTCAGGGATCTAATTAGTTTATATACAGAGCCTCACTAGTGATGTTGTTCTGTTCGATTGCTACTAGCAAGTTTTTCCAAATCTATATTGTCGCCCGTCAAGACTTAGTATAGAGCACAAAAAATTAAAAGTAAACTGCAACCCTACAATGACCATAAAAATCCTGTGTGAACCCTCAGTAGACTTCTCATGCAATAAATAAATCTTGAGATCTAATAGCAAAAATTGAGTACAAGGGGAAGAAAAACATTACCGAGGAAACTTAAGCAAGAGGAGTTGGAGTGGATCTGCAGTCTATGGCTAAGGATGCAGTAGAGGAGCATGTTAGCGAGGTTCCCAGCAGGCAGCAATAAGCTCTTGAGGTTGACATAGCTATAGTGCCATACCATGAGCAGATTTAGCGATGAGTGTACTACAATTTTGTCGTAAGCTCCGCCGTGCATCAGCTTTGTAGGAAACCATCGGCTCAAGCACAGTGAGCTACGCGATCACTCCATGGTCAAGAACTAAGGGGCATGTTTGGAACTCTAGCCAAACCTACATTGACTTGAGCTCCTCTACTGCCAAATCGAGCTCACACGCCGGCCAGTCGAGCCCCTCTGCCGACGAATCGAGCTCACGCGCCGACCAATCGAACTCCTCCATCATCGAATTGAGCTCACACGTCAGCTCAACCTCCATGTGGTCACCGAGCTTTGCTTCCCAGCTCACATGCCGTCATCAACCTCTGCCTCCACTTCTCCCACTAAGGTCACCGGAGGCCGCCACTACAACTTCACTTGGTGAGATCGCCGAGCAAGGGAACCAAACAAATGAATTAGCTATTTATCTTGCCTTGCTTTGATGACCTAGGCTAGCCAAGATTGGGGATTTACTGCTCCTCAGTAGAGAGAGATTGATTTTGATTGAAGCCAGAAAGATGCTCCCTTTGGGAAGGAAAAGAGACGGGAGAGATAACCTTGTTTCGATGGGGAGGAGCACAACCCTTGTAGGTTCACCCATAAAACTAGAGCCAATAGAAGTGATCACTGAAGCATCAAGACGAGGCTAACACGAACAACCATTGCTGCCGTCACAACCATGGGGGTGCCAGACGCCATGATCGTCTAGCCGATGACCTGGGCACTCGCCAGATCCCGAGCCTGAGCCATGTTAGTTTTGCCCCATGAGAAAACACACACGTCACAAATAAACTAAGAGAACACGGAAGAATTTCTGAATTTCTCTATTCTCTTATTTGGTTTTTTTCTTTTTTTACAAAACTGATTACAAACCTCCTCAATATATAGGCTAATATTCTTCTACTTACATACGTATTCTGGATTCGACGACGGCTCGGGTGGCCAGCTGCTTGTGCGAGAGCGGCAGCGGCCTATGCGGGGGGCGCGATGCAGCGGTAGTGACATGGCAGTGGCCCGTGAGTGCAGGCGGCCGATGGATGGGGCGATGAGGGTGGCCAACGATGGCGACTCGTGCGGGGGCGCGATGTGGCAATGTGGCGGTGGCTCGTGCGTGTGGACGACGTGGGTGGCCAGCGGCGGCGACTGTGCGAGCCTGCAGCGGAGGCACGACCCGGCAGCGCGGCATGGAGCCTATGCGGGGGTGGCTCTGGTGTGGCCAAGCGGTGGCAGCGCGCCGTGCGGAGTCGAGCTGCGGCGACGCGCCGTGCGGAGTCGAGCTGCGGCGACGTGCCGTGCGGCGGTGATCGTCAGCGTAGGGCCGAGCGGCGGTGGCGCGCCATGCGATGGACCTTGCAAAGCCGACGATGGCGCTCAACCAAGGCAGCTCGGCCATGCGGGGCCGATGGCGCGGCCCGTCTCGAAGCCGGCTACGGCTCAGCCATGTAGGGCCGACGTCGCGGTGGCTCATGGTGGCACGATGGTCAATACAACCACATGCTGGTGGCCGGCGGCATGACCGCATGCGAGCGGTGTGGGCACGTGTAGTCAGCGGCCGAACGACATTGCCTTCCTCTTTTTTTCAATCTACAGTACAATCAATATCTACTCTTTTGTGTAATCTACTGATCGACATTATGCCGGCGACTACAAGTCTGCTCACGGTAGATTAGAACAGATTTGCATCTAGAAAATAATCTAGAAAGTAAATTTTGGGAAATTTAAAGCGATCTAGGTATAGGCAATTCAATCTACGAGTGCTTCAATGATTACCTTCGATCCACCAGAGCAATTTGTGCTGATAACATATTAAGGAATCGTCGCTGGTGAGTCCAGTCCGAGTGATTTCTCCTAAGCAAGAGAGATGGATCAAATACAGAATAATATAAATACAAAATAGATTGAACACAGATAGATAAGATAGGAACTTCTTTTATTTATTGCTTTCTCTTTTAAAGTACAAGTACAATGATTGAGACTCTCTATTTATATACTAAGTGATGAGGTGTCCATCGTAGACAAAGGCCTCCGACCCAAACCCAGGTTTTTCAACAGTGATTACCCCATGGTCAATTTCTTTGTCTACTTCTACAGTTGGTTAATTCGTAAATAGCTGGTAACCGGACACGTCTTGATGATTTTCTCCTATCTGCAAGTACACGACATGGAAAAGTTCACACTACTGAAAAGCCCGTTCAGCAAGTGAACAAGAAACAGGAGGCCGTACGTGGATCAATTTTCTAGGAAAAAAACTTTACAGAACAATTCCGACCAATGTTTTAGCCGTCCTGTCGCACACATTATATCATATACTTTTTTTAAGGCACAATATATCATGTGGAAGCTTCGTATTATACAAACACCAGTATTCGCACAAAATGTTCGCAATCTAATTAGATCGGTTAAGTTCAGCCCACACAAACCCTTTGTTTTTTTAGAATCAGTACTTGCAAAGGTACTATAAAACTTTACAACTTGCAATGAGATGGAATTGCACACAGAGTCAAATATATAGTTAAATTCTAACAATCAAACAGACAACCAAACTGATCATTGCCAAAGAAGTGCAAGCACAATTGCACTTGCACAAAACTACATTTTGATATTTCTACCAGTGAGTGCCAATTACAAGATACCTTTCAATTGAAAATTTTGGGCTGTCATCTTTCTTTATGTAAGTATAGGGGATAAACTATTTATCTCTACTACTTAAAAGGAGTTAACGAGTGATATGTTCATCCCCCTCCTCACAGAAAAAGTCGTGCTGGCATGTGGGCCTTCTGCGCTCCCTTCCTCTTTTCTCCCGCATCCTTCCTCTCTCTCCCCTCTGCCTCCATATCCATCGCGCCTTCTCCGCCTCCACACCTGTCTCCTCTTCTCTCTCCCACCTCCTCCGATCCCTTTTCTCTTCTCTCCCCTCCACCTCCACATCTGCCGCTGGGGCTCCCCTTCCTCTTCTCTCCCCATCTCCACCACCTCCCTGATCCCCTTCCCTTTCTCTTCCCTCTGCCTCCTCCACCTCGATATCCATGATAGGCAATAAGTAGGAGGCCAAAGCAGTGGAGGACGAGAGACGACACGTCAAGGAGGAGGAGGACAACTTACTATACGGGGAGAGGAGGGTGGCAACGGTGCTCCCAAGGCCAAATCTAGCACCAACAAGCCCATATGTGGCGCTAGTGTGGCTAGGGAAACCTAGATCCTATGATGGCATGTCCGGGGAAGCCAGGATCCGGCGGTGGCAGGGTCGTCCTCTTGCTACATCGACTTACTCAGATCTGGCCCGAGGAACAAGAGGGGTGGCTGATGGTGAGTGAAGGGAGACACGGTGAAGGTGCCCCCAGATCTGCTGAAGATGTGGCTTGCCATGTCACCGTACCCCAATCCTCTATGCAACATCCACTAGCGATTTTCCATCCGCCACCTACGCCTCTCCACCCACCCTTCCTTGAGTTGCATGCCGCCGAGCACAAAGTATCGAGGAGACAGTGCCACCATGGTATCACTGGTCATGGCAACCGAGTTCTGCTTGTGCTCATGCCTCGAGTTCACCTCATGAGCCCTGTCCTGCTCCCATCCTTATTATGGCCATGCTTTAATTGTCTCTCTGTAACCTGATTTTTTTAACAATTTCCTTCTATCTATAACCAGAAGGTAGGTAACTTCTATGTATAGTACTTATATTTATAGTTAGTGCTTGTTGTGTGCTTTATACTTTATATAATTGTATTTATGTTTTCAGAGGCTTAGCTGGATACGTTCTGATGTCTCATATGGACTAACTATATTTTTTTTTCACATGTTTGATTAACCCACAAAATTGGTTGTCTGGTGAGTTGCAAGATTAGAGGGAAAGTAGGACATGGTGGCCAATGCCTCAAGGATGGCACATGAAGCTGAATCGGGATCAATGCATGTGTTTGGCTTTCTAGAATTTGTTACTTTCTAGAAATTCATCCAAATAAAATATTTTTGGAATTATCATTTGAATTTTAATATTCTAATTCTAGCCCTCTTCAGGACCTATACGTAAGTAGAGAAAAGGGATACATGAAAACGTAATGTATTGGAGAGGTGGGGGAGCTGGCCGATTCACCTTGGACATCCGTTATGCGCTGTGATAAAAGAAAACTGTGGGGGGACCCAAACACTAGCCACCCCTACCCTTTCCGAACGTCGCCACCAATCGCCAGCAGTAGGCGCCGTCGCCCTCCCTTGGCGCCGTCGCTCTCCCCTAGCCTTGTTGCCCTACCACTAACCGTCGCCAACCTGAGGGAGAGCCACACCACCGCCAGAGGAAGGGCCACAATGCATTGGGGAGCCGCTGTCGCCATCAGCGGGCGTTGGGGTCACGCCATGCTGGTGCACGCCCGGTGCATGCTATCGTCATTCCTCGAATTCCTCATTGTGCTTCACACGGTTTTTGAGTTCTAACCACGTCACATCATGCAAGGAAAATGGAGGATGAGACGCGAAGAGTTTGGACATCATTCCAGGGGATGAATCGAGAAGAGATCATAGGGCATGTTAATTCCGAAAGATTCGCAAGACTTTCGAGTTGAAGGTAAACCCCAGATCATGTTCTCGGCTATTTTTGGCCAAGTAGATGTGTTTTGGGGTCATGTTGGTGTTGGATTTAGAGTAGAGGAACAGCGTTGGGGGTAAATTGGTGATGTCGTGGTTCATTGAAGTTGTTGTCCAGATATTAGGGCATAGTTTTGGGGTCTTTTCATTCTATTTCATAATTTGTGCATAACATAAAAGTTGTATATAATTGTCTGAGGATTCCATAGAGTCCGAGAAAACAAATTTTGGTAGAGTGGATTAGAATTTATGGCTTTGGAAAGGCTACTATTCAGAAATCAATTAGTGCTAGACGCAGTTGTGTGAAAGCGTTAATTTGACCTGGTAGATGGCCAAATTAAATTATGGACATAACTAGTTACCGGTAGATAATTTTCTATAGATTCCATAAGTGGTATGGTTTATTGTATTTGGATGGGTAATTTAATACATATGAAATTATTAAGCCTGCCGTGCAGTATGATAATACAACTGTCTTTGGGATTAAGAACAGAGGGTTAAATGGTTTAATCAGGACTTGTGGCCAACTAAGAAATGGTAGAAAATCTTGTTTAAATTCCAGAACTGGGTGGTTTGCCATGTTAGAGCTTGGAGTCAAAAGTTACAATATTTTTACTATCGGGATAGCAAGGGAGATTGTCCGGTAAAGAGGGAGTTTTGCGGAGTCAAAAAGCGTGTAGGAGCTATGTTATTTAATTGTTGATATGGTACTATTGTGGCTAGTTGTTGAGGTTGGGTGTTTACTGTAGGAGGAGTAGCATCGAGGTTGGTGCCATCTTCGAATTAACCCGTTCCTCGCAACTAGAAAAGGCAAGTGCGTAGTAGAATGGTAACACGAGTGGTTTGATCTTGTTGTTTATGTTAAATAAATACTTGACATGCTGATTTCAATGTTTACACTTGTTTCTTACAATGCTCACATGATTATGGTTTAACGATGATGATATTAAATGGTTAATAATGTTAAGTGAATATTGAATAACAGAATCACTGCAATTGCATGTTGAGCAAATCATGATAGAAAGAGGTGACTTATGTGGTCCTCTAGAGTCTACTTTGTGTGGGCGACCCACGGGAGTGAGTAGAGAAAGATCTACTTCGGTAGGCACTCCATAGGAGTAGAGAAAAACCTATTTTGATAGACACTTTATGGAAGTGGAGTTGAGGTCCCCTACATGAAAAAGGGCAGACTTGAATAGATACTGACGGGTATAACACTTTACTATACTAGTATAAGCATAGAGAAGTTGAGACGTGAAAAGATAAATGAGATGATGATGATATATGTGTATGAAATTAATGAGAAAAATACGTGAAATTGAGTTAGTGGTGAAATTACATGGATATTTAGCATCATGTTTTGTATCGTTTATTATTCTATTGTGTGCTTTCTGAATCGTGAACTCACTCTTACTTTTGTTGTTTTTAGGTGATCCTTGAGGATGACATGCATAGAGAAGAGTAGCACATGTTTGAGCTTACACCGTTATTATTTCTTTTGCCACTTAATGCCCCATCATTCATTATTAGAAATGGCACTATTCATGACATCTTAGTTTGAATAATGATCTGTTTACACTTAAAAGTCAATTCTTTCTTTGTCTAGTCTTAAAGTCAATTCTTTTTATTTAATGTTACTTCTTAAAGTCAATTATTTTTATTGAATGCTACTCAATGTTCCGGTCTTGTGATTTCATTTGTGTTATGTAATCCTCTTGTGAAATTTATGGTTGAAGTATAGAGATTGGTAGTATGGGTGTGTTAGTGAAAATTAGTAAGAAATTGTAGTTAATGACATTCAGGACCTTTGTTGTATCGAGGTATTACATGGATTTATATTGTCCTGGTTGAATATGACATAAATATAGTTGCCTTACAAGTTTTATTGCAAGTATAGAATTAGAGTTGAGATTACAGTACTATATAATTTTTACCTCGAGTATACATACGGGTGTTTCATAACTGATATGTTGTTACAGTATAACCTGAAGCGCTTTTTACCTTGGGCATAACTGCGACGATCTGACAAGGTCAATGCCATGCGCAAGCACGAGGTTGTAGGAAAAGGTGGGAGACAGAGCCGACAGTGTGAGCCGAGCAATCCTAACCCGACAATGTTGACTCGACCTACTAGTATAATATATTTTTTAATCTATAGCAAAGCACGAACATTCAACTAGTTTCTATCATTTATGGTGTATTACCCCTGCAAGGGGTCTATCCGAATGGGAACTCGGCAATATTTAACATCACCATAGCTTATCTTCCATCATCCCACCCTGGAAGGTTTGCACTAGCTTCGTTGACCGTTTTTACAAGTGTAACCTGCATTAAGAAAAGATTAGGTTAGGGCTGAAAACGAAACTACGACCTTCGAAATCTTTCAGAGGTTATGCGGCTTTTGTATACAGAAAGATATTGATCAAATTTCATAAACAAAACAGTACTCCTTATTAATTTGTAAATCCAACTCTTGACCACAGGACAGAAATGCAGACCAGACCAGTGCCACTTCACAATTTAAAAGAATAAAAACATACAAAGCTTGACCTCAGTTGACTGTGGTAGGTATCCCTACCATGTTATATTCTACATCCTAGGTATTTGCAACATTCTTCTGGTAACTCAAAGGATCAGTCTCAATATTTTATCATTATATGCTTATATCATTACTCAGGATTGGCACGAATAAAACAACAGTAACTACAATTGGTTGAGAAGTGTGCAAGCCACTTGAGGTGGGTCGATAAGCCAGATACCACTGTATGTGTAATGAAGGGTCCACAACCACCAAATTGATACGCAAATGAAGCACTCATGAATCATGACATGCATCTGTTGGTCGCATTGCCCATGTAACAACCTAACAGTTTCATGAACAGAGACAGCTAACGATTAATGCATGATCATGTTGTAACGAAAGGGAGAACAATGGGAGACTTCGATATGTGTATCACACAGCTTATTGGTCAGTAAATGATAGTGTTGCTATAAGCAACTTCATTATGGATTCTAAGTGTTAGCGAAATCAATAGAGTCCAATAATGAGGTTCTTCGTTCTAAAAAGTGTCACTTAAATAGAAAAGATGGCAAAGGGACTTCTGAGCCTAATCACAGTTGATGTCTGCCTAAACCACCATGCTAGCAATCATATCCATCCCAATCAATCAAAATTATGCCAGGTTTGGTGGTGACTATTAGACATGTATAGTCCTTGTATACGTTGTATCTGGACATCTTGTACTCCAAGCCACATTAGGCTATATATATGAAAGGTCACCCCCCCTAAGAGGGTGTGTGGTGTTTTCCTATCTCTCTACCTCTCTACATGGTATCAGACGCAATTAGATCCTAATTAACCGGTTCCGCCTCTCCCTTCCGATCGCACGCGCGCGATTCCCTCGCGTCGCGTCCTCCTCCCCGGCGGCTCGCATCTCGCACGGCCGCCGCCACCCCACCTGCGCGTGATTCCCTCGCGTTGCGTCCTCCTCCCCGGCGGCTCGCATCCCCTCCCTTCCCGCCGCCACCCCACCCGCGCGCGATTCCCTCGCATCGCGTCCTCCTCCCCGGCGGCTCGCATCTCGCACAGCCGCCGCCACCCCACCTGCGCGCGATTCCCTCGCGTTGCGTCCTCCTCCCCGCCGGCTCGCATCCCCTCCCTTCCGATGGCCACGGTGCCAGCCGTGGGCGCCGCCACCCTGCCTGCTGCGGGCGCCCCCACCTTGCCTGCCATCGATCCTGCCACCATGGGTGCCAGCCCTGCCGCACCGCCGCCTCCGATCGTGGCTCACCCCTACGCCACAGTCAACGTCAAGTCCCACATTCCGATCACGTTGGATATTCACTCCAACTACTCGAAGTGGGTGTTCTTCTTCAAGTTAATGTGCGGCAAATTCGGACTTCGCTCGCACATCGACGGCTCCGCTCCTCCCCAACCCGATGACCCTCAGTGGGACGCCGCGGAGTGCTGCGTCAGCAGCTGGCTCTCCGGTTCCGTCGACGACTCCGTCCTCGACCTCGCCATGGACGACGCCGATCCGACCGCCCGCGATCTGTGGGTGGCCATCGAGGGGATCTTCCACGCCAACAGGAAACCGCGCGCCATCTTCCTCCTCAACGAGTTCCATTCCATGGTGCAAGGCAACTCCACCATCTCGGCGTACTGCCAGCGCCTGAAGACCAAGGCTGCCGCCCTTCGCGACGTCGGCCATCCTGTGGAGGACTCGCAGCTCGTCCTCGCCCTACTGCGTGGCCTCAACCCTCTCTTCTCCAACACCGCCGACGACATCGCCAACTCCGCCGTTCTTCCCACGTTCGCCAGAGCCCACGACATGCTGGTTCTCAAAGAACTCCGCTTGGCCAACGACGAGAAGACCGTCGTCAACACCGCCCTTCTCACTACGACCGGCTCTGGCTGCACCAGTCCGGGCGGGTGTCGCTCCACCACCGCCGGGGCCAACTCTGGCGGCTCCTACAACCCACACATCAGCGGCTACGGCAGCGGCAACAAGGGCGGCGGCGGCGGGAAAGGCAAGGGCAAGGGCAAGCGCGGCTCGGGCGGCGGCCAGCCGCGTGGCGGTGCTGCTGGCGCCCCTCAGCAGGCCAGCCAGTACCAGCAGGCCGGCCAGTACAGGCCCATGGGTCCCTGGATCTGCTACAACCCGTGGGCTCCACAGGGCCCCGCTCCGACTCAGCAAGGTCCCAGCGGTTGGCGCCCAGGTCTCCTCGGCGCGCCCCCTCAGGCTCACACGGCCTTCGTGCCTGTGCAGCCCCCCACGACCTTCGCGCCGCTCCAGGTCTCCCAGCCGGCTCCTATATGGAACCAGGCTGGCCTCGTCGCCGCCCTCAACCAGCTCAACGTCCAGGATCAGAATCCCTGGGTGTTGGACTCCGGCGCTTCCTCTCACATGAGCTCAATGGTATACTCCTTTCTCGCCATCCTTCCTCTCATTCTTACATTACCGTTGGCAATGGTCAAACTCTTCCTATTTCATGTCGTGGTGAGTCTATCCTTCACACACCCGTGTCAAATTTTCCTCTTCATCATGTTTTAGTTGTTCCGTCTCTAGTGCACAACTTGCTCTCAGTTCGTCAGTTCACTAGAGACAACAACTGTTCTATCGAATTTGACGCTCTTGGTTTTTCTGTCAAGGATATCCCGACCCAGCGCGTGATGCTTCGCTGCAATAGTGCTGGCGACCTTTACACCATCCCCGCAGCACCTCCCGCTCCACACGCCAGCATCGCCACCTCCACCAACCTATGGCATCACCGTCTCGGTCATCCCAGTTCCGCCACCATCGATATCCTTCGCCATAGTGCATCTATAAGTAGTAATAAAATAGAGCACACTCTATGTCATTCGTGTCAACTTGGCAAACATGTGCGGCTTCCATTTTCAAAATCTAGTTCGTTTAGCTCTATGCCTTTTGAACTCGTTCATTGTGACGTGTGGACGTCCCCTGTTGCTAGTATCTCGGGTTATCAATATTATCTTGTTTTACTCGATGATTTTACTCATTTTTGTTGGACTTTTCCCCTCGTTCGCAAATCTGAGGTTGCAGCCCACATCACTAATTTTTGCAACTATGCTTCCACGCAGTTCAGCTCGCCATCAAAGCCATCCAGGGCGATAACGGCACTGAGTTCGTAAACAAAACCCTCCACACTCTTTTTGCCTCTTGTGGTATTCATTTACGCCTCTCGTGTCCCTACACTTCCCCACAAAATGGCAAGGCCGAACGCATTCTTCGCACACTAAACAATATCAGCCGCACCATGCTCATCCATGCGCACATGCCTGCATCTTACTGGGCTGAGGCGCTCGCCACAGCAACATACCTGCTGAACCGACGCCCGTGCTCCTCCGTTCACAATGCCATTCCATATGCTCTACTCTACAACAAAACACCGATTACTCTCATCTTCGTGTTTTTGGGTGTCTCTGCTACCCCAACCTGACCGCCACGACTCGCCACAAGCTCGCTCCTCGTTCGACGGCTTGTGTCTTTCTCGGCTATCCCTCCTCGCATAAGGGGTACCGCTGTCTTGATCTATCAACCCGGCGCATCATCATCTCGCGCCACGTTGTTTTTGACGAGACTTGTTTTCCCTTCAGGCTTTTACACTTTTGGGTCCTCGCCCAGCGACCTGGATTTTTTGCTTGCAGGATCTACCGTGCCGACACGCCTCCACGCGGTCGCTCCGTCGTATGCCGACGTTGAGCAACCGCGCCCTACTCAGGCGGTCCTCAAGGAGCTGCAGGACGACTCCGCGATCCTATTTCGCGGGCCTATGGTGGCTGCCGCTCCTGTTCCTCCGACGGCTACACCACCTCCACCACCAGCAGCCGCCCCAGCCCCAACAGCCCGGGACTTCCACCTGACGTACAGTCGGCGTCCCCAGGCACCGACGTCGGCGGCCGAGCAGTCTGCACCACCGCTGCCAGAGCAGTCTGCTGCAGCGCCAGAGCAGCCTGCTGCAGCGCCAGCACCTGTGCCGCCGGCCTCCCGGATGGTGACCCAGTCACAGACCGGGACTCTTCGTCCAGCTCAACGCTACGGCTTCTCCGCCACCCACTCCGCCGTCTCGCCGGTACCGGCGAATTACAGGAGTGCCTTGGCCGATCTTCAGTGGCGTGCTGCCATGGCTGACGAGTACAAGGCGCTTGTTGACAACGGGACATGGCGCCTCGTTCCTCGTCCTCCCGGCGCCAACATTGTGACGGGCAAGTGGATTTTTAAACATAAATTCCACTCGGACGGTCCCCTTGCCCGCCACAAGGCGCGATGGGTGGTTCGCGGGTTCTCTCAACGCCACGGCATCGACTACGACGAAACGTTCAGCCCCGTCGTCAAGCCTGCCACGATACGAGTCGTCCTCAGCATTGCTACTTCGCGCTCCTGGCCGATTCACCAGCTTGATGTGCAGAATGCCTTTCTTCATGGCAATCTGGAGGAGACCGTGTACTGCCAGCAGCCTCCAGGCTTCGTCGACCCTGCTCGCCTTGACGATGTCTGTCTTCTGCAGCGCTCTCTCTATGGCCTGAAACAGGCTCCTCGGGCCTGGTACCAGCGTTTCGCCACCTACCTCCGGCAGCTCGGCTTCGTCGCCTCCGTCTCCGACACGTCCCTCTTTGTGCTCCACGAGGAGGACGCCACTGCCTACCTTCTCCTGTACGTCGACGACATCATCCTTACGGCGTCCTCGACTGCACTCTTGCAGCGCATCCTGGCGCGCCTTCACTCCGAGTTCGCCATGACGGACCTCGGCGACCTGCACCACTTCCTCGGCATCTCCGTCACGCGCTCGCTGGAGGGACTGTTCCTCTCCCAGCGCCAGTACGCTGTGGATCTCCTACAGCGGGCGGGCATGGCCGAGTGTCACCCTACAGCCACACCGGTTGACGCTCGTGCCAAGCTCTCCGCCACCGAAGGCTCTCCAGTCGCCGACCCTTCACAGTATCGAAGTATTGCCGGCGCCCTGCAGTACTTAATGCTCACCCGTCCCGAGCTCGCCTACGCCGTTCAGCAGGTGTGCCTCTTCATGCACGATCCCCGCGAGCCTCATCTCGCGCTGATCAAGCGCATCCTACGCTACATGAAGGGTACATTGTCCACCGGCCTCCACCTCAGCTCCGGGCCGGTTGACTCTCTCACCGCATACTCCGATGCGGACTGGGCAGGCTGTCCAGACTCCAGGCGCTCTACGTCCGGCTACTGCGTCTTCCTCGGCGACAACCTGGTCTCTTGGTCCTCCAAGCGCCAAACGACGGTGTCTTGTTCCACTGCTGAGGCTGAGTACCGTGCGGTTGCTCACGCCGTGGCCGAGTGCTGCTGGCTTCGTCAGCTTCTCCAAGAGCTTCACTCGCCCGTTGCTTCTGCGACCGTCGTGTACTGTGACAATGTTAGCGCCGTCTATATGACCGCTAACCCTGTCCACCATCGTCGCACAAAGCACATCGAGATCGACATTCATTTCGTTCGCGACAAGGTTGCCTTGGGACAGGTTCGGGTGCTCCATGTCCCTTCGACTCATCAGTTCGCGGACATCATGACCAAAGGCTTACCTGTACAGTTGTTCACTGACTTTCGGTCCAGTCTTTGCGTCCGAGATCCTCCCGCTGCGACTGCGGGCGGGTATTAGACATGTATAGTCCTTGTATACGTTGTATCTGGACATCTTGTACTCCAAGCCACATTAGGCTATATATATGAAAGGTCACCCCCCTAAGAGGGTGTGTGGTGTTTTCCTATCTCTCTACCTCTCTACAGTGACATAGGAAGTCCCAATATCTTACAAACAACTGAAATTTGGTATAGAAAGGAAATTCTAAAAGCCCACACACAACTAACATTTGGTATTGGGGTAATCATCATATCATTTAATAAAACAGTACCAACAAATAAACTTCTAACTGTGTTAACCTGGCATCTGAATCAATTCAAGTACGGAAAAAACTATGTTTTGTCAGTTAAAATGAAATGAAAGTTGAATGTAGTAACAACCAACTATACTGAAGAAATATCATGCAAATGTTGAATACCTAATCAACACCTCAATATCCTAACTATCATAATAAATTTGGTGCATCATACTGTAATAAAGTTGTTGCGTATTTTTTCCAATTTAATTGCTAGTAAACATACCACACTTTCTGGCACTCCTGGAGGGGGCAATGTAAGATTTCTTGGTGGTGGCTTATGTAGGTATGATCTTTTGTCAAATCGCCATTCACCAATTTTTCCATAGGTCAGTACACCCTGAATTTTTTTTTGGCCAGGTTATTGTCAATACCTTATGTCAGTAAAATAATTGACAACAATAGTGGCATTTTTTATTTATCCCCTCAGACATATTTATTTCATATGTTCACAGATTTGGATTTCAATACCTTTAGTGTATAGTCACATCCATAGGTGAAGTGGATAATAAATGTATTCCCGAGCTTTGTATCAAATGGTGGCTGCAAATATTTTTGTGCCATCGATAATAACTCTCATCGTGTTAATAAGCACAAATAGTTTGAGGTGAGACAAGCATATTATCAAGAAAAAACATACTAAACAAGTAAAGCACCTGGATCATGAAATCTTTACGAAGGATATGTTGAACCCCGTGCAGTGCGCTAGCAACAGCATATGCATACCTAGAAGTCAAAAGAAAAACAAAAAAGCTGAAATTATAACAAGTAACAAGTGAGCGGACACATTTATCAAATTTGCATATATATACAGGCCCGCTAACAAGCGTGTGCGCGTTCTATGCGTGCCAATTTTCGCATCGGAAAGTTATTACCGTTTGTGAGTAAAGTTATTATCACGTATACGTAGAGTTACTACCCTGTTGTGTACTGACAGTAATTTTACATGTGTTTAGCAGTAACTTCACTCACAAACGGTAGTAACTTTTCGGCGTGCATTTTACACCTGCACGCAAATTAGTGATTCTATAAAATAAAAAGGTAATTCTCACATTTCCAAGACCCATCCAAAAGCTTTATCTGTCTCCTGATCCCCTTTCATTTGTATCGATACATTCATCCATGTGGGGGCAATCTTCTCAAGCAATGTCTAAAAGTTTCCACAGATGACAAGGGATTGAGTTAGGTCTAGTAAAATCACTAATCCAAAACAGTAAACAGCAGCTAAATACAAGTCATGTAAATTAAATGCAGGGAATGGAAGTTCGACTCATTCCATAACACTGCAAGGTAAAAGAGTAAACAGTAGCAATATAAGTCTGCAACAAGAAATTACCTTCTTAATGATTACAGGAGAATTCCCAATAGGGTCGATATTTGTGACAGGACCTCTTTCTTCAGGATAGTATTTCCTGATAATTTTTTCATGCTCTGATGGTGTGATGTAAAAGAAGGGGAATGCTGCTGGATCATTTTCATGGGCCAAATTTGGTAAAGGTTTCACAAAAACATGATCTGGTTCTGCCATCAGTATGTACCTGCCACATTTCAACAAAAGAGAACAGTTATAAAACACATTAGAATATCCTTGTTATTTAAGCGTAAGGAAGGAAAACTATCCCATTCCCACCATATTTTTCTACATCTTAAAACCCACCACGAACAAAATGACTAATCTTTTCGCTTATTGTTGTTAAATCATGCAAATGTCTGGATGCTAAACTATACAGATTGACACATTTGCGGTTTTAGAGGAAGGTTAAAGCTTAAAACCACACAGAAAGTAACAAAACCAAAAATTCATATCTGGCTTAACTCACTCTTCTTTAATCTTTGCTTTCTGAAGCCACTGTACAAATGCCCATGGCCTATTCAGGACGACATAGCCCTGCAAACAATATCAAAATCAAACCTTGGAAGGATTTCAAAAACAATAATGTTTTCCCCAGTTATTTTACAAACATTACACACCTAACATTAACATCGAGGAAATTCAAAAAGACTGTGCAAAGAGTAGTAATACAGCCTGGCCCCTCATGGGAAGGCAAGAAACTGAGGGTAAAGCATGAAAAAATGGCTCAGTTAATGGAATAGTAGTACTAGTATAAACTATCATGACATCAATGGATTGTCAGGTACATCATGGAAGGCATTATTCTTGACACCACATGCCCGATTCCTATCAAAATTCATAAACTTTAACAGGGGCAAGAATTCTCAAACCATGGAACCGTCAGAAACTAGAGTACAAAAATTAGGGAGTGTCTATACAACTTTTTACTATTTTCTTCTCTAAAATTAGTCACTTTTTCTAACCATCAGATGAAAATCAACGGCCTGGATCATTCCATCCACTCCTATATAAACTCTACTCAACCCAAACCCTATCCCTACCCTCACTCCCACCCCACCTCAGCCGCTGCCGCCTCCCCCACGCCGCCACCCGCCTCCTCGCCAGCATCGCCCCCGGCGCCGATGAGATCCACCGGCAACCACCTCCCTCCTCTTGCTCCTTCCCTCCCGCCGCATTCTCCTCCCCTCCCGCGGCCATCTCCTTCCCTGCCGTTCACCTCCAACGCCGCTGGATCCGCCAGCGCTACCCTCCACCACTTAATGACTCCTCGACATGTCACCCCACGTCACCCCCACGGCCTACCCCGCCCACTGCCCTCCTCCTGCCTACGGTCGAGGCAGCGCCACCGTCGTCGCCTCCCACTGCCAGTCCACCGCCGCCCCGAACTCCCTCTAAGCTCAAAGGGCTCAGGTGAATCCTAGGTGAATCCTAACCCTAATGAGGAACACGAACCCTAATCCCAAAGGGGCGGCGGCACATGAAGTCGACGGCGTGGCCGGAGACGGTAAAGACGGCGCACGAATCTCCACGAGGATCAAAACGTCAAAAATTCAACTAATTTTGCCCCCAAAAACATTGGAACGTGGTATAGCACTTACGAAAAAATTAACGATTTTAGTTTGCCACTGCAAGTTGAACCAAAATAGCAATTTTTTAATCTCGTGAACGTTGCTTTCGTCCTAAATTCCCCCACACACAATTGTTCTGTACCCATAGCCCCACAGTGCCCCCACGTTGATCAAGAATCCTTTTAAGCACTATTTGGATAATGGATTTCCTTTGTTTTTTTGGAAGTGTCAGTCTCAGCGGCAAGGAAGAGAAAATGCATCGAGTCGTTTATCAAGAAAGTGGACGAGCATGGCCTGTCCCTATATCTCTGAGGGGTGTACCACTGTTTTTTTTCAAGTCAGCTTAAGAGGTTAAAAAGCTAAAGCAAACCAACCAACCAACAAAAAATTGCGTTTATCGTTGCGTACGTGGTCCTTGCCGTCGGGTAATGGGTCGACGACGAAGGTGGGGATCTCGTCCATGAGGCTGTCGGGCTTCCCCGAGTGCAGGACGCGGGTGAAGCCCCCCATGTCAGCGCCTTCCGGCCGCGCCTGCATCCGCCTGTACCAGTAGTACATCACCCGGCACTGCCACCTGCTGTACGCGGCGTCCGTCGCCGTGAGCGCCACGTGGAACGGCCGCCTCCCACCGCCCGCCGCCCGCATCCCCTCCGGCATCGCCACCACCGGGTCCCTCCCCAACCCGGCCGCTCCCGCCGCCGCGCCGCCGAAGAGTACCATGGCGAGGAGGCTGTACGAGATCAGGAACGCCCCCGCCGCCACCAGCACCAGAACCACGGCCGCCGCGCGCCCCCCTCCGCCCCCCGCGCCCTTCCGCACCGCCTCGTTCATCCCCCTCTCCCTCTCTCTCTCCAGCATTCTCTCTGTGCTGTTGCGTGTTTGGGAATTGGGGTGGGGGTACGGGATCGAGGGGTCCGTGCATGGGAGGGAGTGAAGCTAGGGAGCGAGCCTGGGAGTAACATTTAATGCCGTGGATACGCTCAAAGGAATAAAAAAAATGGGAAGGAAGTGCGGTGGAAGAGGTTGTTTTCGCGGATAGCGACGGCGGCGACGCTGACGCCCGCGTGCAGGATGGCCCCGCCATGTCCGCGCATGTGTGAGGCCGGGTGGTGGCGGGGTTTTGGTGAGCGTGTGCGATGTGTTCGCTGCTCCACTTGGAACTAAATTAGTGCCTTAATTATTGATAATTAAATTACTGAATTAATTATATTTTATTTAGTACTTTAATTAGTGATAATTATATTTAATTGGTACTAATTGTAATTAAATTGGCACTAATCATGAGCTTAATTAAGCGCTGGCCGGCATAAGATTACACGACACACATATCAGCGAGACATCGAGGGGAATATACAGAAGGTGGATTAAGATGTCACTGTACAAGATATATTCTCCCCAAATGACTAGCTAGATATGGGCAATGTTCATATTGGTTTCTGCTTCTGACTTCTGCTTAGAAAAGCCAAAAGACAATACGAACACCCAGCTTCTCGAAATGGTTTCTTCACTCCTCCCACTACCATCTTGCTTCGGGGATAAGATAGGGGTTACAGGTACATCACACATCCCATTCCTCTCGCTCTCATCATGTGCGCGCATCTCTCTCACTTTTTCCACTACTCGTACCCTCCTTCTAGAAGACACTTCTTTCAGTCATTACTATATATTTTGAGCCAAAAGCCATCTACAATCAAAAGCTATTAGCAAAATTTAATATGAACACCCCATAATAGAGTAAGAACTAGGGCTAAATTGATCTAAATTGTAACTTGTTAGAACAAATCAGTAAGTAGAGAAGATTTTTTTCTAACACTAGTCACGAATTCAATGAATCAAAGTACATGGTGATGGTCAATGATGCAGGCTACCTTATCGTAGTACAAAGATTTGTTTAACCATTGTATTAGTTAGTACTTATTGCAAAACTACTAACTGAATATTCAGAGGCAAACGCGTGCATATATTAAACTGCTAATTATTTCAATATTTTTACTACTACTACTACCGACCTTTCCCAGATGCTGTTGTTGCAACGCAACTACAGCTTTGACATTGGAAGCCTCCGAACCATAGAATAAAATGTAATAATTGGAGTTTTTATAATGGCTAAAGTAACATAGTTTGCATGACTTAATCTTGTAGCTTGTATGACTGAATCTTGTGGATAGTACTATATAATTAAGTACAGCAATTATGGACATGATTAGCGCTTAATTAAACTCATGATCATCACTAATCGATTGTAATTAGTACTAATTAAAACACTCATATAAAATGTAATTATTTTAGTGCTTTAATTAGTATTAATTAAATATAAGTAGTACTAACTAGTTGTAATTAGTACTAATTAAATATGATGAGCACTAATTAAACGCTAATATAAGCATGCATATTGTTGGCCGGCTGCTACAGCGTAGGGGGCTCGAAAGGTCGTCTGCTGAGCTTATCTAGCTTAGTATGTGGCTATCAATCTCAGTAGGCTTATCTAGCTTAGTATGTGTCTATCAATCTCAGTAGGTCTCGCGTGCGCTGGTTCATCCGAACCGATTGGTTTACTCGCTGCTCCTCGCACGTGGGCCCATTAGTACCTCCTATAGTTTTTTTTTTGAAAAGGTACCTCCTATAGTTACATTTACGTGACACACTGCATGCGCTAGTTGACCCAAACAGATTGGTGTACTCGCTCCTCGCACGTGGGCCCATTAGTACCTTGCATAGTTACATTTACGTCCCCCCAAAAGCGAGAAACAGTTCAATTCATGTACCTTCTATAGCGATGTTAGGGCACTCCCAACCCATGGTTTCCATGGACAGTTTCCAAGAGGGAGAGAGCACAATTAATAATCCTTAGAAACTATCCCATCCAACCCATGATTTCTATAGCAGTTTCTATATAGAAGACAACTTAAATACACCACAAAAAAGAGATGGATCAGCTGTGATAGCAACAAAGTGGCCTGCACGTATACGCCTTCGAGTGCACGCATTCAGTAGAAAGTGGCATGGAAAATATTTGAACAAGATCGGCACAGTTGACTGAAAGCTCTATTTACGTCTTCTTCAAACATTAGGCTTCAGTCCCGTGCTTTTTCATTCGTTCTTCGACGGGTGGATGCCCATTCCAAGCACCGCAATTTCCCCGTCTGAATCAGCCAATTCGTCAGGGTTTGATCAGATCGCCATTGTAAATTGGCAGCTGCTCCATCAACTAGGAATCTAGGATGCAGAATGCATACAGTTGAAAAGGAACAATAGTATTTCAGGAATAAAGAATGCAGACACTCCTGGTTCCCAGTAGCTGTTCCATAATACATTACATGCAGTATCTTTGTCCGGCAAAACAGTGTCCAGGGTTCACTCTCACAATCTTATAGAACTATATGAGCAACCTAGTGTACTGAAATTGAACTATATCTCAAATGTTTTCAGTTCCAAGTGTATGCATGAATAGGCTAAAACTACTATGTACACACAATCTCGTTTAAGAAATCAAACCAAAACTAAACCACACAGGTTCATTTTTCAAGGGAAAAAACAGGACAGATTCAGAAAAAAACATAAATGTAAATATGACACATAGATCTGGGGCCACAATCGCGAACAATTTCAACGAGAAGAGACAATACTAGTAAGCCATGATGTCTTTACTCTTTTCTTACTTAAACTTCCCAACTGGAAACAGACAATACAGGTTAATGGATGTATCACTGTGTCCTCATGGTGATGCCAATCTGCCCGTAGCATGATCTGAAAAGATACAATTGATAAATATTATAACCATGCTATAGCTCAACATTCAAACTAGTTTGTTCAACAAAATTATTCATACTAGTTAACCAACATTCAAACTAATTCATACAAAATTATTCAACAAAATTAACCAAGTACAGATCGAGATAGTTGTAAATAATCAGAATGACCAATGAGTCAGCAAAGGGAATAGTTAATATTTTGGTGACAATGGAAGAGGACTGCAGAGAAGTATTTGAGTATAGCTCAGTCTCTAGATCATTTGGAAGACATCCTAATGGATAAGGCTACAGTAACAGCAATTTGATGACCCATGCAGTGAAGCTCTAGCAAGTTGGCAAAATAACTTTCCAGTTAGGTATAATTGTATAGAGGATTATAGTAACTGACTCAAAAGCAATCTAACATTGAGTTTACTCTCCATCCTACGGAAGAATTTCAATAGGTATCTCTAAGTTATACGGCAACCAAAGATCTAACTATACTTGTTAGAGGAAAGCATCTCTCCCAGTGCGAAACGGCAATACTATATCATATAACCATATTATTGTCTAGACAAACTATAATCTACTGAAGATGTTTCCGGAAAACAAAAGGCTGGTGAGATACTGAAGCACAGTGCAAAGATAGGGAGCAAAAGAAACTGAACTGAAAAAAGGACCAAGAGCCCAACAAATCTCCGGGGGAGGAGGAGGGCGAGACCTGAGTCAGGAGGGCTGCAGGGGTGAGCACGCCGTCGCCGATGACCATGCACGTCCCGAGCAGAGCGAGCAGCAGCAACAGCCTCTGCAGGACCCTGTGCCGCTCCCGCGCGCCGCGTATGCTCGACACAGACGCCGGCGTCGCGCCGTCGCGCTGCCCCGTGAGCTCATCGCCGCCGGGGAGGAGCCCCGCGCGGACGCGGCGGCATATGAGCGAGTAGAGCACGAAGGTGCCGCCCTCGCCGTTGTCGTCGGCGCGCAGCACGATGAGCACGTACTTGAGGTCGGGGGTGTGCTTCCACCGGGGGCGCCGCCGGGGGTAGGGGGTCCGGCCGGCGAGGAGAGCTCGGGCGGCCGCCCGGGCTCGCCCGAAGGGCAGGTCCGCCCCTGATTCCAGGCGTTGCGGTGAAAGGGGCAGGACGGAGAGTAGAGGGGCGGCGGCGTCGATTCCGGGGTGGGTACCCAGCGGCCGGCGGTGGTGTCGGAGGGGGCGGTGCCGCAGGGAAGGGATTGTGGCACGCGGGATCGGAGGAGAGGCGCGAGGCGCACGGGATCGGAGGGGAGACGCGCGGGATCGGAGGGAGGCGCGTCGGAAGGAAGCGCGCAGGCGCGCGGGAACGGAGGAGGCGCGCGCGCGGGATCGGAGGGAGGCGCGCGCGCGGGATCGGAGGGAGGCGCGCGGGATCGGAGGGGGAGGCGGCGGTGCCACACGAGATCCAGCAGCATGCGATGGAAACGACGCTGGAGTCCCCAACGCGAAAAGAGCGATTTCCTCCCGCATCGGAGGTTGAGCCGAAACGATTTCTCATCTGAGAAACGATTTCCTCTCTCTCCACCTTAACTCACCTTCCACATCAGCAAAAAAGCTGAGGTGGCACCCTATTTAATGCTATGGAAACCATAATGGTTTCAGGGTTGGGAGTGCCCTTACGAGCAATCAGATGATGGTTGGAGCGGCGAATGGCCAACAGTCAAATAACGTACCAGGGTTGCTTCCGGCATCCGTGTCCAATGAAGCAACGAGTGGTGGGTTACTGATGCTCACAGCAGGAGAAAATGCTCAAGTAAATCAACCTAGAAAAAGGGGCAGGCCTCGGAAGGATGGAAGTGTGTTTGGTTGCCTGAATCTCCTTCATCCTGGCTGGGTGGATCTGTATAATCTGAGAAAGAGCATGTTTAGTTGCCTGTATGAGTGGATGCAGCCTGCATGAGCGGATGCAAAAATACGCCCTCATCCTGGATGAGTGGATACGCTCAAAATGAGCTTCACTGGCCATCTTGGATTGGTTGATGCAGTGTATCTTATGCGGTCTCACATGTCAGCCTCTCAGGTTTGGTAGACTACATCCGCTCATACAGGCAACCAAACAGCATCTCAGTTTTTTTGCATCCGCTCATGCAACCTCACCAAACATCTTCTTTTTCTGAAATACGATTCCACTCAGCCTGCATCCACTCAGTCAGGATATACGATACAACATCCATCCATGAACCAAACACACCCTATATATCCGGTGATATTCAACCTAAAAAAAAAGAGGCAGGCCTCAGAAAAACAGCATCACATCTGGAAATTCTCAGAGTGCAGAAAGCACACCAAGTTCTCTGGCGCTTGTGGCAGTGCAAGATGCAACTGATATGCAAGAAGCTTCTGGGAGACAGAATAGTGTTCGTAAGCGCAATACACATACAGCTAGGGCAGAAAAAATGGAGAGAAAATTTGCGTGTTCAAGGCGCACCACCTGGAACTCAATTATTCTAACAAGCAACCTCACTGTTCCAATATAAATCTCTATGAACATTCCAGAATGCATGTATGATGGTGACACTAGCTTTTAGCATACTTTGTACAACCAGCGTACAACAAAATTTGTAAAGCTATATTTGCTATCCGAATGCTATCATATTTCTTTTCCTATACAAGTATATCTGCAATCTGTTTAAAATTTTTCTGGTATGGTCTTAGAAGTTCTCCTTGTGGAAATGGAACCTAGTTGTGGTTGTCTGGCTGAATTCTTTTGAAAGATCCTTTGAGTTGTTTCGTGATCGTCGGAGATCCACAATAGAAAACACTTGCAGATTCATTTACATATTAACTATTGTACTGTGAGGTTTAAATCTGTCATCACATGATGTTTATTGAATTTAGCTCACCTATACGAGAGTTCTTGTGGGCATTGGCCAAATCAGAGTAGAACAAATCAGCAAGAAGAGATGATTTTTTTTCTAACACTAGTCACGAGTTCAATGGATCAAAGTGCATGTAGATAGTCAACAAGGCAGGCTACCTTATGGTAGTACAAAGATTTGTTTAACCATTGTGTTGGTTAGTACTTACTTATTGCAAAAATATTCAGAGACAAACGTATGCATATATTAAACTACCAATTATTTCAATATTTTTAAAGTGTATTATTATTATTATTACCGACCTTTCCCAGATGCTGTTGTTGCAACACAACTGTAGCTTTGACATTGGAAGCCTCCGAACGATAAAATAAAATGTAATAATTAGGTTTTTTTATAATGGCTAAAGTAACATAGCTTGTATAACTGAATCTTGTGGATAGTACTATATAATTAAGTATAACAATTATGCACATGATTAGCACTTAATTAAACTCACAATTAGCACTAATTAATTGTAATTAGTACTAATTAAAACACTCATATAAAATGCAGTTAATTTAGTGCTTTAATTAGCACTAATTAAATATAAGTAGTACTAACTAGTTGCAATTAGTATTACAAATTACAATCAGTACTAATTAAATATGATTAGCATTAATTAAACACTAATATAAGCATGCATAGTGTTGGTCGGCTGCCGCAACATAGGGGGCTCGGAAGGTCGTCTACTGAGCTCACTTAGCTTAGTATGTGTCTGTTAATCTCGATAGATCTATAGAGAAGACTATATTCGTAAAAATTGATGTTTGAAAGCTATTTTTTTAAAAAAAATACTCCAATCACAGTTACATAAACAGTTCTCCCCTTGAGTTGTGAGCTTGACGTAGTAGTGTGTGCGCTCGCATGCGCTGGTTCACCCCAGCCGATTGGTTTACTCGCTCCTCGCACGTGGGCCCATTAGTACCTCCTATACGTACATTTACGTGACACACTGCATGCGCTGGTTGACCCAAACAGATTGGTGTACTCGCTCCTCGCACGTGGGCCCATTAGTACCTTCTATAGTTATATTTACGTCCCCTAAAGCGAGAAACAGTTCAATTCCTGTACAGTAGCTTGGACCTTCATCACTACTGGGTGAGTGCTTTTCGATCGCGGTTTATACTTTGTGAATACGGTTTATAATTTTTTATTTTAATATGAGTATTTGTATGAATGAATCGAACAATGATAAATCATTTCAGAAATGCTATGTCGATAAGCCGTTTCAAAATAGCAGTAGAGAAACTGTCCTCTTTTTTGTTCAAGAGAACCATAAAACATAAAACATAAGGTGAAAAAACTATGCTAAAGTTTAAAGCTTTATAATACTATATATGCTGGAATATCGCTCGCAATAATTATTGTATGTTTGATATGGGTCCTAAGGCTCCATGGGACCTAGGGGTGAAAACGGAACGGCCACCTCCCACCGCCCGCCACCCGCATCCACTCCGACATCGCCACCACCAGGTCCCTCCCCAACCCGGCCGCTCCCGTCGCCGCACCGCCGAAGAGTACCATGGTGAGGAAGCTGTACGAGATTAAGAACGCCCCCGCCACCAGCACCAACGCTGCCGCGCGCCCCCCCCCCCCCCCCCCCCCCCCCCCGCGCCCTTCTGCACCACCGCGTTCATCCCTCTCTCCCTCCCTCTCCCTCTCTCTAGCATTCTCTCTCTGTGTTGTTGTGTGTTTGGGAATTGGGGTAGGGGTTCGGGATCGAGGGGTCCGTGCATGGGAGGAATGGAAGCTAGGGACCGAGCCTGGGAATAACATTTAATGTCGTGGATATGCTCAAAGGAATAAAAACATGGGAAGGAAGTGCAGTGGAAGAGGTTGTTTTCACCACTCATCCCCCTATTTCTAAAAGACACTTCTTTCAGCTATTAATATATATTTTCAATCAAAATCCATCCACAACCAAAAGCTATTAGCAAAATTTAATATGAACGCCCCATAATAGAGACAGCTTTGGGAGCTAGGCTCTCCCTTTTCTTAGAGAAGCGCAGGTTCCCTTTCTCCCCAGAACACTAATACAATCGCACTTTCTTCCTTGTTCCGCTAACCTATTATTTTTTTTTAAAAAAAAAGAATTTTTAGCTTGAACTATCAATACTAGCAAAAAAACAATAAAAGGGCGCCACAACAGAAAGTATTTGATACTATTGTTGGGGAACTCAAGTTACAGACCGTGGATACATCTGACATGTCAAAAATGCTTCTTCTAATGGCGGACCTAGAGAAAAAAGAAGTTCAGTAGTCCAAGTGAAGCTGCAGCTCAGCTTGTCCTGACAAAACTCCAAACATGTAAGAATCTACCTTGAAGCAAGGTTTCTACTGGTTAATGTGTTCCACCCTATTGATGACAGCTAATGTTACTAAAAGCTTAGATGAAGAAAGGGCACATTTTTAAAGAAAAAAAGAATATATGAACAGCATCGATCCAAGTCAAATCGACGCAGAATTCAAAAAATGGGAGCTGAAGGGGGGGAAAACGAAAGGCATTTTCTAGTCTCCCCTTTGCCTGGGGGTGCTTGTGGGGTGTTACGAAATTCTAAAGCTTTCGTCTAATTCATATTTAGCCACGAGCAATCTACGTTTGTGATCTCGTATATTTCACTTCTCCTCGGGCCAAAACTGTCATTTTTTCATAAAGTACAAAAAAATAAGGGAGAACAAACAAGCTATTCGATTTATTTGTTGTTCTGTACGATAAAATAAAATAAAATAATTGGGTTTTTTATAATGGCTAAAATGACATAGCTTGTATGACTGAATCTTGTGGATAGTACTATATAATGAAGTATAACAATTATGCACATGATTAGTGCTTAATTAAACTCATGATTAGCACTAATTAATTGTAATTAGTACTAATTAAAGCACTCATATAAAATGCAATTAATTTAGTGCTTTAATTAGCACTAATTAAATACAAGTAGTACTAACTAGTTGCAATTAGTACTAATGAACTACAATTAGTACTAATTAAATATGATTAGCACTAATTAAGCGCTAATATAAGCACGCATAGTGTCGGCCGAATGCTACAGTGTAGGAGGTTGAAAGGTCGCCTGCTGAGCTTACGTAGCTCGGTATGTGCCTGTCAATCTCAATAGATCTATAGAGAAGACTATATTCGTAAAAATCGATGTTTAAAAGATATTTTTTAAAAAAAATACTCCAACTTTTTTTTAAAAAAAATACTCCAATCACACTTACATAAACAGTTCTCCCCTTGAGTTGTGAGTTTGACGCAGCAGTGTGTGCGCTCGCATGCGCTTGTTCACCCGAGCCGATTGGTTTACTCGCTCTTCGCACGTAGGCCCATTAGTACCTCCTATAGTTACATTTACGTGACACACTGCATGCGTTGGTTGACCCAAACAGATTGGTGTACTCGCTCCTCGCACGTGGGCCCATTAGTACCTTCTATAGTTACATTTACATCCCCGAAGGCGAGAAACAGTTCAATTCCTGTACACTAGCTTGGACCTTAATCACTACTGTGTGAGTGCTTTTCGATTGCGACTTATAGCTTATGAATAAGATTTATAATCTTTAGTTTTAACGTGAGTGTTTGTATGAACAATCGAACGATGATAAGCCGATAAGTCATTTCAGAAATACTATGTCGATAAACCATTTCAAAATGATGGTAGAGAAATTGTCCTCTTTTTTCGGTTCAAGAGAACCATAAAACAAAAGGTGAAAAAACTAGGCTAAAGTTTAAAGCTTTATAATACTATCTAGTCAATGCAGAAATATCGCTCGCAGTAATTATTGTATGTTCGACATGGGTCCTAAGGCTCCATGGGAACTAGGGGTGAACATGGATCACATAGTACTTAAATTTTATTTATATTTGTATTTGTAAATGAATACGAATCTGAATCTAAATATTCTCGAATACGAATATGAATCGAATATTATAACGAATTCAAATCGAATATCTACTCAATTCGGTCGGATCCAGATATCCTCATAACTTATATAGTATGAAAACATCAATGATATTTTATACTCGTACAATCACACTTAATTATTCTAATTCATTTTGCCTCATCTAAAGAAACACAAATTTACGTTCAGTTTAAAAAATTTGTCTAACTAATTAGTCTATTGTAATAAAATATGCATAAATCTTTGTCGAATATGAATACAGATACAAATAGTCCGAATAAAATAACATTTCTAATGGTAAAAGTCTATGCCATATTCACATCCATATTTTTATGCGAATATGAATACGAATATGTAGAAATTGTTAATTGGATGAGAAAATCTATATCATATCCACATCCTATCGAATACGATAACTGAATAATACAGATAATTTGTATCCACTTTTCACCCCTAATGGGAACATTGAAATCTCAAAGGGATTACATGGGAATCGAATTAGTTCATGCAAAATTCATACTAATTTTTGCATTAGAAACTTGGTTGTATTTCATCTACATGGTGATGTTATTGTTAGATCTATAGGATTGACTGTTACTAGCAAAGCAATCGACTGACTGAGAAAGAAATTTTTGGTCTCACATGGCTTAAACGAACTAAAATATAGAGGCTTCAGACTTGAATAGATGCAACAGAAGACTCAAAAGAAAAAGACTCAAATGTAGCAGAAACTAGCAGCAGAAAAGACATCATGGGAGCACTAGTGTTGGCCATGCCCGGTGTCACAGAGAAGCCCAAACAGAGAGCAACACACAAGGATCAAAGACCTCTGTCCAGTACTAACAGAACCAACATACCACATGATGCCACCACATGGTAATATCACAAGCAGCCATCCCTCATGAGCAGATCAATCGCATGGATCGATGGCCATGGAAGATTAAATCAGCTTCAAGAACCAGATCGAATTAGCCAAGGCTACCAAATCGACCTCGCCAATGAACATGCCGCATGTGGGAGCCGCCACCGTGACCAAGATGAAGGCTACCTCCGCGCCGGCACGATCCTACCCAATGAAGGCATCGAAGACGTCGGCGAAGGATACGCCCAGGAAGAAGGCGGCACCGGCGGCCAACGCAAGGGTCAGCTAAGCGCATGCAAACCGAACGGCGCGGCGGCTCTAGCCATGGACGGCTCCTCATCCATGGCTTATTGTAAGCAAATGACAGTCGTGGCATCCTAAGGGAATAAGGTTGGCAAGATTCTCAGAAAACGGCTGCAGCGACGCTAACCCAACCGGTTGCAAGGGCTGCATGTCGTTGGATGGTGACGACAGCGACGACACCCGAAGCAATGAGGTCTACCGACGGTGATGATCGTGGAGGAGGCAGCACCGCTCCCCCCCCCCCCCCCCCCCCCCCCCCCAAGAAGAGACGCTCCTCTCAGGAGCAGCTGCAGTGAAAGATGAGCGGTAGATAGGGTTGAGAACCCTAATCCTAACTGTTAGCTCTGACACCATGATAGATCTATAGAATGAATAGATGAATTGTTGATTTATTGCATAACCCAAAGGAGCAATATATAGTACAAGACTAAACTCTATAAACTAAAAAATACTATAAATATCCTTATATCCTTAATAGTTATTACTTCCTTACTGATTTGACATTGTTTATCCCGTTCGTCTAATTAAAAACCAACAATTTAGATTGGTGTGGATTGTAGCTGTCACAGATTGAATACCCTCCTCCTGGAACTTCTGCATGCCTAGACACAAGCACACGCCACTGCAAATAGCTTGTCTTCACCCATTTCCATTTTGTGGCACTTAACCAAAATCGCGTGTCCTGGCCCCCCGGAACTGTACTGGCTTGGCCCGACTCTCCCGTACATATGTTTGGCATCATGTGTGGCTATTTGAGGCATGTATAGGGCAACACGGACGCTCGACGTCAGCTGAACCAGCACGAAGCAGCCAACGCAGCAATGTTTCCCTAGGTCAGGGCTTGTCGATGGTATTTTTTGGACCAGTGGCCATTGAGGCATTTCTATCTCGATGGGAGCATTGGGCCAAGCCGGTATCAGTCTAGAGGACCACGCATACGATTTTGGCCTTCACGGAGATGATTCGTGTGATGATTATGTCAAGCTAGTCCACAGGCTTATATCAGTAGACATCTATTGGTTTCTATCGGACAGCTGTTCCCTATTCCGTTGCAACGCTGAAGCGCTTTGTAGCACGGCTAGAACTAACTTGTTCTGAGAGCAATACATTTTCAATGGATCATTCATTGCCCACCACTAACTTCAACACCCAAAATAAGATCTCACAGGGCAAAACTTTGGGTTTCATAGAACTAGCTACAGATTACACCATGGTTTAGCACTAAGTAGACATGCTCTTCCATCGAAATGGAATTTGATTTCTTCAGGAAAAACAGCATATGTGGATCATTTCACACACACATCTTGTATTGCACGTCGCCGTAAGCAACATTAGCTTCCAGCTTCCTACTACTTTGAATTGAAAGGTTCCGCGTCCAGCTTCAATACATTGAGGTCGCCGCCTTCTTTGCTAGCAAGATTCGCAGCTTTTATCTCGTTGCATTGGTTAATGAACTTGGTGAGTTCCTGAAAAAACAGATATTGTGTTGATTGTTAGTTTGTTACTAAAACATGAAATAAGGACAACCATAATTACAAAATTACCAGCCAAATTTAATGTTTTAAACTAGAATTCAGGATAAGCTCGCATGTCTGCTCTGCATTCCATTACTGCCAGCTAGTTGGTTCACAGTATGTCGTTAAGCTCAACTGTCACAAGGTCACACACTATTGGATAAGAAACATTGTAGTGCAGTTTACAAAGGAAAGAAATGGGCAAACCATGGTGTGGACGCCCTGTGATATATAACTCAGGTACAAACTCTGTATAAATAAATACAGAACAAAGTGGCTTTAATGATATGGCTACAATTGAAGATGCTAAACAAAAACTAAGCTTTAATGATATGGCTACAATGGAAGATGCTAAACAAAAACTAACTCTATCCTCACTACTAAACATAAACCTGAGCCATGTTCTAAATAAGATTAATTTGTGCATGTACATGGGTATCTGCACTAATAAATACAACAACTGTGATGAGTACTATAGACTGGGGAAACTTTTTGCACAACTAACATGTTAAAATGTCAATGTGCTCACTATTGGTATTATAGAAATCTATTGGAATTTGGAATACAAAAAAATCGAACACAAACTCATGCAAAATGAATTTGAAGTTTTGCACTCGTAACTGTCAATTCCAAAATTTTGTTTTTTATCACAGGCCAAAATACAAAATTATCATCAACTTTTCCATGCATTTATATGGTTAACAAATGTTACTTAGCACGTGCAAATAAAATACACCAACATCTACAGCACTAGGTGAGCCGGTGACAAAGGACCTTGCAGTTTCCATGTCAAACAGTAGGGTATGATGCTACAAAATCTGCATTGCCTTGCACAAGACAAGGTAACTGAGAACTGCACTGACATTCTTCACAATTCGGAAGATAGAAAAATGTATCAGACTCACGACTAGTCGGTACTCAGTAGCATGGCAACTTGATTCGACTTTACGACTAAATAACCTTGTACAGCACTAGGTGAGCCGGTGACAAAAAAGGACCTTGCAGTTTCCATGCCAAACAGTAGGGTATGATGCTATGATGCTACAAAATCTGCATTGCCATGCACAAGACAAGGCAACTGAGAACTGCACTGACATTCTTCACAATTCAGAAGATAGCAAAATGTACCAGACTAGAATCGATCATAAATTATTTACTAATCATGATGCGATTTACCAATGGCGATACAAATTTGGCAGCAAGAATGGCAGATTATTGATCATTATTACCATTTACCAAGCCAGTAGAGTATCCTACTCAATTAACCTATCATAGCAAGTGGTACTTGCATGAAAACAGGGTTTGAACCAGAACTAGATTGATTCATAGAACTAAGGCTAATATCAACCAGTAAACCAGTTCTCGAATTTTTCATATGATTGGGATTGGCAATTTGCAAGTGTCGAAAATGATCAACAAGAAGCACGATAATTGCTAAGGAACAGTATGGCACTAGCTAGCAAACGATTTCAAAGACAGCCTAGTCGAAATTGGCAACTGGGGCAGCCTCTCTATGATATCGCCTCAGGACTCCGAAAGGAATCCAGCACATTCTGGATCGATTGTATCATCATACATTAGTCCATCAGTTTGATCGTTTGCCAAACCGCAGCAACCGCGGGCTAGGACTACCACAACACCCGATTACCCTAAAGCATATACTATGCTAGAACATGCCTTGTCGGCGTCCATGTCCTTGGCGAACTTGGTCGGCTTCACGGCCTCTTCCCTGCAAGAACCGAACGAACCAATCAGTCAAACAAGCACACTACAGCATGAAAGAACAAGCAAACAAACATAGAATCTAGGACGAGGTAAGATACGAGAGAAGGACGCGCGGATCGACCCCGACCGACGGGTCGATCCGGTTGGCACGCATACCTTTGCGGACGTGGGGGGCCTTGCCGTGGCGGTTGGGAGGGATGGACTTCTCCTTGCTCTGCCCCTTGAACAGGCTCTGCTTCTGCGTCATCTTCTCCTCTCCCCGTCTCCGACCGAACAATCGCCGCGGGTTGTTCTGTTCTGCTATCGGGATGGCTCAAGAAAACCTAGTAATAAACCGCCTCTTCTGGAGGAGGAGCTGCTGCTGCTATGGCGGTCGGGGATGTGCGGGCTGCGGCTGCTGCCTGCCTAGGATTTTGGTTTGGGACAGGGGGTGGGCAGTAGGGGTGAAAACGGATCGGATAGTTTCCGATCGATCTGGATAAAAACGGATACGGATTGTGTCGGATCAGATTTTCTTCGGATAATTTTCGGATCGGATATGAATACAGATTTTTTTTATCAGATACAAATACGAATACAGTAAGCCTAGTATCCGTCGAATATGAATACAGATTATCCGGATAATACGAAACCGGATATCCAGGTTTTAGCCCAATAACCATTACCCAGCCCATAATGTTGAAGCCTAGACGGCCCATTCCCACTCCATGCGCGATCCAGCCATCCATTCCTACTCCATGCATCCAGCTATTGATCAGATTACCAGGCGATCGCATTTAGGGTTCCCGCCGGCCGCAGTCCGTACTCCGCGTCTCTGCAACGAGTCTAGGCTGCACGAGCGTGACCCAGATGAGGAGCTCCTTGGTCTTGACCCCCGTCATGCGCTTCATCCGGCGGTCCTCAACGAAGGCTGTCACCTCGATGGCGTACGAGACCTGCCTCCCGATCTGCTTGAACGTGTGCATGATGGCCTTCTTCTGCCGCAGCCACACGAAGACCAAGACCGTGGCGCGGTTGTAGCCCACTTCCTCCATCTCCACCAGCGGCAGCAGGCCCAGCGGCATGTTTGTCTTCGCTAGCAGCTTCATCGACTTCTTCGCGCACAGCGCCGTGTCGTGGTACACCTCCGCGCCCTCCTTGTGTGCCTTGATCGCCTGCGACCCCATGGAATCGAACTCGACTTGACTCGGTGGGACGCATGGGTGTGTCGGGTTTTCTTGCGGATTTGTTGGGAGAGAAAAGAAGGCAGTGCTCGATGCGGCGATGGTGGTGGGATTTGGGAGGTGGGGGAGATGCAGGCTTTATAGGGGAGGATTCAGGATTGGATTGGTGGTGGTGGGATTGAAGAATTGATTCCGGGTTGGGGAGGGAGGGAGGAGGACGGTTGGGGGTGGGGATTTAAGGTGAGGGTTTATTGAATATGTAGTCTTTATATCATACTACATAGTAGTTTGGTTTTATTTTATATCGCTTTGGTATTTATTGAAATAAAACTTGTAGGAACAAGAAGTCTTAGGAGATGCTAAGATGGAGGACTTGGTGGATGAAATAGAGGAATGAAATGTTCTTATACTTGTTCAAATTGCTATCATGTGTACTCCGTGAATTGCACATTGTTGCTACTTATGCAGTTGTGCTTTGTACTGATTGACTATCGAGTATATTTTCATTGTGGATGAAAAGATTATGCTTGTTTAGATTTCACGAATGTTTTGAGAAGATAAATTATTTATGTATTTTCATTAATTTTGGATGTATAGTTTAAGGGGTTTTCATGTTCCGATAAATATTCGTAACCGTATTCGTTTCGATTCGTATTCACTCCGTATCTGTATTTGATATTATTCGTATTTGTATTCGTATTCGAGTTATCCATATTCGTATCAGTATCCGAGAAAAAAATAGGAAAACAATATGGTAGATACATTATCCGTCCGTATTCGATCCGTTTGCATCCCTAGTGGGCAGACCTGCGATTGTGGGCCGAGGAGCCCAGGTGACACGCCCGATTTTTTTAAATCTTTTATGTGCATTTTTTTTTGTTGTGACACAGTGACACTTAGGGCTTGTTTGGGGGAGCTGTAGATTCTGAGTAGCTAGCTGGTCCGAGTAGCTAGCTGGAGATTCTGAGTAGCTGGCTGGTCTGAGTAGCTAGCCTGTTTTGCATCCTGGATTCTAGATGTGCAGCTGGTATCCTGATAGATGTATTGACTGAAATGCCCTTAGGTGAGTTGATGTCCTGATTATGTATTGATAGAAGAGATATCCATAGTTCAAACATTGAAAACTAATATTAAAATTTCATGACAATAAATTTGACTCCAAATCATAATTTTAAATATTAATATGGATAACTACCATGTCTCCATACAAAAGGAACGTACAAAAGGTGTTCATAGGCATATAAGGCGCACGTATCACCAAACGCCAAACGCACGTTCAATCACATTACGAAGAGAGGAGTGAGCATGATTGAAGACCTCCTTTTGGCCACTTGGGCGCCCTCCCCGTTGAAACTCCGGCGTATGAATTGGATCATGTTATGACAAATGACTTTGGTTATAGAGTACTTGGTTGATAATATAAGTATTTACACTAATATAGAGTATTTGATTGACAATATAAGCATTAACATTAACATAAAGTATTTGATTGATAATATAAGCAAATGCATACTGTGTTTTTTGTTTTCATCCAATATTCCATAGATTGAATAGAGAAGGGGAAAATGTGAGCTTGCATGACATGTTTTTGATGATTCGACTGATAATTCACAAAAGCAGACAAAATATAACATGGAGATAACACTTTGGCTTCCATTATACCAAGAAAACTATCTCAGGCGAACAGTTATACACCATGATCCACACTAAGAATATGTCTGCTGACAGTGCTGATAAAAAAGGCGAAAAAGAACAATGGAACACAGCTTCACTAGATCTCCATTGCTGTCCAATCAAGTACTCTTTAGATGGCCATTAGTTCACCAAAGTTGCATATTAGGAACATGTCTGCGCGACGGGGCGGCGGGGGGCGACGGGATGCGCCGGGGGAGGGGGGATCTGGGAGGGGGCGCCGTGGGGGATGGGGTCGGGGTGGGCGGCGGCGGGGAGGGGGGAGCAGAGAGGCGTGGGGGAGGGGAGGTAGGAGGGGGGCGCGGGGGATTTGGGGAGGGGGCCGGGGGTTGGGGAGGGGGAGTTTTGTCCAGTGGAATTTGCAGGTAAATACTTTAACTTTTAGTGGTATTAGCCCGCAGAATCTGCGAGAAACTGGGTTTTGCAGCTTCTCAGTCCCAGTACAATTGTGGCTTCTCCAGATTTTCAGATTCTCAGTAGCTGGCCCAAAATCTGGACTGTTTGGGAGAGCTTTTGGCTACTAGCAGTAGCTAGCTTGTCTAGAATCCGAAACAAACAGGGCCTTAGGCACATTTGGTCTTGTTTTATCAGCTTTTCAGCTGGTTTTTAATTCAGCTTTTCAGTCAGTTTTTAATTTCTGCTTCTATTAGAATACTATTTATCAAATCTACCGATCACAATTAGAAGTCATCAGCCGTAGCCCAAAAAAAGAATAGAGTATTTCTAAGGGTATTTCTAGTTTTGACTACCTTTCTCGTAGGTACGTCCTTATATATGTAGTATTTGAAAATCCAAACAAATGAAACTACACCTTTACGACATTTTTTACATGTAGATCTATATTGTTGCTTTTTGTAGGTAGAACTTTGTTACTTTCGTGTATATGTAGGCAGAACTTCATTACCATTTACCGGTACCTCGGTACACTAAAAGCAAAGCCGTGTGACACTTTGCTCGGTTTACCGTTCAGCAGACACCACAAATCTGCTCCCGGATTCTTATAAACACCGAAAACTGTACTAACCCGTCTGTTATTCTATGACAGCTGCACTCTGTGGTATGTGCCATTTCCCCACTCAAAATTCCAAAAATGATCATATTTCTGTCAGTGTTGCAACTTAGCACAGTAAGGATCCTATTAAAACGCCTAATTTTTCTACTATTCCACGGGAATTGAACAATTTGATGTGATATTCATGCGTCTGGAACAAACTCTGCATCATCTGGAATAACCAGCTGGTAAATAGCATGACCGGGAGATACAAGCCATGTACACTACACAGGACCCATTTTTGCCAATTTCATTTTAAGTTGACCGAAAAGTTTGTATCAAGTGCAAATTACGGCTCCGGTTTCACCTGCTTCAAAAATACACTTGCCCCTCTCAAGAACATGGGGTTACTGATCGGTCTTCCTTGGAAGACATAGGCAGCAGCACGACGATGATATCATGAGGTATCCGTTGTATCCATTTTCGAAGCTTCTTTGACACCCTTGAAAGCAACACGCAGCTTCCTCAGCGACGACACTTTCTTCCCATTGTTCTCCGCCATACCAGTAGCATGCAGAGTCACATAAGGGACTCCTTCGAGGAGCTCAAACACGGGGATGCTCAGGTTTGGTCGCGTCATCTGCTCGAGTACTTCTGGTGACTGCATGTACAGGTTATTACCTCCATGCGTCACACTAGCCTTTGACAGCAGCAGTTTGGGGTGCTCTTCAAGCATCTTGATGAACTGTCCATGAGTGGAAAAATTTAAAAATCTACAAACATGCCGACTATGTATGCAGTATGCACAAGAAACTGTATATTCACTATTCAGTGACATTTAAGAATTATATGCATAAATGTAACTAAGCACACGAAATATGGGTATGAAACTGCCTTTAGTCTCGTCTCAGTGAGAAAGTGCTTTTTTCAGCTCTCTTCCTTCAGAAACGAAAAAAAAACACCATTTAGAAGTGCCATTGTGCTGAAATAAACATGGCATACTGTTCAGAATTTGCAAACAATGTAGCAAACTATGATGTTTTTTAGACCCAATATGTGATTGTTATATGAAAATTTTATTCATTTGTGTCACGTGTGAGATAGATAGAACTTCTGTTTTTGCATACTTAGAACAGTTAATAATATCTTAGCCCCCACCATAATTTGAGTACATACGTAAGGTGACCATAATTTGAGTACATACATAAGGTGAGTACACTTCAGCCCCTTACAAGTCAATCTACTCCATTACATGAAGGGATGTAACTTGTAAGGTGTGACATAAGAATTGTTCAATGTTCATGCAATATGGCAATGTTCTAAAGTGTTCTGGATTTTGGCTAAAATGGCACTGTAGCAGTTGTTAACTCTTTTTAGGTATTTAATTAAAGGAAAATAAAAAAATAGAAAATTTTTGAAAAAAAACACCATTAAATATCTACGGATAATACAAAGAAAAAAGAGAAAAAAAGGAAAAAAGGGGAGTCACGTTAAAAAGTCAATGCGTTTCAAACAGCTTTTGGTTTCTAGAAGATAGAAGCTATCATTGTTTGGAACGGGGCCATAAACTTCCCCCTTGACATGGTGATGCGGATACGCACATGTGTTGCACTTTTCAGTTAAATGTATTATTTGATTGGAAAGAAGTACTGAGCCGTATTAAATATTGCTATGTGAACTCTATTACTATTGGGTCTTTAATTATTATATTTAGAGATACAGAGATAGTAGTATTTCATTTAATTATATGCAGGTCTATACTTGATCTGTAAAAACCTAAAGTAAAGATGTGGACAGGTAAAAGACAAGGGCGAATTGGTCCATGCATTTGGTGGATGGATTGTAAAGGACCAGCGGCTTGTGTTCATGCATGCACGAGGCAAAAGGAAGGAAATTGACCCTGCTTTGATTGGGAACCACCATGGGTCTCTGGTTGAATTATTCTAACAAGGAAGTGGATGTAGTGTTGGATGGATTAGCTACTGATCAAACTGTTAGCAGGGTAAGCGGTCACCAGCAAAACGGAAGGAAGCCATTCAGCCAATGCCAAGTAGGCCCTGCATGGCCAAGCTCTAGTCCCAACCGGGGAGGATTGGCCCATCTGAGCCAGCAAGATTCCACATGCCTGCATGCCAATGATGTGGCTGAAGCCAACCTTTCGGCCATGTAATGCTAATTAGTTGAATCACTTTGTGATAACTCAAGCCATACAAAGTCTTGTCACATAATGGGGGATAGGTCCCGGTCAAGCAGTCTTGACCAAACAAATAATCAGCCAGCCCTAGGCCATGGTGCGTGTGCGTGAGGTATTGGAGAGGCGCCATAAATGCCTTTGCCCCCTCCTTTGTAAGGAAGAGACTAGATATGAGACCAAATATTATGAGATAATAGATTGATTTGTTTTGCTTCTTCCTGATGGCCGAATCAGTCATGGAAGATTCAAGTGTTTTGCTAATCAAAATCGTTCAACTTTCCCGCTGGGAATTGAAGCGCGAGAGGGTTTTGCTTGGTGGTCGTGAAGTCCGACGCGTGTGTTCTTGCGAATTAAAAAGTGCTCGTTCTTGTATTGGCAACAAAGGATCAATACGATTCGAGATATTACACGTGAGTATATTGATCCTACGTTGAGAAGATCGGGCGACCCCGTATCACATGGGCTTGCAAGGTTTTGACTTTTGAGTGTGTTACTAACCTCTGAAAGGGTAGCTGATGTGTCCAGCTCAATAAGGGTACCAGGTCCACATATAAGGCAATCTTTCTCTCTAACAAACTCAGTTACTTTAATATGAGTTCCTTCAAGACCATTGTACCTGCAAAAAGACATCAATAATCATTAGACTCTTCAAATTGGTAATATATTGTGTTTTTGCAACCGATCAAGAAATGCATTTGCTTCCGATATGATTGTTGGAAAAGTTAACGGCAGCAGCACCCTGTGGGTGTATTAGAGATAAATAACAAATTTAAATGTTTTGAGGGAGTATGGTGACAGATGACACCAACCAATTTTGGCCAAATTATTTCAAGCAATAAAGAACGTAGAATGCCAGCACGAAGTAAAAAAGCAACTAGTGTCAATCAAACCAATTTGTATTAGTGACCCGTAAGTATGCTATGCTTCAGGAATCAGGATTTCAACACCAGCAGTGAAAATTTTGGGGTCTGTCCCGGGGTAGATCTGTGACAATTGCAAGCGATATGCACTCATGCATAGATCGTCATGCAGCACGGTGATAAGTGATAAGATCTAGTGATTTTTAGCATTGGAGATGAAATTATGCACTTTTGGTCTACATTTTTCATTTCTTTTTCTCATACTTCAATTTCTTTAAGAATTTGGTTCCATTTTGGTGTGCAGATTGGTGTTTACTGTTGAGGTGCGCAGATTGGTGTTTACTGTTGAATGTGTGCAATCATGGGCGGAGATGGGCCTCGGGCCGGGCCGGTCAGGCAATGGCCGAGGCCCAAAGAAAATAGTAGTGTAAAATTTTAGAAGGTATATTCAAAAAAATATTGCTCAGTGAATAGGCCCGAGGTTTATTGGCCGGCCCGAGACTATTTCCGGTCGGCCCAGTACTATTCCTAGCGAGCAGCCAGCCCGCCCCCAGCCCCCCACCGCCGTGAGCCCATGACGCCAACCCCCGCCTCGGCCCGCGGCTGCGCAGCACCTCCTCTCCGCCGATCTCCGCCACGGCACCACCCCCCGGCCCCCCACCTCTCTGCCGCAGCACCACCCCCCGGCCCCCCGCCTCCTCTCTGCTGCGGCACTACCCCCCGGCCCCCCTCCTCTCCGCCGAGCCCGCCAACCACCACGACGTCGCCCTGACTCGCCCGCGACGCCGCCTCCCAGGCGTCCTCTTCGCCCATTCGTCCTGACACCGGCCCCCGCCTCGGCCCACGGCGGCGCGGCACCGCCCCCACCTCGACGCCTCCTCTCCGCGACTCCGCCTCGGCCCGCGGCAGTGCGCCACCCCCCCCCCCCAGCGGCCTCCTTTCTGCCAGTCCGCCGTGACGCCGGCCCGATTGCTCACCACCGTCCGCCGGTGCTGGCTCCCGGTGAGCTTCTATTCTCCTTAGTTTTGGGCCCGAGGCTCTGAGAAATCCTGACTCCGCCACTGTGTGCAATCAAATCTTTAAAGAGTGATGATTGTTCAAATAGTACATTAATTTAGTTTAGGATTGTTGCTTTTCTAGAAAATTCTGTCAACAAGTTGGATTTTGTCCCTAGTACTCTGAAATTCTGCATGTTAATTATTGCCTACTGCAGTGGATGTGACTAATATTGAAGGTTATGTCTTTGTTTACCATCAATTGAAGGCTTAGTGTGTAGGATTTCTTTATGGTTTATTCCATGAAGTAATTAGTCTGTTTGGAAGCTGTTAGATTTTCAGACTTGTGCACCTTTGAGTTATAATGTGGTTTAATGGTTTTATCCGGTTCATAGAACTGTGACAAACTCGGGTGCACGAATTGGAAAAAAGAAAAAGAACTCGGGTGCATGAAATGAACCATTACCACAAATACATGTGAATCACCCCATCAATTTCTGAAAGTTATGTGCTATGCCTCTCTGATGAACAACTAATCCTGTGTTCCATTTAGGGACCAGTCCACTATGGAGTTTTTAGAGTATCTTTTTTGCTATCAGATGGTAATAGATTTGGGCAGTGTTTGGCACGTTACCACACTTTGCCAAACCAAAGTTAGGCAAATTTGACTTTCGATTACCATCGTTTGGTTCATAGCCACAGTTTCTTAGCATACTGGCCCACTCGTCATACACATGTTTTCCAACCAAACTTTGCCTTGCCACAAAAAAGGTGTGGCTTGCCACACTTGGCGTAATGTCATAGGCGTGGGCCTTGGACCTAGTCGGTTCATTATTAGGAATTAGATATTAGATTCTATTTGAGTTAGAGATTAGATTCCTTTTGTTAGAGATATAATTAGAGATATGATATGAGTGTCTATATTTGTTAGAGATATAATTGAGGTTAGATTCGATCTGTTAGGGGGAGCCCATCTATATAAGAGGACTACCGCATGCTATTAGAATTAATCAGAGAAATAACAAAGTCTTCCTTGTTTATAGTCTCTCTCCTTCTACGCCGACGCCATCTGGTCATCTTTTTGGTGGTGTTTACCCCCTACGAACTAAGGTTCATGACAACTTGGTATCAGAGCAGTCGATCCCTTCCCATGACGTCTGCTACCATGGTTTCTGTGACTCGTCCTGTTGTCGAATCGTTGGCCATAAGAAAAGCTAGCGCTATTAAGATGGCCAGCATCAACAAAGGGATGGGGGACGCCTTCCTCAACATGCATGCCATCTTGGAGAATCTCTTGAATCTGAGGAAGGAGCAACAAGAGACAAAGAGCCAAGCACATCATCATCCACTGCCAGAAAATACCGAAATAGCGCATGAGAGCACGACAGGTGGTGGGGGGAAATCACAGAAAAAGAGCAGGAAGCATCGCTAGATCCTGACGACCACATCGCCGCAGCGTCTTTTCCAGCGTCTCCGTCCATCGCCGCAGCGTCTTCTCCGGCGTCTTCGTCCGTCGCCATTTGCCTGCCAAAAGGCCTCGCCGGAATCTTTCTCGGTCGCCGTCGGCAGCAGCCCTGCTCCTGGCAGCCTCGACGTCCGGCCGTTGTCGTCGCGGTCCTCGGTTGTCGGTCGTCATCACCGCGGGATTCCGCCGCCGTTGATGGGAACCGCAGCCGAAGACCATCCCGTGGCGGCCGCCACCAGATCCGACGTTCTACGCCACCGATTCGCCGCTCCCCGCGCCGCCATCTCCGTGGCCGTGCCTCGAGTCGGCGAGATCGGGATCCGGCCGACCGTCTCTGTCCGCTCGGGCCGCCGCCGCCCGAGCCACCATCGTCTCCATCGATCCGCTCGAGCTACCGGCCATCGCTCGTTGGCCGCAGCTCCATCGGCTGCCGCTCCGCCGGTCGTTGATCCTCCGGCCGCCGCTCCATCGACCGCCCGCTCCGCCGGCCGCTCCGTCGGCTATCGCCCCGCAGGCCACCGCTCCGTTGGCTGCTGCTCCGCCGGCCGCTGCTTCCCGAAGCCGCCGTTGCCGAGCTGTCGCCAGCTCGCCCGGAACCGCCGCCGCCGCTTTCGACCGCGGGTCACCAACCGACCGATGCGTTCGTGGGTGTCCGTCAGCTTTTAAAACCGACCAATTAGTTAAGGCCAAAAAAACCCAAAACAATTAAAAATCCAAAAAAAACTTATTTTGCAGGCGTCGTTTAGCCTTGTTCCGCTTGGATTTGGTCGGCCGTCTCCATTCGCTGCAGGACCCCATCACCGTTCGTCTTCCACACCGACGTCGTAGGTCTTCCATTGGCGCCCATGACAACCGCCTAGCAGCTCGAGGACGAGCTGCATATCCGGGAGGGGTGTAATGTCATAGGCGTGGGCCTTGGGCTCAACCGGTTCATTATTAGAAATTAGATATTAGATTCTATTTGAGTTAGAGTTAGTTTCCTTTTGTTACAGATATAATTAGAGATATGATGAGTTTCTATATTTGTTAGAGATATAATTGAGGTTAGATTCTATCTGTTAAAGGGAGCCATCTATATAAGAGGACTACCACATGCTATTGGAAAAGCAGAGAAATAACAAAGTCTTCCTCGTCTATAGTCTTTGTCTCCTTCTACACCGACGCCATCCGGCCATCTTCTTGGTGGTATTTACCCCCTACGAACTAAGGTTCATGACACGGCCACAACTAGGCGTGGCAAAGTGTGGTAGCCATCCAAACATGCCCTCGGTTAAAAGATAAGAACAAAAAAACAAAATAATTCTTTGAAAAACTCCCTTTGTTCCTAATCTTTGGGGAAATCAACTTAAGAGTAAGAATGGACAAGCAATGAAACTCACGTGAGATAATTTGCCACACTTTTGCTGCAGCCAGAAACAAGCTTCAAAGCTTCCAACGCACAAGCAGCAGAGATAATTGCATTCGTTGAAGCAATGGCTGGGATGATATTCTTGACAACACCCTGTATTTCATTAAAAAAAAATAGGCAGTAATGTACATGTCACTGCCCTATTAAATTAACAACCACCTTCCAAGATTTATACAGCGCAACAAATAATAAAGTTGTACTTAGTCATCCAATTAATCAAGAAGTCAAATTAGCTGGCAACTTGGCATTAACAAATATAGAAAAAAACTTGCAGATGAGTATTAGACTGCCACCATAATAAATATCAGCACTCATATACTACCAAATATGAAAAGGCTCATCCTAAAATACACAAATCAAAAGGACTATATATCAAAGATTTTTTTCAAAATTTGTAATTCCCATTAAGTAGTGATTTTTTCATTTGGCGTACACAGAGAATTAGTCAATTAGTTACTGATATACTGACCAAATGACACAAAAACATCTATGACAAAAAACAAGAACACTATTCAATAGTATGGAAATTAAAACACCAAGTACCAATAATGACAAGCATCGTAACGCTACTTAAGCGCTAGGAAAATCATGTAATAATATGGTTAATTAGATGATGAAGCACAAAACAGCAAAAAAAAAGAATACAAAGAAAGCGGAGAATGAGACACGAGGTAAGACCTATGAGGAAATTTATCAGAAGCTAAGTACAAAGAAGGGCGAAAAAGATGTCTACAAAATAGCTAAACTTTGAGAAAGAAAGATGAGAGATTTCAACCAAGTTAAATACATCAAAAACGACACTGATAGACTTTTGGTAAAAAACGATAATAACAAGAATAGATAGAGAGATTACTTCGACGAGTTGTTCAATCAAGACAATGAGGATAGTATGATTGAACTGGATGATACTTTTGACGACAACGATAGGTTGTTTGTTCAAAAAATTCAAAAGTCGAAAGAGAGGCCTTAAAAGGATGAAAGTGGGTAAGACATTGGGGCCTAATAACATTCCTATCGAGGTGTGGAAATGTCTTAGAGAAGTGGCGTTCGTTTGGCTAACTAATTTGTTCAATAGCATTTTTAGGTCGAACAAAATGCCTAACGAGTTTGGCTAACTAATTTGTTCAATAACATTTTTAGGTCGAACAAAATGCCTAGCGAATGGTTGAGCACATTAGTACTAATTTTCAAAAATAAAGGATACATTCAAATTTGTACTAATTATAGAGGAATTAAGCTCATGAGCCACATAATAAAACTTTGAGAGCATGTGATTAAGTACCGTTTAAGAAAAGTAACCAGTGTGACGACAAACCAATTTAGATTTATGCCCAGGAAGTCCACCACAGAAGCGATTTTCTTGACACAACAGTTGATGAAGAGGTATAGGGAGCAAAAGAAGGATCTCCGCATGGTGTTTATCGACATGGAGAAAACCTATAACGAAGTGCCACGAAAGGTCATGTGGTGGGCACTCCAAAGGAAAAAAAGTTCCAACAAAATATGTTACCCTAATCAAGGATACATATGAAAATGTTACTAACGTCAGCACATGTGGTGGTGAGTGGTGACACTAATGACTTTCCTATTAAGATAGAACTACCCCAAGGGCCAGCGTTGAGTTGATATATTTTTGCCTTAGTGATGGACGAGATCACATGGGACATACAAGGAAATATCTCTTGGTGTATGCTTTTCGTTGATGGTGTATTGTCAGTTGATGAGAGTAGGAGAGGTGTCGATAGGAATATAGAGTTGTAGATAAAGACCTTAGAATCGAAGGGCTTTAGACTTAGTACAACTAAAACTGAGTATACGAGGTGTGAATTCAATGGTGCCACGACGGATGATGGAGATGTTAGTCTGAACGTTAGTGCCTAGAAAGAACACTTTTCGATATTTAGGATCGATGCTAAAGTGGGACAGCGTGATTGATGAAGACATGAGCCACAGAATAAGAGCAGGGTGAGTGGAATGGTGTCAAGCATTACGTATCATGTGTGATAAAAAGTCCATCAAAAGTTAAAGGGTAAGTTCTATAGGACGACTACCAGACCTGCTATGCTATATGGAGCAGAATACTGGGCAACTAAAAGACAACATATACAGAAGATGAGTAGTGGAGATAAGGATACTGCGATGGATCTGTGATCATATAAGACAGATCAAATCCGCAATGATGATATACGTGATAGGGTGTGGTAGCACTAATTGAATAGAAACTTGTCCAACGTCGCTTGAGATGGTTGTACATCTCCAACAGATGCCTCCTAAAGCACCGATACGTAGTGAAATTTTAAGACGTACCGAAAACGCAAGAAGAGGCAGAGGTCGACCAAGACTGACGTGATAGTAAACAGTTAAAAGAGACTTGCGGGATTGAAATATATCCAAAGAATTAGCGTTGGATAGGAGCGCATAAAAGTTAGCGATCTACGTACTGGAACCATGACATAAGAAGGTTTAAGGGCGGTGTTTTAGGCTCTGCTCAGATAGCAGGATGCAGTCTTAGGGTTTTGCCTTGTAGGTTTTCTTACCAGGCTCTCGTTTCTTTGACCTTAAGAAGATTTCATTCCTAGTCTACTCTAACTTGTTTGGGACAAAAAGCTTTGTTGTTATTGTTGAATTTTTGTGCACAAAGCAAGAGAGCAGCACATGTAATAACACCAAAAATAAAAGATAAAGAGATTATTGAGAGAAGAAATATTTATTCAAAATTTATGTAGCGCATATGCAGTTAGCCAATTACCATATTATAAGGCTACTAAAATTTAAACAAACTCCACGATTAAACAAAAATAAGTTATATCCCTCATTTAGGAATTTTAGACTTAGGACCATTCTCATCCTTAGTTTTTCAAATATCACTGAATCCGCCATTAAGGGGGGCAATTAGCTATTCATACCCAGTACCAAGCTACCAACTTGCCCATGGGGCACACAACCACAGTGCAAACCTGCACTGCACATATGCTAATCCTACTATACAAATGCTCATACCATCAAATCTAGTAGCAAAATCACCTAGTATGAGGGTACATCAGAGTGCTAGAGAACAGAACAATCTTGACAGGGCTATCGATCTAGATGGCAGCGTTGTGACCAGAATTACTGCATAAGAAGTATGGATGATTTACCGGCGAACGAGGACGTCTTGGGCAAGTTGGGAGCCGTGGCGGCGGAAATAGAGTAACAGGGGAAGGATTAGATAATCGAGAGGGATAGAGATAGCATACTAGAAAAAGGAAGTTTATTTTCCGCTTGAACTCAAAAGGATTACAAGAGTGTTGTTTATATAGAGCTAGAACCTGACCGACTAGAGCCTGTCCCGATTCTACTCGAACTCAACAAACTTACCAAACCTATTACTACTAACTTATAGACTCTATCTCGCAATCAACTTGAACTTTCCTAACCAGCCTCAAGCCTTGCCTTCCTGATCTTGTACGCTAGCTTCTGATAATGCTTCCCCCAATAAAAGTCCACAACAGGCAGGTTTTGCATTTGAGCTGCATCCACACTCACTCCCAAAACTTCCACCAACCCAACAGCTTCTGTTCTTGTAATATTTTGAGAACACATGACGGAGGTGCTCCAACCACGACCTGCTATAATAAGAATGTTTTCAAAGAAAACAAGCACAAGCCGACAAACATAGGACCGGAGTATCTTGTTCATCAAAGCTTGGGAAGTCGTAGGTGCGTTGGTGAGACCGAAGGGCATGAGCAAGAATTCAAATAAAACTTCATGTGTATGGAATGTTGTCTTCTCCACATCCTTGGAAGACATTCAAATTTGATGGTAGCCTGAGCGGAGGTCCAACTTGGTAAAGAATATAGCTCCATTCAATTCATTAACTCGTCAACAACCGAAATCAAAAATTTATCCTTCACTGTCTTGGAATTCAAAGCCCGATAGTCCACACAAAATCGCCACGAACCATCATGTTTTTTAACTAGTAACACGGGACTTGAAAAGGCTGACTTACTCCTCCGAATGATTCCTCAATCCATCATATCCTTGCATTGATTCTCAATTTCCTCCTTCTGAAGAATAGGGTACCTATAGGCTCATACTACCATCGGATTTGTATTAGGAAGGTGAATGCGATGATCTCAATCACGTACATGTGGTAATCCCTGCAGTTCTGAAAACACAAATGCAAATTCGGCTACCAGAGTTGACATAAGATCGCACCCATCGCTACTTCGAACTTCGGCCCCCGTCGATGGCCTAGCTATTCCTTGGTACATCACTTGATGATCTTTCCACCAAAAAGACATTGTCAGCAAGTCAAAGTTCGAGAAAATTGGTCCCAACATGCGCAACCACTGAACCCCCAACACCATGTCAACCCATCCAATGGCAAGCCGTAGCAATCTATGACATACTCCTCCCCAATTGGGAATTTCATGCAACGCACAATGCCGGCACTAGGGATTCGCCCCCCCCCCCCCATTAGCAACAATTACCTTGAGACCTTGTCAACATTCTAACACAATACTGGCCTTGTGGATCACCTCTTCTTTAATGAAATTATTGGTGGATCCTGAGTCAATTAATGCCACCAAGGTAGCCTTACCAACTCGTATCTTCAATTGCATGGTCTCCTACACATATTCATGTTAAGGCATGAAGTGAAACACAAAGCTCCTCAACTTCATCAGTGTATGAATCATCCTCCTCTAAGGGCCCATCGTCGTCTAGATTCTAGAACCTCCAAATAGAAGAGCTGCTGGCACCTATGTCATTGGACAAATTTTTCGTCACAATTGTAGCAAAGGCCCTTCTCCCGTCGTTCAGCCATCTCCGCAGGGGTAAGCCACCGAAATTGTCTGGGTACAACCCCTGTTGTTGTTCCCAATGGGTTCGTGGCTAAAGTCTTGCTAAAATTACCTTGATTACGCCTTTGTTGGATCAGTTGGTTAGCTGGCCGATTACCTGCAGTGGAAGCTGTCACTATTGCTGCTCTCTGTTCATATGCTCGAGCCAAGCTCATAGCTACCTACAGGTCAGTTGGTAGCTGGAGTTCAACGTCCGCACGCATGAGATTAGATAACAATGATGTAAATAGTTGAACCTGCTGCTCCATTATCAACGGTCCTGCCCGGCACAACAACGCCAAAAAAATTTCCTGATACTCAACCGAACTCGTGAGCTTGAGCCTTGCAACCTCACCAAGGGGATTGGCACGAATCGACGAACCGAATCACAAGTGACAACGGTCTTTGAAGCGCTCCCGCAAAGGCATTCCCTCTATGCGCTCAAGTTGGATATACTATTGTTGTGATAATCCTATCATGTGGTAAGCAGTTAACCAAACCTTATGGCTGTCATCTGTTCTTTGCCCCCCAAAAGAATTGCTCACACCGATTTAACCAGACCAACGGATCATCCGCCATCGTATGTGGGGAATTTCAGTTTGACGTAGCAAGGAACCGGTGATGACTCAGCTTGGGGTAGCATTGGAGCAGGGGCAAGGTAAGCTGAGAATTGTGGCACGCCGGAGGAAGTTGCTATGGCACAAATGGAAATCCTGGCGGCAACATACTTGACCATGACATCCTGGGCAACAAAGGTGGCAATGTGGGCGGTGCGGCTGCCAAGGTGAGCACGGTCGATGCTGTAGCAGTACCCGTCACCAGCTACGATGTGCCCTACTACGAGTTGTGCGCCAACAAAGGCAATTCAGCCAGCTTGCAAAGAAGGCCATCCCCTATTTCCAGGCTCTTGATGCGCTCATCCACGCCCGACAGATTGTGGCGAATAGCCTCAAACTCCTTGTGGACTGTAGCAAAGTTCTCCTTCATCTGTGTTAAGGAGATAGAGTTATATTAGGAGATAGAGTTGTATTCTATTCTATATATGCCTTATCACTATATGGCATATCCTCTTGTACTCTCCTATATATATGGCCCTTTGGGTCTCATATCAATACACACAATATTCATAACATGGTATCAGAGCTTAGGATAAAACCCTAACCCATCTACTTCCGCTGTTGCTGCTGCCCCCGTGAGGATCGATCTCTCCCGGGGGCGGCCATCTCGTTGGGCGGCCACGTTTTCTTCCTGTCGAGCTCATCCTCCTGGAGGTGACGTCGTCGCCGTCGCCCACGCCCATCGTCGTCCGCCGTCGCTTGCACCGGCTCCCACGCCGGTGGATCTTGCTCCGGCGCCGGCTCCCAGATGTGCTGCCGTCCGCGCCATTGACTGGCCGAATCGACGACGACCGCCCAGATGCGCTGTTCTCCGGCCGTACGATCCGATCTACGGCTCTCTTGGCCGCCCTCTGCCACCTTGCTGCCTCGGTCGCCGGCTCAACCGTCGTTGCCCGCGCCCGGATCTGGCCACCTCCGACGCCGCCAAGTCCGGATCCGGCCGCCTCCGGGCCGGATCCGACCGTCTCTAGCGCCCGAGGTCGCCTTGCCGTCGCCCGAGGCCGCCGCGTCGTCCGCTCGCCCGCCTGGTCCGGCCGTCTCCACCTTGGCCCGCGCCCGGATCTGGTCACCTCCGACGCCGCCGAGTCCGGATCCGGCCGCCTCCGGGCCGGATCCGGCCGTCTCAACCGACGGCAAGCCCGCTCGGATTCACCGCCGCTTCCGCGCCTCTGCGTCCGCGCCGCCGCCTCCCGGCCGCCGCGCCCGCGCCTCCGCTCCCGCATCGACGCCGTCCTCTTCCTGGATCCTGCTGCCGCCACCGCTTCTGTGGCCGCCGCTGGATCTCGTCGTCGCCGCCTTCTCGTGGGGAGCCCATCGCTCCTCTCTCTTGCGGGCGTGGGAGGGAGTGAGCGAGCGTGCGCAGATGAACAGAGAGGGGGGAGGGGTGAGAGAGAGAGGGAAAAGTAAGGGGAGAAGGGGGTTTTGGGAGGAGTGGTCGTTTTCTGCCGCAGATTTTTTTTTAGTCAGTCTTTGGTTATTTTTTCCTTTAAGTCTTCCGTTGCGTCCATCCAAATCCGTAGTTTCTAATTTTTAGTTCGTTCAAGCCGTACGAGTCAACAAATTTATTGTCAGTCATAGAAGTGTAGGAATTTTATTTTGCATGGCAGCAGCCGCCGCTCTACTCTCTGAGCCGCGTGCAGATCGTAGAAGTCGTTATGATGCCGCCGCTTCTCTAGCCGCCGCCCCGAGCTTCAAAGGCCGCCACGCGTCCTCTGTGCACTGCGCCGCCGCCTCTTGGGCTTCGATCTGCGCCGTCATGCATCTATCTATTCCTCTTCGGCTTGATTTGACAGTTTATTCAAAAAAAACTGCACGCAACGACGACATCATCAAGACTCGGACTTCGGATTTATCTTGTTTTAAGTGTTCACCCTTTTTCAAATGCAATGCTATTGCATACGCCTTGCATTTGAGGGGGGTGTTAAGGAGATAGAGTTATATTAGGAGATAGAGTTGTATTCTATTCTATATATGCCTTATCTCTATATGGCATATCCTCTTGTACTCTCCTATATAGATGGCCCTTTGGGTCTCATATCAATACACACAATATTCATAACAATCTGCTTATTCATATCCACAATCATTGCCTTCAAATATTCCATTATCTTCTTGTTTGCTTTGGAAGCCAATGGCTGCAATCTTCAGCTCTGGTACCAATCTGTTTTGACCAGAATTGTTGCGTAAGTATGGATGATTTACCGGTGAACGATGACGTCTCCTGCGAGTTGGAGCCGTGGTGGCGGAAATAGAGTAATGTGGGAAGGATTAGAGAATCGAGAAGGGAAGAGATAGCATACTAGAAAAAGGAAGTTTATTTTCTGCTTGAACCCAAAAGGATACATAACTGTTGTTTATATAGAGCTAGAACCTGACCAACTAGAGCCCGTCCCGATTCTACTCGGACTCAACAAACTTACCAAACCTATTACTACTAACTTATATGCTCTATCTCACAATCAATTTGAACTTTCCTAACCAGCCTCAAGCCTTGCCTTCCTGATCTTGTACGCTAGCTGTAGACTTGCCTACTCCTTGCACACGTCCCCTCCTTTGATAATGTTTCCCCCAATAAGAGTCCACAACAGGCAGGTTTTGCATTTGAGCTGCATCCACACTCACTCCCAAAACCTCCACCAACCCAACAGTGGAATTTTCACCTGTCCAGCACCATATTGATGGTCCCTTTGAACATGAATTTAACATAACAAGTTGGATTGTTTAATATCTCTACATGCCAATAGATATTAAAGGGAATAAAGGCTATGGTTCCGGCAAGAATGTTAAAATTTGTTTGACTATACTATAGTGCATCATTGCTGAGTGCAAGATAAGCACATGTCACAACAGAGGAAAAGCATGAAATTCTGATATACATAAAGAGTTAAGGACTAAAATCACAGCCAAGGCATGGTGAATGAACATAGAACAGACCTGAGTCAAAGAATATGTAACCCCGGAAATACCAAAAAGTTCTGCTCTCTTTAAAGCCTGTATAAGTATACATGGCAAAAGATTAGAAACAAATAGCGCTAAAATAAATCATATGTCACTGCAGTAAAGCAAACCTCTGAATAAATCCACTGCATATGTTCTGCATCATCAGCATCAAAAGATTTTCCAGGATGAACCTACAAGAGTGAATTTAATTGTTAGAAAAAAACCTCAAAGAGCAGTTACACAGAGACAAGAATACTAGAATGGTACCTCATCCCATTTGATCAAATGAGCATACTCAATACAATGAGCTGCGGTTCTCGGAGTCTCAGCAAGGGTACATAAGGGAAACTTGACCTGGGGAGGAAAAAGCCATATGTTGCATTCGAAGCAAGGTGTTGTCCCTGGTATAATAACTCTAGCATGACCTTTGAAACCTTCCGTTCCACCATCTACCATAGGTTTAACTGTCTCCTGGATTGGTTTGTCATCTGAGTCATACTCTGCAATTCCAATGATATATTGGCATCATTACACCACTGATTAATATTTAGAGTTCGATAGTGTAAATGACCATGTAGTAAGCTCTGATCAATTGAAAAGCAGAAACATAATCAAATTAAATTACAAAGGTCCAACCGACAATAATGGCCAAAAATGATCTCACTAAATTAGAGAACCTTGATTTTACACACACAGCATCATATGCATTATCACTTGGCAAAGAAATATTAACAGAACAAGATTGATTTTCATTCATCTCTAGCACATTTTTTGGTCAAACTTCATTATTCCCCAATCTCTGAGTGCGACGAATGTGTAGGCTAACAGTTCACTTGCAAATTTCAAGTTGGAAGTGTTATACTAGAAGAGGACAGATGAACATGTTGTAGACCCAAGACATCTTCTAGCTTGAAGCCTTCTTTCCAAGTTGTAGAGTAGAGCTACATACAAAAAGAAAATGGAAATATATACCTAAGAAACCACAAGCCACGGAATTGATATAGCTTCGAGCTTCAATTGAATCCAAACCAAGGACAATTATTTGGAACTGACTATAGAACTCTATCTCTTTATCTTCAATCCTACAAAAATGGGGCACAATGTTCACTCCGCTAACTCGCTCCATAACCCTCTTCGCAGCTACTTCAGCCTTGGACTTCCCAACATCTTGAACCCTGTACAAGAGTATATGCAATGCTTATTGAAATGATAATGATAGGAAAACATTAAAAATGTAAAATCAAAACAGATAAATGGTTGCTGCTGCAAATAAGTGAGGCTTCAGCTTAACTTGAAGAGTAACTGAGCCAAATTTTCCCAATTTACTCGAGATTGGTTGGGAACTTCTAGAAGTTATTTATCCTTACCCTCTCATGCCTATATAATTTTTTTTCTGATGGAAATATGCCTATATATTGTTGCCATCGCATAGAGTAGAAGTATCTTTTAATCTAAAATCCTGTCTATTTTTCCTCTCCTTTGGTAAGTCAGAATTTGTAAACAATTGAGCTTGCAAGACAAGACCAGCTCAATAGCATTTTACTGGATCCAAGAGTCTAACTGGACCTAAGAGTCTAACACCCTTCTTCTATTTAGCCATTCTCCAACGCATACATTGAGCGCTCACCGTGCAAGCGTAAGAGATCTTTCTGTGGACAGAACAAACTTACGGCTAGCGCTTGGTATTTGAACAAAGCAGCAAAACCTAACACCGCCACTACATAAACCCTATTTTTCTCACACAACTCGTAAAAGACGGTAGCGATCCAATCGCAGAGGGGCATAATGGGTGTGGAAAGGACCTGAAGAGGAACTGGCGGTTGAGGTTGGAGACGTCGATGGTGTCCATGTCGATGACGTGCAGGTTCTTGAACCCGGAGAGGGCTAGGTCCTTGAGGAGCTCGCACCCCAGCCCGCCCGCCCCCACCACCAGCACCTCCACGAAGCTCCCAATAATGTCCCGCAGCTGCACGCACGAGCCAACAACGGCGACCAAGCCATCTCAGGGGAAAGCACAGCAAATCGCAAAGAGAAACGGCGAAAACGCAGAACAGCAGGAGGAGAAGGGGGATAGCTGGGGAGGTGGCGGCAGCGGCTCACCCCAGGGCTGGGCTCGAAGGTGGCGTCGACGAGGTTTCCGGGACGGGAGAGGAGCAAGTCCAGGTCCCTCCACCTCTCGGGCTCCGTCGGCGGCGGCGCCGCCGCGTCGGGGGAAGCCATCTCGCCTGCGCACTCGCCTTGTCTTCGAACGGGGAAGGAATCGAGGGTGCGGTGGAGAGGGCAAAGGCGACGGAAAAACCTCAAGGACCAGCGGCGTGGACGGGCGTGATGCGTCCGATCGGACGTCGGCCAATGGAGTTTGGAGAATCTGGAGAGTCCGCTTTTTCTCTGGCGTCCCCCGACGGTACGTGTTAATGCTTACTGTTCGGGAAATTTGGACGATTTTGACACTGTCCGCAAATTCCAAAAATAACGCCGGTGTAAACAAAATTCCAAACGTAGCCCCCAGCTGACCGCACCATTTAACGGGAAGGCGACACATGTTAATGGTGCGGTCGGGGAGCGCACGATATGGAGTGGTGCGGTCCCCGACCGCACCATTTGCCCTGACATGACCGAGTGGTGCGGTCGGGGACCGCACCACCTCCATATCGTGCGCTCCCCGACCGCACCATTAACACGTGCCGCCCCCCCCCCCCCCCCCCGTTAAATGGTGCGGTCGGCTGGGGGCTAGATTTGGAATTTTGTTTCCACCGACGCTATTTTTGGAATTTGTAGGATCAACAGTGTCAAAAGCGTCCAAATTTCACTATTCGGTGAGCATTCATCACCGCTAACAAAACCGGGAAAAGCTTCCACGGCCATTTTGCCTTTGTTCATGTCTCAGGTTTAGCGGTTCCAACCTTAATTTTTACAACAGCTTACTTAAATAGAGGTTAGCAGTGACTGATGGCAAGATAACGACAGCGTTGCAAGGCATGAGCGTGGAAATGAAACTAAGCAACATGGATGATGCTAGTTTGAAGTCTAAGAGCAACTCCAGCAGGGCCCCTACTTGAGCCCTCAAACCTCATATTTGAGGGCTTGAGGCAAAAATAGAGGTCCAGCAGGGCCCCTACTAGAGCCCTCAAATTTGAGGAGCCCCTCAAATCCCCCCTTCAGCCCTCATTCCTAGGGGCCCTCCTCTGGCTCTCATTTTTTGGTTTTTTTCCCGCTGGTGAATTCCCCCCCCCCCTCCGCCCGTCCCCCTCCCTCCCACTCCGCCAGTCCGCCTCCCTCCTTGCTCCTTCCCCCGCCGCCGCCCCCTCCCTGCCGTCCCCGACTCCCCGCCTCCCCCGCCGCCCCCACCGCGCCCGGCTTCCCCACCGCCCCCTTCCCCGGCGCCTCCGCCCCCTCCACCGTCGCCTCCGCCTCCGCCCCCTCCCCCGCCGCCCCCTTCCCCGGTGCCTCCGCCCCCTCCACCGCCCCCGACTCCCCGCCTTCCCCACCGCCCCCTTCCCCTTCCCCAGCACCTCTGCCCCCTCCACCGCCGCCTCCGCCCCCTCCACTGCAAGATCCGACCTTCCAGTGCCGTGCCCGCAGCATCGACACCCGCGCGCCTCCAATCGCCAAGAATCGTGTCCAAGAACCGATCTTCCGCCGCCGCTTGAGCAGCAGCGGGCGGCCACTCGCCGGCGGCAGCAGTGGGGCGGATGCGGCGGGGGCGGAGGGCGCAGCCGGGCGGAGAGGAGGAGGAGGTAAGCCGAGTGGCGGAGGAGGTAGCCGTCGAGCAGAAAGCGGGGAGTGAGGCGAGGATTCAGCGGGAGCAACTCGTGGTGGTGGCCATCGCGGCCGTCGTCGTGGTGGGAAGGGAGGTAGGAGGAATGGGCGTGGAAGGACGGCTTCGCGGCCCTCAGGGCGAAGGCGGCGGCGGAGTAGGAGCCGTACATGGCGAGGCGTGGGACACGCGGTGGCGGCCGCCGACGGCTTGGCGCTCCACCGACCGCCGGAGAGTGAGGCTGGTGGGGTTTGAGGTGGAAGTTTGTCGGTCTTGGAGATCGGATTGTCTGGGACGTGGCGTCGTGGGTTTCCCGGCGTTGGAGTTGGACTGAGGGAGAGGGAGAGAATGAGGAGTGGGTCTCATGTGTCAGTTGCAGTGGAATGGATTTGAGGGCTTAAAATTGAGAGGTGCTGTTGGAGCAGATGTTAAAAAAACAGGGCCCTCAAAAGTAGGGGGAGCCCTCAAATGAAAAGTAGGGGCCCTGTTTTGAGAGCTACTGCTGGAGTTGCTCTAAAGAGGTGGGCTACGTCTGTTTAGAAGGTGGACGGCATTGATGCCACCTTCAGTCACTGAAGGAGGTGGCAATAATAATAGACCTATCTATCAGGTTATGGCTTATGTCTTTTGGTCACGACTTATTAGTCTAATGATAATAATTTGTGAGAGAAACCAAAAGATATAAATCGCTGAAAAACCAAAAAGAATGATACCACTAGCATACTAAAGAGAAACACCAATATTATTGGCTGTGATGCAAAGGCAGGGCCTACTCGCCCCTAGGACAAATGTGGTTGGCAATCAAGCAAGGAATGGTGCTGCTATACACATGAAAATTGTTGGACAATACTTGCACGAAGCAGCAAGTTAGCCATATGGAGTCTGGACCCATGTGTTTAGTGGACCCCACTACTCATGGCAATGGCATACATGACTGAGCTAATGAGTCGGTAGTATCATGAGAACACTGACCTCTAAGTCAAGGGGACTCAACCACTTGGGGGAGTGAGTCGAACTCAATGGCACCGGCAAGATCTAGAGTTGGGAGCAAAGATGCTAACTAGGCGAGTGCGATAGTTGGAGCGGCTAGATATGGAGAGACGCGAGTGATAGCTGGGCAAGCAAGGACAATGGCGACGACTGAGAGGCAATCATAACTTAGAGGATACCATCTCTACCCATCTATAATACACCAAAATTTTCTTTACTAAATCCACCCCCTCAACCACCCCCACAGTCATGCCTAATTTAAGTCCACCCAGATTTGTGTACCAAAGTAATCCAATTTCATACAAATGAATGGCCTGGATCTCTCCTCAAGCCTTCTTCTCTTACTTATTGAAGATCCTAATGCCAAAATCATCCGGATCATGCACATCATTCAACACCCAGAACGTCGCACCCACGCGCACGCCCCCGACGCCCTTCATTCTCCACCCACGCGCTGCCGCCGCCGACGCCTCCTCCTCCCCACCCCGCGCTGCCGCTCCCCCCGCCTCCTCCTCCTGCCCCCATCCCTCCGCTCTGCCGCCGCCGCCTCCTCCTCCCCACCTTGCGCTGCCGCCGCCGCCTCCTCCTCCTCCCCCCACTCCTTTGCTCCGCCGCCTCCTCCCCCTCTCCTCCACTCCGCTGCCGCCTCCTCCTCCCCCCACTCCTCCGCTCCACCCTAGCCTCCTCCTCCCATCCTCCGCTCCGCCCTCGCCTCCTCCCCCGCTCCTCCGCGCCGCCGCCTCCTCCTCCTCCCCCACCCCACGCGACCGCTGCCTCCTCCTCCCCCCCGATAAAAATTGCTTCACCTCGCCGCCGCCGCCTGGGAGATGGCCGAACGGCGGTACACCGAACAGGAGGAGACGCTCGAGATCAAATCCCTCCGCCGCATCATCGCCGCCTACGCCAAGTACGCAAACCCTAATCCCCATCACCCACTTCCCCCTCTCCTTCCTCTGCCCCGAGCGAACCCCTCCTCGCCCTCGCCCCTGCCCAACTTGCCCTTAACCAAGCCGCCGCCGTCGATCTGTCCTGCGCCGCCAATTTGGTCACCTCCTTGCCTTCCCCTATGCCCTCGCTGGTCACCAGGAGGGTTTTGGCTAGGCCGGCGATGAGGCGACAAGGATTGCATCGGGGGCACAACAGGGCCGTTGAGCTCATTAGGGTGTTGGCCGAAGCGTTGGAGCGCCACCAGTCTCCAAGAAACGTGAGGTAGAGACTAGAGAGGATATGCCGTGGTTGTCAACCTGCCATCTTGCTCTGTTACACCCCTCAAGACGATGCCTCCAACAAGTTGACCACGCCCCTTTTGCTACTTCATTCTTGATTATGCCGCTCGACAACGCCGATGAGTTCTCCGATCCTTGGTTCAAGACGGTTGTCGGTGCTGCTAGGCTTCCTCTCCCTTGTGGCCGACGACAGGGTCAGGGTGCTCCGTGGCAACTTTTTAGAATTTTCATCAAATATGTTCTTGTGTTCCTTTGCCTTGTGTCTTTTTCCCCCTCTGTTTTTGGATGCTATTTGTTGCTGAGATGGGAGAGAAGATCAAGAACGTAGAGGAAGCAAAAGTATAGACCTACTTTTTGCATAGGTTGAATCTTCCCCTTTCCGTTTGTCTCCTCACAATTTATAAAGTTTTCTGGTTTTGCATTCACGGTGGTATGCTGTAATGCAATGGCTTTTCCATTCACAGTTGACAGAAGGATGCAGATGCAGAAAAACCATTGGGCTGCAGTTGCTTTGCTGGCCCATATCTTTGCTGAGCTTCGTGTTTCTTGCGTCTATTGCTCAGGTTTATCTCTGATTTTCCATCTCATATGAATTTATCTATATATTAATAGCATGATAAATGTTAATGACGGTGCTCACTGTACAGAAAAAGACAATCTTTTTATCCTATGGGGAGAGACAATGGGCTAGCAGACCATTACACATTCATGGATACATGTCTTTACACATAAATAGGTCTTTATCATTATCTATGGACATTCTCTGGTGCCCTTTTTTCCTGTGCGTTTGATAGTGCAAGACTCTGAATGTGTTCTTGAATGGCAAAGGATTGTTATCTAAAAGTTGGCAAAAGATTCCTAAATAGCACCCAGGAAAAGAGCAAGTTTGCTTTTGTCTCTTCGATGTACATATCTTAAATTCATGCTTTATTTGCTGCAATGAATATAAACTAATTTCTTTGCATTCAAATTAAATTCCTGTGATGGAGTGCAAGAATGGTTAAAACTGCTACAGCCAATGGAAGCCAGAAAAAACCAGTTAACTGATGTTCATTAATCTGCAGTTTGTTCATCCTAGACATGCAGGTTGATGGAGAAGAGATGGGATGCAAGAAAATTTCTTACTTTTGCTGGAGTTATTTCATCTCTTTCTGCAACAGAGGGGAGTTTGGCTGTGGCAGTTGGTCAACAATAAGGCGGAGATAGCTCTTCAACTACCCTGTTTACATTTCACTCAGGTGCAAGCAATAGCATACTTTTCTCACTGTCTAATCATCTGATGCATTGTAATGTTCCTTGCTACATTTCTTCAGCTATAACTATAATAAATTACTTCACTTTTTGAAGTTAAATATTGGATTCCCGGATCTTTTGCAAATGGTACCTATCTCTCAGAGACTGTAGTTCAGCAAGTGTTGATTTGAACTTGTGAAAATAGAGATGAGTTCTCTAAGAAAATCCAACAAGAAGGCTGTCTTAGACTTTGCAGTATGGAGTTTCAATATTACTACATCTGTTGGAATCATTATGGTCAAGAAAGCTTAAATGGCTACACATGGATTCAGTTTTGGTATGTTCGTGCTTTAATAAAGATTTTTGGAATCACATCCCTGATTCTCGCTCTCAATATCTTGTTCTTCAATTTGTGTGTAGCGAGTATTATCTTATGTTGTATTTTGTTATGTGCTCTTCATTTCTGCCAGACTTTTTATGGAATATTGTAGGCTTATTTTCGGTTCTGAATACACATCAGTATTAGCCCTTTGATTTCATAATACATGTTCGTCAGGGCTTGCAATTGGAGATCTGACAGACATATTTTAAATGTTTAGTAGTTTTTACTTTTTAACAATGTCTGTGCAAATTTCATTCATTTGAATTCTAGATGCTCTATTGTCAATAAATCTGTAACTACACATATCTACTTGGCCAACTAATACCAAAATGTTCAGCAGATTTGCTTTGATAGTGATCTCAAAGAGTAAGTGGAATATGGACTCATGAGAATTTGGCTTTAGACTATCATAGGTGCCTGCTGAGCCTAAAATCTACCCCCTTCTAGCTGCTATACTGAGACTTGCTTGACATAAGTTGGTAATGTGTCTGCTGAACATAAAAAGGACCTTAGTGGAAGCACCAGAAACATGCTAATATAATATGATTTCTTATTATATATTACGTAATTATAATCTCTAGCGTTGTTTCTGCACTGCCCCTCAACGAACTGCACATGTATGGTGATTTCTTATCTATCTGCTAGCCAATAATATTCCTTGCTGTCGCTGATCTTTGGTAACCATAAATCTCTTCTCTATCTCTACTAATATGAAAGAGAAGTTTGTTTGTCATCCCACCCCTCCTATGATCCTTCCACCCTACCCAAAAAACCAGCCAAAAAACCCAAAAAAAGGAAAAACAAAAAATCCCAAAAAAAGGTAAAGAAACTCTGAACAGTCAACCGTTGGAGACTGGGAAGGAGCGGTGGCAGTGGGGGAAGTGGAGGTGGGGCAGGGGAGGAAGTCGTGGGGCGATGCCAGTAAGGCGGTGGAGGCGAGCGTGGGTGGAGGCTAGACGGCGGCACTCGGGAAGTTGGGAGCAAGCAGCTAGATCATTTGGTTCTTAAGGATTGGGGATTTGGGGGAATCGGTGGATCGTTGATGGGCATCGGACGGCCGAAAATTCGAACGATTTTGTATCCCCAAATATTCACATGATGGACAGACAGACCCTTGATTCTTTTGCTAAAATTGCACCTCAATATATTTCGAAATTTTCCATGTCAGCCCATTTATTTTTAAAATTAGTTGGTTCAGTTGATCCTCAAGTAGATATTCTTAACAGGAGGAAAAAACAACTGGCTTTTTATATGCTGGCTCTTTTAAAATTGTGGTACATTGCATTCAAATCAGTGTATGTATTCATTCATGTAGCATAGATAATGGTGAATTAAGGTTATCAATTGCATAGATGTACGGTAAACCACAATTATTTATGGTTATTCATTCGAACTACTTATGACTAAGACACTGCTTTATATATTCATATACACATTTATCTGTTCTTTGTAAGTATGATAGTCACTGCGAAATTGCGAATATCGTTCTTTTGTGATAAATTACCAATCATTTCTTGTCAATTTTTACTTTTTTGTATTGTCCATATCGACATACATGAACTACCCAGTGTATACAAAGAATCTCCTTTAACCCGTGATTAGCCAAAATATATTAACTACTCATGAATCATAGTATGTGTCAGCATTTGTTGGTTCCAATCCTGTGAAAAGAAACTACCTTCCTACAATTCCTTTTGGCTCATGGTCCCACTTGCTTGCTGCAGGTATCTCAGGCATTTTGTTACTGCTGTGCTTACCAAGCAAGGAGTTCTTTTGTTGTATGTAATGCTGCAATTGCCCGCTATATACCATCCATGTAAAAGTAGTGATGTATGGCTTGCCAATGCATGGATGCAGGTATGTAACGCAAACAGTGATGGCTTATGCACTTATGCTCCATCTAAACTAAGATTGTGACCTATGAGCAGCGATGTATGGATGGCCAGTGCATGGATGTAGGGTGGACCATGATGGTGTATGTTTCATTCGAGCTGCATGTGACTATGTCCATTTTGATTTTTGCGTTTAAGCCATTAGTACTTGCTTGATTGGTATCAATACATCATTGGCTTCCTCATCATATAATTTCGCATTCTTGAAATACATGTTTCTATGCTGCTCATGGCAGCAAAAACGCGCAGCGAAGCGCGCATGCCATTAGAAAGCGTGATGATATGTATCACCCTCTTCTTGCCGCACGTAGTGCTTATTCTATCATGCTTCACTAATGTGATGCTTATATATACATGTGTGTGTGTGTCATCATCTTTTAATTGGTTGACTTGCTTTATGTGTCAAAGGGAAATATTGTTATTTGTGTAAAAGTTTAGTATTTCGTTGCAACGCACGGGCATTTGTGTAGACCTGTAGCACTGATCAATAGTTCCACTTGCTTGTGTTGAAGTATTGTGAGATAAACCTCTGCCGTAGATCTATTCGTCATGTTCTACATCATCTAAAAGTCTAAAACAGTGTACATATCTTATTAACTGTAACTTACTGATTAATTTGTTCCATATGGCATCACCAAAGCTCTTTTCCAAAAAAATTGAGATTTGTTGATGATGCTCTGTTCCTCTATCTTCATGAGTCAGGACTCATTGGTTCGTTATGAAAAATCAACCTATGCATTTTTAGATTAGTTCTGGCCATGCTTGTTTAACACCTGGCCTTTGTTTTGATACTCCTTTGCATTTTAGGTATGTTTGAAACATGTGCTCTAAATGGGTACCAGATGTGGTAATTCCATGTAGTAATTTATGTATAGAAGCCTTTGTGCTTACTGCTTAGTTCTGATAAATATGACTACTGTTATTTGATACATTGTTACTTGACAGGTGTATATCCATGAATGCATCTTTTATCATGAACATGCTTGAGGTGTGATCTTTTGGGGACCATATATTTGGTGAAAACTGCAATGTACACCATCATATACTTAAAAAAAGAAAGAACTGCATGCGTTTGAACCTCCTTTCGACATGAGTCAGTATGTAGATGTTGATGGTCATGATTGTCTAGAGAACATGCATGGACATTATCATGTGGATTGTGCTCATTCCGGCGAGGGGGTGATTACACGAGAAGTTCTATCATCGCGAGCAATTCCTCATTGCATTATTTGCATGAACAACATGATTGCCCCAGGGAAGATGCCAAGACTGATGAATCCTCAAGAGAAACTGACAATAAGGTAGGCCTTTTTTCTGAATCATTTTGTCATTAAAAAATAATGGGTGCTTTCATGTAGAAGTCACTTCTAGATTACAACAGTGGCGATATGTTGTTGAAGAGTCCTTTATGTTGTGTGTAGAATTTGGCTGATTTTAAATATCAAACAGGATGAGGTAGTTCACATGGCAGGTTGCGCTCATCCTTTCCAAGGTGTAGATAAATCATGTAATGGTGATAAAGATGCAAATGCAGCAGCTAACTGTCAAGATACAAATTGCTTTGCATCTTCTGCTGATGAAAATGTAAGCTCCCCCGGCAAGATGTAAGCTGCTGTTTATTCTCGTAATTCACAATTGCATGATGCAAAACATAGCTTTGCTATCATGCTTGAATTTTATTATCGTGACTCATGAGTCTCATGGAGTAGTGCACGAACATAGAGTTCTTGTTATGTTCTGGTTGAAATATATCGCAGAAACATCAGTCAATATAATGCAACTAACATTACTGTTAAAAGCCCAATTTGTCTGATTATGATAGATGTTCTACTAGCTGTTCATTCAGCTATTACTTATTGTTGGCATTTACGACCACTTTGGCATTTACGACCACCTTTGCGCTTACGACTACGTTGGCATTTACGACCACCTTGGCGTTTACGATTACGTTGGCATTTACGACCACCTTGGCGTTACGACTTCGGTGGCATTTACGACCACCTGGGCGTTTACGACTTCGGTGGCATTTACGACCACTTCGGCGTTTACGACTTCGGTGGCATTTACGACCGCCTCGGTGTTTACGACTACGGTGGTATAATTATTATATATATAATATCATGCATATGTAAATTTTGTTAATTTAAAGATAGAAGAAAAATTTGAGATAAAACTCTGTTAGTGCAGGTGTTCCTTCCAATTAATATTGAGAAGTTTCACTGGTACGGTGGCATTTACGACCACTTTGGTATTTACGGTATTTACGACCACGTTGGCATTTACGACCACGTTGGCCATTTTGTTTGCAGTCGGAAGCTAGCTGAAGCATTTACGACCACTTTGTTTGGAGTCGGAAGCTAGCTGAAGCCTTTACAAGTGGTCGAAAGCTATTACGACCACGTTGGTCATTGTCAGAAGCCAGCCGAAGGGTTTACAACCACATTGTCAGTGGTCGGAAGTCGGTAGTCGTAGTTGCGTCTTCGACCACAGCGGGTTTCGACCACGTTATCGAGAGCTGCGGTCGGTAGTCGAAGTTTCGACCACGTTGTGACGTGCTCAGGACATGGTCGGACGGGACTTCGACCACTGTGAGCCCATGTATGTGGTCAGAAGAGGCTTCGACCAAGGTGAAACTCGTGCACATGGTCGGAAGTGGCTTCGACCACGACGAAAAGTGTTGTATGTAGTCGGGAAGGGCTTCGACCAGCGCGAAACTCGGTGCACATGGTCGGAAGTGGCTTCGACCACGACGAAAAGTGTTGTATGTGGTCGGGAAGGTGTTTAAATCACGCGATAAACGGTCGTAGCTTCTGTTAACCGGTCGTATGGTCTCGCGAAGCGGTCGCAAGACCTGGGAATCGGTCGTAGGCTTTTGAGCATTGCGTGTTAGGTGGTTCCAACCGGTCATGTATTTATATGACATTCATTATGTCACAAAAATATTTTGTTATACAATATATGAGACGTGAATCTTAATGAATCTGATTGTTCGTTTTATTTTTTACAAATTTTATCTTGATTTGTATTTTATCGTAGCGTTAGCACGGGCACACTACTAGTCTACTCAATTAGATCAAAGATGGGGCTTGGGACAACCTGAGAAACACACCGGCAACATCTCAAAGCAGTTCAATGCACGGTGCCCTAAATCAACTTGACAACATCGTTGATGTCTGCTTGCTACATCGCTGACTCAACGGTGAGCGTCGTGGCAACAGCGACAGGGACAGTAGTAGCCGGTGATGAATGACGACTTCCCTCCTGGCTACCTTCTCTTTCTTCATCGTCTTGGGTTTGTGATGATGAGGGCCAGGCTCCAGTCCACGCGTGGAATCAACCGCGTTCGGTTCCCCCACCCTTCTTTCGTATGGGTGTTGTACAAATAAATTGGTGCATGAAGCATTATTCAACAAAGGTAATATGAATGTGATTATGGGTACATAGATTTCTTACTTGCCTTTCTCCTTCATACGGAAGTGAAGAGGATATAATTGATATTCTTGTAGAAGTGTAAACTAATTACCATGTGAATATGTTTAGAGATGTTAAGCTACGATAAATGTATTATTTCGAATGGAACTATATCTCTTAACCAAATCAAATATATTACCAACTTCTTGTAGATCTATCATTGTGTCATGTACTTGTGTCTAAAACAAATCGCCGGATCTTTTACAGTTGCAACTATTTGTACATATGCACATGCAAATCTAGGCACAAAACAGTTATGACCAATAATAGTTGGTGTTGCAACTATTAACACTATCACCAATGAAGGATGAGTCTAGAAGACACATCATTTACCATTGAGAAACATCGGATGGCCCGGATAAACCTAGCCTAAAGCAAACCCCCCGACCGCAGGGGCTTATCCGCTCTCGACCCGTGCTTGCTCCTCGCCATCCTCCTCAGCTCAGATCGCACCCCTCTCCGCCTCTGTCATGGAAAAATTCTATTGTATCACCGTTGCACAGTCCAGGATATGTAACAAGCCAACCAACGTCTGACACGTGGCACAATATGCACTGTAGTGCACTGTAGCAAACACATTTTTTTGCTGTTCTTGCATGCTACAGTATTGCTACAGTGCTACGTGTCAGACGCTGGTTGTTTTGTTACATATCCTGGTAGTGCAACGGTGATGCAATAGAAATTTTCATGTCCTGGAGGCGACCGCCGCCTTGTCTCCTCCCCGCCTCGCCCTCTTCCCACCTCTGCCTCGCCGCCGGCCCTCGTGCTCTCGCTGCCACCCCCGCCGTCGCCTCCAAGCCACGGTTCTTGAACCCTCACCCGGACCCCGCCGGCCGCGGCTCCAGGGACGTCGTCGCGATGGTACGAGCTACACTTGGCTGCGCTCTGATGAGCAAATCAGTGTGTTCCTACTGGGTAAATGGGGTGTCTTCTCGGCGCGCAGGTTGTCCCGTTCCTGAGGGGAACCGTGTGGGAGCAACCGCCGCCGGATTTGGCCTCGTTCCTATACAAGAACCAGATTGTCTACCTGGGGATGTGCCTCGTGCCATTGGTGACGGAGCTGATGCTCGCCGAGTTCCTCTACCTGTAGTACGAGGACGCGGAGAAGCCCATCTACCTGTACATCAACTCCACCAGCACGACCAAGGTCGGTGTTGCTGTACCACCTTTGGTTGGATGATTGCTAGTAGAGATTAGAGAATGAGTACGCATGCGTGGTTCCAAAACCATCTTGTAGGCTTGATTAACTAGTGACTGGGAATGCACCTCAATTGAGGGTAGCTTGGGACTATGCAGGTCTTTAATCCTCTGTTAGCACAATATGTTAATCTATTCAACTTCTTTTACTTTGTTGGATGATTCAGATAGCATGCAGTTTATGCATCTTTGTTGCGGTAAAAGTTTAGTTTGTGCCTGTCACCCGCCACATGTCAAGTTCTCTTCTCTTTTTTTGTAGCACATTATCTGTAACAATTACAGCTTCCAATGTTTTCTCCAACAAACGATTGTTATATTTTCACATATTTAGATTGTTCTGAAGAGGGAACAACATGCGTAAGAATGTGGTATGGAAATAGTAAAACCATACCTTCACAACGGTAGGCTTCGCCCTGTCAGGCCGCCGTATTCCGTGACAGGGGATACTAGTCTATCGGGTAGAAGCTACATAAAGAGATAAGCAGTGAAACAACCTTGTTTTCTCAACTCAGTCATAAGGGTTGATGAATCTTGTGGGTAAAGTTGGGCAACTCTGCAGAGTCATAATATGTGGTATTCGAATACGTCGTGTTTCCGGTAAATGAAGCTGTGTTTAATGGGTGATTCCAATAGCGAAGCATAAGTAGATTTGGAAATGTTTTGGAAATATTGAAGTCTGGTAATCAAGTTTTGAAACCCCAATTCCTTAAGGAGTTATTAATCTTATGTGTTTAAAAATGTTTACAAACAAAATTGCATCCACAATACTTTAATAAAACCACTACATCCCCATCTTTTGGAAATTTTGTCAAATAGTTATATAGCATTTTCCCATGTGACTTGTTAAGTACGGTTAATTGTACTTGTTGTAGGGGTGGCCCCCACCTAAGCCCGGTAGGCCTGTTAGGTCCGAAATAGGACATGTGTAATGACATAAGAGCCCCCAAGGGGAATACTCATGTGTAAGGGTATAACTGTACAAACACTCTCCATATGAATATATATGTGGCATAGGCCATAGGGAAGGGGGCCTAAGCCATTCATTTTACTCAACTCTCCACTACCACACACTCTCTCTCTGTTTGGTCTGTAACCACAACAGTTGGCGCCGTCCGTGGGGAGGACAAGAGCAAGCCTCCAGACTTGAAGGAGGATGGCACCAAAGAAAGATTCACCATCGACGGCGAAGAAGAAGAAGGCGGAGGCGGCGAAGTCTCGCGTCAGCACGAGGGCTTCGGCTCTAGCAGCCGCAGGTATGAGCAGTGGTGTAGGTGCGACCGAGGGCCCCGCCATCGACGCGACGACCAACCCCGCCATCGACGCGACGACCGACCCCGCCATCGACGCGACGATCAACCCCGCCGCCGACGCGACGACCAACCCCGTCACCGACGTGACGACCGATCCCACCAGCACCGCCCCGACGACCAACCCCGGCGACAACAACGTGGCGCGCAACCTGGGCGCGAAGGCCGTGGTCACCACCTCGCCGGCGGTACCGCCAAGCGCGCAGACGGCCCCTGCCACGCCCGCAGTAGAGACGGCCCTGCTGGCGGCCCTCAGTGCATTTCAGTGGGAGCTAACGGACCTCCGCGGAGCCGTCCGGGACATGCAGGAGGCCCAGAGCCAACACCCCCCTCCGATAGTGGCATCCGAACCCGCCCCGGAAAGGGCGGATAGCCGCGACGCCCCCACGTCTAGCCGCGCCCCACTACGGCGCATAGACCCGGAGTCCCCGCTTTCTGCGGGCCTACAGCAGACGCCATGGCTCGAAGATTTTAAGCTCCCGAGCGTCATTGAGGCCTACAAAGGCGACTCCGACCCGCGAGAGTTCGTGCGCGTGTACGAGACCGCCATCGAAGCCGCTGGCGGAGACGACACCACGAAGGCAAAAGGGCTCCCCTCGCGCTACAAGGGGTGGCGCTGTCTTGGTTCTTCACCATTGAACCACAGTCCATCTACGCGTGGGAACAGGTCCGTAACCGACTCAACAACAACTTCCAGGGAAACTACATCGAGCGTGCCGATGCGACCAGCTCTTTGCAGTCAAGCAGAAACCGGAGGAGAGGCTCCGGGACTACTTCAAGCGCTTCGCGAAGGTGCGCTGCCAAGTCAAGGATGTCAACGAAACAACGGTCATCAACGCAGCGATACAAGGCCTCCGATCGGGGCCGATGGCCGAGTACAACGCGCGAAAGCCCATTAAGACGGTCGGGAAACTCTTTGACAAGATGGAAGAGTATGCCAGAGCGGAGGAGGATGCACGGAGGCGACACGGTGATGACTCCGACTCTAACAAGGCGGAAGGCTCGGTCAAGACCGAAGACTCGCCAAAACAGGGCCCTTCGAAAGGCAAGCGTAAGCAAGAGCAGCCGAAGGGCGCCTCCGAACGCAAGGACCCCCAACACAATGACCAGCCAGGCGACAAGCCCAAGCGCGATCAGCGCAAGTCCAGGAAATCTCGTTACGTTTTCGACATCGAGGGCGGCTCCGAAGACAACGCCCCAGGTCGCGGAGGCCGAGGACGCCGAGGACGAGGACGGGGACGTGGCCGAGGTCGAGACGACCGGACCCGCGAAGAGTACGACGACCAGCACCACGGGCAATGGTGCGAAATCCACGGCCGGGGCAACCACGACACGCATGCTTGTGCCACCATCGCAGCGCTACGGCAGAGCGTTGCCAGGGACAAAAACCCGGATACACGCGCGCCCGTTGTGGCTCACGTCCAGCACCCCCAGGACCAAGGAGCACAAGCCCAGGAAGGCTTCCTGCGCATCCAGGCACACGTACAGCAACCTCGGGAAGGCCTCCTACAGCTACAAGCCCCGGAGGGAGCCCAGCGCACGATTATCAACGTCATCTCCGGAGGCTCCTCACTGGGGTTCGCTTCGGCAAGACAACGGAAGGCTTACGCGCGGAGGCTACACCACGTCGCGGCATACCCGGCGCAGGCGCCACCAGAATGGGTGCAGCATGAAGTCACATTCACGCCCGCCGACGCCGAGGGCGTGGAGTTCCCCCACCAAGACCCTTTGGTCGTCCGGGTCCTCGTAGCCGGGTGTGACGTCCGGCGCGTCCTAGTCGATGGAGGCAGCTCCGCAAACATCCTCTTCGCTGCGGCCTTCGATCAAATGGGGATCCCTCGGAGCCGTTTGGGCCATTCAGGCGTCCCGCTGCAAGGGTTTGGAGGGCAGCCCTTGCGTGACTTAGGCCAGATATGCCTCCAAGCCTCTTTCGGCCAAAACGACAACGTCAGGAGCGAGGACGCCATCTTCGACGTGGTCGACATCGTATACCCCTACAACGCCATAATAGGACGGCCGCTCCTAAACACCCTCGGGGCAGTCCCGCATCACGGTTTCCTGTGCATGAAGCTTCCCGGGCCGCGGGCCATCATCACCATTCACGGCGACCAGGACATGGCCCGGCGCATAGAGCTTGATGCCAGGGGCCCATGCCACGCGGCTCCCCAAGGCACCTAAGCCGAGAGGGCGGATGCGGAGCCCTCGGGGACTCCCCGAGCATCCCGCGCTCCACGAGCGCAAGGTTGCCCCGGTCGCGGCGGCCCGTCAACAATCGCCCCACCCTCCTAGCGGTTAGTGCTTGGCACCCCCCTTCTTTTGTAAGTGCTCACCCGCGCAAACGGGAATTTAATAAAGTTCACCGTTTGCACAAATTTCTGTTCTTCGAAACAAAGACACGCGTTCGCGCGCGCACTCTCCGTCAAAGATACGGGCATGAGTATAAACAAAGACACGCGTTCGCGCGCGCATTCTTTGTCAAAGATACGGGCATGAGTATAAACAAAGACGAGCGGGGGGACGCCTCCGCACGCACTCCACGGAGTATAAATAAGACGTAGCGTCGAGGTCCGCCTCCGCACTCAATTTCACCGCCCGCAACGCGCGGAGGTTCGCCTCCGCGCGCAGTCTACGGACTCTAAATAAGACGTAGCGCGAGGTCCGCCTCCGCACGCACTCCACGGAGTATAAATAAGACGTAGCGTCGAGGTCCGCCTCCGCACGCACTCTTCCGGAGTATAAAGAAGACGCGGATGCTATCCCTGCGCACTCTACGGAGTATAAACAAGACGCGAACCCCGCGCATGCATGGGCGTCCCCCCAGTGCGTACTCTGCGGAGTATAAATAAGACGTGGATGTATATCCCGCGCACTCCTTCGGAGTATAAAGAAGACGCGGATGCTATCCCTGCGCACTCTACGGAGTATAAACAAGACGCGAACCCCGCACACGCATGGGCGCCGCCCCAGTGCGTACTCTTCGGAGTATAAATAAGACGTGGATGTATATCCCGCGCACTCCTTCAGAGTATAAATAAGACGCGGATGCTGTCCCTGCGCACTCTACGGAGTATAAACAAGACGCGAACACCGCGCACGCACGGGCGTCGCCCCAGTGCGTACTCTTCGGAGTATAAATAAGATGCGGATGCTGTCCCCGCGCATTACTTGGAGTATCAACAACGCGTGGGCATCGACCCCCACGTACTTCACAACACAGCTTACCCCAGTTAATTCTACGGCGGGCAAAGTGCACCACGGGGGCCCGCTCCCATGCGCCGCCTGCAGAGTGCCATGACGACGTGTTAAGAGGCTAGGTCCCGCGCGAGTACACCCGCGAGCGGGAAACAGCAGAGGCTGGTCCCCATGTAGGCACACCCGCGGGCGAGAAGCACCAGAGGTTGGTTCCCGCGTGAGCACACCCGCGAGGCTGTCTCCGCTGCCACCACTTCGAAGGATGGGGGACGGAGCGCTCGCGCGTCTACTTCGACTAGGCGCCAGCTCCACTGCCACCACTTCGAATGATGGGGGACAGCGCGCTCGCGCGTCTACCTCGACTAGGCGCCAGCTCCGCCGCCACCACCTCGAAGGATGGGGGACGGAGCGCTCGCACGTCTACCTCGACTAGGCGCCAGCTCCACTGCCACCTCCTCGACGGGTAGGGGACGGAGCGCTCGCGCGTCTACCTCGGCTAGGCGCCAGCTCCGCCGCCACCACCTCGAAGGATGGGGGACGGAGCGCTCGCGCGTCTACCTCGACTAGGCGCCAGCTCCACTGCCACCTCCTCGACGGGTAGGGGACGGAGCGCTCGCGCGTCTACCTCGACTAGGCGCCAGCTCCGCTGCCACCTCCTCGAAGGGTAGGGGACGGAGCGCTCGCGCGTCTACCTTAGCTAGGCGCCAGCTCCGCCGCCACCACCTCGAAGGATGGGGGACGGAGCGCTCGCGCATCTACCTTGACTAGGCGCCAGCTCCGCTGCCACCTCCTCGAAGGGTAGGGGACGGAGCGTTCGCGCGTCTACCTCGACTAGGCGCCAGCTCCGCTGCCGCCACCTCGAAGGGTAGGGGACGGAGCGCTCGCGCGTTTACCTTGGCTAGGCGCCAGCTCCGCTGTCACCACCCCGAAGGGTAGGGGACGGAGTGCTTGCGCGTCTACTTCGACGTCTACTTCGACTAGGCGCCAGCTATGCCGGAGGGGATATCGGGTTGAGCGCGTATGGTTATCGCAACTACGTATATACCTCGATCACATTGCCCCCGCAGGGCGCAACCCATCGCGTACGGGCGCGCGCGCAAACCCTTTGAGCTTACCATGGGACGATGTAACCGGAGGGTGGCGACATACTTCGCGAGATCTGGTCAAAACTGTTCTTGGTATTTGCTAAGGATGTTTACAGAGGCGCACAGACAACCCCGGCGCATCAGGCTGTTACTCGACAGGCTCATCCTTGACATGCCCCTGTACCGCCCGTACCGAGGTCCCACTCGAAGACGCCCGACTCGCCCAGAAATCCAACGCTTCCTCGGTTCTTTGCCAGCGCCGAAGATGCCGTCAGGTTGCGAGGTCGGAGATCAGCAGCCGCCCCCGGTTAGGTAGCTGCTTGGGACAAGGGGGCAGGAATCAGAACAGCGGAAAACTTCGTATTTTCGCAAACACAAAACGAGGAAGACAACCCGGGCTTCGGTTACAACGCACCCCAACACACGACAACCTCCTATCACACCTGTGGATCCACGGTGTCCTCCGGAGCCACGGCGCCATCATCGTCACGTCGAGGGACCTCGTCCAGAAATCGGCCAAGGTTCCCCTCGCCGTACAAGTTCCTCCGCAGTTCGACTAGGGCTGCGGCCTCGCCGCAATACTCCCTATCCGCTCATGGAAGAACTTCACGGCGTGGCGTACCGCTCGCACGGCGTAGGACATTACGCTGCTCCCCGCGGGCATCTCCAGTTGGGGATCGGCTAACTCCGCAACATGCTCGCAACCGCGGTGTCGCAGGAGCGCGCACGTCACACACGACGCCACGTATGCGCAGTGGCTGCCGAAGACCGCCGCGGCGCCACGCGCAACGCCGGCCGCCTCTCCAATCCACCGGAGTGACCGCGACAGGTCCTCGGGCCCGAAGGAGCGCACCGGCACTTCGGCGACAAGCCCTTTGAGAGTGTCTTCCAGGGCCAGTATGGCGCCCCAGGCGGCGGCCGAAGCGTCGCCCAAGGCTTGATCCCGCTCTACGAGAACTCGATCCCGCTCCGCGAGAGCGGCAGCAAGCTCGCTGTTCCTCCCCTTCAGAGCGGCGATTTGTTGTACAAGGCCGTCCCACTCTGCAGCAGCCTCTTGCCGCACCGCTTCCGCGGCCGAGGTTCGTGCCGCGGTAACAAGCCCGTCGGTGCGCGCTTGCATCTCCTCGCACTCCAACTCCAGGAGGCGTATGCGAGCATCCTGGGCGGATCGCCCTTCCGCAGCTCCCTGCAACTCTTCCTCGGCGGCCCGCAGCCTGCTCCGTATCGCTGCTCCCTCGCGGGCGTAAGCACTTTGCAGGGCCTGGGCCAGCACGAGCGTCTGTGCGACGCAGGCGTTAGAAAACGCGAAGCGGCGGCAAAGGGGTCTAAAAGACAGACGCTTACCCGCACCCCTGACACCTCCAATGCATCTCCAAGGCACGCTGACCTGTAGGTCTGCAACGCCTGCAGTCCGATGCTAGAGGCCGCGTCCTCCGCAATCCCGCGCCATGCCCTCAGAGTATCCGGTGGAGGGACGAAGTACGCCGGGCTTGGCCGCGCGGCACCTGTGTCGCCAGCACCGGCACTCCCGCGCTCAAGGAACGGTTCCTCCTCCGGGATAAGCGTCGCTGCGAAGGGGAATTCCACATGTCACGACGCGTAAAAAAGAAAAAAAGAAAAAAATCGAAGGAGTTCCATCATAACCTACCTTCGGTCGCGGGCGGGAGGCTTCGCGGAGACGTCTCCCTAGCCGCGGGCGGAAACGCTTCCACGCTGGCCCCAACGGACGTCGCTGTCTTGGAAGGCCGGGGGACCACCGAGCCAGGACCTCGCACCAACCGAACCTGCGCCACTGTCACCGTGGCCCGAGGGGTTGGGAGGGGGTGGGGCGGAGGGACCTCGATGCTTGAAGCAGGGCCGCACAAGTTCCCAACACCGGTCGCCACAACGAACCCTCGCGAAGTCCGCGGAAGGGAGGACTGCAGGCGCGCCCGCTTCGCTTGGGCGGAAGGTATCACCGCGGTACCCGCCACAGAAGGGGCCCCTCCGGCAGCATCATCCGCTGAAGAGGTCTCCACAGCTACGACGGTAGAGGTCGGGGACTTCATTCCCATGACGTCCGCGGGGGTTACCCCCACCTTCGCGGGAGACACCCTCGCCTCCGCGGGCGACACCTCGGCCCCAGCCGCCGAGGTTAGCAAGGGCGGTGCTCCACACGCTCCCGCGAAGGGTAGCCCCGCCAAAGCCACGCTCGGAGACGAGGACTCCGCACCGATGTCGCCAGCCGACACCACCACCTCGGTAACGGTCGCGGACAACGGGGCCTCCGCGGCATGCCCTCCGCTGTCGGCGCCCCCACCCTCAATCTCCGCGCCCTCTAAATCTGAGTTGGCATACCTCGCCGAACTCGACCCCGGGCTCGCCACGCCGGCAGGAGTGGCGGCAGCCGCCGTACGGGCCGCGGTCGTGGTGCTCCGGGTTCTTTTGCAGGACGGCGCCTTCATCTTCGCGGCACCATCATCCTCCTGCTGCTGGGCCGGAGGGGGGCGGTCCGGCACAGGAAGCCCCAAGGCCTCACACACGCGGTTTATCCGCCCCAACCCGGCCTCCGCGGTCGCAGCTGCGCGTTGCCCGTGCTCTCTACCGGTGTATGGCCCGAGGAACACGCGCGCGACATGCTTCGCGTCCTCAAGGCGAGTCCCTGCCCAAGACGGCATATTTGCGTCAACGCAATATATACAATTGCGGAGGAAGATATGATGAAGACTTACGAAGGCCAATCGGCACGGGCAACGAGCAAACGGACGGGCGAACGTTGTCATCTCGACGTTCGCCGGCTGTGAAGCGCCAACTGTGGGCAAGTGGCGTCGCACCAAGCATCATATACTCCTCGGCAAGATCGCGCATATTGAAGCGGGCGGTGACCCCCACAAGCCTCCGCGCTCTCAGCTCATCTTCCTGGTCAAGCGCCAGGCGGGGGGCGGTCTTGAATGTAATCCGCCCGCCCATGCATTCAAGGTCGCTGCCACTCGTTACACGATGGTAGAACCACCGCCTCGCCCAGTTGACCTCCCACTTCCCTCGGGTCGCGTTCGCAGGGAAGAGCTTCCCACATGTCGCCCGCAGGAGGAAGTTGACGCTGCCAAATTTTGACACCGTACCGTCCTTCCGCTCCTTCGATTGGCACTGGGCCTCATGCAGATACGCGAACAAGGAAGCGCTAGGCCAACACCCCTCCGCGCGCAGGGCCCAGCTGTACACGGCGAGGTGAGCCACCGCGTTCGGAGTCAATTGTGACAACTCCAACTTGAAGGTCTGCAGCACCGCCCCGACAATTGCTGCGGACGGAATGCAAAGCCCGGCTTCGAAGTAGGCAACGAAGACGATCGCCACCGACTTCCTAGGGCGCGGCTCCGTTTCATCATCGGCGGGCAACCGCACAGCATGGCGATCCGATAGCTTCCCATCTCGCAGCAGCGAATGGATGGTGTCCTACATCACGAGCGTGCGGCCCAACTCCCCGGAATACAGACCCTGACTCTTCTTCGCCGCCCACCACTTGTCTGCCGCCGGTGGATCGCGCTCCCCCAGCGTGTATTTCACCTCCAAAGGCGAGGACCGCCTACGGACGGCGTAGCCGCCCGCCTGAGTCCGCTCATCGCAAGTCGCCATCAACATCCACCGGGAACTAGGCGGCGGAAAGGGAGCGCAGGAACAGGGCGAGCGAATGCGAAAAGCACCGTGAACAACCAAAAAGCGCGAGGCGGCGTGGGCACAAGGCCACGGGGGGTTCTTAAAGGCCCCCCGCCTCCTACCCTAAGCGCGAAGGGCCAACGGCAACCGCTCACCTCCCCACGCGCGAAGTCGAAGCATCGCGGCGGTCCACGCAGCCAGCATGCGACCGTGATCGTACAAAGTCCTGTCACCATGCGAAGCGTTGCTAGCGTCCCGCCACGTGTCGGTCCGCACAAGCAATAAACACAGGTCGCGCATCCCGGTACAGCCTTCGGCTCGTCCCTGGCCGCACATATCCGAAGGGACAACCGCAGGCCCGCGCCGTAGGTGCAACCGAGGATCGGCGAGCAGTGCAACCGCTCGCAGCTGGTGGCGCACGTTGGGAGGGGGGCGGCCAACAAGCGGCACGCCTACAACGCCGCGCCACGTGCCCCACCCCTCTTGAGGAAGGAACTTGACCGCGGGCGACCCGTTGGTACACCAATCGCTACCCGCCGCGTGTTCGTCACGAATGGACAAGCGAGTATGAATACAGCAGCCCGACTGTGTCAGCTCGAGGGTCGGCGCGATTCCCGGAGCCATTAAAGCGCACTACCAGCGGCACCCCCAATAGCCAGCTCCGCTGCCACCACTTCGAAGTATGGGGGACGGAGCGCTCGCGCGTCTACTTCGACAAGGCGCCAGCTCCGCTGCCACCACCTCGAAGGGTAGGGGACGGAGCGCTCGCGCGTCTACCTCGACTAGGCGCCAACTCCGCTGCCACCACCTCGAAGGCTGGGGGACGGAGCGCTCGCGCGTCTACCTCGACTAGGCGCCAGCTCCGCTGCCACCACTTCGAAGGAGGGGGGACGGAGCGCTCGCGCGTCTACCTCGACTAGGCGCCAGCTCCACTGCCACCACTTCGAAGGATGGGGGACGGAGCGCTCGCGCGTCTACCTCGACTAGGCGCCAGCTCCGCTGCCACCACTTCGAAGGATGGGGGACGGAGCGCTCGCGCGTCTACCTCGACTAGGCGCCAGCTCCGCTGCCACCACGTCGAAGGAGGGGGGACGGAGCGCTCGCGCGTCTACCTCGACTAGGTGCCAGCTCCGCTGCCACCACCTCGAAGGATGGGGGACGGAGCGCTCGCGCGTCTACTTCGACTAGACGCCAGCTCCGCTGCCACCACCTCGAAGGGTAGAGGACGGAGCGCTCGCGCGTCTACTTCGACTAGGCGCCAGCTCCGCTGCCACCACTTCGAAGGATGGGGGACGGAGTGCTCGCGCGTCTACGTCGACTAGGCGCCAGCACCACTGCCACCACTTCGAAGGATGGGGGACGGAGCGCTCGCGCGTCTACCTCGACTAGGCGCCAGCTCCGCTGCCACCACTTCGAAGGATGGGGGACGGAGCGCTCAAGCGTCTACTTCCGACTAGGCGCCAGCTTCACTCCCACCGCTTAGCATCCCCGGACCACCCTGCAAACGTCTGCGACGGTCCAACGTTGCAGCATCATGCCGTCACGAGGCTCCAAAATCCGCGCCGGGAAAAGGAGCGTCTGGGATCCAGCGGGGCCCCTGACCCAGCACCATGCGTCGGAGGCCTAGCTTCCCCTCAGTAGGGCGTTCCGGTCGAAGCAGAAGGTGAAGGCGAGCGGGCACCGGTTTACCCACAACGCACTCAACCGCAAACTCTGAACCGTGGGGTACAGATCGGCCTTTCGGCCCATAGCCCCCACGAGTCGGAGGTCACGCGACGTCCCAGCCCTGTGGCAGGTTTTAACACGTTCTCGTAAACAGAAATGCTTCAGTACATCAACATTCCCTGATGGTAACGCCGGTGGGCGCAATCAGAGAGCGCAGCGAGACTCAAGCATTTCTGTCTTCAAGAGCAGGTCAAGCCTTGCCATTTCCATACGAAAGCACGGTGCGCGAGCAGGACCCTGTGGACGTCCAAGACTTCTACAACAAGTTGTGACGTATTCCCATAAGTAGGCCGTCTATTGTTCATCAACGCTCGCTGACATTAGCATCAGTAGATGCAATCATTAAACGCGGATGAACAATAGTTGGCCTGCATGTGAGAAGATAACCGCGTGCAGGTATAAGAAGAGTAACCAAGGGTGAGCAAGGAACAGGCCGCGACACTGGCGTATTTATACCCAGGCCCACTCGGCGAGGAGTCGCCAGGATGACGGAAGGTCAACCAGCGGCATGCCAATCATCGGGATCGCAGTCGATGGGCGCCTGGCGGTTCAACTGAATCCCACGACGCTCCAAGGGCAGCCGGACGCGTGCCCACATCCAGTGCAGGGCAGGCGGAGCAGCCGTGCCAGCCTACCCTTGGTAAAGGCAGGCGCGATTCCAGGCGTCATTAAAGCGCACTCCTGGACCTGGCGACCATCTCCCCGAACTGGCACCGCATCGCGCGAAGCATTTTCCGAGACTCGGCTGCCAGGGGCAGCCGACCAAGTTCAACTTTGCCCACAAATATCTGGAGTGCGAAGTACGGCACGCCCGGACCTCGTCTCCGTCGAAGCCTTCGGCCTTCCTGCTTCCTTCGACCTCGAGACCGCGCCAGCTTTGGGACCCGAGGACGGCCCCCGCGCAAGCAGGACCAAACGGGCAGACTATCCGAGTCATCAAGCATCACAGGCCGATGGGACGGAGGGGGCCAAAGGACTCAGCGACATGGCTTCGGCCCGTGAAGCCCTTCACCATGAGAGGCTCCTGTTGTAGGGGTGGCCCCCACCTAAGCCCAGTAGGCCTGTTAGGTCCGAAATAGGACATGTGTAATGACATAAGAGCCCCAAGGGGAATACTCATGTGTAAAGGTATAACTGTACAAACACTCCCCATATGAATATATATGTGGCATAGGCCACAGGGAAGGGGGCCTAAGCCATTCATTTTACTCAACTCTCCACTACCACACTCTCTCTCTGTTTGGTCTGTAACCACAACAGTTGGCGTCGTCCGTGGGGAGGACAAGAGCAAGCCTCCAGACTTGAAGGAGGATGGCACCAAAGAAAGATTCACCATCGGCGGCGAAGAAGAAGAAGGCGGAGGCGGCGAAGTCTCGCGTCAGCACGAGGGCTTTGGCTCTAGCAGCCGCAGGTATGAGCAGTGGTGTAGGCACAAAAATAGTGTGATCATAAACAGATAAACTATCTACTATTTGTGCATAGAGGGGAACAAAATACAATTAAGATGTATGAAAATCTATATGGAAAAAGTATATTAATGAATGCTCAAAGGTAGACAAATTACATCGACAAAAGATTCACACCTGGTCATGGACTCCCGTTAGCCTGCACAAACTTTGCACAAGTAGGGGGAAAATTGAGGTGAAACCAAATAAAATTGCATGGTAAAATGCAGAACCAAGGCTAATTCCAAAAGAACAAACAAAAAAGTGTGAGAAGGGGGAGGCTGGATCTGGAGTAAGGAGAGAAGGGAAGTGAGATCAGGTGGAGATGGGGAGGCAGAGGGACGAAAGAGAGGGGAGGAGGAGATCCGAAGGGGAAAGGCAGATCGGGAAAAGGGAAGAAGGGGATTGAGAGAGAGTGGGTGGAGGAAGACGAGTCACATTATTTAGCCGATTGATGTTTTTTAAGCTAACTTACGATACATCGTCCCAAACTTCCAATTCATTGCCACCACCTCCCGCCCACGGACAAACACAACCTTTCTCTTTGCCATCCGGGCTTCACCACCAACTCCAATAAAACCTCATTTCGAAGAAGTCCATCACTCCATGCCACTACTCCGTGCACACCACCAGTCCACCACAAACTCCAAGAAACAATGATGGTGACGGCAGCAACTGAAGAGGAGAGGGTGGTAATTGATGTGACCACGCCACAAACACATACGACAATAGCGCCCAATATCAAGATTGAACTAAAGGTGAATTCGTTTCTTCAACCTCAACATATTTTAAATGAGAATACGTTGCTACCTAATGATGAAAATATATATTTTTACAGCACCACGTCACTTTTACACCAATTCAAGCAAGAGTTCAAGATGGACACGTTTTGGAATCCAATTCGGCCTCCAGATCAATTCGGATTCAGCCTGACATGCCCAACTTCAAATGTGCATAACTTTCATATATGAAGTCCGTTTGAGGTCCACGAGTACTTGTTCGAAAGCTTTTCTCATCCTTTTTCCAATGGATCTAGTATCACCTCTAAATTCCATCTATATGCATCGTAATCATCAAAAGTGTCCGTGTTGGGCACGTACTGGAATCGGATTCGGACTGCTGCAAGGGTGCAAGTTTAAACGGACGTAACTTTCTCATACGGACTCCGTTTGGGATGTTCTTGGACTTGATGGAAAGCTTATCAAGTCTAATTTATAAAGGATTCAACCCTATTTTCAAATGCTATCCGAGCCGGCCGCAATCGTCAAAAGAGTCAGTATTGGGCACGTACTGGAATCGGATTCGGACTGCTGCAATGGTGCAAGTTTAAACGGACATAACTTCCTCATACGGACTCCGTTTGGGACGTTCTTGTACTTCATGGAAAGCTTATGAAGTATACTTTCCAATGGATCCAACCTAATCTTCAAATTCCATCCGAACCGGCCGTAATCATCAAAAGAGTCCACGTTGATTTCTGAGTCCGAGTCAAAAAGGGTGCTGCGCCACCACCACTTGGGCACATGGGCCTTGTAACCCTAGGGCGTGCACTTGGATGCCACCCCTGGTCGTTCTCCCTATAAAGGAGCTGCCGCCTCCCTTGTTAGGACTTGGATTTCGTTGAGTTTAGGTTTAGTTATTATGCAAACTTCTGTTTTTCAGTTGTGTCGGACGGCCACCTGTCAAGACAGCCTTCGGAATCCCACCTTTTGAATTCAATAGAAATATTTGCAATTTCAGATTGCTTGTTATCTTGTTGTTGCTTGTTTTTCGGTTGCATGCAGGAATAGACCTTCGTGGTTAGGTCAACCGCGACGTCGTATGGTTGTAGTCGGATCGCAAGGGTCATCTCCACCAAAAATCGAAGTTATCATCATATCGGAAGATCGGGACCACATCGCCTCATCAGTAATCATTGTGGGAGGCAAGGCCATCGGGGTTGTTGTGGGTGTGAAATCCAAACATAAGTAAGAGGGTAGACATTAGCTGTCTTACGGGTCATCGTCCATGAGAGTAAAAATGACACGAGAATTTATACAGATTCGGAGGTTCGAGAAGACCGTCCTACTCATGTCGTTGAGCCAATAGGGGTTACCTCCGGGAGGGAGCCCTCGAGGGCTCACCAATTTGAATATACTTTATTGTATTCCTTGTGAGCTTGAGTTACAAATGAGGGATATATGCGGTATTTATAGACTGTTGAATCTGTAAAAATGACGGAAATACCCTCTATTGAGATAACTAGCCTATGAACACAAACGAGGGTATTGTTGTCCTTTCTAAGTATAATTGTAATTCTCAATCTGTATACATATATATTCTATAAAATAGATCCTATCACTAAAAGATGAATTATTCTTTCAATACTATCCCCTCTCTATGCGTTTAGGAAAAACGTCTAATGGGGCAGTCCTGGATTGTTCCTCTTGAGATTGACTTTTGCCTAGCTCCCGGCGTCGGAAATAAAATTTCGGTAGCTGGACCACATTGGCCTTGTGAGTTTGCTCAGGGCCGGTTTACCTAAGCGGCTTCAGAAATTCTGCTGGTCTTCCAACCCATTGGGCCACCTGGCATGCGGCCCACATGAGCCAGCAGCATTGCTGCCCTAGAGGCTCATTCGGCCATCTCCATATGAGAGGAGAAGGGAACATCTCCGCGCCCCTGTGGCTTCTTGCAGCCGCCGTCTTGGAGGACCGGGGCCAACCCTCACCCTCCTGGAGCTTCAAGCCCAAGGGAACGGGACGCCTCCACCGCGGCAGGCTTTGCTTGGCTCCGGCTGGCTTCCAGTGCGTCGGCGGGAGGCGGCCAGGGCGCCGGCGGGGCATCTGGGAGAGGACGGCCGACCGGCCGACTAGAGCACCAACGGGTGGATTCAAGGCGCCGAGGCCTGGTTGACCGGGGAGTAGGGCGACCGGCTGCTGGGGCGCCGAGGGGCCCTGCGCACGGCGCGGACTGGGCGAGCTGTGGGGCGCCAGCCAGGGCGCTGGGCGACTGGCTGCAGGGGCGCTCTGCAGCCGCTCCCCCGCTGCCCACCTCGGTGCCTGCTCGATGCGCTTCCCATGGCGCCGTCCAAATAGCTGCCCCCTCCCTTCCTCTCCCCTCCCCGCCGCCGCCTCCCGCCGCCACGTTGCCTTCCTCTCCACCGCCGCCTCTGCCTCCCCCGCCCGGCGCTCTGATCCCCCCGCAGCCGCTGACGCGTGCTCCGGCGGCACCTTGCCGCCCACCGCGCGCCTCAACTGCGACCTCGCCTCGCACGCCCGGTCCTGCCCCTCGAGCGCCCTCGCTCGCTTCTCCCGCGCGCTCCGCGCGGGCGCCCCGCCTCCCGACGCCGCCACCTTCAACGTCCTCCTCCACTGCCTCTGCCTGCTCGGCCGCCTCGCCGCCGCGCGCAACCTGTTCCACGCAATGCGCGGCCTGGCACCGGGGCTCCCCAGCGTCGTCTCCTGCAACACCCTCGCCAAGGGGTACTGCCGCGGGGGCCACCTCGTCGACGCGCTCGGCGTCCTGCGCTGGATGCGGGGCGCCGCGCTGCGGCCCAACAAGCGGACCTTCTCCATCCTCATCGACGGCGCCTGCGGCGCGGGTGACCCTGAGCTCGGGGTCGGCTTCCTCGTCGGCATGCTGCGCGTCGGGCTGTTCCCGAGCGTGCCAACCTACAGCTGCCTGCTCGCCGGGCTGTGTGCGGAGGGCGGCAACGTGAAGCAGGTGGTGGCGCTGTACGGGAGGATGGTGAAGATGGGAGTCAGAGGGAATGTGGTGTCGTACTCGGGCTTCTTGACCGCGTTGTGCCGGGCGGAGATGGTCGCACAGGCAGAGGTTCTCCTCGGTGACATGCTGGCAGTCGGGTGCTCACCTAATGTCGTGACATGTACTGCATTGGTGAAAGGCTTTTGTACAATTGGGCAAGTTCATCACGCCAGGAACGTGATGGAGCGGATGGTCAGTCTTGGAATTGCCCCCAATGTTGTCACATACACCACTCTAATGTCCGGTCTCTGTAAGGAAGGGAGAGCAGGCGAAGCTGTAGGGCTTCTAGGTGAGATGCGACAGCAGAGAGTTAAACCTAATGAATTTACATATAGCACGTTGTTGAATGGATTGTGTAAAGAAGGAAGGCTCGAGGAAGCAGTTGTTCTTTTTGGCCAAATGGAGAAGGAAAATTGTGCTAACAGAATGTTTGCCTATAATGTTCTAATAAGTGGATTCTGCAAGGTTGGGAACATGGAGCAAGCTCTCAAGTACTTTTATGACATGGGAGAAAAGGGCTTCTTGCCTGATATAGTTACATATAACACATTGATGGATGGTTATTGTAAGTTAGATCAGATTGAAACTGCAAAGGGCTTGCTGACTGACATGGAGAAGCAAGGCTTAGAACCAAACATAGTTAGTTACAACATATTAATTGCTGGTTTAGCAAGGTTAGGAGATGCTGAACAGGCTGCTAGTTTAGCAGAGGAGATGTCTAAGAAAGGAATTGAGCTTGACCACATTTGTCACTGCATAATTTCAGAAGGAATAAAAAGAAAAGTTTAAATTTGCTGTTGCCAGTTCACAGGTTGTTCTTCTCTGGAGCCGCACGTGGGGCTTGCACTTAAGCAGTTGACTTGTTAAGGATGGCTGTGTTGCAGATGGTTTGGGGAGAGGCAATGAGTTTTGATGTGAAATCAGTTGGAGATTCTTCTTTTTATAAACTTACTGATAAGCCTGAGGTCTGTTTGTCTATCCCTTTTCTCTTTTCATGCCCTTCTCGAAATTAGCTGCTTTCCTCCATATAATCAAGCTTGTAAATCAATGAGAAAGAAAGATGTATCATGCGGCATGTGAGTCGGACTTGGTCTTTGTTAATTATTGCCCAATTTACCCAAAAATGAGGGAAGTTTGAATTTCCATATTGTAGTTTAGAACAGAGCTTGCTAGGGGGAAAATGCTATCTGCCAAAATCATCACTCTTGTGCAGATCTTCTTTGCACTGGTTCAGTAACATAGCTTTTTATCAGGAGCTTCCGAAAATCTCTAGCAAAAGCAACATCTGACTGACCTGTTGCATTTTTATTTCTTCACAAGCTAGCAAAAGGTTGCAAAATTTGTGCACTGTCCGTGTTAAAATTGACAGTCCGTGACATGTTATTGCATTGCTGTGTGGCAAAGTAAAGATGATGTAAACATGCATGTAGCAAGAAACCAACACCTGTTTGGTTGATAACATGATTCTAAAATATGTGCGGCTATTGCTTCTACTGGTTTGGTTATACTGCGAAGCAGTTTCAGCGGTGTGCCGGTGTTTATGCTAGCAGAAGTCAAGACATTTATGACGGTATAAGAATTTATGCATAGGCATGAGTTGGTGGTGACAGTTTTGACGATTGTAATGAAAGCTAGCATTTTTAGTTGTAGTCTGAACTCTGAACCTATCAACTAAATTAAAAAGATCCTGCACATAAGATTTGAGAGCAGGTAGTGCTAGTAGTTTATATGCCATTCAACATATTAAAATGAAGTAACATGAAAAAAAAGTGATGGCCAGTTAGGCAATTTCTTGTCTATATATAGAACACTAGTTTAATGCCCGTGCGTTGCTACGGAAAAAAAATCATATGAGCCAGCACATCGAGCTGATGTTGATGAGCATGGCTTGTACGCTCTCGGCTCCACCACATTGCCTTGTCAAGCTCCACCCCAGGCTCCACTATTGAGTTTGGCTTACATCATGTTCTCAGCCAGGCATCGGCATTATCGTGTCACATGTGGCCAAAATGGACCATGTTGGGGCCAGCAGAGGTGGCCTTGCTCGACGGTGATGAACAGGATGAATTAGCGACATCAACATCTGTTGCAACCTTATTCGTTGGCGGTGACTGAAAAGCAGAGAGATATGAGGAGATGACGTAAAAGGAATTTGTGGGAGGCAAAACAAATTAGTAGTTAATTTGTTTGTTATGGGGTGATTTTTTTTGTTAGAGATTTTTAGAGAATGCATCACTCAACATTCACCAGTTCATTCTTCTAAGTAGTAGAGATTAAAACACGATGAACAAATATGGGTCAAGTTTATAGTTATATAAATTATCTGTGGTTTTTCACATGATCCTTTTACTGCAATTGCTCTAATTGTGAATGTCTGCTTATTTACTGTAGGCCATTGTAGCAAGATTGTGAGGTCCGCTTATGAGCAATTATCTAAGATAGTGGCTTCACAGTGAAGCCTATGATGACCTGCACTTGAAAGTTCAGTAAAGAATAAAAACTCGACCTGCGGGGGGAAGAATCCCCCCGGGCATTGCTTTAAGAAGAAGGTCTTCTCACGCAGACCGAGAAAACCCCCGAACCCCTGCTCCACCCTTACACAGCGGCACCATCGCCCGACCTTGTGAGACTACCGGCGGATCCTTTGGATCAACGCCTTGGCGGGGCCTTAGACCTGTGCTTTGGTGTGGTAGCAGGCGAGGGGATTTTTTCCCCCCAAGCCTGAAATTCGCTCCCACTGGGAGTCGAACCTAGGACCTGGGGGGTGCTACTCAGGCCTCTAACCATTGGGCTAGAGACCCTGTGTACGCTCTTCTACAATATGCTTCTGGTGAGCAACAACTTCTTTTCTGGATATCCTCTTTAAGGTTCTCTTACTTCCTCGAGTCCCTGTTATTACTACTGTAGGCTTAGGGAGCAGGATAACTTTTGAAAGCTGAAACATAATTCATTGGATTACTTTGTGCTGTATCATGTTGAGATTCATTTGGCCACTCTACTTTCATTTTCTTCAATAAAATTGGACTGAATTTTTTAGATCATGTATTAAATATAGACCTGCAAAGGCATGGTTTATAACTTCATTTAATGAATGGGCATGAATATTTTTGTTCTAACTTTGTTTAGATTTTTCAAAAATTAGCAAATTTTATTTTATACTCAAATTTACACAAAATTGAGCTGTTCTTTGTTCGATTTGTACAGTATTCCTTACCATGGATGCTCTGAGACTCGATTTTTTGGGCATTTTTTTAATTCTGTTGTTTTTGTGTGACGACTGATTACTTGTTTTTCTTAATTCATTATTTCCTTTTAATGAGCATTTCTGCTCCATTTTAATTATCTGTTTGCAGTTGAATGTCTTATTTCATTCAAAGGAAAAAAGTTTATGTGATTTTTGCACCCTTATATACCTTTTTCCCAGGAAACATTTGATCAAAATGTTTTGTTACAAGGGACTTGACTATCTAATCAGTTTGTTCTTGTCTTTTTTTAACAGAAACTTTTCAGTTTTATGCTTCAATCCAAGGAATATCTTGTAAAAAAGGCATTTGACAAGATCCCTAGTGCCTTACAAATGATCTCCAACGCTTTGTCCATAGGCATTTATTCATATAACTTGATGACGATGAAAGCAGAAGCACTGTTACTGGTCTGTATTTACGGTAAACTTATTTTGCCTTGTACATGTTATATTACTAACTTTCCATTGTTATTATCACCAATAAGTTTTTTGGTTAACTGTTAGTTTTGTGGTACTTAACAGTTGCGGCGATATGAAGAAGTAATTTGGTTTTGTGAAGAAACTCTGCATCTGGCAGAAAGAAATAATGTCCCTGTGTGTCCTGACGAGCATTCAAAAAACATTAACTTGGGCAACTACAGTTGCTCTGTGAAGTTGTGGCGTTATTATCTTATAGGCAAGTCGTATTTCTTCATAGGAAAGGTTGAAGAGGCTTATCAGTTCTTAAAGAAGTATGAGCAAACAGCACTTGTGGAATACAGGTAATATTTTGTTACCATTGCTATGTTAGTTTTGCATGTTTTTATGTTCCATATGTCGTTACTTATTGGTGTGCTAAATTTATGAAAATATTGACTAGGTGTGGGAAGCAGTCTCAGCAATCAGTTTTGGCAATCTCCATGGCAATCTCTGAACTACTGCGCCTAAAAGTATGTCAATATCTGGCCTTGTTATCTCACTTCTATAAATGATTTAGCTGATGGCATGATAGAGGTAATCAACTGCATCGTTGTGCCACACTAATCTAACCATGTAATGTCCAACACTCCAACTATATCCACCATTTTGTCTACACTGTGTTGCTCTATACAACGTCCAACTATATCCAGCCTTTTGTCTATAATGCGTTGCTTTAACCATATAATGCCCAACTATATCCAGCATTTTTTCTACACTGTATTGCTCTTATTGATTATGTACATACACAAGTCCCAGGTATTCCAACAAAATTTGCAAAGATTTCACATTTGCAGCATGAAATTCTTGTTTTTTTTCCATTTTAGGCTGCTGGGAATGAAGCTTTTCAAGCTGGTAAATATTAAGAGGCTGTGGAACATTATACCGCTGCTTTGTTAAACAATACCGAGTCACTGCATTTTTCAGCAATCTGCTTTGGTAATCGTGCATCTGCATACCAAGCAATGGGCCAGATTTTAGATGCCATAGCGGATTGTTCACTAGCTATAGTCCTTGACACCAATTATTCTAAGGTTTGTGTAAGATCCTCCTCTTCCATCAAATTAAAATGTTCCGACGCACGAGAAATTGATGTCCTGTAAAATTTATTTTCTATATGCAGTCTGATTTGCCGTAAACTAGGTAGGTGGTGATAGTTGGATTTTGGATTATAGCTTTGCTCCTTGTGGGCTACTGGCACATATGCATAGGCATGCTCCAAAAGCCTTATGTAGTGAGATATTTGTTTCCACCGTGTAGTTTCATATGTCCTGCTCTTCTTTTTAATGATGTGGAACATAAGACCAGTTTATTTGTCGTTGGGTTGCTTGCATCCAACGAAACCCAAATCTTCGAGTTATTAATGATTTTTCTGAATTACCAGTAACATCCTTGTCTGTATTACGGGAAGTTGCTGCTTTGCCCATCCTTTAATTTTAGTGTTGATTGTAGGAAGCATCTTTTTTTAATCAGATTAACTTCAGATCACCATTGTGTGGAATGTTTCTTCGCATAAACTGGGTGAGCTACTAAACTAAAATTTAATACAGATCCTGGACTTATTACTGGATTCTTTTAACTGGACCTACAACATTGAATTACATTTTCTATTTGCATGGTACATACTGTTTTTAACTTTTTATGTTGTTGAAAGTTTGACTGGATAAGCCTTGAATAGAGTTGTTTGGTTAGTTTTTTTTGATCATTAGTATTTACATAAATTGGAGTTCTGTCTGGCAAAATGCTACACTGAACCCTTCATTACCACAAAAAAATTGGGCAGCTTACTAAAATTACACTCATTTGCACCTATGGAAAGCAAGTTGGTTTTCATGCCTAATCTTCCTTTGGAAAGGAATATGGATATTTTAGGGCATGTTGGATCAAAGGAATTTCATATAATTTTGGTGGAAAGAAAAATTATAACTGCTGGGTTTCTCTTCGGCTGCGAAATCCTACGTCCTGGAAACACATCTGGATTGTTTGATTGATACTGCTTTTGCATGCAGTGGAATTAAACCATCTTGCTCTGCTGTGGATATAAAAAAGGCATAAGCACTAAGGCATCGTCCAGACGAAGTACTATATTCCATTTCCATCTGGTATGACTTAATTTCTTGAGTTCTTCTGTTCGCTAACATTAATTATGGCACAGGCCGGTAAATTTCTTGTGGGAAGTGAAAATATCAGTGATACATTATGGAGAGAAATTACTAACGAGATCGGCAGATATGCTGATTATTTATTCAAAATAATTGTGAAAGCATATGCTATACTTTCAGACCCTACAAGGATGCATTACTGTGTTATCAGTCATATTTTGGGTGTTTTTTTGCTCTTGTTACCATGTCTCAGTTTTTTCTTTTGAACTAGTTGTTCCCCCCCTCTTTTAATCCAGCTATAATATGGTATGCATGCTGTGCACCAGTATTGAGATTAAAACACATAAGTTATCAAACAACAATGAAGGGGACAATGGGTGGGTTCTTTTGGACTGTGGCTTTGGTTTTTAGCTTATGGTTTTTGAATTCTGGCTATTCGTGAGAAACAGTACGTAGAGAAAAATAGTCGTATGTGATTTTAGCCGGTAGAGCTTATTCGGTACAATGTCTGCTACAATCTACCTGTAGACCTCGTCTTTAAAAACGTAACGTTTAAAAGCTAATTACTATAGCCAGAAATGACAAGCCAAAGCTAAAAAGAACCCAGCTATACCTTTAGAATTTTGCACCTTTCTGTAGCAGAAAAATATACTGTGTTCTTAGTTTTTGTTGATGGTTAGCAAACATTTTGTTAATTATTGTGACTACAGTATGACTTGCAGCCTACATTTCTTCCCTTGTATGTAGTTTTATTTCTCTTCTCTTTATATTAGCTTGAAGCATATTATGTTAAATTTCAGGATTTCTGCTGGAGTTTGTCCTAATCAAAATATTTTGTTGATGTTGAGTGATATGTCAGATTAGACACTAGAAATCTTCCATTTTAGTTTCAATGTTGTTCTAATGAAGCCTTACATTTTATTGAACCTTTTTTTAATGAATGTATACTGTTTTTTATTAATAAGTCACCTGCTTAATCTGAGAAGCAAAATTTCCAACATAATTGTTAATTGAACATCATGTTAATGTTGTGAGATCTGAATATAGAGCTATTCAAGATTAACGAAATTTCAACTTTTGGTTGTATATCTTCTTTGTGAATCTTCAATGGTTTGATTAAAGGTTTTTTTATTGTTTCAACATTTTTGGTTACGGAAATTGGTTTGCTGGATAACTTTATCCATCAATGCTTGTTTTTGTTTGTTTTGATGTTTTCATCTCAAAACAAAAATAATACCAGCTGTTTCCTGATTGTGGTTTCTGTAATTTTGTACACAAGAGCAAATGATCGAACCTGAAAGTGGGTTAGTAGTACAAGCACTGCACATGAACATTACAGCAGCAGCCAGAGAAATCAAAATGATGATAGGAGCTCTCAATTTCTGTGATAACCATGAAGGGGTACCGTGAAGAAGCATAATGGGAAGGTGCTGAAATGCTGGTTGCTCTAACACAGGAGGCTGGTGACCTCGTTCATGCTGAATCACTATCGTCAGAATTTTGGTGTGCCCTGTGTTCCCACCATGGCGCTAGACTGCATGAGTACCATTAACCGAGGAAGCTGTGGATCTGGGTGTTCATGCCTAATCACTGATGTTAAGAGTTTTGTTGTATGCCAAGTTTCCACCTTGGTGTTTAGAGTGTAGACTACTTTGGGCTATTGGGTTTCCCTCTCGCGCCTGTCCCTAACGAGTCCACCCCCTCACAGATCGGTTTCCGCCAGTCATGAACCTATGTCTTATTTGTTCCTACTCGCTCGTGGTTCATCTTAGCAGTAGATTATTATGTATCTGGATGTAAATACGATATACTTTTTTAGTTTCGTCATCATATGCCTAGTATGTGTCTCGGTATATGTCAGTAAACTCTAGCTATGCGTTCAGTATATTCGTCAGCAAAAACGGTTTTATTTGGTCGTAAAATGGTAAGCATCTGGTCGAAATTGTGATTTCCAATTTTACTATCATTGTCACATGCTCAGTGTGCGTTACTGCTAGGTGTGGCAGTAAAATATAATGATGTGCATGGTAAATTTGTTAGTAGAGTAAAAACGATTTTATCTTATTGTAAATTTATATGCATCTTATGCAAATTTATCCGCTCAGGCACCACCCTCATACGTCATACGCAAGTTAGCATCCGTATCGCCACCTCAAAGTGTAGAAGTGGTGGCCAAGAGGAGGTGGCGGCGGTCAGGCTGGCGCGAATTGGGAAAGGAGGGGGAGAGACGAGGGATTGGAGAGGAATTGGGGCGGGCATAGGATTCATGGATTTCAGTTGAAGGAGAGTACAGATAGGGAGTAGTTGCTGCTAGATGGTGGGAGAAGTGGAGGGGGTGAACCTGGGAGCAGCTTGTGTTGCAACGGAGCGCCCATCTGTACGACCAACGTGTGGTTAATGTGTTGATATGATGGCCCACATGTCGGTCAGCTTTCATTGGCTTTTGGGGTTTTGTCAGAGTTGATTTCTAGGTGTGCACGCGGGGAGAGAGGATGACAGACAAACTTCCTGGTGTGAGAGAGAAGCCTAGGGCGCAAGATGGATGGCTTGGATCCTATCTGGTGGCTAGATAGGGCGACCGTAGAGGGGAGGGGAGAACGGATCATTGTCAGCTCGTAATTTTAAATAGTAGAGATATAGTTCTTTTCATTGAAAAAATGCTTTTCATTAGGATTTGGAAGGGTAACCTTTTAAGTTTCAAGTAGCATTATTTAGCCGATTGATGTACTACACGGTTTTTTTAACTAACGATAAACCATCCCAAACTTCCAATTCATTACCACCTCCCGCTCACGGACAAACACAACCTTTCTCTTTGCCATCCGGGCCTCACCACCAACTCCTGTAAAACCTCGTTCTGAAGAAGTCCGTCGCTCCATGCCACTACTCCGTGCACATCACTAGTCCACCACAAGCTCCAAGAAACAACGATGGCTATGATGGCAACTGAAGAGGAGGTGGTGATCACTGTGGGGGCAGGGCCATCGGGACAAGCGGTGGCTGCATGCCTGTCGCAGCACGGCGTGCGGAGACTCGTCCTTGAATGTTAAGATTGCATGGACAGGGTTTTGATAATCGGCCAAAAATTGTTGAAAATCGCTTCTATTGGGCACCCCGGTTAGAGTACAAACTAACCTCAAATATTTTGGATTTAAAGCGATTAACTCTGATTTAATCCAATTTAGGCAGATTTAGTCCTATTTAGACTGGGTTTTGGCTTATTTTTATTTGAAATTTTAGGCTCGAAAACTATCAAAATTTTTCGAAAATCAGTGTTAGCGGACCCCTCCGATAAAAAATTCCAAACCGGTTATTAAAACCCTGTGCATGGGCTCGCTGTGGCGGAAGTGCACCTACGGCTGCCTCCACCGCAACTCTCCAAGCGATACAGAGCACTGCCTCGCGCGCCGCACGCTACCGACACGCCCACCGAGGAGTAGACGGTGAGGTGCCTAGTGGTGGCGGCGGCTGGGGCGTGCGACGAAAAGGTGGTGCCTGAGGTGTCTGGGCTGGAGGCCTTTCCCAGCAAGGTGATGTGCTCCAGCGAGTACAAGACGCCGGAGGGATGGAAGGGAAGGCGGTGCTCGTCGTTGTTGCTGAAACTCAGGCATGGAGACCGTCTATGACCTTGCTGAGGCTGGGGCCGTCACCTCCACAGCGAGGTTAGTGCTAATTCTTCTTTGCACGTAATTAAAACAATCAGCTTGTAACGCAAGAATTTCATATTTTTTCTGAGAACATACGAACTCTTTGCATACCATTTTAATTAAGAAAGAAGAAAAGTCTAGATACAACGTAGAGTAGATCAACATCTGCCAAAGAAGAGAAAAAGCAGGGAAAAAACAAAAGCTAGACAACGGAAAAAACTATCAAGATTACAAAAACCAACTACGGAGACAAAAAAAACTCCTACCGTGCACCATAAGTCCTTCACGCCGGATTACTCTCAACAATTATGTTAAAGTGCTGGATTTTCTATTAAAAACGCTCGTATTTCTTTCCTTCCGTAACAGCTAAAACATGAAAGAAATGTTTTCTTTCTAACTATCATTTAAATTTGTGACCCTTATATTAGAGATCAAGTAGCCCCTTTTTTTTAAAGAGGGAGATTTTTTTCAAGGGAAAAGGGTAGAATTCAAGGGGGGAGAGGAGAATTCATGGCCATAGGATCTCTAATCCAACAGTCCTAACTCCTAAATCAAGATAATAGTTAAAAAAATTCGAATGATATTCAATAAAACCCAACACAAAAATAACATGTTTGTGTGCGCGATTTGCACTAGCGAACTGGTCCACGCACGGACTCCAAGACAGAGAGAGAAGAACTACCCTAAGATGCGCAGCCCACAGTATCAGGTAACGTGATTGGTACTCACCACAAATGAGCAGCTGGATGGATGGATGGCCATGTTCTTCCATGCGGAAGATGCTTTGAGCCAAGGATTCAAAAACTGATTATGAAAATATCTTGGGCATTGGCCGGTCCCAGATTCCGGTGGGTGGTGGCACAGGAAATTTTGAATTCAAAATTAGTTAGCAACTGCCCAAAAATTATCAATTTCCGGTTAATACTAAACAAACTGGTTAAAATATGTAAATATTCATTGATACAAACATGCATGCAGGGGTGATCATTTGGGCTTTTTTGGTGGCTTATGGCTGAAAAGCACTGTAGCTGGCTGAAAAAAGCATTGTAACTGACAGAGACTTATTTAGCATAATTAAATTTAAAAATTTTTAAAAATATAAAAAATATGTTAGCCCATTACGTATAATACAAATAAATACAGGGAAAAAGACCTGGTAAAAAAACTCAACAAAAAAACCAAAAGTTCAGAAAAAGACGAAATTTATAAATAGTAAAAAATAAGCCGGAAGCCAGAAGCTAAAGCTATTTTGATCTTCAATATAGAGCAGCAAAGTATCTTATCTTAAGTTCAAAATTCGAAGTTTTTGGCCGAGATATTTCTCTTGATAATCACCGATATACCTTGGTTAGCTCCTTTTTAAATTCCTGCATGGAGCTAACAACTATTCTTTTTTAAGATGTCGTTTTAGAATACATACAGTTAGCCTTTTTAAACTTTTAGAGAGTAAAATTTTTAAAACCACATATCCTTTGCAAAACTATCGGAAAATCATATTTTTAAATAACAATTTCAGAACACCACACTTTCTTTTACATAATATTCCACAAAACCACACTACTGTCAAATGCAACGGTCTTGATAAGCTGGGCCCACTCACCAGAGTCACAGGATTAGCCTGTTTCTGTTTAAGGGTAATTGGTATTGAATGGATTGCAGCCGGAAGTTTGTATTAAGAGGGTGTTTGGGACTGCTCCACTCCACGTTTTTCAGCTCCACTCCACGTTTTTTAGCCAAACAGGTTCAGCTCCACGCACTCTGTTCGAGGAAAAAAAGGTGAAGTTGTGAGAGCACCTAAAGGGGTGCTCCACAAACTCCAGGTTTTTTGTGGAGCTGCTCCATGGTAGAGTTTGTGGAGCAGAGTTTGTGGAGCAGTCCCAAACACCCCCTAAGTACTTGGTAATGAACAACCTGTTATCCTCACCATTAATTGTTGTTGGTTCTCTAAATTTGGTCTGATTCTCGGAAACTATTGTTTAAAAATGTGATTTTTCTTACAGTTTTGTTGAAGAACATGTGGTTTCGGGAAACTTATTCTAAAGTATTTGGATTTATCATGTGAAATAATATAACTATATTCGTCATTAAAAAAATGCCTTGATGTCATTGTAGGTTCAATAATTTTTAGTACCATCTTTTTTAGACTCGAGGATGTTTCCCAGCTTTATTGAACGCAAGAAGTCTACAGAGTGAGAGGGAGAGAGCAGGGGGAGGGAAGCAAATCCAAATAGGATCAGTTTTACACAACAAGAAAAAAAAAATGAAACAGACTGGTTACAATTCAGCAGAAAACTAACACTACCACAAAAAAACAGAGCGAAATACTCCTCCAAAACAAGTAAAAACTAACCAATCCCACGCGCACGGCGAAGAGACTTCGCTTCCTGACGAATTGATTTAATACACCACTCTACTTGCCGCTCCTGCTTCTCCGTCCCCTTCAGCAAAAGGCGCCATCTCTGCAAATAGCCAATTTTTAGGGTCTGTTTGGGACTGCTCCGCTCTAAGTTTTCTAGCTCCGCTCCTAACTTCGCTAACCAAACAGGTCTAACTCCTAAAACTCCGCTCCAAGAAAAAGATGGAGTTAGAGACCAACTCCACGTTTTTTATGGAGCTCCTCAAGGGGTACTGTCGTAGGGGTGGCCCCCACCTAAACCCAGCAGGCCTGGTAGGAGATTATAAGGCCCAGAATAGGCCATGTGTAATGACATAACTGCCCCCAGAGGGGATGACCAGATGTAAGGGTATATCTGTAAAAGCACTCCTCATGTGTATATATATATGATGAGGAGCCATGGGAAGGCCCAGGCCATTACACTTATCTTCATCACTCTCCACTACCATCTCTCTCTCTGTTTGGTCTGTAGCCACAACAATTGGCGCCGTCCGTGGGGAGGACGGAGACAAGCCTGAAGACCGAAGGAAAAAGATGGCACCGAAAAAAGCTTCTTCAGCGGCGGCGAAGGGAAAGAAGGTGGTCGGCCCGGAGCACCGTATGAGCACCAGGGCTTCGGCATCGGCAGCGGCGGACGCGGGCGTCGACGCAGGCGTGGTGGCCGAAGACGCCGGCGTTTGCGCGGTGACGACCAACCTCGTCACCGGCACCGCGACGACCCGCCCCGTTACCGGCGTCGCGGGGACGGGCCCCGCGGCCGACCCCGCGGTCGAAGACGTCGATGCGGGTGCGGCAACAACCGACCCCGTCGACGCAACGGCAGCCGACCTCGCCGCCCCCACGGCAACCCTCGCTGGTGGCGCGGACCGGGTGGTCCGAAGTAGCCACGACGGAGCGACCGGCAGCTCGGGACCTCGCGACGTGGTCGTCCCCGCGCCGATCCGCCCGCCGGGAGTACCGGCGACCCCGCCTGCACCGGCGATGGAAAGTGCCCTGCTGACGGTTCTCAACGTGTTCCAGCGGGAGCTGGGGGACCTTCGCGGAGCCGTCAGAGATATACAAGAGGCTCGGAGTCAGCCGGCCGCGCCAGCAATCGCGTCCGAGCCCGCGCCGGAGAGGGCGGACAGTCGCGAAGCCCCCACGTCCAGCCGCGTGCCGCTGCGGCGCGTGGACCCGGAGTCCCCGCTCTCGGCGGGGCTGCAGCAGGCGGCATGGCCCGAAGACTTCAAGTTCCCTAGCGCCATCGACTCGTATAAAGGCGACACGGACCCCCGGGAGTTCGTGCGCGTATACGAAACCGCGATCGAAGCCGCGGGCGGAGACGACACCACGAAGGCAAAGGGACTCCCCCTCGCGCTACAAGGAGTGGCGCTCTTTTGGTTTTTTACCATAGAGCCGGGCTCCATCTACGCGTGGGAGCAGCTCCGCGTCCGCCTCCACAACAACTTCCAAGGAAACTACGTCGACCGGGTCGAGGCGGACCAACTCTTCGCCGTGAAGCAAAAACCCTCGGAGAAACTCCGGGAGTACTTCAAACGCTTCGCCAAGATTCGATGTCAAGTGAAGGACGTCAACGAGACCACCATCGTCAATGCAGCCATACAGGGCCTTCGGCCGGGCCCGATGGCCGAATACAATGCGCGGAAGCCAATCAAGACGGTGGCGAAGCTCTTCGACAAGATGGAAGAATATGCCAAGGCGGAGGAAGACGCGCGGCGAAGGCAAGGTGACGACTCCGACACTAACCAGGCCGGAGCCTCGGCAAAAACCGAAGATCCGCCGAAGGGCGGCTCTTCGAAGGGAAAGCGTAAGCAGGAGTCGTCCAGGAACGCGTCCGACCGCAGGGACAACCCGCATAAGGAGTCGTCGGATCAGCCCAAGCGCGGCCAGCAAAGGTCGAGGCGAAACCGGTACGTCCTCGACATCGAAGGCGGGTCCGACGAGGGTGCTCCAGCGGGCCGAGGCGGCCGGGGGCGCCGTGGCCGGGGCCGCGGCCGTGGCAGGGGCCGCGACGATAAGGGTCGTGGAGACTATGACGACCAGCATCAAGGACTGTGGTGCTTGGTCCACGGGCGCGGCAATCATGATACCCGCAACTGCACCTCCATCGCGGCACTCCGCGACAGCGTCGCTAGGGACAGGAACCCGGAGGCGCGCCCGCCTGCGGTGGCCCACGTCCAATTCCCATACGAGGCCCCCATGCAGGTACAGGCGCAGGGGATGCAGGTACAGGCGCAGGGAATGCAACCCCAGGAGGGCACCTTGCGGATCCAAGCTCATGTACAGCAGCCTCGGGAGGGCCTCCTGTCGTTGCAAGCCCCGGACGCAACCTACCGCAGAGTCATTAATGTCATATCCGGCGGCTCTGCGCTGGAATTCGCCTCGGCGCGGCAGCAGACGGCCTACGCGCGAAGACTACATCATGTGGCGGCATACCCAGCGCAAGTACCGCCGGAATGGGCCCGGCACGAGGTTACATTCACACCTGATGACGCCCAAGGTGTGGACTTCCCTCATCAGGACCCCCTGGTCATCCGGGTCACCATCGCGGGATGCGACGTGGGGCGCGCCTTGGTGGACGGGGGCAGTTCCGCGAACGTATTGTTTGCGGCGACCTTCGACCAGATGGGGATCCTTCGAAGCCGCCTGGGGCCCTCGGGAATCCCAGTGCAGGGCTTCGGGGGACAGCCCCTACGGGCGCTGGGCCAGATCGGCCTTCAAGTCTCCTTCGGCCGAGACGACAATGTGCGGACCGAAGATGCCACCTTCGACGTGGTCGACCTCCCATATCCCTACAATGCCATTCTGGGGCGCCCAATCCTCAACTCCTTCGGCGCGGTACCACATCATGGATATCTGTGCGTGAAGATCCCGGGCCCCAGGACCATCATCACCATCCGAGGCGACCAGGATATGGCTCGGCGCATCGAGCCAGCGACGCCCTTAGAGCCGACGTCACAGCGCGGAGGTCCGTGGGGTCATCCATAGGCGCCTGCGCGGGCCCTGCAGATGTCTCGCGACTAGAGACTGTGGCCGCACCAAGGGCAAACGGTCAGTATATTCACCTTTTGTAGTTGCTCACCCGTGCAAACGGGGATATAATGAAGATCGCCGTTTGCCGTTAATTTTTCTTCGTTACATGCAAGCACGCGGTGAGGGCGCGCGCTGGCTTGGCCAACACGCGCGCCCTCGCCGTACAAACCAAAGACGCACGTTCGCGTGTGCACTCGCCGTCGCCAGGGAGGGCGGGACTGAGTATAAACCAAAGACGCACGTTCGCGTGTGCACTCGCCGTCGCCAGGGTGACGGGACTGAGTATAAACAAAATACGCACCGGGGGGATGCCCTCGCGCGCGCAAGTCTCCGGACTATAAAGAAGACGTAGCGTCGAGCCTAGCTCCGCACGCAATAGTCCACGGACTCTAAAGAAGACGTAACGTCGAGCCTAGCTCCGCACGCAATAGTCCACGGACTCTAAATAAGACGTAGCGTCGAGCCTAGCTCCGCACGCGCGAGTCTCTGGACTATAAAGAAGACGTAGCGTCGAGCCTAGCTCCGCACGCAATAGTCCACGGACTCTAAATAAGACGTAGCGTCGAGCCTAGCTCCGCACGCGCGAGTCTCCGGACTCTAAATAAGACGTAGCGTCGAGCCTAGCTCCGCACGCAATAGTCCACGGATTCTAAATAAGACGTAGCGTCGAGCCTAGCTCCGCACGCACTCTACGGAGTATAAATAAGACGCAGCGGGGGGACGCCTTCGCGCGCACTCTACGGAGTATAAAGAAGACGTAGCGTCGCGCCTAGCTCCGCACGCAATAGTCCACGGACTCTAAATAAGACGTAGCGTCGAGCCTAGCTCCGCACGCGCGAGTCCCCGGACTATAAAGAAGACGTAGCGTCGAGCCTAGCTCCGCACGCAATAGTCCACGGACTCTAAATAAGACGTAGCGTCGAGCCTAGCTCCGCACGCGCGAGTCTCCGGACTATAAAGAAGACGTAGCGTCGAGCCGAGCTCCGCACGCAATAGTCCACGGACTCTAAATAAGACGTAGCGTCGAGCCTAGCTCCGCACGCGCGAGTCCCCGGACTATAAAGAAGACGTAGCGTCGAGCCGAGCTCCGCACGCAATAGTCCACGGACTCTAAATAAGACGTAGCGTCGAGCCGAGCTCCGCACGCAATAGTCCACGGACTCTAAATAAGACGTAGCGTCGAGCCTAGCTCCGCACGCGCGAGTCTCCGGACTATAAAGAAGACGTAGCGTCGAGCCTAGCTCCGCACGCAATAGTCCACGGACTCTAAATAAGACGTAGCGTCGAGCCTAGCTCCGCACGCGCGAGTCCCCGGACTCTAAATAAGACGTAGCGTCGAGCCTAGCTCCGCACGCGCGAGTCTCCGGACTATAAAGAAGACGTAGCGTCGAGCCGAGCTCCGCACGCAATAGTCCACGGACTCTAAATAAGACGTAGCGTCGAGCCTAGCTCAGCACGCGCGAGTCCCCCGACTATAAAGAAGACGTAGCGTCGAGCCTAGCTCCGCACGCAATAGTCCACGGACTCTAAATAAGACGTAGCGTCGAGCCTAGCTCCGCACGCGTGTAGGGACCCAGATTTTACAATCCGGATTCCTCTGTGATTTTCTGCACTATTCCCTGGATCAGTAGATAGTGCTCACAGTTACAGTAATGAATATCAAAATACATATCATGCGGAAGCGTAAATATAATAGTAGACTTACTCATGGGCCGATTAGGCCGAAATCATTAAATTGCAGCAGCGGAAAAACGAAGCACACAGGTGGGACCTTCAGGACATGCCCACAGGCAGCCAACTAGAGGTTCGCGACCTAGCCCTTGACATCTTCATCTCCTCGGCCAGCTTGTCCAATCTTGTTGCTGAGGCGAGGTGGTTTGATTCCTGATTCTGAATTTTATCGCAAAAGCGAGCATGAGCACTCCGACCCCGTGCTCCGCGAGCCAATACACAGAATGCAAATAAATAGTATGCATGGCTTAACAAGGGAAGGCTCGGGTTATTTCATTTGCCAAAATTCGCCTTAGTAGCATTATCATGAGTAATTATAGTATTATTGTTGCCATCTAAACTCCACACAACAATTGCCGTAATTGACTTAATCCACCACGCTACAATAAAATCATATAACTAATCCACCGATCTCTTTCTTTCTATATTGATTACTATCTAATACTCGAACAGCGAACGACATCATTTAACTAATCCACCGATCATTCACTCTCTATATGGTTTGCTGTCTAAAACTCCATACCGCGAATATCATCAATTATTCCATCCACTAATCAAATGCTGCCTAATCCCCAAACAGCGAGTATCACTATTTATATAACCCACCGACCAATTGCTGCCTAAAAACTCCAAACAGCTAGTGACATCATTTATCTGATATCAATTAATTAATCCACCAACATCTTTTGTATTCTACATTCCTATCAATCCAATCTTTTTGTTATTGGCCCACAACCATAATTTTTCCCTTCCAATTATCAACCTTATTTTCTATTTTCCATCTCTAACTACTTCACTATTGTACCTCCACCAAGAATATCATTGATCAAGCATACGATTCAATATTATATATCCGCCAAGAATATCATGGATCAATTCTACGACTCACCATTATATATCCACCAAGAATATCACTAATCAAGAGTTATAATCCAATACTCGTATTATTCCTCCAATTTCCCGAGAATTCAATTAGATCATTTATCTAGCCGATCCATTCATCTGGACCCCACTAATTTATTTCTCTCAGAATCCACACTATCATTTTCCATTCCTGATCGACCTGAATCCACCAATACCTTTAAGTGCATACTACAAACATCCACCTCCTTTACTCACGACCCCGTATATTCCACCCATATTTTATTTTATAATAATAGAAATGCCACTATTTAAAATACAATACATAAAATTTCCTGACACCTAGCAGCTTTGGAATAAAACATAATGTTCAAGGAATATTAACATGAATTTCCATACACATGGCATCACACCATATGCCTAATATCACCATAATTTTTCCATATATACGGCATCACACCGTATAACATCTTTCAGCGTTATAGCCGCTTAATTTACCACTGGGACGACACCCAGGACAATTCCAAATCAGGGCAGTCCTTCGCCCTTCACTTTTCCCAATCCCATCCATAAAGCATTTTGAAATAGATCTATATCTGGTTAAGTTCTCATGTCCGCCCTTGACCGTGGGCACGGCTATTCGAATAGTTTTGACTCTGCAGAGTTTGTACACTTTCACCACAAGAGACAATCAACTCGTTGCCCCACACGATTCCTTAGACGTGTGGTTGAGCAGACCATCACAGTGACTTTTCAAATTATCGAGTCCCTTTTCTCATTTCACTTTTATGGGAGACTGCCCACTTGCGGTGGGTCCCATCTGTGCGCAGGATGTTTCCCACAGCCACTACGCAGCCGGACCTTCTCTCTTTCCGCAACGTAGGACAGCTGGGAAACTTCACCCTCCACTGGTGTCCCTTCAGGCCCCCTTGCCATAGCATAACCCCTTCAAACCCCAACCCGTGAAATGAGTCCGAGGATTCGATAAATGTACTTAGCCAAGTTGTACTTTACAGACTTGTGGTTGTACTGTTTTACCTGGGATGACATGACAAGATTCAGTCCTTAGTATTATCTGAGCGGTTCTACCACACTCCATAATTTGTGCTCCCACCGCACCACATACCAGCCCCCAAACCATCCGCTCAGATATTTAAGCAAGTTAGGATTTTTGGGAGCATAAAATAATCATGTCCAAAAATATACCAGTCATTCCCACCATGACTGCCCAAACCAGTTTCTCATGATTTAAAATGACAATGATGTTTGGGACATTTCAGCGCCCCAGAGTATCTATGCAGTACTAAGCATAGCATATAGTTAGGGACTTATTTTTGAAATGTTACTATTATAATTTCGCTAGGGCGACAAGGTTCACACATTCAAACAATCCAAAGGAGGGGTAATATTATTCAAAGTAAACAATGGGCACATAACTAGAATATTAAATTAAACATGTATTTGCATATAAAATAACAGCATGCAATTTGATAATTTAAAACAAAATAATTTGCAGAAAATGTAGGTTCAACATGATCAAAGTATTGACTCGCCTGGAGCGGTTTACCGCTGTCTTGAGCCCACACGATGCTTTCCCTTGAACTTCTATCCTTTATCTTCTCTTTGCCTTGACCACGCTTAGTCCGGGAAACCTTCAGGACTCGGTTTCTAATTACGCGACAAACGACTGAATCCAAATAAAAGCAAATAACTCAAAAGATCCAAATAAATCCGAATAAACTTAATTTAGATTTATTATAAGCTAATGGTTGATTCGGTGATTTGAGGCAAGGTTGGTAATAGCATACGATAATTTGATCTTTTTATTAATAATCTCTTTTTTATTATTTTGTTATTTATCAAGGAAGTTCCATGAGTTAGATTAACCCCATGAATTGGTGTATTTTGTAGAGTGCTAATCTTCAGGGCATATGATATATAGGATGTTTGCAGTTTTTAGCTAACCAAGTTAATCTTATAGCCTATGTTTATAGCATCCTATGGCATGTTATTTATTATACATGCTCGTATGTGTACACATGGATATGGGGGTGTTTATATAATTATACATATATCCATTTTTATGTGTATATATATATAGTTGTACACAACATTTCATGGCACAAACTAGCTGTTTATGTTAAAGAATTTAGCATACACCCCTATTACCAACCCATTTCACTTGGCAACAAGTTAAAAGAATTACTCATTTCACATCTATAAGGGTTGTCCTTTAACACATGATAACCATCCATGATTGAGCATTGAATAAAATTACTTATAGTTTTAGCATTTTACAGAGGACATTATTCATTGATTAGTTGTCATTAGCAGCAATCGGTTTTTGGCCCGAGCAGTAAACTCATTTACCACTAATAAATCTTGCATTACTCATCAATTAATCCATTAAATTAACTTTTCCTTTACTGCTACTGCTCGACAAAAAGATTAACTAAAATCCCAATCTAAATATTGCAGAGAGGGGGGGGGGGTCGAACTCGGCCGCGTGGGATGGAATCAGGCAGCGCTAGCCATCAGGCCCTCGGGTCTTACCCGACAAGAAGGAAACGGAGATGCTACTTGCGCCGAGGTGGAAGCCGGGGCAGAGAAACTCGAAGGCAGCACGGCCGGAGACGTCGCCGGCGAGGGGATGGCCGAAGAGAGAAAGGGGGCGGTGAAATCCGTTGCTCGCAGACCGAGGAGGCGGGTGGAAGCGCCGGCGGTGTCCAAGGTGCGGCGGAGTAGGCTGGCGGCGAGCGGCGGCGGTGGACTGAGGAGAAGTTCGTCACCGGCGACGGAGAGGTGGCGGGAAGCTCGGCCAAGGGTGGCGTCGGCTTTGCCATGTCCTGAAGATGCTCTAGGGAAATGGAATTAGTCTAGAGTGACCTCAAGCTACGGCGGGCTCGACGGCCGGTCTTGGAGAGGAAAGGGGTGGCCGGCGGGAAGGAAACTACGGGAGCTCGATTACTCGACCGGGAAGGGAGAGGGGAGGGTGGTGGTGTGATTGCAAGCCTCAACGGCTTGTATAAGTGGCGGGGATGGGCTGTCCTCGGGGAGCCGCCCATGCGGTCGCATCGGCAAGCGGCGGAGCAGGCGGCGGGTGCAGACAGCTACAGGGCAGAGGATCTCGCGGGCGGATTTGGTTCGATTGCTTGCGCCGCGCGTGCTGAGCGGAGGGGAATGGCCTGCGCGCGTGATGGGACGGGACGGAGCAGCGCGGGAAAAAGAGGGGCGGCAGCAGGGCCAGGGTGGCGCTGACAGGGGCGGCGGCGACCACCGGTCCGGACGCGGCCGACCGCTGGTCCGAACGCAGGAGGGAGAGCGGGCTGGGCTGCGGTCGGGACGGAAGAGCGCGGGGCCGGGGCGCGAGGGAGCTGCGGCCCAGAGAAAGAGAGAGCGGAGTGCGGGGGAGGGAGGAAGAAGAAGAACAGGGCGGGGGTGCTGCGGGCAGGGAGCAAGGGGAGGAGCCGGGGTCGGGCTGGGCCGAGGCGGCCTGGTCTGACTCCCCTCTTACTTTTTTTTTATTTTACTTGTTGTGTGTATATGCATGTATATATATAAATATATATACACATGTATAATATATATATATATATTTATTTATTTATTAATTTTTGTTTCTGTATATGCACATATACATTTATTTTATTTACATATATATTTATATATTTTATTTGCTATTCTTAATAGGCTTTTTCTTGCACAATTTATACATGCATATATATATATGCATTTGTATTTTTATTCATGTACTTTTATTGCTAGTTATGCCATTATTTTCAAAATAAAACCTTACATTTTATTTCAGGTTTCTCTTTTCCTAGACTGGATCATCCTTTCAGATTCTTATTTAAAACTTTAGTTTTCTATTGTTTGCATATTCCCTTTTTGGTATCACTAATGTTTGTCTTCACCTTTTATGAATTATCCAATTTTTGAATTCTCATCCAAATCTGATAAAACACCACGAAATCCAAATTCCAATTGAATATATTGCAAAAGTAACTCAAGAAATTCATATTTTCAAATCTGAAATTTTCAGGATGTTACAACGCGCGAGTCTCCGGACTATAAAGAAGACGTAGCGTCGAGCCTAGCTCCGCACGCACGAGTCTCCGGACTATAAAGAAGACATAGCGTCGAGCCTAGCTCCGCACGCAATAGTCTACGGACTCTAAATACGACGTAGCGTCGAGCCCTGCCTCCGCACGCGTGAGTCTCCGGAAGGCAAACTGCGGAGGTCCGCCTCCGCATACATCAGTCGGCGGACTGGCCGTTCTACGGAACCCTGGCGCAGCTACGTCGCCAACGGCGGCATCAACACAGCGCACATCTTAAAACGCTCGGAGGTCTGCTTACCGGGAGAATCACATGTACAAAGGTTCGCCAACATCCCGACTGCTCTAAGCCGCTACCCCGCGGGTTCGTCCTTAACACGAGCTAAAGTTGGGGCCTCGCTCGAAGAAGGCCGGCTCGCCCAAAAGTCGAGCGACTCTTCGGCCCTTTGCCACCGTCGAAGGCGCCGTCGGGTTGAAAGGTCGGCCGCCCGAAGCTGGCCCCAGCAGGGAAGCTGCCCGGGATATAGGTAAAAATCAGCATGCATGCAGAAAGTGTGCGCTTTATTAGCAAAGACAAGCGACAGTACAACGCACGCCTACACTAGGCGCCGCGGCATCAGACCTGCGGGTTCCCGGCGCCTTCGGAGGGCCCAGCGCCGCCATCACCGCGTCGAGGGACCCCGTCCAGAAATTGGCCGAGGCTCCCCGTCTCGTAGAGCGACTTCTGGAGCTCAATCCGTACAGCTTCCGCCCCGACGGGATCCCAGATCCGGTCGCAGAAGGGCCCAAGGGCACGGCGAGCGGAGCGGACGGCGCCCGACATTACTCTGGCCTCGCCAGGCATCTCCAGCTGGGGGTCATTTAGCCCGGCGACATGCGTACAGCCGCGGTGCTGGAGGAGCGCGCACACCAAGCAGGCCGAAGTGTACGCGCAGTGGGTGCTGAAGGACGTCGCCGCGTCGTGCGCGATGTTGGCGGCATCCCCGACCCAGCGGAGCGCCCGAGACAGCTCCTCCGGACCGAAGGCGCGTCCAGGCACCTTCGCCACCAGCCCTTGAAGATGGCTCTCCAGCGCTTGCATGGCGTCCCAGGCAACCACCGAGGCGTCGCCCAGCGTCCGGTTGCGCTCCGCTAGAGTCAAGGTAAGTTCGCCTTTCTCCTTCTCTAGCGCGGCGACTTGCTCCAGGAGCCCATCCCGCTCCGCCGCGAACTTTTCATCAGCAGCTGCTGCGGCTGATTCCTGCGCCGACGCAACAAGCCCCTCGGCGTGCGCCCTCGCTTCGGCGCATTCCGTTTCCAGCTGGCGGATGCGGGCGTCCGTTTCCCGCAGCCTATCCTCGAGCGCTTTTTGGCTACGAGCATAGGCCGCTCGCAGGGCCTGCCCCAGCACGAGTGTCTGTAGAAGGGAAAAGACTTAGCAAACTCAGCTAAACTCGGGCGTGGTCGCATGAGTACTTACCCTCACCCCAGACACCTCGAAAGCGTCCTCGAGGCGCCCCGCATCGTAGGCCTGCAGCATTCGCGGGTCGACGCTCGTGGCCGCGTCATTCACAATCCCGCGCCACGACCTCAGCGTCTCCGGAGGTGGCACGAAGTCCGCAGGGTTGACGGGCTCGGAGGCCCCGGGTTCCGTCGGATGCTCCCCCTCCGGAATAAGCAACGCTGCGCATAAGCATACGGGTGACCACGCCAAGACATAAAGGCATACACCAGAGTAAACTCCGCCACCTTACCTTCGGTAGCCGAAGGAATGGTTCCGCCGCGGACGGAAGCCTCCGCGCCCGGGGAGGCCGGCGGCTGTCCCCGCGCGGTGGACGGCGTCGTCAGGGGGGCGGACGGTGCATACGCCGCAGGGCCCCCGGCGCTTGCGCGGGCGTCCCACAGGCTTCTGATGCCCGTGGCCACGACAAATCCCCGCGGCGTCCGGTGGAGCTCCGGCCGCACGCACGGCCGTTTAGCCGGGGCAACCCGCAGCGGCACTGCCCCCGCAGCCGCGGTTGGCGAAGCCCCCGTCGCTGCCACGTCCGGGGGCGAAAGTTCCATGGTGGCGGGAGCCGCGGGGGCACCTCGGTTTCTGTTGCCGTCGGTAAAGGCAGCACAGCTTCATGCGCCCCCGCAGGAGGCGCCACCGGCACCACAGCAGCTATGGCCGAAGGCTCCACCTCGGCATTGCTAGCCTGCACGAGTTCCGCCTCGGTGACTTCGGCGGGCGGCGAGGCTTCCCTCCTTCGACCGCTCGCGGCAAACCCGCCGTCCGGGGCGCTCGCCGAAGATACCTCGCCTTCGACATCTGCGCCGCCCAAACCGGAGTCGGCATACCTCGCCGAGTCCGACTCCGCGTCCGCCGTGCCCTCAGAAATACTGGCGGCAGGCGCCCCGCCGCGCCCCCTCTTCCGAGACAAGGCCTTCTTCTTCTTCTCCTCCTTCGCTCCACCGTCGTCCGGAGCGACACGGTCCGGCGCAGCAAGGCCCAGAGCCTCGCACACGCGGTTGATCCGCCCCAGACCCGCCTCGGCAACAGCCGCCGCACGCTGCTTATGCTCCCTGCCGGTGTACGGCCCTAGGAACACGCGCGCGGCTTGCTCCGCCTCCTCTAAGGGAATCCCTGAAACAAAGGAGAAGATCATCAGCATACAGCGCATTCGGCGTTGGCAAAGTACAGACATCAGTGGGGCTTACGCAGATCGCCGGGCGCTGGCAGCAAGCAGACCGAGGGCAAGACATTGTCGTCTCGACGCCTCTCGGCGGCGAGACACCAGTCGCGGGCAAGCGGTGCCACGCCGTACATCACGAACTCTTCGGCGAGGTCGCGCATGTTGAAGCGGGCGGCCAAGCCTACGAGCCGTCGGACCCTCTGCTTGTCCTCATCGTCGAGCGTTCGGCCGGGCGAGGGCTTGAACGCGATGGGTCGGCCTGTGCACTCAAGGCCGCTCCCGCTCTCCACGCGGTGGTAGAACCACCGCTTCATCCAGTAAGACTCCCACTTCCCGCGAGTTGAGTTCGCGAGGAAGAGCTTCTTGCACGACGGGCGAAGGATGAAGGTGACGCCGCCGAAGCTCGACACCGTCCCGTCCTTCCGGTCCTTGGGCTGGTGCCGTGCCTCGTGCAGGTAGGCAAACAGCGAAGCGCTGGGCCAACACGTTCCCGAGCGCAAGGCCCAGCTATACACCGCGAGCCGGGCCACGGCGTTCGGAGTCAGTTGCGCCAGCTCCAGCCCGAAGGTCCGCAGCACGTCGCCCACAACATCCGTCGCTGGGATGCGGAGCCCCGCGTCAAAAAAGGCGACGAACACGACCGCCTCCAATCTCTCGGGATGCGGTTCTGTCTCGTCGGCGGCAGGCAGTCGTACATCCTGGCGCTCGGACAACTTCCCAGCGCGCAGAAGCCCCTGGATCGTCTTCTCAGTCACGAGCGAGGGGCCCAGCTCGCCGGAGAACGTGCCTCCCTCCTCCACCGCCAGCCGCTCCCTGTCAGCCGCCGCCGGGTCGCGAGCGCGTATTTCACCTTTAGCTGCGCGGGTCGCCGGCGAATGGCAGAGCCACCAGCCATCTGGCCGTGCGCGCCACTGGAAGCCATCGCTTTCCGCGGAAGGGTCGCAGTGGTGAGCGTAGCGCGAAGATGTGGAAGGCAGAGCAGACAGGAAAGAGGGCGTAAAGGTGCGGGGACGCTGTTACGGGGGGGGGGGCTATTTCAAGCCACCTCGCCCATGCCGCCGCTACCGAAGCGTCGCAACGGTCCGTGTGCCGGATGCAACCGCAGCGGTGTAACGGCCCGCCCCGCACGATTCCCCGTGATTAAAAGCGAAGGGTCGCGAAGGCCCGCGTACGAGACGCAACCGCAGTCGTACAAGCGCCCATCTAGCGCAGCCCCCCGCCCACCACTGGAAGGACGTGGCTCACAGGCGCCAAGGGCCGTCACAACAGCTCCGACACGCGCCATCCACTGCCCGCCCCGTGTCCCCCTTGCCTAGGGAAGAGGCGAGCGTCTGCAAACACGCAACCGTCCACATCCTACCACCCACCAGTCATAGGCCGGCAGGGTTCGCGGGGCTTAGGCGCCAGCTTCGCCGCCGCCCGTTCGAAGGGTAGGGGACGGAGCGCGCGCGTCTACTTCGACTTAGGCGCCAGCTTCGCTGCCACCCGTTCGAAGGGTAGGGGACGGAGCGCGCGCGCCTACTTCGACTAGGCACCAGCTTCGCTGCCACCCGTTCGAAGGGTAGGGGATGGAGCGCGCGCGCCTACTTCGACTAGGCGCCAGCTTCGCCGCCGCCCTTTCGCAGGGTAGGGGACGGAGCGCGCGCGTCTACTTCGACTTAGGCGCCAGCTTCGCTGCCACCCGTTCGAAGGGTAGGGGACGGAGCGCGCGCGCCTACTTCGACTAGGCGCCAGCTTCGCCGCCACCCGTTCGAAGGGTAGGGGACGGAGCGCGCGCGTCTACGTCGACTTAGGCGCCAGCTTCGCTGCCACCCGTTCGCAGGGTAGGGAACGGAGCGCGCGCGTCTACCTCGACTAGGCGCCAGCTTCGCCGCCACCCGTTTGAAGGGTAGGGGACGGAGCGCGCGCGTCTACTTCGACTTAGGCGCCAGCTTCGCTGCCACCCGTTCGAAGGGTAGGGGACGGAGCGCGCGCGTCTACTTCGACTTAGGCGCCAGCTTCGCTGCCACCCGTTCGAAGGGTAGGGGACGGAGCGCACGCATCTACGTCGACTTAGGCGCCAGCTTCGCTGCCACCCGTTCGAAGGGTAGGGGACGGAGCGCGCGCGCCTACTTCGACTAGGCACCAGCTTCGCTGCCACCCGTTCGAAGGGTAGGGGACGGAGCGCGCGCCTACTTCGACTAGGCGCCAGCTTCGCCGCCGCCCGTTCGCAGGGTAGGGGACGGAGCGCGCGCGTCTACTTCGACTTAGGCGCCAGCTTCGCTGCCACCCGTTCGAAGGGTAGGGGACGGAGCGCGCGCGCTTACTTCGACTAGGCGCCTGCTTCGCCGCCACCCGTTCGAAGGGTAGGGGACGGAGCGCGCGCGTCTACGTCGACTTAGGCGCCAGCTTCGCTGCCACCCGTTCGAAGGGTAGGGGACGGAGCGCACGCGTCTACCTCGACTAGGCGCCAGCTTCGCTGCCACCCGTTCGAAGGGTAGGGGACGGAGCGCGCGTGTCTATTTCGACTAGGCGCCAGCTTCGCCGCCACCTGTTCGAAGGGTAGAGGACGGAGCGCGCGCGTTTACCTCGACTTCGGCGCCAACCAAGAACGGAGAACAGCACATACGACCACCATAACTCGAACAGGCAAAGGTCAAATGTTGCGGCAAGGGCAGACATGATCTCAGAGGCAGATATGAATCGCCACACCAGCATATGCCCGTTCGCACGAGCAGAGCATGCGGACGACTCCATATCTGTCTACGAGAGCAAGTCAGGCCTTGCCATCTCTGCATCAAGCGGGGAAGCACTTCTACAAACGGGACGTATTTCGTTCACCGGCGCGCGCAGGCATTGACGCCGGTCGACGCAGTCATCAAACACAGGTGCACAAAACTTTTTCCTAAATATGAGAAGTTAACCATGAACAGGTACGGGATGTGCAGCAAGGATGTCTACGGAGCGGCCCCGGGCGCCAGCATATTTATACTCTGCCTCGCTAGGCGAAGAGCCGCCAGCAGGGAGGCATGCCAACCGACGGGAGCACAAGCGCAAGGCGTCGGGCGGTGCAGTTACCAGAGGCGCGCAAGAGCAATCGTCCGCACTCCACCGCATGCTATCCGGAAACCGTCGCACGCCCCACTTACGAGACGGCACACTGCACGATGCGATAGCCTGCCCCCTGGCAAGCCAACCGTCATTAAAGAACACCCAGCCGAGGCGTGCACGACCAGAAGAGCACGCAGCCCCTTCGGCCGCAGCGCAGCCCCGGGTCATGTCTGGACAGGTTCACAGGCCGGGGGACGGAGGGGGCCAAAGGACTCGACGACATGGCTTCGGCCCTGTGAAGCCCTTCACCATGAGAGGCTCCTGTCGTAGGGGTGGCCCCCACCTAAACCCAGCAGGCCTGGTAGGAGATTATAAGGCCCAGAATAGGCCATGTGTAATGACATAACTGCCCCCAGAGGGGATAACCAGATGTAAGGGTATATCTGTAAAAGCACTCCTCATGTGTATATATATATGATGAGGAGCCATGGGAAGGCCCAGGCCATTACACTTATCTTCATCACTCTCCACTACCATCTCTCTCTGTTTGGTCTGTAGCCACAATAGGTACTTCACAAACAAAGGTTTCCAAACTCCTCGTGGAGTTGATGAAAAATTACCCACCACTGCCATTACACAATTCCTCTCCTCTCCGTACCGATTGGGTTTCTTTTTCACCTGAGTTCCTTCTCCGACTTCTCTTCTCCCCACCCGCGCGACTCTTCTCCCTCGCGCGACCCGGCCGCGGAAGCTTCTGGAAGGTTCGTGGCGGGGATCGATGGAGGCGCGGCTGACTCCGGCCGCGCGCAGGCGATAGCGGAGCACCCCGACGGGACGGGGACGATCCAGCCGGTGCTGCAGGTGGTGGACGTGCGCCCCGTCGCCACCGCCAAGAACAACAACCCCTCCGCATCTCAAAGGAATAACAACCTCGCCGAGCGCTTCCGCATGATGCTCTCCGACGGTGCCTACACGCAGCAGTCCATGCTCGCCACCGCCTTGAACTTCCATGTCAGGGACGGCACCATCCGCCCCGGTACCATTGTCCACCTCCAGGAGTTCATGTGCAACACCATCCAGGGACGCAGGTGACATTCGCCTCCCCACTCCCACCCAGCCCCCTAATTTGGTTGGCTTTTCGCGAGAAAGATTGGATCTTGATGTGCTTGCTCCTCCCTGCACGCCTCGCTTCGCTTAGTGAGGGACTAGTTGTTCGTTTCTGTGTCTGTGGGACTAGCGGTTCGGCAAAGGTAGAATCTTGTGGTAGTTTCGTGTGGTCTTGTTGATTTGCAGGTAGGGGTGTTTGCACGCGGTGGGATTCAGTGTTCTTAGGCTTGCACTTTTTTAATCCAGATTGAGGGTAGTGCAGGAAATGCTGGATTATGTAGTTGATGCGTTCATGCGGGTATTTGTGTATAGGATGCCTAGTGTTCATGCGGTAAGATGAACTGTGTCAAGTTCACTTAACAACAATTTTTGGCTTTCGCCCTCGATCTTGCCCCCAAGCTTCACTGGGAAATCTTTGATATTTTTCGACTAGTATTTGATTAGCAGAACATATGCTGTTATTTCTGCACTCAGGAGTTTTCATTAAGTTCCAGCTGAATATGTTGCCCTTACTGTGAATACTGTTGATAAACTGGGGGAGTTTGGTGTTGCTTCAGTGTTATGTCAATGAATGTTTTGAGCTTTTCATGTTGCCATTTTGCCAAGTATATACACATGCCTTCATGGAATCTCATTCTTTCTGTGAATTCTAATAAATTAGTTGTCACGAACTAATAAAACAAATCACATCATATGTTGTCACGAACTGAGTTGTAGGACTTCCGTAAATTAGTCTGGAACCTTGTTTGTTCTTGTGGCCGTAACTTAACATGCATAATTCTAGTATTCTACATCAAAACATACACCAAACATTATTCAGGAACCATTGGACCTTTCTCAGGAAACCTCACATTCCTGGAGCTGGAGCTAGCTGCGTGCCAAACAGGACCACCTGCTCCAGGAACTCCACAGTGGAGCTGCTCTATGGTGGAGTTGGTGGAGCGGAGCTGGAAAATTTGGAGCGGAGCAGTCCCAAACAGGCCCTTACCAACATATTACTCCTGAGTATGAAAACTAATGGTTAAAGATGTGTATTGGAGGCCATGTAAATATCTGAAACGGCAAGGAAAGAAAGGACGGAAGAAGTATCATGCATGGTCTTTGGTTCCCAACACACTCGCATAGCTTCGGTCCTCCCCGATTGTGGAACTGTTGGAGGTTAAATACAAAGCATGAGTACTGTTGCGTTTGAATTAAGATCCAAAGCATAGGGGATATATTTTTACGTAGTCCTAGCCCATGGTGGTGAATTTTAAACTCAAAGCGTGTTAGGAGAATTTTTACGATTTATAAGCTTGTTAGGGATCTTTTGTTTCTTCCAACATAAATTGAATTTGATCTCAAAATTTCAAATAGAGATATATGTTGGGATTTTTATGTGACTTTTAATATTTATTGTAGTTATTGTCAGTTTAAATAAACGTGAAATTATTCATATTATTGATGCAAGTGATATGAAATAATTTGGTGTAGAATTTAACTCGAGAAATTAATATTTGAGGTGTCGAGGACGACTATGCTGAATTTTGGTAGACATATTTATTGAGATCGAGTCTACTAGAATTTGATATGTATGTATATATTTAACCGGGTATATCACAGGTCGGAATAGCTAGGTTTGTTCTGCAAGTGTTGACCAACATGATCAAATCGGAATTGATCTCGTATACAATCTGATTATGTAACGTGACTTACACATGTGTGCAAGAGACTAATATATTTCAGACTCATTAAACTAGCCTATCTAATCGTGGTTAGTGATGTAGTTCTGAAATCTCACGGTGTACCAGAAAACATGTGGATCTCTTTGTAACATCTGAAAATAGATTCTATAAATAAGTTCCTACTTTCTAGCATCATAATACAATTCTGAGCTGGAAAAAATAGAGCAATAGAGAACAAATTTAAAAACCTTCACAAAATTAATCATCTACGGTATGTGAAAACCATCATCACGCACGGTGTCCGTATGGACGGATTCTCTCTCGTCGCCTCATTCGGCGTGCACACAGTGCTCTCCTCAGCCTCTCCCGGTCCTCAGCTCGCGCGACGAAGGAAAAGCCAGCCGCACGGGCGTCCTCGGTTGAGTCATGGCGGTCCTCGGTCTCGTAGGTCACCGCATCTACAGCCGCATCTCGTCCATCGCGTCGTCGCTCGGTCTCCACGGCGAGTCAGGGCACTGCACTGTTTGCAATTCCACGGCTCGAACTCCCAAGCACTTGAAGTGGCTTCCCCCCAGACCAAACACAAGAAACACGCGCGGAAGGCAAGCCTCACACGGCATGCATGCACATCAGCACATGGCGTCACTCTTCCTCGGCCGCCGGTCACTGGAGGCATCGGCTGATGCCCTTGCCCACTGCAGCCCGCGCGGATCTAGGATTTTTAAGATAAATATTCGGACTTCGAATCTAGGTTACTCGGATACGTCGATACCACGACACGTTATTTCCCTCAAAATACCGATACAAGGATACGTGTATATAGATGTAATAAAAATACAAAAATATAGAAATTAATGATTTCTTATGAGACAATAGACGATATAAAGCTAGCATAATGACATGAATTAAATAGCAAATTATAGATATTAATGATAGTTGCGTACCTTGCTGATCATGTCCCTTTTTTGCTCTTTCCAGCTCTCCCTATAAAGATTTCAAGTTTACGGACTCCTTCATTTTTTAAAGCTCAAAGATATACAAAATCATAATATACAAAATGTTGATAAGCAACTCAATATTTACTGGGTAGGATAGAAATTCCAAAAGTACATTGCACAACAGTCCACATATATTTTGCAATAGAACAATCAAAGAAAAAAAATGCTTAATACTTTCATCTCTACCACAGAACACACAAGTACTAGGGGCTCCATTAACCTAGTTATCTTCCTAGTACAAGTGTGTTATGCCCATTTCCAACTTTTAATCTGATATTGTTGAGTGAATGGCATTGACTTGTAATCACTCCACTTTAGGGGCTGGTTTTCGCCTTTCATGTCTCTCATATTGTTGTGCTCTTCCTGTAAAATCAGCAAGACATCTAGATCAATTGCACTTGTAGTGAAATAGAATATCAATTGAAGCAATGAGGTAAAATCTTATGGCTAAATTGACTAGAAACAACAGTTGTAGAAGAGCTTTAGAGATTCAGCTCCACCATGATGTTCCTGCTAATAATTCTCACTTTGGCTGTTCGGTTGGATAGCTTTGGACTCATGCAAGCAAAGAAAATGAGTAGAAAGAAGACCATTTATATGCATACACCACGAGCAAACATGTTCTCCACCATGTCCTTCTTCTCCCTCTTCTCCTCAATCTCTCCCTTCACTCCATTTTCCTCCCCTCTTTGTTCCATCCTCTTTCTTATCACCTCCCGCAGTGACTCAGCCACCTTCTTCCTCGCATAAATCAAATCAAATACTACAACTAGCAATAGCACACACCAATTCGTCACAAGGCAAATGCAATGCACATAGGGAAAAAAATGGAGGAAGGCAAAAGAACGAGCACCTTGAGGCCCTGGATATAGGTTGTGAAGGGGAGGAGGGATGCGAAAGGGAAGGAGATGGAGAAAAAGCCGTCGATGAGCTTGACGTACTTGCGGCGGAGGCTCGTGGTCCAAGGTCCCAGTTCGATGCTGGCAAGTTGCTTGACGGTGAGGTTGAAGGTGATCTTCTTGGCCTCGTCTAGGTTGAAGGTGACTGTGGCGAAGCGGAGGGCCGGATCTAGCCGGAACCCGGAGGGCGGAGGCGGCGAGGCGCGGTCGCTGGCGGAGCGGAGCGTGGAGGTGGCGAGGCGGAGGGCGGTGGCGGCAAAGAGCGGAGCGGCGGAGCGAAGGGCCGGATCTAGCCGGAGCCCATGGATATCGATGCATGTGCTCAATATAGTGACGGTGAGGTTGAAGGTGATCTTCTTGGCCTGGAGGGCGGCGACGGCGAGGCGTTGCGGAGGCGGAGGGTGGAGGCAGCGAGGCTAGGGTTAGGTCGTTAGGGTCCGTGCAATTTGCAATGGGGATTGGGGGGGAGCCGGGGAGGGGGGACCGGGACCGCGGGTAGGCAGGCCGCACGGACAGAGAAGATGGGCTGGGCCCTAGCTTCACTCGCGGTCGCGCCTGGCGGGCTGTTGCATTTTTCTCGGCCTCTCGGGCCAAATTGTGGCTATAAACATCTGATTTGGTCCAACTATATATATATATGTATGTATTATACCTCATATATACTAGATTTTTTGTCAAAACATTTGGGTGTTCAGCTGAACACCTATGAACTACTGTAGATCCGCCCCTGGCCCGCGTCGTCTCATCGCTACGTCACCAATTGAACCGCCTTTGTTTTTCTGCACGATGACCAAGGAGAGGACATCGTCAACACCACGATTCGTGTGTTTATTTTTTTCTCTTTCCGTGCACGCCGAAAGAGGACAGCGGTGGATTGTTGATCACCTGGTCTATAGATTGAGGTATTATTTTGCTTGATTCGACTAAAATAAGCTAATTTATAGTTGAAAATTATACTGTAACTAACTGAAATTACACTGTAATTGATAGTAGCTTATTTGGCGTAACAAAATTTTAAAAAAAAATAAAAATAAAAAACATGTTAGCCTATCATAGACAATGCAAATGAATACGAAAAAAGAACTGGCAAAAAAGTTCAAAAAAGACAGAAAAAGACAAAATTTAGGAATAGTGAAAAATAAGCTACAAGCTAGAAGCTCAAGCCGAAATAAGCGGGGCCTAGTCTCTCAATAATAACAATGTTTTTTTTGCTGAACTCCTTAAATCTTGTTTAATCTTGCATTGAGGGTAAGCCGAATATGTGGAACATATAATGCACAATTTGGAACAAGATTTTGATGAAGTATCTCCTATTAAAATGCTTAATCTTGCTAATCGCTTTCTCTCTACTAAGATGTATGATAGCACCTCAATTAATGAGCATCTTAATAAACTCTGTGTTTTAGCAGGGGAATTAAAAAATTGGCTATCCCTTTTCTGAAGAAGTGCATGTCATAGTTGTTTTAAACTCATTACCAAATTCATGAGAATAATTTAAGATATATTTTTATCATTCTAAAAGGATACTCAATATACACACTCCCCCGGTGGTAAGAACCCCAAGCACCCCCTTTTCCGGCTAGTGAGCACACTGGGCCAGTAAGGAGACCGGCGCGACGACGACAACTAGGCACCACTAGCAAAGAAAAACAAAAATAAAAAGCATCTGGTGAAGTGGTCAGCCTACTGCACTTAAGAGGCCCAATAAATCCATCTCACTAGCCCACCAAGACACCAACAAGGCAACAACAACTCACAAACCATAGCAAATTAGCAATTAAATTTTTGATATTCAGTTTTCCAGAGAGGAGAGACTCATGGGGCTAGAGGAGCTAGATCTGGGCATCGCCGAGGGAGGCTGATCCAAGGTGAGGGGAGCTGGACCGAGCGGTGAGGGGGAGCCGAGCTAGGGTGGGGGGACCGCTAGACTAAGGCCGGGGGAGCCGGATCTGGCAGCGAGGGCCAAGCCTCCGGCCATGCCGAGGGGAGGCTGATTCGGGGGCGGGCCCGATGGGGGGAGCCGTCGCCATGGTCCACCTGGCGCCTGGGTAGTGGCCCGAGTGAGTCAGTGTTTTGGAGAGATAGAGAGACTCGAGAGTGAGAGACTGAGAGGGTTGAGTTTTGGGACTTAGTGAGTGGATGAACGATGAGGTAATGAACTACTTCCGTCTCAATTTAGTATTTTAAAGTTTAGACTTTCAGTCATTCAGTATTTTAGTGTATGTAGATTTATAGTTTTGTATTAACAAAAATTAATAATTTATTTATAGCTTCAAACCTTCATTCTCAACATTAGAAAAAGTGAAGAATTTAATGGATGTCCTTATATATCAAAACTTGCTCAATTCATGGTTCAAATAAGAAAAGATAGAATTTTCCCGTTGGTATATCGCCTCATCGAGTTGACATTGATACTTCCAATGACAACGTCATCTGTTGAGAGAATATTTTCGGCAATGAATATTATCAAAACAGATTTGCGCAATAAGGTAGCGAATGAGTAGCTCAATGACTTCATGGTATGCTACAACGAGCGAGGGATCTTCATAAACCGCTTCCAAGGCTTGAGGTCCCGTAGAATGCATTCGCTCTGTGATTCAATTTATCTCGTGATTTAAATTAGCTTATTTGTGGTATATTTCATATGATCTAAATTTTCATTGCCATTCACAATTTTCTATTATATCATTAATTTTGATATGTTTTATACACATGTGACTTATCACTACTCCGCACTCCTGACAGAATAATTATATATTTTTGGGTATACACTTTCTATTGTCCAGGTACCTACTTTATATTTCTATGTTTTTCGTTGTTTGTCTCCAATTATGTAATTTCTATATGAATTTGAAATTCCATAGAAATAAAAGACTATATTGTGTCAACTTAGTTTAGTCTTATAAACGATTTAGCCTACCCTCAATTTTATTCCTATCTTTGCCACTAGGTGCTATGAAAGACACTATAATATTTAGAGCGACATGCGGCTTATGAAATTGTGATATAATAAAATACAAAGTATGTTGTAATATATAAAGTGAAAAGTGATGACAGATGAATAATATTGAACAATAGTTTATAGGAGTCGGAGCAGCAAGATCGAGGTGAGCAACCGATATCGTCGTGTGTAATTGAGACGTGTGTGTTGCAACGATTGGATTAAGGGCCTGTTCTTTTGGGCTTTTCAAATCGGCTTTTGGCTTTTGCTACAGTACCTAACTTTTAAACGGAGTATTTTCTCAAAACGAGGTTTACAAGTTAAACGATCTACATGTTAAAAGCTCAACATCTGTATCAGCCAAAATTGCAAGTGAGCATCTGCCTCTCCGTAATCTGTACCGTAAATAGCCAAAATTCAAAAATTTCAGCCAAAAGCCACAGCCGAAAAGACCGAAAAGAACAGGCCCTTAATTCGCTTCACAACATGTCCTGCCGGCCATGAAAAGCATGCGCGGAACGTCGTGGAGTTTGCTGTTGGCAAGAGGTGCCCGTTCGACGCCATCGTCCTGGCCACCAGCTACCGGAGCAAGACGAAGCGGTGGCTCAAGGTAACAGTAATTCACTACTCTGATTAACCCTTTCTTTAGTTGAGGATACGGGTGCATACACTACAATGGTACGTCCTCATCTTTTCTTTTCTTTATTCTGTCTGTTGATTGGAAGAGCGATGGCGGGCTGATCGGCGATGACGGGTTGGCGGCGCGGGCGTTCGCGGCGCACTGGAAGGGGGAGAAGGGGCTCTACTGCGCGTGGTTGGCGAGGAGAGGGATCCCCCCGGAGCTGCGTCGAAGCGGAGCTCATCGCCGAGGACATCAGCAAGATCATGATGCACTATCCAGCATGAGTAACGTACTGCCGTGATTACTTGTCGGCCTGCGTTGATGAACTAATGAACAATGGCATCATCGATATTACCTTGTTTGCACACAAAAGGGGGGGGGGGGGGGGGGGGAAGAAAAGAAAGTGCTCTACGTTGAAGGCCATGTCTTCTGAAAGTGTGGTATGGCAGAGGTTGCGGACTTTAAACTCATCCACGCACTTTATATCCCTGAGAATACATCGATAACTCGTCCACGCACTTTAGTGGAGCGTTTGGTTCAATAATTAAATGGGTTGAATCTAGCGGCGATTCATTAATTCTCATTTTGTTTATTTACCTGACGAACGGAATTAGCTGGTTGTCGCATCATCACCCCGGTTCCTTGTAAGTTGTAACTGCAATGTCACAGTGCTAACAATGAAATCGTGGAATGATGTACCAACCTTGTAACGCTTCTATTTCTGAAAACGCTAGTAATTCTCGTAACTACCTAAGACTGTTCCGTTACGAAGTATTGTATATGAGTAAGCACCAAATCAATACATACTTACAACAAAAAAAACAGAACTTTATTACATACGTACGGTAACAACCACGTTTGGACGCAACAGGCGTACAAGCCCAAAATTATCTTATATCACAAAAGAAATTTTCATATAGGTGTACTTGAGCGAGGCTAAGACCTAAAACCACTGGTTGTCGATGAAGTGAGATTCTTCCGATTTCTCATCAACAGCTTATTCATCATTGTCACATGGTTCTTCTATTTATTGTTTAGCAAATAATAAATGTAATCATACCCAGCAAGTCACAAGGATAAATCTTAATTTATCTATTTACCAAGATTATCAACGGATGGGAATATATTGGTTTTATTAATGGATTTGTGGGTGCAATATTATTTGTAATCATTTATAAACATGAAAAAAACAAAACAATAACTTCTTAAGAATAAGGAGGTTTTAACAGTTGATTACTCCGATTACTCAGATTATAATATAAAGAAATATACTTATACTTTGTGTTAGAATCACTCATTAAATACAGTTTCATTGTTTGTGCACATCTCTTTATATAGCCTCTACCCAGTAAATTATGCACCACTCAAAATCCGATATCCACTTGCCAATTTGGAATGCTCCCACCCAATTCTGAGTGGACCTACTATTGTTAAGTATGGTTTTATTATTCCCATACCACGCCCCTTCAGTCCTGTAGATATTCAATCGAGCTAAGCAGCTACTAGACCAGGATTGACAAGTCAACACTTATGGTTGAGAGATTTCTGTGTCTTTTACTCAGCATAAGGTTCCAGTTCTTACTTTGCACCATGAGACAACCATCCACAACCCAGATCCGTAGTGCTATATGGCATTGCCACCAATCTACTTAAGCCTTCTCCCTAGGGTAAGGTCACGAATTCCAACCAACTAGTAGCTTTCCATGATTCATCCTTAACCATAGAACTGTTTAAACAAATCTACCAGTAAAATGCTGAAGTCACTTAGTAGTACAAAATTTTGGATGAATCATTCTACAATTATTTATACAGTAATTAAATATTACTAGGGTTGTCAAGGTAAAGATGGCATCAAATTAAACATGGTATTTTTTGGTGGTAGGATATAACTAATTTACATGTCACACTAAATATTTATTTTAATTAAATAACAATGCATAAATAACAATAATGTAAATGTTGTATTTAAATAATTTAAAATCCATGGGTTTCAATATGATCAAAAACTTGTAAGTTGTCTTGTTGCTCTAGAAACTCTATTGTCTCGTACATTTCAATGCCCGGGTTTGGTCCTTGAACAGTCACCTTAGAATACTTGGGAGCTAGCGTAAACAAATAAAATAACATAAGTTCCGTGCTCGAATTAAATTAAGCTAGGAAATAAATAAAATAAAAAGTAGTAAAATGCAATAAAAACCGAATAGGATAGGTTTGGATTTTATCAAGACTTGGATTGGTGGAATAAAGGTCGGAATGATTTAAACGGAGTCGAAATGGTTAAAATGGAGGTATTTTTGGAATTAGGGTTTTGGGTGAGTAGTTAATTGCTACAGTTGTGAACAGTGATGGGCCGGCCCTTGTGAACGGTGATGAACAGTGAAACCACGTCCTGGCTTGGTCCAAAAAAAAATTGAAAAGGCCAACTGGGCCATTGGCCTTGGCCCAGAAGCGCACAGCCGCACCGGCCCAAGGCATGCGCGTGGCATGACCCGACGCGCGACACGTGTGCAGCCAGGGTCTGGCCATGCCGTTGCCGTCTTCCTCCTTCGGCTCTTCTTTTTTGGTGGCAAAACAGGGGACAACAGCTCGGTCGAAGTGGCATCGGTGGAGCTCGATAGAGGCAAAGAGCAATATGGGTGGACTCCTCACAACACGAGGATACCATTTTGAGGTTTGGTGGAGATTGGCAATGCATTGAAAAGGTCAGTGGCAAGAAAGGATGCCTCGGGCCCGAACGGAGATGGTTCAACCATCTACAAGGCAAGGGAAAGCATGTGGCAATGGGAGATTTAACTAGGTATGCTCAGCTTGGGCTGTCCACAGGAAAGACGCCATGGCCGACGGAGGCTCACGGTGCGGGCATGGTAGGGTTTAGGAACTGGCCCGATGAGGGTGGCTTCAGGTTCAGGGTGGCTCAAAGGTGTTGTGAGTGCAAGGAATCGAAATATGGTGGCCGGAGGTGGGAGAATGGCCGGACTACTTACCGGTTCCAGGGTGCTTGCTGTTGGCAGTGTGGTGTGAGAGAGTTCACAGGAGTGCTTCGGAGGAGTGATTGGGGTTTGCGCTAAGTGGTCAGAGTGTTCAATTGGGCTTTATAGAAACTCCAAGGTGGTGGGAGCAGAGGAGGGGTGACAGTGGCTTCGACGTGTGGGCGATGCGGTGGCCAGGGGCACGGTCAATGAGGGTGGCTGGCAGGGGAGTTGGCGAGAAGAGTACTGTGACACCGGTTGAGTTTGCGGCAGAGTGACGAAGGCGGGTATGTCCAGGAGCACGCGTCGGGCGGGAGAGGCGGAGAAATTATGATGGGAGGGAGCACAAGTCAACGAGGTACGCCGAGCGAGGGAGGGTTGTAGTCAACTGGGGTGGCGATCGACTGGAGGTGGGGCCACGGTGACAACTTCGGGTGTGGGCGGTGTGAATGCCCAGGGGAGGCGTAGCCGAAATCGGCGCTATGGCCACGTGGTCAGAGGAACAAGGAGGGGGAAGCGGGTTCTTGAATGGTGCCAATGAAGGGAAGGAGATGGATTGGCTAAGATAGGAAGGTGAATTCCAAGGTGGATTGCCAAATTGGGAAGGGAAACAAGAAATCAAACAAAAGTGAAAAGAAAATCAAAATTTTAAATTTTGATGTTGTTTCAATCTCCTCCAAGGAAGATCCATTCCTCAAACTGGAAATGCCCTAGGATCATCTAAACAATGGGGCTGACCTGATCGCGCGCTCGACCAAGTTATAGAGTGCAAAAACAAACCGCTTGCGGATGAAGCACATCCATTGCCATTACAACTATAAAGGCAGAGAGCTATAAGGTGTGTTTGGTTACCTGTATCTAGCCTGTATTGCATAAGTGGATGCAACAGGAACCCTCTATCTGACTGTTTGGTTTCCTGCATACCTAGTCTTGCCTGGCCTAGGACATGCAAATTGCACCTCCCATCCTGGCCCGAGCGAAATGAGTAGATCAGGCTTTACTCTAATGCAGCGTGTGCAACTCCGGCTTACACCCGCTCATGCCAGCATGCACCCTGCTCGTGCGAGGGTATACCCCTCTGGCTCGCTCGATCGTGCTAGGGTTACCTCATATGCGCCGCTTGTCTACTCTTGTTCCTATCTAGTAAACAACTCTCTACCGTTTCTCTCTGGCGCTCAACCCTCTTCTCAGGATCTCTCTGGCAAGAACTGAGGTAAATCCGGTGGGTATGGTGTCTGGCGGGACACTCTAGACTGCGAGGTACACTTTCCCTTCTCGCCTGTTCTCTGGTCCTTCCCCCTCTCCCCCTTGAGCTTTGATTTGGTTTGGTTTAGATCACATACACGTAGATCTGGTAGATTTGAGTAAGCTTTCTCTTTTTTTGTCTACATGTAGATATAGTCTTGTTTCGTCTCTTCATGCTATCCCCGGTTAGAAAACAAAATAGATCTAGTATTGTTGTATGATCTTATCATTTGGTTGGTGTGGAGTCATGTAGATCTGTATAGCTAAGATTTTTGGATGTAACATTGATGTAAGTCATGTAGATCTATTAGAAGTTTGACATGTTAACTTGATGATGTTTTATTTTGCCGCATAGAACTGTAGTCAAACAATTATTTTGGTACATGATGTTTTTTTGCCAGTAGATGTGAGTGAACTAAGACTTAGTTCCTTCCACTATTGGTGAACTTTGTGTTGTCCCCAGTTAGGAAATGGGTAGATATGATGTATGAAATGCATCCTTAACCGATGGTGGTAAATAAATTAGCAAGAACCATGTTTTTCTTGGTCAGATCTAGGAATGAGCTAGTACTATGGTTTGTTAACTTGTCTGTTCTACTACTTTATTTCATTGTTTGCTCATTGTCCTCCCACATCTTACAATGTTGTTATATATTTTCCATATATACTTTCAATTGTGCTCAAGCATGTTCATTTTTCCTTTTGTAGTAGGCAGTATGTTCTATTTTCCCAATGCACTTGATTTGATACTGTTCATTTATTAATTTTGAGAACATGATGCTACACATGGTGTGGTTAATTTATCTGAGCATTGCTTCTGTTAGTCGATGATGATATGCCACTGGAGGAGCATCCCTTGGATGCGGCAACTGTGTGGTACATGTATGTGGGTGCATATTATAGATGTGATTGCATTGGGCTAGTGACAACACCATAATGTATTATTGTTACTGATACTTTGGTATTGTGTTTGGTATATAGATAGATGAATTGGCACGTAAATGTCATATGCTAATCATTTGAGGTGCTGATCTAGTGGCCGTCATGCTTGCCTGCATGCTTTCCATCCTAAGAAGAGTTAGGGAACATAGCTCATGGATCTTTTGGTGCTGTTGGTGTTACTTCTGGTGATAGGATGGATTGTGATGATGGTGTGGGAGTTGATGGTGATGTTGGGGGGTGTGGGAGGTTCAAGTGTTGCTTCTGGTGGTGCTACTACTGCTACGACACCATGGTGAATCTCACACGTTCTTTTGTGACCCAACGATCCAGAGTGATAATGGCACCATGGAATTGCTACACGCGAGATGGGCCGCGCCGCGTGCGGAAGGCGCGGGCCAGTCTCGTGGCTGGACCTTTTTTTCGAAGCTGCAGCGCGCGCACGCCTCCAATTCTACGTAGCGGTACCACTGCGGGCCTGTTCTTTTTGGCTGCGGCTTATGGCTTTTGGCTGCAGCTTGTGGCTTTTGGGCTGTTCGTGCGAGAGATTACAGAGTAACAGAAACTCACGTGCAATTTTTGCAAATATAAATGAAGTCGGTACAGTATGTACTACAATTAACTAGTAGACCCTATTTTGAAAAGATATTCCGTTTAAAAGCTAGTTACTGTAGAAAAACCGAAAAACAGCTTTTAGAAGCTGAAAATAACAGAGCCGCATCTCATTCGGCTATTCGTTGGATCTGCCATTTGGTCACCAGAGAGAGTACGTTCGAAGGTATCCTCCTTCCAAATTTCTTCCAGCATCCAACATCGTCTGGTCTAACGTGGGTCCATCGTTTGGTCAACACCATCAAGATTGGGTGCCCGTCCATGAAACGCAGCATGTCTTCTCAGGTAGTTATTATTAACTCATTATGGCTTGAAATCGTCATATTTTGTGGCTAACCATCGCTTAGCCCAACAATGAAGCATCTTGTCTCGCTAGGCAGCGACTAGAAGCTCTACTCCCACCAACCACGGTTCGTTGGGTGGGTTATTTGTATAGAATTTTCACTATTATTTTTTAGGTTGCAGCAACCGGCTTCAATCATGCATGTCCTCTGCCACAAGTTTTTTTGTGCGTATCTAATTGGCAATTTGAGCTAACCAGTACTGTGAATCCAGGGTTAACACTGTCGCTGCAGGTCTACATGAGATTCCCTATCTTTCGTCAAGCATTATTGTCAGTCGTAAAAAATTAAGTACATCTACTGCAATCGGGGGGGGGGGGGGGGGGGGGGGGCGCAACAGTTGCATGGGTATTTAGTAAAGGGCGACACATAAATTAATTAAAAGTGGTGCGCATAAACATAACTGTCATGTGCGTATATACTTCTTCAAGTGGGTGCAAATGGAATTAAGACGAGCATGCATATTGAATGGTAGGACCGTAGGAGTATCACACACTGAAATTTTTTTGTTGTACATTTTTTTTTGTTTTGTAAGAGGTAATCAGTAATCGCATGATTTAATTTTCTCGGTTTGTCTCAGTGCAATTAATAATTTTGTATAAAACTGATTCAAGGTGCGATTCATTTGTCGTACCAAACAAATAAATTCATGTGAAGGAACAGCACGCGTGGTTGCATTTGTTGGTTCCTTGTCTCCATCGTTTCTGAAGTTGGACTTTTGCGTGAAGGATAAATTAATGCGATTTGCAAGATAGAAGAAATCTTTGATCCGCTTCTTAGTTTTATGCCTTATGATTTTTCTTGAACAAAAAATAAAACGGTTTCTCTACTGCCGTTTTAAAAAGACATATCATGATAGTATTTTTAAAGTGACTCATCGATATTTAATTTATTCATATAAACGCTCATACTAAAATCAAAAATCATAATTCATAAGCAACAGTCAAAACAATTCACCCTTTACTTCGCTTGGAGCGATGGATGGTACATTAACAACTTTGGCATCACTCTATTCTCGTGCAGAGAATGGGCACCCAAGTACCCAAGTAGCCATGACAAGTGTACCGAAAAATTCGACACAAGAATACTCCAATCCTCCCAACCCAAGAAAAAACAAACACTGTCCCAAAACATCGCCACATCACCTGGATTAGATTTTGTTACTTCGTTCTCTCTCTTATGAACAGGCTAAAAGTTATAAGCCGAAACTAAAAGAACGGGCCCATTGTCGCATGCTTTTTCTGGGAAACGTACAAAGGGCTCTAACGCGCGCTCTACGGTCGCTGTATCGCCCAGTGGATGGTTCCAATCAAATACTTTTGTACATGTCTTTCCTCTGCCTTAGGCTTGATATGAGCCTGTTGAACCCGATATGGCAATCAGAGGGAGTGGATAATATGTTTGAATTCAATGTTCCAATAAAGTATTTTAAAACTTTCATTCCACTAACTACTGAAAGCTAGAAAGATAATATTTGCTCACCAACAAGGCATTCACCAAAGCGTGGAAGCAAATAGAATTCAACTCTTTAGGACCAGTTAGACCACTATGAGGAAGCGATTGGACCAGCCAAGCAATCTGACAGCCAGAGATGGCCGATCTGATCGGCCTCCAATCGGAGGCGGTCAGATCGCACCCCAGTTCCCATACTTGAACATCAGTTTGAGCCAAAACAAAAAATGGTGCAATCTTCAAATGATTTAAAACCTAGCACACACCTTGTTAAGAATCTAGAAACCTAATCCATATAAGAATCATATGGATCTTGGTTAAAGTTCTAATATTTCCTCAAGACAAGCAAAGTTGCACTAAAACCAGGCAATACTCAAGAATTTGAGATATGACCTGCTCGTAAGCTGAAGATAGCCAATATACCTCTAGATGAGTTGTCAGATATTATAATAAGCAAGTGTACTAAAAAATTTGAGGTCAAAACCCTAGAAATAAGATATCACTAGAAGGGTTTCAAATCGAAGCAAAATGGACAACCTTCAAGATCTTCCTATAGATGGTCCCTAAATGAATCGAATATGATCCTCATGATACATCTCTATCACTTACACATTCTTAAAACCCAGCAAGATCAAAAGGGAAGGAGGGAAAAATACTAACCAAAACAAGTGCAAAATCAATAAAAGTAAGAATGTACCATGTAAAATAAACAAGATTGATTTAGTATATCTTGTAGATGAAGGTTTTACAGCTACTCCATGTAGGACAGAGTTCTCACAAGAGCATATACCCAAAGCTTCAATCACAAGGAAACGCTAATGGATGAATGGTTGGTTAGTCTCCTATAATTCCTAAGCCACATGCCTCTAACCCAACACACTTATATAGATGAAGAAATCAGCCCACATCTAACCGTAATGTGTACTATCCATTAGCACAACCGGGAAAACTTGTTGAGCATGAACATGTCTTGTAGGGTACGTCAACGGTCCGGAGGTTGCGTCTCGGTTCGGAGGAGGTATAGAGACTGTTCTGTTTGCTCAGTGGCCGGCGGTGGTCCAGTAGATTCAAGTACAGCAGCCTGGGTCTGGTAAGGATAGATGTCCTCTAGCTGAGACATGCCGAACAGCGAGTCGCTAGAAATAATATCATGAACGAAGGACTCTAAAAATCCCCCTCGTGGTGTGAAGGAGCTCTTGTCTTGACCGTATGATGTGGCAGCGAAGCCGGAAGATCTCTACCCACCTAAGTCTCCAAACTCTGCGTATGGTGTAAACATTGAGCTCTGTCCTGCGTACGCTGCAAACCTTGGCACTGTGTACCGCTCTCTGGAAGTATCCAGGGGCAGACACGGGGAGGAGATAGCAGTGGCTCAGATGGGTGAGCCATATCGCATCTCATGCGATGCTTTTTTGTACTATTATATGTACTTCTACAAATATTTATAATGTATGAACTGCAAAAGATGGCTGAGTATCGCTAATTTCACGATTAAATTAACATAAATTAACGTAGCAAATTTGGAATACATAAAATTCTAAAAATATTACACAATTACTATGACTATGTTGGAAGGCTTTTCACAAAATTTCATAATTTTTTAGAGCCCATTTGCTATATGTAACAGCCCCTACAAATATTGACATCATATAAATTTTTTTAGCAATATTCACAATGGATAAATTACCAAAAAATTACACAGCTAAGTATGTTATGTCAGAAGGCTGTACATAAAATGTTGTAATTTTTTGATTTTATTTGCTATATTTAAAATTTTAAATAAATAGTAAGTAAAAAATAAATTAGGGTAGATAATTAAGCTGGCTAATCAGCCAGCTTAATCACCTACTGCCTGGTGGTGAGACGACGGGTTCTTGCCATTTGGTGGTGGGACGGCAGGCCGCCTACCGTCCCACCGCAGCTACACGTCAGGCCACGCGCGCTGACGTCCGGCCGCCGAACGGTAAAAATGTCATTTTATCAATACGCTAGATATATGATCATTTTTATAAATACAGTGCTAAATATGCTAAAAAGTCTTAAAAACAAGCATGCATATTGAATGGTAGGACCGTAGGAGTATCACACATTGATTTTTTTTGTTGTACATTTTTTTGTTTTGTAAGAGGTAATCAGTAATCACATGATTTAATTTTCTCGGTTTGTCTCAGTGCAATTAATAATTTTGTATAAAACTGAATCAAGGTGCGATTCATTTGTCGTAGCAAACAAATAAATTAACGTGAAGGAACAGCACGCGTGGACCGCGTGGTTGCATTTGTTGGTTCCTTGTCTCCATCGTTTCTGAAGTTGGACTTTTGCGTGAAGGATAAATTAATGTGATTTGCAAGATAGGAGAAATCTTTGATCCGGTTATTTTTAGCATGTACTTTATGACTTTTTAACAAAAAATAGATGGTTTATTTGCTGTCGTTTCGAAAAACTTATTATGATAATATTTTTGATGTGACTTATCGATATTTAATTTATTTATATAAATATTTACACTAAAATTAAAAATTACAGATCACGGTCATTATTTATAAGCTACAGTTACTTCGCTTGGAGCGATGGATGGTACGTTTACAACTTTGGCGTCACTCTATTCTCGTGCAGAGAATGGGGACCCAAGTAGCCATGACTAGTGTACCCGAAAATTCAACACAAGAAAACTCGAATCCTCCCAACCCAAGAAAAAAAACAAACACTGCCCCAAAATATCGCCACGTCACCTGGATCGGATTCCAGCCCACAGAAAATCTAACGTAGCCCCTCTGTCTGGCAGGTGGGACCACGAGAACTCTTCCACGCTACTCCACCCGCCGCTTGCCACCGAAAGATGTTAGATAATCTGCTGCATATTTTGCATTCAGTTTCCTTTTTTAGTCTATTTTTCCCTTATTTTCTCTTCACGCCATGTTCTTGGATGGAAACAGTGCGAACCAAAAAAGGAAGGCATGCGGGATCACACGTATCTCTCCGAATCATGGCAGATTTCCAGAAATTGTATTTGTTAATTACTATGTTTTAGGATTTACTATGTATAGGACTGGTATTCTCCTATAAATAAGAGGTAGAACTAAAGCTGCAAGAGCATCGCAGCACATCAAAAATCTTCTGTGTTCTTCACGTTCCGTGTGAGTTGTGAGCGAGAGCGATTGGAGGTATCCATTGCCAACAAAAGAGTCCATCGCTTCGCTTCTACTCCTCTCTCTCTACTCTCTCTCTTCACGCGCGCGAACCAGCCCAGTACACCGCCACAGCCTCGAGCTCCGAGAGACGGCAATGGCCGTGGCGGCGGCATTGGAGGGGGAGAGACCCGGGGAGGAGGAGCACGAGGAGGAAGTGATCATCGTGGGGGCGGGGCCGTCGGGGCTGGCGGCGGCGGCGTGCCTGTCGCTGCGCGGCGTGCGGAGCCTCGTCCTGGAGCGCGACGACTGCGTGGGGTCGCTGTGGCGGAAGCGCACCTACGACCGCGTCCGCCTCCACCTCGCCAAGCAGTACTGCGAGCTGCCGCACGCGCCTCACGGTGACGCCGCGCCCACCTACCTTCCCCGCGACGACTTCGTGCGCTACCTCGATGGCTACGCGGCACGCTTCGGCGTCCGCGCGCGGCTCCGGCGCGAGGTCCGTGCCGCGCGGTTCGACGAGGAGCGGGAGCGGTGGGCGGTCGAGGCCGTCGACCTCGACACGGGGCGGGCGGAGCGGTACGCGGCGAGGCACCTGGTGGTGGCCGCCGGGGAGAACGATGAGAAGGTGGTGCCGGAGGTGCCCGGGCTGGAGGGGTTCCCCGGGAAGGTGATGCACGCCAGCGAGTACAGGACGCCGGAGGGGCTGGAGGGGAAGGCCGTGCTCGTCGTCGGGTGCGGCAACTCCGGCATGGAGATCGCCTACGACCTCGCCGAGGCCGGCGCCGCCACCTCCATCGTCGTCCGCAGCGAGGTCAGTGCCTCCTAGCTAGCTCACACGTTTTTGATTCCTCCCTGTACGTGTGCCATTTTTGCCTGCGTGCCTGCACACGTGTGGGGCCCAAGGTTCGCACAAGCGGGCTGGTTCCACACGTCAGACGGAGAAGGGTTCCGCGGCAAGCGGTGTCCTGCCGGCGCGTGCGCACACGTGCTCGTGCATGGTTCCTGCGAAAATAGACATCCTTTTCGACTCCTAAAAGTTACCTCTTAATTTTTCTACAATAGTTAATTTTCAAACACAATATCTTTTTAAGCGGTAATACATATTGTAACGATTTTATTTATATCGGCCAAAATCATATATAAGTTTTTGTTACTCTATACTCTCTCTTATAAGCAGCCCAAAAGTCATAAGCCAAAGATAAAAGAATATATCCATTGTTGCATGCTTCTTCCGGGAAACATACAAAGGGCTCTAATGCACACTCTACGATCGTTGTATCGCCCAATGGATGGCTCCGATCAAATACTTTTGTACATGTCTTTCCTCTGCGTTAGGCTTGATATGAGCTTGTTGGACCCGATATGACAATCAGAGGGAGTAGATGATATTTTTGAATTCAACCTTCCAATAAAGTATTTTAAAACTTTCACTCTACCAACTACTGAAAGTTCGAAAGAACATATTTGCTCACCAACAAGACACTCACAAAAACGCAGAAGTAAATAGAATTCAACTTCTTAGGACCGGTCGGACCATTATGAGGAAGCGGTTGGACCAGCCAAACAATATGACAATCGGAGATGGCCGATCTAATCGGCCTCCAATTCGAGGCGGTCAGACCACACCCCTGTTCCCATACTTGAAAATCAGTTTGAGCCAAAACAAAAATGGTGCAATCTCCAAATGATTTAAAATCTTGCACACACCTTGTTAAGAATCTAGGAACATAATCCATCCAAAAAATCATATGGATCTTGGTTAAAATTCTAACATTTCCTCAAGACATAAAGTTGCACTAAAACCGGGCAAAACTGAATAATTTGAGATATGACCTGCTCATTAGTTGAAGATAGCCAAGATGGCTCTAGACGAGTTCCCAGATGTTATAATAAGCAAGTGCACTCAAACATTCGAGGTCAAAACCCTAGAAATAAAATACCACTAGAAGGGTTTCAAATCGAATCAAAATGGACAACCTTCAAGATCTTTCTATAACTGGTCCCTAAATAGATGTAATATGTTCCTCATGAGATATCTCTATCACTTACACATTCTTAAAACCCAGGAAGATCAAAAGGGAAGGGAGGGCAAAATACTAACCAAAACAAGTGTAAAATCAACAAGAGCAAGAACACACCATATAAGATGAACAAGATTGATTTATTGCAATTTGTAAATGAATATTTTATAGCCACTCCATGAAGGACAGAGTTCTCACAAGAGCATATACCCAAAGCTTCAACCACAAGGAAATGCTAATGGATGGATGATTGGTTAGTCTCCTATAATACCTTGGCTACATGCCTCTAACCCAACACACTCATATAGATGAAGAAATCAGCCCACATCTAACCGTAATTGATACTATCCATTAGCATAACCGGAAACACTGTTAACTTCACACATATTGAGTTTTACACTCATACATGACTTATGCATACTTCTCAAAGCGCATAAACTCAAACCCGCTAAAGAGCAAGCTTCTCATCTATTTGGCCTCATCAGCGTCTCCTAGATCTAAACCGCCCTATCAACGCTCTCCAAGCGCCACAGTTTTGGTCCCATCATTGTTTGTGGTATTTTGGCATCCCTGCCAAATACTCATCGCTTTGACCATAGACCTCACCTCTTCCTCGAGTCTAGTCTATGGTCATGTCCTCATTTGCAAGCAATCACCATACTTGTAATGTGTAGGTTCACCAATTGCTCACATATCAGTAAGTTTTTCATGTCGGTTCCCCTAACCATGCCTTATTTGCATCGACCGCACCATTCAATGAACCATTGCTCAAACCTTCCCTTCAACATCCATAGTCTTCACTGCGCCTTGCTTGAGCTCAACCATCTAGCCCGACTTCCTTGACCATACCACAGCTCATCCCCGAGTCTAGTCCCGGTCCACATCATTGACCATGGTTGCCTAATATAAGTTCTTTACAACTTATCCTATATTAGTCCAAATATGCTTCATGCACCATGAATATAATGACTTAAGACTCCAAAAATCAACCCATGACCATTTTCCACAAATATCCAAAACCTATTAAATATTTTCAGACAAAACTGGTCTAACCACTATTGAGCAGCCAATCTGACTATGTCGGTCAGTCTAGTCAAACCTCGGTAACAAGAGAGTTGGTCGGATAGTGGCACCCATACCAGTCTGACCTCTCGGTCATACCCTGTCAGACCACCAACTATTAGCCGATCGGACTGCTCACATTTTCTCTAGCGTACACAAGCAATCACCTCTTTGAAAAAAATGGCCGCTAATGAAAAAACGGTTGGACTGCATCGACGGTCCGACCACCCTAAAAATCCGGCCAGGACTTGCGGTCAGACCACCCCTGGCCTGGTCAGATCGTCCATGCCTGACAATAATTCAAAAAACTTAAAACTGTCATAAATTTAAATTATAACTCAATATGGTTACCAATTGTTCAACATAAATTAACTATAGTCATTGTCAACATGATTCTAAAGAGCCATTCACTCCAATTCTGAATTGTGAATCATTATGGCAACCGCTAGGAAAATGCAGTTACATCAGTGACGCTAGATAAACCTTTCTAATCATCGCAAGCAGAGTGCTTAGAACTAGTAGACTAGAAGAACTTAGACCTCCAAATCTCACTGGACTCCTTGCAAGTCAATGAGGTCGGCTTCTTGGAGGACGGTCACCTCGGTTCATGACTAGTGGGAGTCAGTCGTGCTACACCCTACCGCTCCTCGTAAGGCAACAGCTTCCCTGGTAATGCTTGTCTCTTGGCATATTTGGAAAGAACAAAACGCCAGGGTGTTTCGGGCGACGGAGACCGCTTCTCTTGGTAGTAGCTGTTAAGATGGAGGTTGGTGCTTGGGTTTTAGCGGGCGCAAACAAACTTAACGGTCTTTTAACCTCCGCTGTAAATTTTTAATTGCTTTAGCGAGATGCTGCTGGTACTAATAACTAGGATAAGACTCTTAAAATGATAATTAGGATAAGACTCTTAATATGATAATTAAGATAAGACCAGAGAGAAAAGGCGCGCAGGTTGTACCGTGCAAACAGAAATCTTGACCGTTGCTGGACGACCATATGAGTCCATGGGAGCACCGATCGAGTCTGAGATACCGCTCTGAGGCCCTGTTTCTGCAGGATTTGTTTTCCCCGACAATGGTATAATCAAGCTGTTTCATGCCAAAAATTCATTAAAAGTACCGAGTTCCTGACGAGCCATGAATTCACTTTACCCCCGTTTGGAATGCAGGAAGTTTTCTTCGGTTCCTATTATAAATTGAATCGAACTATCTCATTTGTAATCCCTATATATATAGGACTCCCGCGTTCCAGTATGCGCTACAATTTCTTCCGGAATCTTATGTTTCAGACGGGCTGCTAATTCGCGCTTCATACTAAGTGCTAGAAGACACACATGATCTGTTTTTCTGTACTGCGGCTTATGACTTTTGGTTATGAACTTTTCGCTGTTCGCGAGAGAGAGAGCACGGGAAGATGAAGACTCACATGTAATTTTTGCTGATATAAATAAAGTCACTGTAGTATACACTACAATCAACTTGTATAAGATACTCCGTTGGAAAGCTAATTACTATGAAAAATATTTTATAGTAGAGAAACGATGCTTAGAAGGTAAGAAGAGAACCACATGCTAGTTGCTAGAAGTTCGTACACAAACTTTACCGCATATTCTGGTTTTTAATCTACTATTCTTTAATTTTATCTTTTTCTAATTGTTTTGATTTTCTATGGTTTTTTGCCTTTTTCTATTTTTAAATTTTTTAATTTAATTATACTAAATAAATCATCTTAGATATATTAAAAAATAAACCAACTATCTTAGATATATTAAAAAAATAAACCAATTACAGTGAAAAGAATTATAAGTTATCGTCAATCGGAGTGCTGCTCGTGGATCCTTGTCTATTGTGGCTTGGATCATTGCGTGTTGCGTGCCCACATGTGGCTCGTAGCCAGATGCGAGATTATCGCAGCATAGCACCTTCTTGCACAGGAATAATAATCCGCTCAGATCTCGTGCACACAACATGGCAGTAGTAGGTAATTTGGTTAGCGCGAAAACCAGTAACCGTAACGAATTAAGTAATGGGAGTGGCAGCATAGGGTCCGATTAAACTAGGCACAGTAGCGATTGTTAGTTTTTATAAAATATTTAATTAAAAGTAAAGAAAAATAAAAAACTGTTATATCTCTATAGATAATATAAAAAAACATGTTTAGAAACCAGCGAGTTGAAAACAGCTTGGATGTTAGACGGAGGCTTTATTTGAAACATGGTGCCTGACAAAAAATAGACCCTATCCCCGTCACGGCTGCACCCGATCGATTCTCCTTGCCCAGACAATAAGTAAACACGCGTTGCTTGACGGCCAGCGATATCAAGATCAGTACTGCAGCTAAGTTAATTAGCTAGTAAGAGATTATCTATCACTCATATTGTCTGATCGAATGATTGACTGAAACTGCATAATTGTCGCTGCAGCTTCACCTCGTGACCAAGGAGATCTGGAACGTAGCGATGGCGCTGTACAGGTACCTGCCGGTGTGGATGATTGATAGGCTCGTGCTGCTCATGTGCGGCCTCGTGTTTGGGGACACCTCCAGGTACGGCCTCCGGCGGCCGGCCATCGGGCCCTTCTCCATGAAGCTGCACACCCCCGTCTACCCCGTCGTCGACGTCGGCACCTACAGCAAGATCAAGACCGGCCAGATCCAGGTCAGTGCATGGTCGCGATCAAAACATCGATCCAAACACTGTCGCAACAGTTCAGCTGAAATGTTGCTGCATTTCTAATTAAATTGATGCCCGTGATATGCATGGTTCAGACTGTGTCGGGATCTGGCCTGTGGCCGGATGGTAGAGAGTGGCAGTTGCGCCCTCGCTACATTCCACTCGAGTCCTACGACCGGCTCGGAAGACCGTCTCCTCCGGCCCCGTTCTTTTAGGCTGTCACCGATAGTTTTCAGGTGTAGCTAATAGGTTTCATAAATAATACTAGCCGATAGAAGTATAAAAAAGTTAAAAAACAGTTTAAAAATTGAAAAGAATTAAACCTTTGTCTTTGGTTGAAAAGGAAGAAACGATTTTTTTATCGTGTCAGATCATTAGCAAAATAATCCCTCTTTTTTTGGTTAGCACAACGAACTGCTTACATGTTTGTTGCAAGAACGTACGATGGATGTGACTCTGTGAATGTGAGCCGTGCAGGTTCTACCGGCTATGAAGAGCGTGGACGGGAGCGTCGTGGAGTTCGCCGACAGCAAGCGGTACCCGTTCGACGCCATCGTCTTCGCCACCGGCTACCGGAGCACAATCAAGCAGTGGCTCAAGGTACAAACGCATACATATGCACACATATGACATATCCAGCTCATTCTGCCCCATGCGTGTAGTACGTATACATATTTCAACATCAATGCACGTACCAACTTGGGCCACACCGTATAATACTAGCCACATCAATCATGATTTACACCGACACAAGCGTTGCATGCCCTCTCTTTGTAAGACTTTGCCGAGAAGCAAAGCCCAACTGGTCTCATCTGTTTGGAACAGGACTAGATGTAACGAGTACGCTTCCTAAAAGTGTCCATGCTTCCTAGAACACCGATGGCAGCAGCCCTCCGTGGTGCGGAGGCGCATATAACAGCATGATTTTTTTCCTGGTCTAGATTTTAGTCAACGGTCATATTCTTTTCACTTATGTCTATTGCTAAGCAAATAAATAAAACGGTTTTTTATCGTATTTTCGAAACAGCTCATGAAGATAACTTTTTTGAAGCAGATTATCAGCATTTGATTTATTTGCATAAACGCTCATGCTAAGACTAAAAACCATAAATTATAGCTATAAGACATAAGCCGTAGTTAAAAAGAAGGCAGACATATCAGACAAGGAATTTCACAAGAAACTGGAGAATTTTCAGCTTTCCTAATGTGACCTTAGCATGCATAACAGAGTTTTTTTTTCCCTTCTCCGTTTTTTAAACTTTCAAGAGCGACGAAGGTCTGATCGGCGACGACGGGATGGCGAGGCGGAGCTACCCGGGGCACTGGAAGGGGGAGAAGGGGCTCTACTGCGCGGGGATGGTGAGGAGAGGGATCTACGGCAGCTGCGAGGACGCCGAGTTCATCGCCGAGGACATCAGCAGCAAGTACCACAACAAATCTTCTCAGAACGGGCAGAGCAACGGGTTCTAGAGCTGCAGATGCATCCGTCAGATGTGAGCAATGACCGCGATTACATGGAGTCGTATTCATGAATGAATGCTCATGGAGAGAGAACAAGAAAAACGAGACTCCAGCTTGTTTACGAATGAATGAATAAGCTAATCTTCTGATAATTGTGTCGTAAATCGTAGTGTCTGGTTCTTTCATAGCCTGCTATTTTTATTGGCTTGTTCCTGCACATTTAGCTGTGACCTGACAGTCCGGGATCAGTGTACGCCCCAGCTTCCAAATGCGATCTTCTGTCCACAGGAGATGAAACTGAACTTACTGCGACACTGTGGGCAACTGCGGGGAGTGATAGTTGAAGCTAAGTCTAAACATGAATAATACCGTTAACCCTAGGCTCAAACATGAACACATAATATTAACTTAATGCGGAAGATGTACCTGAAGTTGGAGAGGCCATGGGGAAGTTGTCGGCGGCGCGGTGATGCAGAGGTGGCCGGCGTTGCGGTTGTCGCCGTGGACGGGGACGGAGGAGTCACGGCCTTCGTTCACCTTAGCTCTCCATTATAGATCAGGTCTGTTAGGGTTTGTGAGACCTAGAACAACTTGTGACCAAAGCCCTGCCGAAACCCTAAGTTTTTATATGGCGCTAGGTGACAGGGACCGAAACCAATATGAGTTGATTATGCTCCCGATCAGGGCGCGAGTGGAGGCGTGCCTCCCTGAAATCTCAAAACAGTTAGCTGAGATCAATCCAACATTCTCCCCTTTGATCGTAAGGTTAACATCATAAGCCCATCCTCGATAAAACAACATACCAAGGCAATATGTTGCATGGCCAATGAAGTGCCATACAACCCCAGTACTATAGTGTACTGTTCCATCTTGAAATGGATATTCATTGTACTTAATGGGAGTTGGTTTGCTTTAAAGTCCTTTTATCCATAATCAGAGGCTTTCCAATAAACCCATGCCGGTAACATGATCACGAAAAATATTGGGTGATAAGCCTTTAGTAAGCGGATCCGCAAGTATTAACTTAGTACTAATATGCTTGATACTTATGGTTTGATCCTGGATTCTATCTTTCACAACATGATACTTAATATCAATGTGTTTGGCAGCACCACTTGACTTGTTGTTATTTGCATAAAAGACTGCGGGTTCGTTATCGCAGTATAAGATGAGTGGTTTAGAGATACTGTGTACCACTCTAAGTCCCGGGATAAAGTTCTTAAGCCATACAGCCTGCCCGGTAGCCTCATAACATGTCACAAACTCAGCTTGCATCATTGAAGATGTCGTAAGGGTTTATTTGGAGTTTTACCACGAGATAGCTCCTCTAGCGAGTGTGAAGATATAACCTGACGTGGATTTCTTAGTATTAACACACCCCGCAAAATCTGAATCGGAATAGCCAACAACATCAAAGCTATCAAAATTCTTATATGTGAGCATGAAATGCTTAGTAGCTTGCATATAGGGCAAAACTTTCTTAACGGCCTTCCAGTGGTCTAGTCCTGGATTTGACTGATATCTGCCAATCATCCCAGTTACAAAAGCTAAATCAGGCCGCGTGCATACTTGAGCATACATAATGCTTCCGACAGCTGAAGCATAAGGAACCAATTTCATCTGATCAGTTTCATATTGGTTCCCTTGGACATTGAAATGTCTCAAACTTATCACCCTTAACAATAGGAGCAGGCGATTCAGAGCACTTATGCATATTGTATCTCTTCAGTACTCTGTCAATGTATGTCTTCTGAGATAAACCTAATATTCCTTTGGATCTATCTCGGTGAAGCATCACCAAGATCCTTCATATCAAAATTAGATGAAAGAAATTTCTTGGTCTCAAACAGCATATCCTTATCGCTGCTGGCCAATAAAATATCATCCACATAAAGTACTAAGATGGTGAATTTACTCCCCTTGAACTTAACATATATGCAGTTATCAACTTCATTTTCCTTAAAACCAAAATTCCTTATGATCTTATCGAATTTGAGGTACCACCGCCTCGACGCTTGTTTTAAACCATAAATGGATTTCTTAAGTCGACATCCCATATGCTCCTTGCCTTCCACGATAAAACCTTCCGGTTGAGCCATGTAAACATTCTCTTGCAAGTCGCCATTAAGAAATGCCGTCTTAACATCCATCTGATGCAGCTCTAAATCATAATGAGCTACAAGTGCCAAAACAATTCTGAATGAATCTTTAGTTGAGACAGGAGAAAAGGTGTCATTATAGTCAATCCCCTCTCTCTGTGAGAAGCCTTTTGCTACAAGCTTTGCTTTGAACCTTTCGATATTTCCCTTAGAGTCATGCTTGGTTTTTTAGACCCATTTACAGCCTACTGTTTTGACTCCGTCGGGAATTTCTACTAAGTCCCATACATCATTGCCGCACCTTGCCGCACGACTCGACTCGGGTCCGAACCCAATCCGCAACTCCACTACACCCCTCCCGGAGACTTGAACCCGATCTACCCCAAATCTCCCAAGCCTCCCTCTCTCGCCAATCAATCTCACACAACTCTCCCAATCCGAGCTAGCTAACCCTAACACGGAGGCGATGGCATCGATCTTGTCCGACGACATGTCGGAAAATGTCCACGGGCAATGGGTCGTCCCTGCCTCCCGTGAAGCACCCATGCGACGCACTGATCTCGCCCAAGTGCCATAACAATTCTGAATGAATCTTTAGTTGAGACAGGAGAAAAGGTGTCATTATAGTCAATCCCTCTCTCTGTGAGAAGCCTTTTGCTACAAGCCTTGCTTTGAACATTTCGATATTTCCCTTAGAGTCATGCTTGGTTTTGTAGACCCATTTACAGCCTACTGTTTTGACTCTGTCGGGAATTTCTACTAAGTCCCATACATCATTGCCGCACCTTGCCGCACGACTCGACTCGGGTCCGAACCCAACCCGCAACTCCACTACACCCCTCCCAGAGACTTGAACCCGATCTACCCCAAATCTCCCAAGCCTCCCTCTCTCGCCAATCAATCTCACACAACTCTCCCAATTCGAGCTAGCTAACCCTAACACGGAGGCGATGGCATCGATCTTGTCCGATGACATGGCGGAGAACGTCCACGGGCAATGGGCCGTCCCTGCCTCCCGTGAAGCACCCATGCGACGCACTGATCTCGCCCCCCCGAGATCCGCGATGAGTTTGTGCACCATGATGCCGCTGTCGCCTGCATCGACAACAGCAGCTTAGGCTGCTGCTCGGCCCCGTGCTCGATGCGCAGACCCACTGGCAATTCCTCTTCCTCGCCCAGCCTGATGCCTTCTACTTCCACAGTATCCAGCCGTCGCTCCTCCCACGGGCGGATTTGAGCCTGGGCAACATGGGCTTCAGCCCCGGGCGTAAAAATTACTAGTGTATAGTCCAAATAATTTCAGTTTACTCTAAAGTATAAATCTGATAATTTAGGCCATATTATTTCTACTATTTACTTTTTTTAGCAAATTTAGTCTAGAACCTGATACGGCTCGTCCGCTCCCCCGCCACCCACCTCGGTGCCTGCTCGATGCGCTTCCCATGGCGTCGTCCAAATAGCTGCCCCTCCCTTCCTCACCCCTCCCCGACGCCGCCTCCTGCCGCCATATTGCCTTCCTCTCCACCGCCTCCTTCGCCTGCCCGCCCGGCGCCCTGACCCCCCCGCAGCCGGTGACGCGTCCTCCGGTGGCACCTTCCTGCCCACCGCGCGCCTCAACCTTGACCTCGCCTCGCACGCCCAGTCCTGCCCATCGGGCGCCCTCGCTCGCTTCTCCCGCGCGCTCCGCGCGGGCGATCCGCCTCCCGACGCCGCCACCTTCAACGTCCTCCTCCACTGCCTCTGCCCGCTCGGCCGCCTCGCCGCCGCGCACAACCTGCTCGACGCAATGCGCGGCCTGGCACCCGGGCTCCCCAGCGTCGTCTCCTGCAACACCCTCGCCAAGGGGTACTGCCGCGGGGGGCACCTCGCCGACGCGCTCGGTGTCCTGCGCTGGATGCGGGGCACCGCGCTGTGGCCCAACAAGCGGACCTTCTCCATCCTCATCAACGGCGCCTGCGGCGCGGGCGACCCTGAGCTCGGGGTCGGCTTCCTCGTCGGCATGCTGCGCAACGGGCTGTTCCCGAGCGTGCCAACCTACAGCTGCCTGCTCGCTGGGCTGTGCGCGGAGGGCGACAACGTGAAGCAGGCGGTGGCACTATACGGGAGGATGGTGAAGGTGGGAGTCAGAGGGAATGTGGTGTCGTACTCGGGCCTTCCCTATGGGGAATTTTTTGTACGGATAATCCTTTTTTTATTCGAAATTACATGAATATACCTGCGGGAAATTTTTTTACAAAAATAGGCTCCAGTCGCCTAATGGTTGGGCGACTGGAGTCTTTCGCCCAACTATTAAGCGACACATAAAGAGTCTACCAACCGTTCAGCGATTAACTGCAGTCGCCCCACCGTTGGGCGACTTCCATGAAGTCGCCGAACCGTTGGGCGACTGAAATTCAGTCGCCGAACGGTGGGGCGACTGGAGGTGGGATATAAAACCGCGCTCGGCCACGCACCGTTCGGTTCATTCGGCCACGCGCAGAAGGGAGAAGAGAAGGGGGAAAGAAGGAGAGGGAGAGGAGGAGAGGAGGAGAAGAGGAGGAGAGTGAGTGTGCGATTTTCAGGTAATTTTTTGTTGTTATATTTTTTGTTAGTGTAAAAAATTAGTTTAGAAAATGTAGTGTAGAAAATTAGTTTATAAATATAGTTTAGAAAATGTAGTGTAGAAAATTAGTTTAGAAAATGTAGTGTAGAAAATTAGTTTAGAAAATTAGTTTAGAAATTTAGTTTAGAAATTTAATTTTCAAATTTTGTTTAGTAAATATAGTTTAGAAATTAAGTTTAGGAATTTAGTTTATAAATTTTGTATACCATTTATAATGCATTATTGTACAAAATATAGTATTTAAATGTACATGTACAAAATTTAATGTTGAAATTATTGTACAAATTTAGATGTAGAAAATTTAATGTACAAAATTTAGATGTAGAAAATTTAGTGTAGAAAGTTTAGATGTAGAAAGTTTAGTGTACAAATTTAGATGTAGAAAATTTAATGTTGAAATTATTGTACAAATTTTGCAGGTATGACTCGTGCTGGACGTGACTCCGAGTGCCCGTACGCGCTGTTGGACGAGCATGTGGACCGCACTCATCGCGCTTCCCGTCTAGTGCCGCCACCGGGGAGCACGGACGAGCCGCCAGGTCAGCTGGGAGTGGTCCGGACACGCACACCTCGCGTGGCCTGGGGACTCGACCCTCGTTGGACTGCCAGGTTTGCACTACTCCAGCGTTTAGTGCGACCGTAAGTTCGTTCCGTGCTGACCTTCACTTTGTTTGCAGGCTGCGGGATGCCGGGCTACTCCCTCTTGCCCGGATGGTGCAGGCCACGGACGAGGATGGAGTGGCTGGCGGGGACGAGGGTGGGGATGAGGTGGGCGGGGGGGCAATCACGACGCTTTCCGTTCGACCGTTCCCTGCTGACGGCTTTGGTGGACCGTTGGCGGCCCGAGACGCACACTTTCCACCTCCCATTCGGGGAGATGACGCCGACCCTGCAGGATGTGTCCCTGCTCCTTGGGCTTCCGATCGCGGGAGACACTGCCTTCCTACCGGAGGCCCCGGCCGACTAGCGCGCTGACCTGCTAGGCAGATTCAAGGGTGTCGTTCCACCGGCCGCTGACCACCACATTTTCGGAGGGGATCAGACCCATGGGCCGACACTGAGGTGGCTCGCACAGTACCGGGTACGTGGTTACAATCGATCGTGTCTTCGAAGCTCTTATTTGTGGTATTACGTACTAATAACAATTTGTTTGCATTTAGGTGGAGCGCATGGATCCACAGGCAGACGATCACCAGGTGTCGCGCCACTTGGAGGCGTACGTGCTGTGGCTGTTTGGTTGGGTGCTTTTCACCACCAGCCACGGCAACTCGGTGGATGCACGCCTTATCGCTTATGCGAGGGCGATCGCTGACGGCGAGCCCCACCAGGTCAGCTGGGGATCGGCCGTACTTGCCGCGACGTACCGCGCGTTGTGCGATGCGTGCACGAGGATCAAGGCGAACTCGATCCTCACGGGCTATCCCCTGCTACTGCAGTTGTGGTCGTTCGAGCGCTTAAGTCTCGGACGACCTGTGCTAGACAACATGGGTCCGTACGGGCCCGAGATGTATCCAGGGGGAGACGTCGACCGGCTGTCGATGGGTTCTATCTGGTGCCGTCGTCGAGTAAGTATTATCACAGTCAACTATTTCTTTCTTATTGACGATCGTCATTCTAAATAACTTGTCTTTCTTGCAGGTACAGTTCGCGCACGTGCAGGTCACGCGGGCGTATCGGGTCTTTGTGGAGCAGCTCGACCGCATCACAGCCGACGACGTGCGCTGGGAGCCGTACGACGCTATGGTAGTGGAGGCCCGTGCTCCTGGCGGGCTGTCCTCACTTTGCTGGCGTGACCGGCCTTTCTGGCTGACCCGCCGGAAGCTTGTGTACCTCATCTACGTGGAGGACTACGCACCCTAGCGGGTGATGCGGCAGTTCGGGCTACGGCAGCCGGTTCCTGTACCAGTCGGACCATCGCTTCCGCGGCACGTGCACGGGTGAGTGATCGTTTCTGCTAAATATGTACATACTTACTACTGCATTCGCAAGTATCTCACATTACGTAATGGTTCTATACGCAGGCACAGCGCGAAGGGAGTGAAAAGAGGCACGGACTGGTCGTCGAGGATGCAGCCCTGGGTCGAGCAGTGGGTGGGTGCGCTCGACGACCGCGTGGAGGAGGACCGCCCCTACGACAGCAGGGAGTACGCGGAGTACCTGCGCTGGTACCAGTCGCGGACCCATACCAGGCTCGTATATGTGGTAGACCCGCCTGCCACACACGTCGCCGCTCCGACGGACACGTACCCCGCGCAATTCGCGCGCGACGCTCACATCGCGGTACGTTACATGTCATTTCAAAGATTCCCAAATGGTAATGTCGTTTCGATGATCGACCATTTCATGTCTTTGTGTCCAGGCTGACGTCGGTTCTGCCCTATGGGCCGACTCCGGCGCACTACTGGAGAGGGTCGCCACTGGTGCGCAGCTGACCCATGAGGAGGGCGTCAGCTTTGCGCGTCGGATGCACGAGGGGTGTAGACGTATTGTTAGCCTACTGTCCTGCACGAGGCTACCGGCGGTCTCCATGCCCACCGCTCCGACTGCTCGTCCACCAGTGCCACCCCGACCAGCGTGGCACTACTCCGGTGCACCTACGTGGACACGTCCTCCACCACCTCACCCGGAGCAGCCAGGGGGGTCAGCCTGGGCAGGGCCTCCTACACCGGTTCACTTCACGCCTCCTACGCACACCCCTGTCTTTCCCACCTCGATGGCGCCAGCTACGGGTACGCAGAGGGTCTTATATCGTGTTTATCCGAAGACGACATGCAACGAACTAAAGATATTAATATTGCAGGTACTTACCAGCAGCACGGCGTCTCCCCAGGCCAGGACGAAGTGGACCAGTTTTTCGCGGAGTGGCCCGGGCAGTTCTCCGACGCAGCACCGGAGGTTCTCTCTGGCAGTGTCCTCCCCGATGCACCGGAGGGCACACAGCCAGAGGTGCAGCTGACTCCACCAGCGTAGGGGCGGGATAGACACCCTCCTGCTCGTTTTACTTTTTCGGATCGTCCTAACCCGTTGCACCGGAGGAGGGCCAAGCGAGGCCGTATGGGAGGACGCGGGCGCGGTGACGGGGCACACCAGGGTGGCGACTGAGGCGTGCTGCAGATGCTATATATGTTATACATGTAATGACAAAACATGCCGCATGTTACTCACAGTTATATTATGAAGTTTATTTAAATTTACATAAGTCTATCATCTCTTCTCCGCACATAAACTATCTCACTTAACAGTGTATGTATCGATCGTTCTCTACTCAATCTTTCATAAAAAAAAATTTAAAAAACTTTTTACGCGCCTACAATATACAATGAACATAAACTTTTATTACAACTTCACCGTATTATTTACCAGTTCAACATTACAAAATTCACAAAATCTAAAACAATCACGGGGGCTACATGTAGTCGCCTAACGGGATGGCGACTGCATGCTAGTCGCCTAACGGAAAGGCGACTGCATGTAAGTCGCCGTACGGAGGAGCGACTGGATGCAGTCGCTCTACTGTGTAGTGACACAAATTTTGTCGCTTAATGGTTGGGCGAAAGGCTTCAGTCGCCCAACCATTAGGCGACTGGAGCCTATTTTGTAAAAAAATTTCCTGCGGGTATATTTATGTAATTTCGAATAAAAAAAGGATTATCCGTACAAAAAACTCTCCCTATGGGTGTGTTTGGTTACCTGAATATGGATGGCCTGATACCAGCTGGACCGTATTTTGCAAAAAAATCGGATGTTTGGTTGGATGAATGTACTGTAGCATCCGGGATCCGCTCGTCCAGCATACGGTCTCATCCGGGACCCCCAGTGAACGCCATTTCGACCGTAGCTGGCGGTCCAGGACGGAGAGAGTCGAGCAAGTGCGGGCTAGGGTTACCTCTCGCGCGTGGAGCTGGGATTAGGCAGCAGGTGATCTCCCTCTCCCTCTCCTCCCTCCTCCGGATCCGGCGAAGTCCTTCGGGAGGCGGTGGCAAGCGGCGGACGCGGGCGAGGCGCCGCCGGCCGTTGCCCCGGCGGCGGCTCGTGGAGGCGACACGCGGGGGTTCCCCCTCGGCCGGATCCGGGCCCGGTGGCCTCGGCAGTCGTGGTTGGAGTCGCCGCCGCTCCCGCAGTGCCGGCTCTCCCCACGCCGCCGCTCCTGCGGTGCCTCCGCTGCCGCCACCCGCGGCGCCGGCTCTCCCCGCGCCGCCGCTGCCGCCACCCGCGCGAGAGGCCAGGGCGGCGCCGGGGCGAGGAGAATCGGAAGGGGAGAGAGAGAGCAGGGGAAACGAGAGAAGAAGCGGAGGCAGTGAGGCGTCGGCGGAAGGGATAACGGGAGAAAGGCGGAAATAAAAGAAAAACAGGAAAGAAAAGTGGAGAAAGAGAGTAGAGAGAAGAGAAGTGTGTTTAATAAAAATATCATTCTTTTCATATTGTAAAGAAATTACTATTAAGAATAACTTAGTTTGTGCAAAAAAAAAAATGAAAAAAACATGTGAAGGGGGTAATCACACCACCTCTCACATTCGGGGGTCACTATACCCCATTATACAGCCAACCAAACACCTTCTCAGCTTACTGTATCCGCTCATACAGCCTCATATACAGCCTACCAATCACAAACTCATTCAACCTGTATCCACAGATACATCGAACCAAACACTCTTCTTTTTCAAAATATGGCCCTCCTCATCCAGCTTCCCCTCATCCAGGATATACGATTCCTATATTATGGGCATAACTATCAAAAAGCCTTGTTCCAAATGAAAATTGGTGGTACATGGGTTGTAGATCCTGCAAGGGAACAGTGTATCCAATTCATAACAAATACAACTGGCCACGATGTCTACTAATCACAGCAAAGCCAAAGTAATTTCGCATCTATAAGATAATATTCTTTATAAAATAGCATGGACCCCTGTAATATATATTTCATGGTCATGCATTTCCAAATCGCTACATTTCAGATGTAAGATAGCTGTTCTTGGCGTGGATCCTTCAATCATTGCAAAAGACGATGCGCCTGTGGCTGAATTCGTCTCCTTTGGCGATATGGCCGAACAATTAGTTGTGCTCACTTTAGCTTTGACAGCAGTTGCTGCAGGTGTCAAAGGATTCATACCCCCAGAAATAACAAGGTTGTATGGCTGCCGCTATAATCTGAGTCCATGGTGGCTCACGTGGATCATTACAGAGGGTCAAAACCTCATTTCAGGTTGACTCGATGACGCCGCTTCTCCTTGAACCTATTGCGCCGCCTGCTCCTGCTGGCCGTCATAAGCTGCTGAAACGTATGTAGTCTATTACTGAGCACACTGGTAGTTCTTCTGCTCCACTCATTGACAGCCAACCTGCTTCACTTGAAAAACACCAAGGTCCTGCTTCAGAAAGTGGACATATTGCAATTACCTCCAAGCATGACGGCAAGTAATAGACATATATTATCTACTTCATACTTCTTTAACAAAACCTAAAATGAATATCTCATGTTTTAGCTCATATATAGTGCCACAAAAATATTGCTTTCAGGTCAACGGCAATGAAAAGGCTCAATATGGATGCCTCAGCCCAAACTACATCCGACAGGTCTTATCTGTAACCGTGTATCTTTTCTGTTCTTTTGATTGACAAAATCAATTCTTCGCTATGGTAATTTCCTTCTTTTGTTCCTATTATAGGCATGAATGTTAAATCTATCGCCCATGTGAAGTATTTTACCGTATAGCATACTGCAGACCGCATACCTTATCACATATATGCGAAGTGGCCAGTATTTTGGATAAGCATCGACTTGCTTTTACGCATGGGCATGGAAATGCAGCTTGCCAAATTAAGCAACACAGTCACCAGTGAATGGTGGCCTAATCTATGCGCTTAAGACTTATTGAAAAGCCCCAAAATTTCAAAATCCAAAAATTTGTGAATTTTTGCCGGTTTTTGGGTGAATTTTGGAAACTTTCCTTTTCGGGAAAGTCTCCCTTTTTCCGCTTTCCCTTTTCGGCTGGGCGTTTCCTCTTCTCTCCGGCGCCCCCGCTCTTTTCCGCCTTCTCCGCTCCCCAGCTTCCTCCCGCGCGGACGCCTCCTCCTCCCTCCGTTGGCGCCCGCTCCCTCCCCGCTTTCCCCGCGCACGCGCGTCGCGCCTGCGCCCGCTCCCGCACCGCCTCCTCGCGCGCGCATGGACAGCGCCGCCCCACGGATCCCCTCATCGCGCCCGCGCTGCCCCGACCGCCACGGTCCAAAACCGTGGGCGCTCCCGCGCCACGCGTCGCCGCTCCTCTGCGCCTGGCCCCGCATGGCAGCGGCCGCCCTCCCCTCTCCCGTGCGCGGACGCCCTCCGCCCCAGCTCCCCGCCGCGCTGTCCCGACCGCCGCAGAACCTCCGCGCCACGCGGCGCCACTTCTCTGCGCACGTCCCCACCTGGCAGCCCCCGCCTTCCCTTCTCCCGCGCGCGGACGCCTCCCTCCCCATGCCGCAGCTCCACCTGCTCCTGTGCTGTCCCGTCGCCATAATCGCCACGCAGCGCCCGGTCACCGCCCGTCTCGCGGAGGAGACGCTCCCCCGACCTGCTCCCATCATTCCCTGTTGACCCCGGAGCTCACCGTTGCCTTCACCCCGAAGGAGCCCCTCCCTCCGCCCGGGTACAAATACCCTACCTCGGCTCCCTCCCTCTCCTTTGCCTCCCGAGCGTCCCCAGCACCCTCTTCCACCTCCTACCACTCCCGAGCTCCTCCTCGAGCTGTTGATTGAGCTCCCGTCGCCCCTGGCGCCACCGCCGGTCTCCCCTGCGCCGGTCACCCCCGGGAGCCAATCTCCCCCTTTCCTCCTTCTTTCTTCAATTGCATTCGGCCAAAGCATCTCCTCGGTGTACTGATCACGTTGGTGGACTTGTTTGGACAGGTGCCTGCCCGAGGAGCTCCAGCCCCGTTGCCCACCGCCGGCCGCAACCACCTCTCCGTGGCCAGCACGCTCTGAAGCTCCTCGACTCGCACCACCACCGCCAATGTGAGCTCCCAACTCCCCAGATGGTGTAGCCGGGGCCGATTGAGCCATCTCGCCGTCGGCGACCTCCCTCGCCACCGCAAGCTCGAAACTCCCCCTTCTGTCCCCCGCTCTCTCCGCTATTCCTCTCGCCTCCTCAGTGCCCAAAATGGGTTCCTCATGTCTAGACGCACCCGATGGAGCCCTTCCCGACTGTTGGGGACCAACGCCGTCGCCGGAGCACGGTGGCTCCGCCTCTCCAGCCCCTCTGTCGCTCGCGCGCGGCTGGAGGAAGACGACGACGACGTGGCCTCTTCCCCGCCGACCGATTCCACCTCCACCTTCTAACGTCAGCCGTCGGATCTCCCGTACCGTTTCGCCCACCCCGTTTCATCGCAACCGTCCGATCTTCGTCCACTCCATCCGAGCCTCCAGTCCGCTCCGCATCCCTGCCGCTCGCTCCGCCCACGCGTCGGTCATCCGGACCGCGCGGGCGCGCGCTGGCTGGGCCGCCTCCCCTCGGCCCGTTTCTCTCCCGCGCGAGAGCGCGCGCGCGCTGGGCCGCGCTGGCCGCTGGCCACGCGGGCCGTCCGTTGGGCCGAGCCACTGTAGCCATAAGGCCGGCTCGACACTGTTCACACTAAATTCCAGTGATTTGTTAATTTCTATAATCCCAGAAAATCCAAATAAATCCTAGAAAATCACAGAAAATCCCAAAAATTCCCAAATTTCACCACTTTGCTCCAAATAATATTCCAGACCCATTGGTGACCTCCATTTCCACAGAATCCTCCCAAATAAATTCCTAAAAATCCATTTGGGGTGTTTATGCAATTTACTCCTTTTTAAATAGATTATTTTCCCTCGCTTGATTAGTCTCAAGCTGGATTTAATTCTGTTTTGTATGTTTGCGCTAGTGTCGGAGTCGCCGGAAGTTCAGTTGCAGCCCCAGGAACCAGGAGGTTCTTCGTTCGAGCTAGCGGAAATCATTCGGATTGACGGCAAGTCCCAAATCCTTTGATCATATTGCAACCCATGTGATTTAATTATGTTAATATGCTATTTGCATTATGCTAGTTGTGAAATGTTAGTTCGAAAATAAAATAAAATGTTTAGAATGACCTATTATGTAGTTAATCCTACCACCGTTAAATGCCATGTTTAATTTGTTGCCATGCCTTTGTAACCCTAGAATTAATTACTTGGTAATCTAGATAATTGTAGGATATTATTATTATCATGCAAAATGTTACACTGATAAGGTTGTGGCTGTGGGCCAATAGAATTCGGAAAACCCGACTCTAAGGTAGGGTGGTATGGGACACCGTATCTTAGAGCGGAGAGTGCCGGCGTGCACAAGGTAGGGTAAGGAGTGGGGAGCCGCAAGACGGTCTTCGCCCATCTTTACCCTAGAGTTTGGAGTAGGGTAAGGGTGAGTGGGAAATCGCGAGACGGTCTACGCCCACCGCTTACCTTAGTTTGGGTCGCGAGCCTGGCGAGGTTGCGGACCATGTGAAAATATAAGGACTGAAACCCTTATGCTGAGCAAATGTCATAGAACCCGCTCAAACCACAGGAGTTGACTTGTCAACACTTGTCTAGTAGCTGCTCAACTCGATTGAAACTCTACAGGAGGTTTAGCAGTGAGGTTAGGCAAGCTGTGTTTGGGTGCCTAACAACGGTAGAGTTCACTCGAAGCGGACACCGTCTTATCTTGTGTGTGTGTGTGTTTGTGTGTGTGTGTGCGTGTGAGAGCCAGACCCGAGTGAATTCTACCGGGTAGAGCCTATATAAAGAGTTGAGCAGTGAAACGACCTGGCTTTCTTAACTCTTTAGCGGGAGTTAAGGGATCGTGTGGGTAAAGCTGAGCAAACTCTGCAGAGTCAAATAAATGGTATTCGAATACGCCGTGCTCCCGGTTATTGGAGCTGTGTCACTTGGGTGATTCCAGCAGCAAAGCTTAAGTAGTTTTGTACATGCTTTAACTTGTTTAGGTTGGTTAATGAACTCTTGTGGAAAACCCCTGAGATCCTAAGAAGTAAGTTTTGAGTCCATCTTATTAAAATGATTGCAAATAAAACTGCATCCACTCAAAGATAATAAACCAAATATATTCCCTTCCTTGAAGTTCCGTGCATGTAGTAAGTTAAGATCCCTTTGGGATTTGCTGAGCCGGTTGATTGGCTCACGGCTTGCTAAATCTAATCTTTAGAGGATCAAGACGAAGGAGAAGGTCTCCCCGTTGAAGAAGTCCCGGAGGATCTTTTCTTCGACGAGGACCCTTGGCTGTAGGTCTCGGCCGCGCTCAAGCGGATTCTGGAAGTCTTTTGTAATGTAGTTACCCTTTGGGCTTGTACGCCCCGCTGTGAAAACCCTGGATGTTAATCCTTATGTCAAATATATGCTGGACTTTTGTTGTAAGCATGCAATGGTATACTCTTGCGCGACGTTCCATAACTGTTCATGCGTGAATAGTTGCGGAATGCCGTGTCCGTACGCGCCCCTGAAAACGGGGGCGTTACACTTATGGACACTACCGTGTACAGGCAGTTTATTTTGCTTATATATAATGATGTCTATCGTGTAATCAAGTTAAGAATCGATGTGCCAACAATCCATTGGCATCAACCGAACTATTGTTCGCGCTACCTATAAATCATATAGAACAATACGGCACTATGAATGCGTAATATATGGACTAATCTGTGTATCAAACCACCACTATTTTGATGCAATCATATCATGTCTGCCTATCAATGTTTAGTTGTTTACCCTGCTATGCCAAAGTGCGAAAAGCAGGAAATACGACATAGCAGGCTAAACAAATGTCTTTAGCTTCTGGATTTTTTCCTTTGATTTATTTAAACTAGAAGCCATTTGAAACGTGTCGGGTTCTAATTTTATTTTATTTTTGCTTTTGTGCTTGTTCTTTTTTTTCATCTTATTCCTTTGCATTATCCTTGATGATATGATCTTTTTTCTCCAATTTTTCTTATTTTTAATTGAATGATTCAGAAAAACTAATAGCCGCTACAGTATAATTTTAGTCAAAAGCCAATAACTAGAGCTAGAAGCTTAAGGTAAGGTCCTTGGAGCAAGACATTTGGTTTATTCATAGCTTAAAATAGAAAAATGACCAATAGAAAGATCAGGTATGATTCTTACTAATTTAGTACACGAATGGGTTCTTCACTACTACGAAATACTATGGGCCTGTTCTTAACGGTTTCTAAAAACGGCTTTTGGTTTTTGCTACAGTACGTAATTTTCAAATGGAGTATTTTCTCAAGACACGTTAAAAGCCCAACATTAGTATCAACCAAAATCGCAAGTGAGTATCCCTCTCTCTATAATCTCTATCGCAAATAGCTAAAATTCAAAAATTTCAGTCAAAAGTCATAAGCCGCAGCCATATCAAACAGGTCCTATATGGGCCGCATACCTCCCGATAGATGTTAGGCCTGTGTGTTCTAAGCAAAATTTCCTCAAGAAAGAAGTAAATACCATTCAAAACAAACCACCCAAACAAGCAACAACATGCCAGAACCCAGAGAAGGTGGCCCAACCACCTCGCCCAACACCCAAACCGGATTAGTACTCTCTGCAATTAAGCATCAGTACTATAATACTGTATGTCTACCACCTAACAGCACACCGTGCTATGTCAGATAAACGATTGGCACCGAAACCTTCGTGTTCCATTCCTATCTAAGGACAAGACCACGTAATCCTATCATACCACGCACCTTACGTACTCTCCAAAAAAATTGCCGCATTGCATGTACAGGCGCGGCCTAGCGCGGTGTGCTATCTAGTAGTACTAATAGTAACAATAAAAAAAACCCTTTTTTCATGGTACTCGAGCCCTTGTGGTTCTACAAGTCTAGACAGCGATTCACATGCGATCCGTCGGGGAGAGTTTAATCGAGAAAATTTTACTAAGCACCAAAATTTTTCTAAAATGAGGGCTTAGTTAGGCCTAGGGGTGGGGGTGGGCCGGTCTGCTCCAATAGATCACCCCGATCCAAAGCCGAGTTGCGGATAGATGGATCAGAGATGCGGCCCAAACAAGAAAGGGAACAAAAGGGTCGAGAACCTATTGCCTCTTGGGCTCGAGTGGACGCCTCAGCGAGGGCCTCGGCCCTGCGCCCTCGCCGCCGCTCTCCCTCTCGCCAACGCGCCGCGGCCGCTCGCCTCCTCGATGCCCCACCCCTCGGCGAGGCCGCGTCCATCCCTACCGCCGTCGCCTCCTCGATCGTCCTTAGGAGTGGTTGAAGCAGCGGTGTGGGGGCTCTTGGATGCCTGTACTTAGGTACATTTTAGTTGGCGAGAATAATTACAGCAGAGAGAAATCCCAGGTTATTGCTTAGGAGGCAAGCTTGAGAATGGCAGCAAGAACAACGAGGGTATCCTTCAGTTGATTGCACATTTTCAGGCATTCAACATAAAGCCGATGTCAATTTCAGCTGGCGCTTGGCATACCGCCGTCCTGGGCTGCGATGGACATGTATTTACCTGGGGATGGGGGTACCAAAGGCTGTTTGGGACATGGAGATGATGAAGAATGCATGGCCCTCCCCACTGCAGTGGAACGCTTGAGCAATGTGAAGGCTGTGCATGTTTCAGCCGGCGAAGACACCACCTTTGTCGTCGCAGATAATGGGGATGTCTACTCCTTCGGATCGGGGGAATCCCTTAATCTAGGATTTTAGGTTCGATCATTCTCTCTAAGATGCTTTTGATCCTTGAACTACTGAATTTATCGTTTTATTGCTCTTGGTTTCAGGAGTTCGACACGATGAATGACTTTGTCCCAAGCCCCAAGTTAGTCACTTCACTTACCGGGCTAAACGAGAAGGTTGTGCAGATTCACCTATCGTTAGCGGGTGGAAAACGGTAACGAATAATTCGTTTTATCCGATATTCGTATGTGAGAAAATATAAATGTGGTAAGCAAAATCCGTATTCCAAAATGTTCGTATTCATATTCGAGAATATTCATATTCGCATTCGTATTCGAGAATATTCGTATCCGTATTCGTATTTGAGACTATTCGATTCGTATTCGATCAATTTCTAGATCCCATGAAAAATCTGTACGAATTTTGTGATTCAAAATTTAAATTTAGGCTTTTTAAAACTGGTAACCGGTGAAAAATCAGCAAAACCGCTAGGAATCCGTTTTATCCGATATTCGTATCCGAGAAAATCCGTATTCGTATTCGAGAATATTTGTATTTGTATTTGAGAATATTCAAATTCGTATTCATATTTGTTTTAAAAATATAGATTTGTATTTGAGACTATTCGACCGTATCCGAACCGTTTCCACCCCTACCTATCGTACCAGAAACATGCTTGTGTATTCTGTGTATTAACAATGAAAAAAAAGGAAAAAGGGTCGATCCATATGAACGGTTGGGCCATTGGTTCCATTCCATCCATATGAGATGGATCAACCCGTTGCCCTTAGGAATTTACTTGGTCCACAAGGGTTAGGGCCCGAACCACTCTCATCCCTAGTTAGATCTATCTAGGGTCAAATGAGGAGGAGCTCGTGGCCATGTGCCCAAGCATCTGATCCGCGTCTCGCAGGCCGTGCCGTATCGCTAAACAAGTGTTCTTTTTTGGAGCCACTAAACAAGTGTGTTCTTGATTCTTGAACACCGATTCGGCACCTTAGAATAACAAGTTCCTTGCGTGAATTGCGTGTACTTACTGGTTATTATTTTGGACTAATATTGGTTGTTTAATTGGTTTTTGCCCTTTTGAGGATGGGGGACAATTGCTGTCAAATAAAACATTATTAAAATAATTGGCAAGTGTGTGTGTCAGCTGGGTTACTGTAGTTTACCGCAAGAAAATTAGTTCAGCTTTCTTTTATAACAAGAGATTAGATCAAATACATGCTTCATGTGAGTTACTTACAAACATCTTAATTCTTAGCTCATCTACTTCATCAAGGAGTGTGTGCTCGATCCTTTTATCCTAAGCATCTTTCAGCTTAGTTACACCATATAACCGTTCAAAGTTCGGCATCTTTCAGGCTAGCTACGGCCATGCTCTTTTGGGCTTTTTGGGTAGCTTTTAGCTTTAGCTTATTTGGAATCTGAAACTAATGGAACGGTTTCTCCAAACGGTTTCTCGAAGCCGTTTTTTCAGACGACTTCCCGAGTCCATTTGCGTCGGCGTTTTCGCCTAAAAAAACATAGCCAAAAGTCATCAACTATACTTAAAAAATATTAGCTGTAGTCTAAAAAAATAAGGCGCATCATAACAATTACTGTTTTGCCTACCTTATTTTCCCTCTTTAGATTAGCGGTACGCTTTTTTCCCTGCCTGTATGATCCTCTTTGTCATAGTTGCATCTCTGAAGTCTCTGGTACAGGTCTGCTTATTTCGGCTTGAGCTTTTGGTTTATTTTTTTTTACTATTTCTAAATTTCGTCTTTTCTGGCTTTTTGGCTTTTTTGAGTTTTTTTACTGGTTCTTTTTTTTCCCAATATTCGTTTGCATTGTTCGTGATGTGCTAATATGTTTTTCTATTTTTAATTTAGTTACGCCAAATAAACTACTATCAACTATAGTGTAATTTTAGTTAGTTACATTACATTTTTAGCTATAAATCAGTTTATTTTAGTCCAATTGAGCGGCACCAGTCTAACGGGACAATGAAAGCTTACCATCCGGAAATTTCCAACATTTAATGTGAATCTATCGTCTGTTTACCTTTCAGACATGCCATTTTAACGGCAGCCGACATTACCATCTAGTAATAAAATGGCTAATGACCTCGTAACAACCAAACCTCCCACGTGAGACACTGGCTTCAAGTTGAAGCGAGTTGGATGTCAAAGTGAACTTGGAATGGGCGCTTATGGAAAGTAAAACATATCAATTCTTTTGGGATTTTGGTTCTATGCCGTCGGTCAAATCTCAAATTATAGAAGTGCCATCGAAATATAGTTGTCAACATGGCACTGGCTTGTCCAAACTTTAAAATTTGCCACTGTTTTTGTGCGAACCTGGCTCAAAATACCACTCTGACACGGTCAAAGGCATTTTGACTGATTCAAAATGACTCTTCTACCCTTTGAAGCACATGCTTCTGTAACTGATTTCTGCTTGAAGAAGCACGAAATGACGAAAGCAATATGAAAGTCGGTTTAGGACAATAAAGCAGGGTTTACATTTCACTCCTTTTGCCTCCATCTCATACACGCATCTCTTATTTACTTTTTCCACCGTTTATTCCTCCTTCTAAAAACCATGTTTTCTAACCACTACTATTTATTTTTAACTAAAAACTATCCGCCGTAGCAAATATAAATAACCCCCAAGCATGCCAATGGTGCGACGCGCACGATGGCCGGTTATCTAGCCGACCTAAACGCCTCTGTGGCGTGCTGGAGTGCGCGCGATGACTTCGGCAAGCCAAGTACTACTGCATCTAAGACTGCAAAAAAGCTTCAAGCTCGCGAGCTACTCGAGTTCGGCTCATTCTAGGCTCGATTCGAGAGCTCGGCTTGAACTTTAAACGAGCAAACTCGAGTTTGATCTCGAGCTCGCGAACTTCACCGAGCCAAACTCGAATAGTTTGTGAGTCTCGATTCGAACTTAAATAGTGATACATATTAACTCTTACTGAGTTTACTCGAGCTTTTCTTATTGTTGAAAATTAGTGTATGTTTGAATTATTTTGACCGTTATCAAGTTTACTAGAGCTGAGCTCGAACTCAAAATTTTCTTATTATTGAAAAATAGTGTATAATAAATTATTTTAATTGTTATTGAGTTTCAACGAGCCGAGCTCGATGCTAGGTTCAGACTCGGACCCTAATTCGAGCTCGGCTCGAGTTTCTAGTAAGGTTGAGTCTAGAAGGCCAAGCTCACTCGAGCTTGGCTCGTTTACAGTCCTAGCTGCATCCACGCTGGGATCTAGAAGTGATGGCTAGCCGTGTGGAGGCAGAAGCAAAATTTGATGGAGGAAGATGGGCCAAGGGTACCTTCGGAATTTGGATGGAAATAGTTCTGACAATAGCATTCCAAAGCAAGTTTTGCGAAACCAACGGCATGTATACAATTAGGCAAATTCGATGACCAATAGCATAGAACTAATTTTACCGTTTTTTCTCTGCCCTGAACTGGCCATTAACTTATCTTGCTACATTTGTTAGAGATGTAGTACAGGTGCCCCCCAACTGGCCCATTTGCCCATGTTACCAAAAAAATAGTATTTCCCGCCAAAATGTCGCTGCACAGTACAGAGAAACGAATCTTTTCTGAAATGTTCCATTGTGACACCGACAAGTTGGCCTCACCATTCGAGTTTAGAAGATCCAACACGCAGTAATACATATCGTATCCCTGTAAAAATTTTCGCTAAGAAAAATGAGATTCGTTCGCACACGTAGCACTTCCTTGCCACGACTTCCGATGCAACTCATCCCGACGTACGCTTATATATGCTACGTCCGCGGCTTCCTCCTACCATCCTAGCAGCCCTCCCAATATCTGTGCACCTGCAAATTCGAGTGTTGAGCTAGCAAAGCCCTGCTTGCTTAGCACTGTAAGTATGTAGATAAAATGATAAACCCCTAGCTAGATCTATCTAAACCTTGTACTTAATCTCCTTTTAATTCTTGGTTGCCTCTACTAAGCCACACGTTGGCTCGTTGCTTCTTTTCAGGAGGATTCTTAATTCTATACATGGAGTTGCTAGGCTTGCTAGTTCTTGCCGTCGCCGCAGTGGTCGAGCTCGCCGGTGCTGACTCCGGCTGGAGCAGCGCCCGTGCGACGTTCTACGGCGGCAACGACGCCTCAGGAACAATGGGTAAGCACACCACTAAGAATGTTTAATTAAAACGTTAATTACTGCATGTTAGCTAATCTTTGCGATGTGATGTACGTGTGCAGGAGGAGCGTGCGGGTACGGCAACCTGTACAGCGCTGGGTACGGGACGAACACGGGGGCGCTGAGCACGGCGTTGTTCAACAACGGAAAGAGCTGCGGCGCGTGTTTCGAGGTCCGGTGCGCCGGCGGGGGCAGTTGCCTGCCGGGCTCCGCCATCGTGACGGCCACCAACTTGTGCCCGCCTAACTACGCGCTCCCCAACGACGACGGCGGGTGGTGCAACCCGCCGCAGCCGCACTTCGACCTCGCCGAGCCCGCGTTCACACAGATCGCCCAGGCCCGCGCCGGCGTCGTGCACGTCCAGTACAGGCGCGTGGCGTGCGCCAAGAAGGGCGGCATCCGGTTCACCATCACCGGCCACTCCTACTTCAATCTGGTGCTCGTCAGCAACGTCGGCGGCGCCGGCGACGTGACGGCGGTGTCTGTGAAGGGGTCGCGGACAGGATGGCTGTCCATGAGCCACAACTGGGGCGCCAACTGGCAGAACGGCGCCCTGCTCGACGGCCAGCCGCTGTCGTTCCAGCTCACCGCCAGCGACGGCCGCACCATCACGTCCACCAACGCCGCGCCCGCTGGCTGGACATTCGGCCAGACCTACACCGGTGGCCAGTTCTAGCCGGCCGGCCGCTAGCGGCAGATCCGATCAGTACGTAGGTCGCGTGCCACACCGGAGGATGGCTCTGTTTTGATGTGGCTCTCCTGGGAGTGGCAACAAGTCTACGCTGTCGTGGTGTTGTTACGCACTTTTGTGTAACCGTTTTTGCTCCTGCAAGGCGTGCTCACATTCGCCGGCCGCCCAAGAGGCGGCTCAGGGCGTTTTTTCGTTTGGTAGGCGTACTTTGCAGGGGTCGATGCTTTGGTTTGAGCTCCGAAATTAAGTAATGGCTGGCTGTGGTGACGAGCACAAATAATGGCTGGTCACCCGCCCATGGGATCAAACCAATGGTAGTGTATCTTTGCATGCTTGAATTAATGGAATGTGTTCGGGTGTTTGCGAGGATGCTGATGCGAACTTAGTTGATCTTGTCATATCTCGTTATTTCGATCTAGGGGGTGGGGTGGGGGGCATGCCCCCGAATAAAACTTACAATTACCTATGTATCACTTTTTTTTAAAGATTCCTGTGAAAACTGCAAGTCGGAAACGCGAACAAGGATTCGAGTCGCACGTAACGAAATCATTAGCAAGATGAGGAGTCTCGTCTCTAAGGCCCTGATCAACTCGGTTTCGGCTTCATGCTTCTGACTTATTTTTCACTATTTATAAGTTTCGTCTTTTTCTGAACTTTTGGCTTTTTGTTGAGCTTTTTTGCCAGTTCTTTTTTCCTCGTATTTGTTTGTATTATACGTAATGGGCTAACATATTTTTTATATTTTTAATTTTTTTTAAATTTAATTATGCTAAATAAGCCTCTGTCAGCTACAGTGTTTTTTTCAGCCAGCTACAGTGTTTTCAGTCATAAGCCATGAGCTTTTCAGCCGAACCGATCACCACCTTAATATGATCTGAAATTATCGCGGGTCAGCATCAATGCAAATAAATTCCTTTGAAACATAAAGGTTACTGCCATAATAAAGAAGTAGATAATTTGTTACAGGCTGTACAATCAAAGTACGTGCCAAGTAGCAAGTGCTCCAAAGTTTCAGACTTAGGCCCCGTTTGGCACGGCTCCACTTCACAAGTGGAGCTATTTTTTTGGCTTCAGCTCCACGAACAGCTCCACCGGTGGAGCTGGAGCTGTTTTGGTAGATTGTTTGGCAAAACAGCTCTACCTGTTTTATCATGCATGGTTGAGAGATGTCAATTGTCCAATATACCCCTGTCTATTTGGCTTGTAGTAACATCAAGAGCTGTATGTTTCTACATGATTTTTCATCCGAGTAAATTTGAATTCAAAAAAAATGAAAATTTAAAATAACACAAAGTATTAGCAACCAATATTTAATGGCGGCGGCGCTCCCTTCACGGTCGAAGACGAGAAGACCGAACAGAGGAACGGGAACGGGAGAATAGAAGAGCCGGTGGCAGATCGCGTAAATTCACGAAAGTACAAGGGCAGTGGCATGCGGGCCTGCGAATGGAGCCGGGTGGAGCTACTTTTTTCAGCTCCATCTCGTACATATCTTTTGTCTCAGCATGTTTTAAGGGACTCCTTGGGTGGAGCTATTTTGTTTTACCCCATTTGGCACAAAACGGCTCCAAACAGCTCCAGGAGCCGGTGGTGGAGCTGTGCCAAACGGGGCCTTAGGGTAGACTGCGAGGGGGTAAAAACGGATCGGCCAATTTTCAATGATTCGGATGAAAACGAATTTAGATAGTCTTAGGATTGGATTTTCTTTGAATAGTTTTGGATCGAAAATGAATACAGATTTTTTTATCGGAAACGAATGCAAATATAGTAGACCTGTTATCCGTCGAATACAAATATAAATATGGATTATATGGATAATACGAAGGCCGGATATTCAAAAGTTCAAATCAATAGCCCAACTAGCCAAGCCAGCCGACCGGCCCATTAGATCAGTCCATCACTCCATGCCTCCATCCTGACCATCCATTAGGGATTAAGGGTTAGTACTACTAGTAATCTCTCTCCCCATAGGACCACAGACCGCAAGCGCCGACCACTTTGGTTCATCATTTCCTCAAGCTGCACTCTAGAAGCATTGAAGTTGCACGGCTCAGGTTAGTCTCGCCTCACCGACGACCATCTCATCGGCCTCCGTTGGCCATCTCACTCGCGTTCGCCGACTCCCGTGTGCCATCTCGCATGGCTCCGTCGACCGCCTCATAGGCCTCTACCGGCTCCCCCTCATAGCCCCAGTGGCCAGTGCCTCCGCCAGGTGCCCTTTGTGGCCACCTCACCAACCAAGCGCAGGGAGGCTAAGGTCGGAGGTGCAGGGGCCAAGGCCGGGATTGGGGCAGGTGGCTGCGGCATCGGAGGCCATGTACCCAGGCTGAACCAAGGGAACAAGAGGAGGGCTCGGCTGGAGAGAGAAGTAAGAGAAAAAGTGGGGAGGAGAGGAAATTTGGGGAAGAAGAAGAGATAAGGGGGCCAGTGAATGAATGGCCAGAGAGCCACTCGCCCGAATTGGAAAGAAAAGTGTTAGGAAACCTGAGCCTAGGCTTGAAGCCTTGGCCCATGGTGGGCATCTCACCACTAGGCTATAAATAGGGAGTGCTATTGGCTATTTTATACACGGCATGAGAAAAAGAAAGTAATAAAGAAAGATTAGGAGTTCTTCCTATCTCTATGCTTCAATAAAGAAAGTGATTGATATGTCTTTTTGCATAGCAGAGGAATCGATCAGACTAGTCACCGGCGACGGTTCATCAACACGTTATCAGCATCAATCGCTCCGGTGAATTGAGAGGTAATTATCAAAGCATTTGTAGATTGAATTGTCTACATCTAGATCGCTTTAAATACCGCAGATTTTACTTCCTAAATTATTTTCTACAGTGCAAATCAGCTCTAATCTACCACGAGCAAACTTGAAATCGCAGGCACAATGTCGATCGGTAGATTACATGAAAGAGTAGATATTGATTGCATTGTAGATTGAAAAAAAACAAGAGAAAAATCTTGCACGGCCGACCTCGTACGGCCGTCGTGCGTGAAGCCGCTGCAGGCCTCGCCTCACGCATCGGCCCTGAAGAGGCTGCTCGGGGCCACCGGTCAACCTCGCCAATGCCTCGGTCTCTGCGTCGTGCACGGCCCCACACAACCGGTCGACCACGCCGATGCCTCGGTCTCTGCGTCGCGCACAGCCCCGCACAACCGGTCGACCATGCTGACTCTTCGGCTTCCCTACACGGCCGGTGCCACCCGAGCCCCCCTCCCCCGCCGCTCGAGGTCATCCGTAGCTTGAGGCTGCCTCCCCCCGAGCCACGCCACCGCTCGAGGCTGTCGCCACCGCCTGGTGCCACCCGAGCCCCGCTGTCGCTGGAGGCCGCCGCCCGGTGCAGCCCGTCTGCCACCCGAGGCCCGCTGCCGCTCGGGACGCCGCCGCCACGAGAAGAGTTGGGGTAGGGGAAACCCTACCCCTCACTCCCTCCCATTTTAAGCCAGTCGAAAATGGGCCGAATGGGCTAAAAGAAAATGGGCCGGAGGCTCGGCCTGGAAGGGGCACAGGTTAATTTGCTAAAAGCTCCCCAAATTCTCAAAATTACATGAGGGACCTCATAATTTTTAGACGGGTCCTGAATTTTGCAGAAAGGCCCTCGAAAAATAAAAAAATTTACATGAAAATTTTCTCTGAATTGAACATTTGCGTATGGGCCCTTGGAAATTGCAGAATTCATTGAAAATTCATATTTTGGCATAAAAGGGCATTGAGAATTCAAATTTTGAATTATTTTAGCATTTTAAGAATATTTAGTACTATCTTTATTATTTTCTATATTTTCTGTATTTACTTACTATTTTGATTAATCATAATTATTTAAATTACCTTTAATCATCGAAATTAACAGTAAAATTTATAGAAAAATACATAGAAAATTCTTGAACATTATTATGAAAAAAATCATTTGTACCATTATCCAATTCATTTACCTGCAGTAAATTTATTCCATGCACATTTACCGGTAGTAAACTTATTTATTTCTTTCATGCACATGTAGATACAGGCATCACGAACCGGGAGTTCGAGGAGCTGGCCTAGTATGGGCAAAAATACTTGACTTGGGCTTTCGATGTCAAGATAGTACTTGAAGCTAAGAAGCTCCGTGCTGCCATTGAGATTGGTGCACCGCAGGATGCCCAACCCACCTCTGAAGAAAATGATTTGGCACTTTCTCAGGCACCATCTCTGTCTCACTCTCAAGAATGACTACATGGCAGAAAAGAGCGCGCTAGTATTATGGACTGCACTCAAGAAGCGGTTTGAGAGGCTAAAGTACACCATCCTTCCTTAGGCAGAGAAAAATGGATCCGACTTTAAAACGGTTGGAGAGTACAATTCTGCTTTGCACAAAATTTGTACCAATCTTCAACTTTGTGGCAAGCAGATCACAGATGAGCAAAAGATTGAGAAGTCCCTATCTACCTTCCACGCCAATGCAGTGTAGTCCGCACACAATTATCGTCAATACGGCTACAAGGAGTATGTTGAATTAATCGATATGATGCAGGTTGCAGAGGCTCAGGACGAAGTTCTCCGCAAGAATTATGTCACATATCCACCTGGGAGCTCCGTTGGCCGTGAAGTCAACGCCGGGAGCTACAAGGTGCGAAAGCCCATAATAAAGAAAAGGGGAAAGAAGGGTAAGGCTGCAGCCCAGAAGGGCAAGTCAGATGCTCCATGTGAGAATAAAGCAAGCCAAAACGGGATGGCAAGCCCTATGGTTAGTAAGACCAATCCTGCTACAAGTGTCGTAAGTGGGGGTACTGGTCGCGGATCTGTAAAGAGCCGCAACATGTCATCGATGCCTTTCAAGCTCAGAAGAAGAAGGATGGCAAAGGGCAACATGAAACCCAGTTTGCATCTATTGAGGTGGAGAGTTCTGAGCAGTTGCCTACGTTGATGGAGGTTGAAACTATCCCGGAAGCAGCACCCCCTTTTGACATTGCAGCTGCCACCACCATGATTTCTTTGGAAGAGCATATCACCCCTGAGAAAATAGCAGCCAAAGTCTCTGATTTCTTAGCAGATTCAGTTTAATGCACAGAATGCATTTAGACTTTAATTGTCATTTATTTCATGTGTAAAAGGAATAAGTTAGAATTTGCATGGATGGTACTCAAACAATTTTATTTTCTCATGATGGTTGGATGATATTGAATAATTCATCCATTTATTCCATTTATAATGGCATGATATGTTCTGATATTGAAGTATTTTATTTATGTGTTGATCTCCTTCTACTATATATTAATAAAATACTTTATATTAGAACACGTGCGGCGCCCTATGGAGGAAGTGTGCTTAGCTGACAACGGCACAATGAATACCATCTTAAGAGAGACAAAATACTTTCAGTCGATTAGTAAGAATGTTTGCAACCTTACAATAGTCTCCGGTAGCGATACTTGTATAATAGGTTCAGAAAGAGCCACAATTATACTTCCAATGAGCACAACTTTGGTTATTCAAGAAGGCTTATTGTGCCCAGAATCGACTAGAACTCTTCTAAGTTTTAAAGATATTTGCGCTAATGGTTTCTATGTTAAGACTGAAGAAGATTATGGTAAGGAATCCCTACTCATTGTAAAGTATGAATTAAATGATAAAAAGAGTATTAGAAAAACTTTCTTCATTAGAAACTGGGCTATACTACACCATCAAGGCACCTGTAGCCTATACCAGTGGCGGACCCAGGATTTGAATCCAGGGTATGCCTAACTAAATAATTATTATCCAATGTGGTATAATCTAATACAAAAATTCGGTAAATGGTTCGGTAAAAAACATAATATATCTAAAAGATCTCATAATACCTTAAATTCAACAAATAAGTTCGAAATTAATGATCCTATTAACTATAGCCCAAATTAATGCAGACCGCAGCGAAAGCATTAATCTTTTCAAACCCACAACAACATGAGGCAGAGGATATAGCATGTATGCAGGAAGTAATGATCCTATTAACCATTTAGCCAGTGGCGGACCGGGAAATTAAATCACTTGCTATGCCATGTTTTGGCTACCAGTGGCATCTGCTTATCCTGCTAAGATGAATACAATGCTATGTTGATAAGTAGTATACAATGCTATGTTGATAAGTAGTGCTACAACACCAAGAGCAGAAATCAAGTATGATCAACCTTCTCTTAAACAAAGAGGAGTTTTGCTCACCCAGTCATTGTTGATTGCTGAAATACAAGACTTTTAAAATGAGAACAACAAGGGAAACAGGTAATTCTAATTAGCGCATAATTTTTTAATGGGCTCAACGATGGGGTTTTGGGCTCCACCTTTAATTTTTCATTCATTCAAAACTAACAAAGCTGCTAACACAAATTACTAGTTTAGTTGAAACCTAGAAGAACAATAATTCACTAGCTTCAGCAATCAGCATAGTAAAGCAACACTTCAGATATATCATGCATGAAGAGAAAGGATGGAACTCACGGAGCAGCAAACTGCAAATCTCATCGGCACTGGCTGCAGGCGGAGAAATGCATTACCCTTAGTTGCATCGGAGAAAGAGAGTGAGTTGGTGTTGATTGCCTGCAATTGAAGGAGCAAAATTATGTAAACTAAGGACTGGGGTGGGGGGTGTTGGAAATCTTAGCATACTATACCAAACATTGTTCTCATGATTATTCTATCCTTCTAACAATGTCTCTACTTAAAGTCTCAAACTCAGTAAACTTCGCAATTTATCGTGATGGGGGATCAACTCGAATTTAACATTCTTATCAGCGCGAAACTTCGCTATAAACATTTAACTAACAAGTAGCAGATCATGAAGTGAATCGGTTATCGGTGGTAACTAATTTACACGCAGTAAATCTAGCAGGTAAAATTGGGAACAAAAAAAACACACACACAGGAGAAGATCAGGTCAAGCATGTTATATCATTCAATCATACATCACATAAGAACAATTTTCGAGCAAACAAACGCGAGCTAGCACCGATGTAAATTGTAAAAGAAACCCACAATTCACCAGGAACCGGCCGACGGCCGCACCACCAACATCCCACCAAATCACCAAAATTCCCCACTTCCCCCCACCTACTGCAGCCGGCCCCCCACAGTTTGGCGGTGGCAGAGGCCGGATGCAGACCGGCGGAGGGAGCCGGGCGGAGGCGGAGGGAGCCGGGTGGAGGCGGAGGCGGAGGGAGCCGGGCGGAGGCCGGAGGCGGAGGCGGATGGGCGCCTGGCGGCCCGCGGCTGGCGGACAGGCGGAGGCGGAGGCAGAGAATCGGGGTCGGGGTCGGGGAGACGGGGACAGGCCGACCGGGTGACTTAGGGCACGGGATTTTTTTGGGCCAAATTACACTATTGCAGGGTAGTCCTGGGCCTATATGGACTACCTGCTGGGCCCGCCCCTGGCCTATACTGCCCTTAAAACAATATTTAGAAGATCTGAACTCTTCTGTCTCTGACATGGCAGATTAGGTCACCCAGATCTTAGGATGATAAGAAATATAATTAACAATTCATAGGGACATAATATTAATGTAAAGAATTTCCCGAATCTTGAAGATTTTGTGTGCCCCACATGTGCCACCGGGAAATTAATTACTATACTGTAACATCCCAAAAAATTAAATTTTGAAAATGGAAGCTTTTGAATTATTTGTACAAAAGTATTCTCTTGAAATTTGGAGTTTTTGTAAGTTCCTGAAAATTTGATTGAGATTTCCAAATTTTGAAGAAAAGATTGAAAAACAAAAATTAGAAGTGTCATAAAGAGAATATGCAAATAAGGGAAACTCAAAATTTTTAAATAGGAATCTAAAAAGATAATCCAGAAAAGGAAGGGAGAAATTTGACTTAAAACATAAAATGTCATTTCTGAAAATAATGGCATGAATAGCAATAGAAGCAAGCAAATGAAATAACAACATATATGCATATATATATACACACATATAGCCTAAATAATAATAATAGAAGCTCTTATTTAATAGTTGAAAAATTGAAGCTTAAATTCTAAATGTTGTGCAAAAATCAGTGATCATAAATGGAAAGCAAAAAGATTTAAATTTGAAATTTGAAAACCCAAGGCCAAGCTTAAACATTTCATCTTCTACCAAACCTGTCACTTCCATGTGGGCCCAGCCCTTTCCTCTCTCCCCTTTTTCCTTCTTTTCCTCTCCCTCTCCCATTTCTTTCTCTCTGACCGTGGGCCACCTCTCCCAACCCTCTGCCCGCGGGCCGCCACCTCCTTTTTCTTTCTTTCTTCCTCCTGATCTTCTCTTTTTCCCCGTGCGCCGCGCCACTGTGCTGTCTTTTCTCCTCTGCTCTGCCCTCCTCTACCATCTGTGCAACGCCGCTCGCCTCCACCCTATGCGCCGCGCCGACGCGTCACCTCGCCTCTGTCCCGTCCCCGAGCCCCGCGCCCTGCACGCCTCCTCGCGCCGAGCTCCACCCGTGAGCTGCCACCGTATCCTGCTCTCCCGCGTCGTCGTCCATTTCGCCCCTTATAAGAACGCGCGCGCCCTCTCCAGTTCCTCATCACACCTCTGAAACCCCTCCCCTGCGGCGAATTGCCCTCCCGTGCAGCATAGAGTGCCGACCGCCTCCTTCTTCTTCACCTCCGGCCATCGGGAGGCCGGCCGCTTGGGGCCATCCCCGGCCGATTCCGCCGCCATGAAGCCTCTCTGTGGCGCCACAAACCCACCCCCGCCGTCTGCAACTTCTCCCCACCTTTTGTTTTAAATTTTTGTAGCTCTTTAAATCAATAAAAATCAAGATAAATTTAGGGGTAATCTAGAAAAGCTAATAACAACTAAATATAGAGACTTTCTAAGTAAATGTATACATAAGCATCTATATGCATATATAAATAAGTGGTTAGAAAAATGCGGATAGCATGTATGCAGCACACTAGTAAATACAGCATTATGATTCTTGCGTTCACCGTAGACCCTATTAAAAATATATACATGTGACACTATCATTAGGACACTGCCAATCATGAAATCTTGAATGGTAGCTTCAATTAATAGTGATAATAGAATGTCATCGGATATAGCAGGCTCGAGTTATAAAGGAATAAAATATCGGTATCAGTAGTTTTTAGAGAGCACTCAAATTAAGAGGTCATAATAGTATACAGGTGTTAAAATATAGTAGCCCTAGGTCATCGAATACTAGAATAATCTCATAGACCTATAAATACTCTAAAATAAACATTTAGCCATTAACACGAGTAAGTAGGGTCACATAAAATGATACATACCAAGTTTGCCCAGATAACTAAGTTTAGAGATGAAGATAAGCCTAATAGTAGCTAAGATAAATGTAAGATAATAAAAGTGACTTTAATCAATCATAATATTAGTTTTAAATGAATAGTGATACTGAACATAAATTTATATAACAAGCTACTACTAGATTCCAACCCTTTAGCCACGAAACGCATCGCAACGACACTAAATTAGTTGCAATAGGTATGTGCTATTGCAACGTTTTGCCAAAATTGTGGCGATATGTGCACAGTATTGCCTCTAAAATATTGCGTTGCGATAGTCATTGAATTCGTTGTAATAAGGTGGCTTTATCGCCACCATTTAAAAATGGTTGTGAGTAATATGACTTTATTGCCACGGTTGTCTTGCGTTGTGATAATATTGATATTCGTGGCAATAGTTAGGAGGTATTGCCACCTTATAGAAGTTCGTTGCGAGTGGGTGACAATATTGCCACAATTTTATTGCGTTGTCATAGTCATCAATTGCGTTGCATAAGGTTCCTATACAATGCGTATGAAATGAGTTTGTATTGCCACGAAATAAATTTGTTGCTATACATGATGATTGTTCGTGGCAATAATCCGTTATTGCAACGCCTTGTTTTGGTGGGCCTAACTGCTCAACGCAAGGGCCGAATTGGTGTGAAGAAATTATATTATCTATAGTTATTAATTTCTAGAGGAGATAAAAAAATTGAAAAGTGACAACTAAAACGCAGTGGAGGAGGTCTCACTTGACAAAACAGGAAGGGATAAAAAATTAGAATAGAAAAAATAAAAACAAAAACTATGGGGTGTGGAGAAATCGAACCAGCAACCTCCTAGCTCGGAGGCCAAGGCGTTTACCTGTAACATCCCAATTAGGGAGCTAGTGTAAATTCAAAAAAATCTTAAAAACCTTTTAATCGTTTTTCCTGTGTCTCAAAAATTTTGGCGATATTTGAATGTCTCGATTTGATTTCCTGTCAAAAGCCCGGTTAATAAAAATCAAAATCTTGGAATCAAGAACCAAGTTTGAAAATCAAACGGAGAAAAATCCAAATCTTCTTGGAAGACTTAATTTTAAGTTTGAATCACAATCTGGAGATTCAAAGCCAGGATTGGAAATTTAAAATTAGTATGAAATCTATTCCATCCAATTTGTATATCTGGGAATTCACATTCTGAAATTCAAGATTTATTTCTCCAAGACTTGTCAATCCTAAAATTAAATTGTTGAATCCAAAATCTTGAACCAAGTCTCCAAATTCAAAATCTCCTCACAAAAAAAACAAATCTGAATCTCCAAAATTTCGAAATCTCAAAAATCCCAAAATTCCTTTTTGGGGGCCCGACCCATTTTTTTTCCCAGCCCGTCGGCCACTCTTTCCTTTTCTCTGGCCGTTGGCCCACCCAACCGCGGCTGCCTTCTTCCTCCTTCCTGCTTCTTCCTTCCTCCTCTCTCGTCTCCCCGTCACGCCGAGCAGGCCCGCCTCGCGCCACCGCTCTTCTCGCTGGTCAGCCCACCAGCTACAGCCGCCGGTCACCTCGCCTCCGTACGCGCCTCCATGCCCCTACCACCGGCCTACTCCCCGCGCCACTCCCCTACCCGCGCACGGCGCCATGCCGGTAGTACCCGCGCCCATGCCGAAGGACGCCTCGCCATGCCGTGCACTGCTCCCGGGTCTCCGCCAACAGCTCCGCCACAGGGCCCCCTTTCCGCAGCTATAAGAACCTGGTGCCTTCTCCCCATTACCCACCCCCTCCTCCTGAGTCCACTGCTGCCGCCGCCGAGCTCCCTGTGACCGTCTCCGCCGGCGACTGCCGTCATCCCCAACACCAGCGCCCGGTCTCCCCGACGACTCGCCGAGTCCCGACCAAATTCCGGGCTCCTAGAGCTTCTCCAGCAGCCCTGGAAGCCATTCCCGGCGCCGCTTTGGGTCCTCCTCCCCCCCAGCGAGCTGCCCACGGGAGCCACCCGCCGCCGCCCTTGGTCGACGTCGCCAGCTCGCCTCGGTTGCGCTCGGGTCAAGTCAACCGCTCGGGTGAGTTTCTAGCACCCTGTGCATTCTCGTGCGCGCCGTTTCCCCTACCTTTTTCACCTGGCCGCTGCCGCCCTATTCCCCCCCTCATCGCCGGTCGCCAAACGCCGCCGTCGCCTGCTTTGGCATCTCCCCTACCGAAGCCAGCGCCTCCCCCAAGCTTGCTCGTCACCTGGGCTTTCCATTTTGGTGGCCGCCACCGCCTCCCCGACCGCCCTTCGCCGGCGCCACCGCCCCTCCCCCTGGCCGCGTGCCTCCCCTGCGCCTTCCCTGTCTTCTTGTCTCTGCCCTGCTCTATCTCAGTCGCCCGAGTGGCCCTCCTCCCGTGTCACTGTCTAACATGTGGGCCCAGCTAGTAAGTATCTCTAACCACTTGTGTGCAGGTCCCAGTATTCCTTGGTGTATGTCAAAAGAACAACCTTATGAGGTATAAGCTGCAAACAAAATGGGAACAATAATACAAATGAGAAATTTACTTATGAACTCGTAATGAAAAGAATTATAAAATCAAATTGGAAACTTAACTTTGGTTAATGCATTTATATGTCAACCAATATTTATAAGTTAGTCCTCATATGCAAGATTATATGTAGTTAGGAAGCTTGGTAAAAGATTCGTACCCATTTTATCTTGTCTAAGTCCATAACAACTGGGATTGCATCAAAAATAATTAGTGAAATAATCTGAACGAATGTACCATCAAATATAACATTTCAATAGTAGGAAATTGAAGCTACCTTGCTTATGAGTTTAACCCTCAAGAAATCGTTTGCATGCCACATAAAGTAACAAGTGTGGTTGCTCATCTCTAAAACCATGAAAACTCTCTTTTCAAAAATGCTTAACAATATTTGTAGTAAAGACTCTACCATTTATCCTATTATACTAAAACATAAAACTCTAATGGTCGAAAGTAACTAATAATAGAAGGAATACCTTTATCAAGCAAAGTTCTGTCAAATCATAACTCTCCTTTCCCAAAAATCGCAGCCGCTGACTATTTCCAATAATATTGTTAACTAAGCCAAATAATCAAATTAGACTAAAATGGCTAATTCCATACTTTGATTAAACTATTAAGAAGAATGGTTCATTAAGATGGCTATTGTAATCTCATATAAGTATTGCCACATGAAATATCAAGGTTACACCGCGTGTACAAATATACTCATCTTACGTATCCGTATTCTAAAATCATAAAATCATGTTTCCCTAACTACCCCCGATATTCTCTTTTATCTGTCCATAAGCCTTGCCTGGCTCATGGGACTTTCTTGATAAATAGGAAATCGATGCAATCGAGCCTCGCAATTCCCCCAAATCGGCTAGGTTTGGCCACTACCTTTTTCCAGATTGAATAAATGCCTGAAGTTAGTTAATCATTCTGATCCTCATTATCCTAAAATTTTCCCTCACGGTAAAGCTAGTCAGACAAATCATTCTCTTACTCAAACCCAGCTACCGCTGTGTCATGGCGCGCTAATCCGAATTCTCTTTCTATCCCCAAATCGTAATAAGTTGCAATTTAAATTTAATCGGGCATTTGAAGTGTTTGGTTTATTGGTCTTTCTTTTCTTTGCTGCGTATTACAATTTGAAGACTCGACAAGGCGACGGATTCGAACAGTAAGACTGGGTAAAAGCGAAGACTAGGGAATTAGGATCGTTGACTGTGCAGCTTTGAGCAATCAAGGCCGCGGTAAACCAAGCAAGGCAAGTCATCACTTTGATCATATTGATCCTACATTTTATGCAAAACTATGTTCTTTTAAACTATCAACTTGCATGCCTAATTCGTTATGCAAATATATGTCAAAGCTTAAGGTAGCTACATGCCCACTTGATGCTGTATTAAAATTATTATGCCATCCTTTGATACTTGAATCACCTGATCCTTGTCACCATAGATATTAATGATAACTTTACTAGCTATAAGTCATATAAATGACATGCTAGTCTTGTCAAGTCCAGGGCGCTAATTGCCCTGATCATCAATCTTCAAAAACATAAGAACTTGTTTTTGGGACAGTCACGGGATGTACGTGGCTGAATACTTTGTGACTACTTATTTTATGCTTCTCAAAACCCTTAAAACATGTTATACCAGTCTGGGCGGATGGTAAGAGTGGTGGGTGTGGATGTAGCACAAGGATTGTGGTCTGTGGAATGAACCGCCCGGACAAATTAAGGACTTAATCCTGTGATGACCCCTCCGTGTACAACAGTACAACCACAAGCTGGCAAATTGTAGGCTTGGCTGAATAATTTACTAGACTCTCTAGCCATTTCACGGAGAACGTGTGTAGGTGGGTAATAAAAGCCCCCGTGGAATGGGACATCGGATATAGGTGACGTCGCCGAGGCTAGCGTATGGTGGAGAGTGCAGTCCGAGTGCGCTAACCTGTGGTGGACATCCCGCACAACCTATGGAAGCAACCCCATAGGGGTGAGATGCTAGAGAGCGAGGTATTGTAAAGGCCTCGTGGTAGTCTCTCGATCTGCATGGCTAAGGAATCATGTAGAACCATCGGGACGATTACCTCTTGTGGGTAAAGATGTACAGACTCTGCAGAGTATACAACTATTCGAATAGCCGTGCCCACGGTCAAGGGCGGACACGGAAATCTTCCTCGAGTTAGTTCTATTTCAAAAATCTTTGGGGGTGGGACAAAAACCTATCAGAGGGAGGTACTCTGATTTTGGGCTTTTTCCTGGAGGGACGTACTCCAGCGTGGTTGATAATATGGAAGTGGCATAAGGATCAAAAGCTAGCATAGGTGGTTGGAACCATGTAATCGGTGGATGGAACCTACACCGTTATAAATATTGCACAATTTCAAACTCTTTAAAGCATGTTTATAAAATGCCAAGTTATAGGAATTTTAATTATGAGTATTGCAAATGTCGCACTAAGCAAATAAAAGAACCTCAAGCCTCCTTTGACAACCTTGCATCTATTATTATTGCATCCTGTGTGGTGGCTTGCTGAGTATCATCGTACTCATTCTTGCTTAACTGCTATCATTCAGTCAGAAAGGAACTAAAGTCAAGCCCTGCGATGCCTAAAAAGGGTCGACAGAGCTGGAAGATGATGAGGTCATGGACTAGGTCGCGAACCCCAGTTGGCTGCCTGTGGGCAAGTCCCGCGGGTCCCACCTGTGTGAAGTTTCCGCTGCTGCATTTTATCATTTTTGGCCTAACCGGCCCATGAGTAAGTATTACTGTATTATTTACGCTTCCGCATGATATGTTTTCGATATACAGTAATGTATCTGTGAGCACTATCTACTGATCCAGGGAATAGTGCGGTGAATCACAGAGGATCTGGGTTTTGCTAACCCGAGGTCCGACAGAGCTGGTATCAGAGCATATCGACTGTAGGTCGTAACCTTAGTTAGCATGGCCGTTAGCTCTATGACTAGAATTATTTCTTCAAAATCTACCTGCAAAATATAAGTAGTATTACCACTCTTATCTCTCTTAGATGATTCCCTCTCATCTACTTGCTGACCTGGCCATTTTCAGCTCCAAGGCTCTCTTATCCCGAATTAAAACTAACACGTGCCTGAGTTCTCTTCTGAAAATTTCCTTGGGCCAAAATCATAAAACCTATATTGAGTTTTAGTAACAAAAGTTGTTTATCCTTGGAAGTTTAAATTGTCAAAATTATTTGCAAAGCTTATTTCTAAGCTCATTTCAGCAAACCTAAGCTTCCAAGGAAAAGTTTCCCAAAAATTTAACCCCCTGCCAATTTATTTTAAAAATTCGCTTGGATTTCTCAGATGTATGTGAAAATCTTGGTGGATTCATGTCAATCGTAAGGGAGAATCAATTGTGTAAGAGTTTGGGTGAAAAATAGGCAAATCAATTTGAATGACTGAATTAGTTACATGGGTGAACCAACTTGATGATCGGATTGATTGAGTGGATGGACCAATTTACATGATTGGATTGGCTAAAATAAGTGGATTGATAGAATTTTGGAAAAGTAGGGAGCATAAGAACAAGTGTTGGTTTGCAGCTTTACTAAACAGTATAGCTCCCGATGAATGTTTACACTGGTGGGATAATGGAGTATAGCTGACTACTGGATGAATTATTGGAAATTATGAGGAAATTAGGAGAAGTAATAATAATCCTTGATTTATAGATTTGAGTAATAACATTACTCTCGGTGGACGTTTATGACAATGAAGTCGCTGGGGAGAAAATTTGCGGACAGTAAGAATGATCACTTGACAAACAGATTATGAGTATACATCAATGGTGGAAAAGGTTATATTATCATACAAATGCTACTGGTGGATTGAAATATTGGAACCATAATATGAGTGGTACTGGTGGATTTAAGATGTAAAAGATGTGAGTGGTATTGGTGGATTTAAAACATGGAGATATTGAAACCATGGTGCAAACAAATACGATTGGATTTAAAGGTAAAGATTTTTGGAGTGATGTGTAGGTAAATAGTTGAATGGGATGGTGGAATGATGAACCCAAGACTGGATCTATGATTCATATAGGAAAGTGAGATCCATTTGAGGAATAGGTAACTCTGATTTGGTGAATGAAACCATAGAGGATATCTTGGAAGTTATATGCACGGTGGATCAGATAAATGATAACACTCACTGTTTGGAGTATTAGACAGTAGTCGTGCTGAGACTAATTACTAAAGGGAGTTACTTTTAGATTCAATAAAGTATATGCACGATTAACAAGGCCTTGAATTAATGGCCTACGAATAGAAATATTATGGGAATAGAATTAGTCCATTGGATTTGTGATATTGGAGGATGCTAAGATACCTTTGCAAAAAAAAACAAATGTTTTAAACCTCAGTATTTCTGAAAGCTGTTTTCTAAAAAGCTCTGTTTTCAAAACAATAATAAGAAGCATGAGCTTCGTTGCCAAAGCACGTCTTAACCCTTTCCTTCTGCTACTTCCGTCTAAAGAAAGGAAATTTGGTTTTCCTTATTCCTTTTCCCTCACTTCAAAGGCTTAAGCTCAAAGGCGTCAGGGATGCTCGTGAAGATTTGATGGCCTCGCTTCGACAAATCTAGTGTTCAGAACCTTGTGTTGTTTGTGTGTGTATCCGCACATAGACGTTGCTTGGTCCAAAAAGATTTTATTTGGCCCTGTGCACTGCCTTCTTGCCCTCGGGCGTTTATTTCGTAGTCACAGGAAAAGCGTGTTTTCAAAAGCTTGGTTTTTCTGTGTGGCTTGTGTACTGCCCCAGCTTCTGGGTGTGCACTCCTTAGAATGGGTTAGAATATCTCCTCCCTGTAATCTTTTCCGTACCCCGTGCTAATTCCCCCTCACCTTATTGCTAAAAACCTCGACAGGTCTGCAGGCAAGAGGTAGCCGATAGCCAAGACAAGACACTTCAAGTTTTGAGGTGGAAAGAGGCAATATCTTTAAAAAGGACAACAACTAAGAGGCCTTAGCCTGCAAAAAGGATCCAGACTCAAGCCTCTATTCCACAGTAGACTCGCTGATACAGTCATCGTCAAGACATTGTCAATGGCCAAAAAGAAGGCTAGAAGCAAGAAACTAGAACCAACAGTTTCTACTCACCCCCGTCACAAGACAATACTCAGATCCATTCCGCCAAGACCACCAAGAAAGAGTCGCCACATGACAGGCAACCGTACCACTACATCAGATGGACCCCGAAAGAGCACCACTTGCTTTTATTGCGGAGGAAAAGGACATGACATTCGTAGATGCCCTGAGAAACGGAATGGTAAGGGTGCTTATTCCCTTTGCAGTAACGCAGGATGTTGCGTGATCAATTGTCCCCAATGGAATCTAGAAGGATTAGCCTGGTATGCTATCACCACCAATCAAGGCCCTCAGAAGAAGCCAGGCCAAGGGTTCAACTGCTTCAAATGCAGTGACCCAGGACATTATGTGAGAGACTGCCCTCTACGAAAATCGAACAAGCAAGAAAAGGATGTCGACGCCACCAACCTCAGTCTTGGCAGAGGAAAGTGTAGTAGCTCCAAATGCATTATCCAGGGACCAACAAGACCCAACAAATCCCTACTACCAGGTCTGGGAGCTCTGCCAGTTACTGCATGTGCTGAATGTGGCAAGACAGGACATGACGCCCAATCATACCCTCCACTGCGACAGGTTACATGTTTTGCTTGTGGACAAACAGGGCACTACAGCTATAATTGCCCAGCTCCGTACTATCCTTACTGCAAGAAACATCCTCTACCAGAAGGCTGTCTCAAGAACCTAATAGCATGTAGGCGTTGTGGAGAAAAGGGATATGAGAAAAGTCAATGTACTGCAAACTGCCCCAACTACGAAGAAGATCATCAACCTGGAGAATCCTCCATGAGCAGGGTTACCTGTTTTCTCTGTGAAGGACAAAACCATTGCCCCAAGGATTGCTCCATGAGCCTGTTGCTGACCAAGGCTGCTGAGATACAGAGACTGAGCTTTCAAGTCGCCATCAGACTCGTCATGAATGGAGCTGACAAGAGCAATTAGTACCGGTCACTCTTCGTGTTAAGGGGGGTAGCCTGAATAAATAAGAAGTGCTGGAGCACCATGATGTTAGGCCCTACTACCACCCCAGCATAAAGAGAAGTTAGCAATCAACACTGAAGAAACAGCAAACCCCTGAAATGTCAAGCACTGAAGTGAAGCTAGCTGCAAGCTATCCAAAAGAACAAGGTCTCCTGTGTGGTGTTTTCTCCAAGTGTTGATCCGCTTTGGTTTGGATGTCCCCTCTTTGGATGGCTCCAAGAAAAGGGCGTAGTACCAAGCGGTACTCTAGAACCTATGCTAGCCAGCTTGTTCCCACCTCATTCTTTCTACTCCACCCGAATCTCGGGGACGAGATTCATGTTAAGGGGGGTAGGATCTGTAACATCCCAATTAGGGAGCTAGTGTAAATACAAAAAAATCTTAAAAACCTTTTAATCGTTTTTCCTGTGTCTCAAAAATTTTGGCGATATTTGAATGTCTCGATTTGATTTCCTGTCAAAAGCCCGGTTAATAAAAATCAAAATCTTGGAATCAAGAACCAAGTTTGAAAATCAAACGGAGAAAAATCCAAATCTTCTTGGAAGACTTAATTTTAAGTTTGAATCACAATCTGGAGATTCAAAGCCAGGATTGGAAATTTAAAATTAGTATGAAATCTATTCCATCCAATTTGTATATCTGGGAATTCACATTCTGAAATTCAAGATTTATTTCTCCAAGACTTGTCAATCCTAAAATTAAATTGTTGAATCCAAAATCTTGAACCAAGTCTCCAAATTCAAAATCTCCTCACAAAAAAAAAACAAATCTGAATCTCCAAAATTTCGAAATCTCAAAAATCCCAAAATTCCTTTTTGGGGGCCCGACCCATTTTTTTCCCCAGCCCGTCGGCCACTCTTTCCTTTTCTCTGGCCGTTGGCCCACCCAACCGCGGCTGCCATCTTCCTCCTTCCTGCTTCTTCCTTCCTCCTCTCTCGTCTCCCCGTCACGCCGAGCAAGCCCGCCTCACGCCACCGCTCTTCTCGCTGGTCAGCCCACCAGCTACAGCCGCCGGTCACCTCGCCTCCGTACGCGCCTCCATGCCCCTACCACCAGCCTACTCCCCGCGCCACTCCCCTACCCACGCACGGCGCCATGCCGGTAGTACCCGCGCCCATGCCGAAGGACGCCTCGCCATGCCGTGCACTGCTCCCGGGTCTCCGCCAACAGCTCCGCCACAGGGCCCCCTTTCCGCAGCTATAAGAACCTGGTGCCTTCTCCCCATTACCCACCCCCTCCTCCTGAGTCCACTGCTGCCGCCGCCGAGCTCCCTGTGACCGTCTCCGCCGGCAGCGCCGCTCGGTGAGCCTCGAGCCGTGCCGATCCTCTCCTTGAGCTCGCCTCACCTCCTTCGCGCTTCCACCCATTGCTATTAATCCCCCATGCCTTGTAGGCCGCCGGCGACTGCCGTCATCCCCAACACCGGCGCCCGGTCTCCCCGACGACTCGCCGAGTCCCGACCAAATTCCGGGCTCCTAGAGCTTCTCCAGCAGCCCTGGAAGCCATTCCCGGCGCCGCTTTGGGTCCTCCTCCCCCTAGCGAGCTGCCCACGGGAGCCACCCGCCGCCGCCCTTGGTCGACGTCGCCAGCTCGCCTCGGTTGCGCTCGGGTCAAGTCAACCGCTCGGGTGAGTTTCTAGCACCCTGTGCATTCTCGTGCGCGCCGTTTCCCCTACCTTTTTCACCTGGCCGCTGCCGCCCTATTCCCCCCCCCATCGCCGGTCGCCAAACGCCGCCGTCGCCTGCTTTGGCATCTCCCCTACCGAAGCCAGCGCCTCCCCCAAGCTTGCTCGTCACCTGGGCTTTCCATTTTGGTGGCCGCCACCGCCTCCCCGACCGCCCTTCGCCGGCGCCACCGCCCCTCCCCCTGGCCGCGTGCCTCCCCTGCGCCTTCCCTGTCTTCTTGTCTCTGCCCTGCTCTATCTCAGTCGCCCGAGTGGCCCTCCTCCCGTGTCACTGTCTAACATGTGGGCCCAGCTAGTAAGTATCTCTAACCACTTGTGTGCAGGTCCCAGTATTCCTTGGTGTATGCCAAAAGAACAACCTTATGAGGTATGAGCTGCAAACAAAATGGGAACAATAATACAAATGAGAAATTTACTTATGAACTCGTAATGAAAAGAATTATAAAATCAAATTGGAAACTTAACTTTGGTTAATGCATTTATATGTCAACCAATATTTATAAGTTAGTCCTCATATGCAAGATTATATGTAGTTAGGAAGCTTGGTAAAAGATTCGTACCCATTTTATCTTGTCTAAGTCCATAACAACTGGGATTGCATCAAAAATAATTAGTGAAATAATCTGAACGAATGTACCATCAAATATAACATTTCAATAGTAGGAAATTGAAGCTACCTTGCTTATGAGTTTAACCCTCAAGAAATCGTTTGCATGCCACATAAAGTAACAAGTGTGGTTGCTCATCTCTAAAACCATGAAAACTCTCTTTTCAAAAATGCTTAACAATATTTGTAGTAAAGACTCTACCATTTATCCTATTATACTAAAACATAAAACTCTAATGGTCGAAAGTAACTAATAATAGAAGGAATAACTTTATCAAGCAAAGTTCTGTCAAATCATAACTCTCCTTTCCCAAAAATCGCAGCCGCTGACTATTTCCAATAATATTGTTAACTAAGCCAAATAATCAAATTAGACTAAAATGGCTAATTCCATACTTTGATTAAACTATTAAGAAGAATGGTTCATTAAGATGGCTATTGTAATCTCATATAAGTATTGCCACATGAAATATCAAGGTTACACCGCGTGTACAAATATACTCATCTTACGTATCCGTATTCTAAAATCATAAAATCATGTTTCCCTAACTACCCCCGATATTCTCTTTTATCTGTCCATAAGCCTTGCCTGGCTCATGGGACTTTCTTGATAAATAGGAAATCGATGCAATCGAGCCTCGCAATTCCCCCAAATCGGCTAGGTTTGGCCACTACCTTTTTCCAGATTGAATAAATGCCTGAAGTTAGTTAATCATTCTGATCCTCATTATCCTAAAATTTTCCCTCATGGTAAAGCTAGTCAGACAAATCATTCTCTTACTCAAACCCAGCTACCGCTGTGTCATGGCGCGCTAATCCGAATTCTCTTTCTATCCCCAAATCGTAATAAGTTGCAATTTAAATTTAATCGGGCATTTGAAGTGTTTGGTTTATTGGTCTTTCTTTTCTTTGCTGCGTATTAGAATTTGAAGACTCGACAAGGCGACGGATTCGAACAGTAAGACTGGGTAAAAGCGAAGACTAGGGAATTAGGATCGTTGACTGTGCAGCTTTGAGCAATCAAGGCCGCGGTAAACCAAGCAAGGCAAGTCATCACTTTGATCATATTGATCCTACATTTTATGCAAAACTATGTTCTTTTAAACTATCAACTTGCATGCCTAATTCGTTATGCAAATATATGTCAAAGCTTAAGGTAGCTACATGCCCACTTGATGCTGTATTAAAATTATTATGCCATCCTTTGATACTTGAATCACCTGATCCTTGTCACCATAGATATTAATGATAACTTTACTAGCTATAAGTCATATTAAATGCCATGCTAGTCTTGTCAAGTCCAGGGCGCTAATTGCCCTGATCATCAATCTTCAAAAACATAAGAACTTGTTTTTGGGACAGTCACGGGATGTACGTGGCTGAATACTTTGTGACTACTTATTTTATGCTTCTCAAAACCCTTAAAACATGCTATACCAGTCTGGGCGGATGGTAAGAGTGGTGGGTGTGGATGTAGCACAAGGATTGTGGTCTGTGGAATGAACCACCCGGACAAATTAAGGACTTAATCCTGTGATGACCCCTCCGTGTACAACAGTACAACCACAAGCTGGCAAATTGTAGGCTTGGCTGAATAATTTACTAGACTCTCTAGCCATTTCACGGAGAACGTGTGTAGGTGGGTAATAAAAGCCCCCGTGGAATGGGACATCGGATATAGGTGACGTCGCCGAGGCTAGCGTATGGTGGAGAGTGCAGTCCGAGTGCGCTAACCTGTGGTGGACATCCCGCACAACCTATGGAAGCAACCCCATAGGGGTGAGATGCTAGAGAGCGAGGTATTGTAAAGGCCTCGTGGTAGTCTCTCGATCTGCATGGCTAAGGAATCATGTAGAACCATCGGGACGATTACCTCTTGTGGGTAAAGATGTACAGACTCTGCAGAGTATACAACTATTCGAATAGCCGTGCCCACGGTCAAGGGCGGACACGGAAATCTTCCTCGAGTTAGTTCTATTTCAAAAATCTTTGGGGGTGGGACAAAAACCTATCAGAGGGAGGTACTCTGATTTTGGGCTTTTTCCTGGAGGGACGTACTCCAGCGTGGTTGATAATATGGAAGTGGCATAAGGATCAAAAGCTAGCATAGGTGGTTGGAACCATGTAATCGGTGGATGGAACCTACACCGTTATAAATATTGCACAATTTCAAACTCTTTAAAGCATGTTTATAAAATGCCAAGTTATAGGAATTTTAATTATGAGTATTGCAAATGTCGCACTAAGCAAATAAAAGAACCTCAAGCCTCCTTTGACAACCTTGCATCTATTATTATTGCATCCTGTGTGGTGGCTTGCTGAGTATCATCGTACTCATTCTTGCTTAACTGCTATCATTCAGTCAGAAAGGAACTAAAGTCAAGCCCTGCGATGCCTAAAAAGGGTCGACAGAGCTGGAAGACGACGAGGTCATGGACTAGGTCGCGAACCCCAGTTGGCTGCCTGTGGGCAAGTCCCACGGGTCCCACCTGTGTGAAGTTTCCGCTGCTGCATTTTATCATTTTTGGCCTAACCGGCCCATGAGTAAGTATTACTGTATTATTTACGCTTCCGCATGATATGTTTTCGATATACAGTAATGTATCTGTGAGCACTATCTACTGATCCAGGGAATAGTGCGGTGAATCACAGAGGATCTGGGTTTTGCTAACCCGAGGTCCGACATTACCACCGGACTATTGTACCCCACTGTCAATTATAATTGTACTAGTAAGGTGCACGTGCGTTGCAACGAAAAACCAAATAAAAGTGATGCATACTATCAAATATGATCTCAAACTGAATAATAAATATCAATTTTTTCTTACATCATCATGTATCAAACAACACACATAGTATTTCTCCGACCAGAGTACTCGAAGAGCAACCTCTAAAGGTTTACAACCATGAGGTTCCTTAATCTTAATTAAATATTAAAACACTACATAATACTATGTGTATTATGCTCGGCGACATGATCGGTGACTTCAAGGCCGACGTCGCCTACGACGCCGGGTTCAATGATGCGTTGGGATTTTAGATCTTGCCATGTGGCCGTGTATAGGGAAATTGGCAAGTTTTTCTGCTGCGCGTCTTGCAATGGCATTGAAAGAACTGATCGATCAAACCGCGCGCCGTAAAATCAGCCCTAACTTTGTTCGCTTCCGATCCCTTCAAGACAGATATTCTGCTATTGGAGGCCTTTTTTTTACCAAGTCAAGCATTATTTTAAACCAAATGATTATATCCACTGAACACTTCCATGGCATAGAACACAATGTACAACATAGATATTTGGAAACGAGTGCGTACAACATGGAACACAGAAAACACACACACATATGTATGTATGTATGTATGTATGTATGTATGTATGTATGCAGGGTAAAAAGAAAATAATGGCATAATGTGCTGAGAGCTACTCCATTAATTTACTGGAAATGCACATGGAATCACCATTGCAAATTAACACACATGCATGCATCACGGTATGTTTCCACTCGCGTAGCCGAAGTCCGGAGGCATGCCGGCTATCACCTTCTTGACCGACGGCCTCGCCAGAATTCCATCCCACCATGCCTTGACATGCGGGTACGCATCGACCACGCCGGCGTACTCGGTCGCCATGATATTGGAATGCTGTCAACAGCATCAACACTACATAAATCATTCTCACCTGACACGTCTACTCAACATGCGAAAAACCACCTCCATTCTCAGATTATGTTCTGCATGGCAAAGAGATATCACAGCTGTCCTGAATTGCTAGTAATAGATGCTAAAGCATTAACATGAAAACAACAATAATGGCTGAAATAAGTCATTTACATGGAAAATCTGTGTGTTAGCACTCGGTAATTAGATGGGCTAAAGATAAAAACTCCTTGTTCATTTCCTAAGCACCAGTATTATCGTTAGTATAGTCAAACCAATAAAACTAAGCCAAGTTAAATGCAAATTTATAATTAGAAAGGAACCACCGACTGTCACACAGGAGATGTAAGGTCCATTTGTAATTCAAGCAACATATGATTACCTATCTCCAGGAAGGCTGGAACAATCTTGGGTACATAAAATCTTTCTATCGTGGGTGGGCTAAGTTAAATCACAACCTTGGGGATTCAGTAAAGCCAAAAGGGAAAAAGAGACCAATGCGATGAGGACCTAAAGCACTCTGATGGAACTATTATCAGAACTATTGAAGACTTGAAGTGCTACAATATGTTAAGGCAAGTATAACAACATGCAGCCTTGCAATAATTCCAAAAATAGTGTATAACAATAACAAGCAACAGCTCAAACCTTAACGAAACTTACTTGTGATCAGAAGGACTGGGCATTACTTCACACACAATTGTGGCCACAACATCCCTTTTGTTCTGCAACTAGTAAGGTGCCTGTGCGTTGCAACGGAAACCAAATAAAAGTGATGCATACTATCAAATATGCATACGTAATACAAAATCTGATAGCAACATCTATATTATCCCATTCTAAATGCATACATAATACAAAATCTAGCATTATCCTTTTAAGCCGTTGGTTCATACTTAAGGGAAAATCCATTACATCTAAGTATCCAACTATAACTCTTTCTGTTGTATATATTAAGTGGTCTGCAGGTTATCATTTGAATATTTGGTGATATGATTCTAATACACAAATCTAAGGGAGGCGACAAAGCTGCCGTCGAGCAGAAATCGTGCATCGGTTGGGGCACAGCAGGAGCGAGCGTCCGAGCGCAAGAACTTCATGGCGGCCATAACTCATTGCCTCTTGGGCTCCTCGCCAGGAACTTCAGCAAAGCAAACAGGGCATACCTGCAGAAGAAATGTATACTCCTGTAAGCAAAAAAAAGCAGGAGGGAATTGGGAAGCATACATGGACCGTTTCATTTTCTGATTGCTGACCTTGTTAATGCTAAGCCATCTTGTCACGCAGCTGGCATGGTATACATGCTTGCGGGGAAGTGTCATCTGCAGATCACCTTTGCTATACTCCATTTGGCAGTAGGTGCAGAAAAGGAGGGAGAACCCGATGGTGAGTCGCTGGTCGTCGGACTGGAAGACATGAATGTATCACCCTACATAAAGACTTGGCAAATTGGAAAAGGAATGACATGGAAGGGGGTAAGTGTTGATGTTTTTGTTATAGATAAGGTTGTTCCTGTACCTGAACCCAATGATGAGGACTTAGACGATGATGATGAAGATGATGACACCTACATAGATGATGGAATTGTCGCACTTGTGAATTCTGTAGGACATGGAGATGATGATTTTTTTGTTTAAATTGGGAACCTTGTGCTTGTGTGGTGTTTGATTTGTTTTGAACCTTCAAGCATATAAGTTCATGTACTCAAATTATGTTTATGTGATTTCTGATACAAAAATCATGCACTGAATTTCTCAAATAACTTCCCCACAATATGCACATCCCGCCCAAATTCCTCAGCCCCCGTCCAAAACCATCGCCGCGCGGGATATACACCTCCGCCTCCCAAATAACTTCCCCGTCTCCGCCGCCTCCCCGTCTCCCTCCGCCTCCCTCCGCTTCCCCGGCCCCTTCGCCGCCCACCGCCCCCTCCGCCCCCGTTGCCTCCCCCGCCCCCTCCCACGCCGCCCCGCCTCCGCCGCCTCCCCGTCTCCCTCCGCCTCCCCGGCCCCTTCGCCGCCCACCGCCCCCTCCGCCCCCGTCGCCTCCCCCGCCCACTCCCACGCCGCCCCGCCTCACCCCCCCACCTCCCCCGCCGCCGCCTCGTCCCCCACCTCCCCCGGCCTCCCCGCCTCCCCGTCTCCCTCCGCCTCCGCCGCCTCCCCGTCTCCCTCCGCCTCCCCGGCCCCTTCACCGCCCCCTCCGCCCCCGTCGCCTCCCCCGCCCCCTCCCACGCCGCCCCGCCTCATCCCCCACCTCCCCCGCCGCCCCGCCTCATCCCCCACCTCCCCCGCCGCCGCCTCGTCCCCCACCTCCCCCGGCCTCCCCGTCTCCCTCCGCCTCCGCCGCCTCCCCGTCTCCCTCCGCCTCCCCGGCCCCTTCGCCGGCCACCGCCCCCGTCGACAAGACGATGGCGATGACTCCATCGACGACGCCGATCACTGGTTCGGCCGCCGCCAACGCCACCGACGGGGATTTCGCCATCACGGGGGCCGACCTACGGGTTCCACCTCCAACTTCTGGCGCTGAAGAAGACGGCACGGATGATGCTTCCCTCCCCAGGTATGAAGCCTCATCATCTCCCTAGGCCTAGGGCACCCTTCACGTTTGGGAACAAAGAGGGGTTCTGGCCGCCCCTTTGCAGCGGCCGATGCATGCTACTCTGATCGTTCTCACAAATCATTAAGCATTGCTTACTAGTAGGTGGCATGTGTAGTCTAAACATACAAGAGACTTTAGCATAGCAAATTTTGCATTGCAGTAACCCATTTTAAAATTTTGCTACTCTTGTTTAAGATCTGAAGTTGGATAAGGATTTACCTTGAGTTTCAATTCATTTTTGAGATCTTGATTTTCATCAAGTATGTGCATCAATGCTTCATAACCTGTAGGATTGATACTTTTCAGTTCATCAGTTCATCTTCGCCAAGATGAATTGGTTTTGTCAGTGTCAGTGTAGTAACAATCCTCAGTTCATCGTCCTATGTGCCACTGACAAATAACTCATTTGCCTTGTGCTGTTACATTCTTCCGTCCTTAAGACTGATTACAGCTAAGTCATTCAATCCAGGAAGCACAAAGGATAAAAGAAACCAAACTGGCCATGCACTAACTATTGGATCTAAATAAGCACAAAGATTATACAAGGTACATTAAAAGAACTAAACAAGGTAGGATATTTCCAAGTGGTATAAGACAAGCATCAAGCTTTATTCATCTTCTTGAATTTCACGAAAATGAGGCGTAATTTATGTTTGATAGGGGGCTTACAGTTATTGCATGAATTCCAAAAAGACCAGAATGGTTGTAGATACCATTTTCAACAGTTGCAGTCAGAATAGCGTATATAACCAAAGTGGTCGGTTGAAATCACTGAGCTACCAAAACCATGAGTACACAAGGATTAAAAAACGTGTACTAAATAGAATGTGAACAATTCATTGGTAAAGTTACAGGTCAGAGATTTAAAAATAATTTTTGAAGAATATGTAGCTCTCATATTCTAACTTTTCATCAAACCAAGGCCAGTATAGCCTATACTGCCAATGTAATTGGCTGTAATCACTGAGCTACATATAAAAGAAAGTTGACACAAGAACAAAAAGCACTTCAACAAGAAAAAAGGCAGAAAGAAATAACATCAGAACTCGATGGAGACCAAATATGTCATAAACAGATTAAAAAAGATAAACAAATGTGTTACAGAAAAGCCAGAACTAAATACTTAGATCTAAAAATGAAGCTAAAGAAAGGGTGAAATAGAAAGGCGAATGGTTATTCATTTATTAATCACAAGACGATGGCGATGACTCCATTGACGACGCCGATCACTGGTTCGGCCGCCGCCAACGCCACCGACGGGGATTTCGCCATCACGAGGGCCGACCGACGGGTTCCACCTCGAGCTTCTGGCGTTGAAGAAGACGGCACGGATGATGCTCCCCTCCTCAGGTATGAAGCCTCATCTTCTCCCTAGGCCTAGGGCACCCTTTTAAGTTACACACTATGGCATAAACAATGTATACTCACCAGGATTGTATCCCACATTGCAAAAGGGAAAAGAAAACATGTAGCAGAAGCAATAGTTATTGCATGAAGTCGCCTTTTAAGTTGATTCTGCGGAGGAATAAAACGATAGTAATTGTTAATTCCTATAAAGCTCTTAGTAAATTTAATAATTGTTAATTATGCCAGGTCTTAGTAATTATGCAATTCCTATAAAACGATAGTAATTGCAATAATTGTTAATACAACGATAGTAATTGCATAATTGTTAATTCCTATAAAACGATATATTGTTATTTGGGAAATGAGTTATACAATGATTAAATTTACTAAGTCGGATATTGACCCACCCTCCTACTCGAAGAATTTTAGTAACTTGACTGCCAGCCCACACCATTGCCATTAATTTAAGGAATCTGTTTTAGTTGGTATAAAACACATTATAGTGAGAAGCATTAGTTCTTGTAAATCTTCATAGGTGGTTAAGGTTAAGCAAACCACTCCTTGGGAGTATAAGAGCTTAATGAAATATTCTTCAAAAGAAACTCTGATGGGAAGATATTTTAGATTTCGGTACATTTTATTGATGTGTACACTGATCTGCATTTCCTTTTTAGGTTGATGCTGTTAATATTAAAGAAGCCAAGCAACCACAAGGAGACTCCACAGGTATGATGTTTGTGGCGTGTGCTATCTTCGCTTCATCAATTTGCGTTTCTTCATAGGGCTGAATTGATTTTTTTCATACAGGTCCAAGAAATTATGGCAAAGAGTCATCGAAAAGTTTCTCATCTAAAAAGTATTCAAAACTAACTGTAAATCTAAAGACCAATAATAGTACACCTGTTGTTTGCTATATAGTTCTCATGGCAAAGTCTTTAGGAGTTTATCTACATGCATTTGATGAGCTGTAGTATTCCAACAGAAAATTTGTTGAGTAGCAGTTGAGCTTGCATTTTGCTCTAAAATGTACTCAAAGAGGCAGAAGGCCTCACAGAAGTTGGTGCTCTTTTATTTATCTGGCTTCTCATGAATATAAGCAATGGTGAGTAGTTAGTCTTTTACTCTTTTATGCAAGTAACTGTTGACAGAGAGAACTATTACTCAGACGGGAGCAGGGTTCCAAATACCAGAACTGGGCACAATCCTGGCCAGGGGCCGGTACTGGTTACCAGCCGGTAACCGGAAAACCAGGAAAAACCAGGAAGAACCTTGCATGTTACTCTTTTATGCAAGTAACTGTTGACGGAGAGAACTATTACTCAGACAGGAGGCTAGGGCCAAGATATAGCTTGGAATGGCAGTGGGAATATTACCTTACGTGTTAAGTGATTACAGAAGAACCTTGCATATATCTATCTTGTTGAGACTAATGAATTTCAGATTCAAGCTTTCAGCCTTTCTCATGAATCATGATACCAATACTTGCAATGACATATTCAATGTACTCTTTTAATCTTATATTATAATGACAGTTCATCATTCCTCATGTATTCCTGCTGGTGTTGTCAGGTTGCTAGAGAAATTAAAGAGATATGGTGCTGCTGGTGTTTTGTCTTATGGACTACTTAATACCATCTATTATGTCACGACCTTTTTATTAGTTTGGTAAGTCAAGGCATGGTTCTGTGATGCTATGCTGATTTTTAGACTTAGTGTACTGTTCTGGAGCATTTACTTTCAGAAGAAACATTTCTTTCTGTAACTTCGAAGTGTAAACTTGTTAATTCCTTGGTCATGAGAAAGAGGCCACTGATTCACTTAAATACGTGTTCCAAATGGTGCATTTCCACAAGGCAAAACAATTGCACAAACAATAGCAGCATTGGATGGAAGGGAATTACTGAATGTTATACTTTTCAGGTTCTATTTTTCTCCTGCTCCTGGTAGGATGGGTTATGCTGCAGCAGTGGAGAGGTAACAGTTACAAAATCCTTTTCCCCCCTTACTTGAGCAGTTCTCACTATAATGTGTTTTATACCAACTAAAACAGATTCCTTAAATTAATGGCAATGGTGTGGGCTGGCAGTCAAGTTACTAAAATTCTTCGAGTAGGAGGGTGAGTCAATATCCGACTTAGTAAATTTAATCATTGTATAACTCATTTCCCAAATAACAATATATCGTTTTATAGGAATTAACAATTATGCAATTACTATCGTTGTATTAACAATTATAAAGCAATTACAATAATTGTTAATTCCTATCGTTTTATATAATTGTTAATTCCTATAAAGCTCTTAGTAATTGTCAATATCCGACTTAGTAAATTTAATCATTGTATAACTGTTCTAAACTACTAGAAAATTATGCCAGGTGAAGTAGGGTTACTATATATCGGTAAATGAAATAAAATTAAATAATTCTGCTGGAATCACTTGCTAAATACTTTGCTACGCAACTGAACTAGAGAACTCAGGATTGCTATTTTCAGCTGTAACTCGTATCTCTAAACTTGCACTATGATGTACTTAAGTATGTGCTGCTGGACAATACTCACATTAAGGTCCCTCTTTATTGTTCATGTTCTATCAGGATGAAACAATTTGATCAGAGCAAACAGAGTCGTGGCGTCGTCGAGTCAGGAAATTCAACATGGCAAAGAAGCAAGGACAAATGGAATGGAAGTGATAGTACTTTTGTTATTAGTTACAAACTTTGTAGTTTAAGTTTGGAGATTGATATGTAATTCCTGCATGAGTGGTGGCACTTTTAAATTATTCTGTGTTGAATTAATATATGTGTTTTTGATCTAGCTGTGTTCCTAATTTGATTATTAATTTGCAACAACAAATTATAATAAAATATCATATGCTCAATATGCTACCGCAAATTTTACCGTTGCGATAAACTTGTATGCAAAATTGGTATTTAGTTGTGATAGGCTGTTGCAACGCCGCTACTATGTTACGATTCCACTACATGCCATGAACAATGTTCGTTGCTATAGGATCTATTTGCCACAAAATATATTTCGTCGCAATAACTTTATGGCAATGAAACGTCTTCCGTGGCGATAAAACATATTGCAACGAAATGCCTACCGTGGCAATTAAACCTGCTGCAACGAAACGCCTCCCGTTGCAATATATCCTGTTGCAACGAAATGCTCTCCGTGGCAATAGGGTCTATTGCCACGAACCATTGGCGTGGCAATAGAACCTATTACCACGCAATATTTTCGTGGCAAATGATACTATTGCCATGACTAAACTTCGTGGCAAAAGAAGCTATTGCCATGGAGTCAGCCGTGGCAATAGCTTATATCGCCACGACATCATTTGTTGCAACAACAAACAATTGCCACAACACATTGCATGGCAATAACCATAGCTATTGCAATGAAACCACAATCCGTTGCGCAATCTTTTAAGCACGCAAGTACTTGCCACACTTGCCAACGGAAGTGATGTGTTGCAATAGGTACATATTTCATCTATTTTGGCCCTATTGCAACGATTTCGCTCCGTTGTCCTAGACCTGAAAACTAGTAGGACTCGAATAAATAGACCCCAATTCAAATAAAACTTAGCCTAGTGATAAAAGGAGGTACATAAAATATCATATCACAAAATGCTATAAACATAGACCATAGGATTAACTCGGTAAGCTGAAATTTGCAAACATTACTTATATATATACATATACCATATGCCCTGAACATTAGCACTCGACAAAATAATACCCAGCTAGACTTGTACCCCGATTCATAGGACCATCCTAACTCATGGAATTCCTTGATAAATACCAAAATAATAAAAGGAGTTATTAGTAAAAGATGGAGTCATCGTATTCCACCACCGACCATCACTGGAAACACCCATCAACTCATAATAAAACTAAATCAAGTTTATTCAGATTTGTTTGGATCTTTTGAGTTATTTGCTTTTATTGGATTCAGTCGTTTATCGCGTCATTCGAAACTGGAGCCCTGAAGATTCCATGGATCAAGCGTGGTCAGAGCAAAGAGAAGATAAAGAATAGAGGCTCAAGAGGAAGCATCGTGTGAGCTCGAGACCGCGGTAACCCGCGCCAGGCGAGTCAATACTTTGATCATGTTGAACCTACATTTTCTGCAAATCTACTTTTGTTTAAATTATCAAATTGCATGTTGTTATTTCATATGCAATTATATGTTTGTTTGAAGACTCTAGCTACATACCCATTATTTGACTTGCTAGTATTATACCTCCTTTGACTTATTTGAATATCTGAGCCTTGTCACCCTAGCAAAATTATAATGGTAACCTTTCAAAAATAAGTCCATAACTATACGCCATGCTTAGTACTGCTTAGATAATCGGGGCACCAAAAATGCTCCAAACCATCACTTTGAATCATGAGAAATTGGTTTGGGCAGTCATGGTGGTAATGACTGGTATATTTGGTTATGGATATTTTATGCTCCCAAAAACCTCGGGTTGCTTAATTATCTGGGCAGATGGTTCGAGGGTGTGTGTGAGTGGTGCAGTGGAAGCACAAAGGGGAATGTGATAGAACCGCCCAGATAACCCTAAGGACTGAATCTCGTGATGATCTCCCAGTGTACAACAGTACAACCACAAGCTGGTAAAGTGTAGGCAGGATTTACTAATTTGTGTGGCTTTAAGGTGGTTATGTGAAGGTATGACCACGAGCAAAGGGATGGATGGTCTCATCCCCGCCTTTGCCCGTGATGGCTCACGAGGGACCCTTCTCGAGGGATGTGCGCATCCTACAGAAGATAGACCTTAGCGAGCGTAACCACAGTAGGACTATGTATTGTAACAATCCTGTGATAGTCTACTCAACCGCATGGCTAAGGAATCATGTGGGGCAACGAGTAGATCTATCTCTTGTGGGTAAAGTGTACAAACTCTGCAGAGTCAAAAACTATTCGAATAGCCGTGCCCACGGTTAAGGGCGGACATGGGAACTTGACTAGATATAGTTCTATTTCAAAAACTTTGTGGGTGGGAACGGAAAAAGTGGAAGGCAGAGAAAGGCCCTTATCTGTGTTGCCCTGGGTGTCATCCCAGTGATAAGTTAAGCGGTTATGACGCTGAAGGAATAAGCATATGGTGCAGAGACCATGTAACGGTGGATAGAATCTGAATCACTATTACTATTGCATTCTTTCATAACTTATGTTTTGGTTCACACTGCTAGGTCTTAGGAAATTTCTATGTATTGTATTTCAAAAGAAATTTATGGCAAATAAAATAACCCGAGCCTTCCCTTGATAAGCCATGCATATTAATTTAATTGCATCCCATGTATTGGTTCGCGGAGCACGGTGGTTAGTGTGCTCACACTCGCTCTCATAACAAATCCAGAAACAGGGATCATATCACTACGCTTCGGCAATACTCTTGGTTATGATGGAGGAGATGATGAAGTCGTCAAGGGCTAGGTCGCGAACCTCCAGTTGGCTGCCTGTGGGCATGTCTTGAAGGTCCCACCTGTATGCTTTGTTCTTCCGCTGCTGTAATTAATTTAATGATTTCGGCCTAATCGACCCATGAGCAAGTCTATTATTTTAATTATGCTTCCGCATGATATGTAATTTGATGTCCATTACTGTAACTGTGTGCACTATCTACTGATCCAGGGAATAGTGCAGCTAAACACAGTAGATTCCGGATTATAAAATCTGGGTCTGACATATACCTTCTACTCTGAAAGTGAAGGATGAAGTCCTTGCATTCTTGGAGCGCATCCAAGGAGATATTTGCGGTCTCATACAACCACTATCATGGCCATTTAAATATTTCATGGTGCTCATCGATGCTTCTTCGAAATGGTCCCACATATATTTATTGTCTACAAGAAACCATGCTTTTGCAAAGCTAATCTCGTACATAATTCGCATTAGAAATATTTTTCCTAATCATCACATAATGTCCATCAAAATGGACAACGCCGAAGAATTTACTTCAAAGACATTTGATGATTATTGCATGGCAATGTGAGTTACAGTTAAGCATTCTGTACCGCATGTCCACACTCAGAATGGATTAGCAGAGATATTAATCAAGAGAATTAAAATTATTGCTTGACCACTTTTGCATAATTGTAATTTACCAGCTACATATTGGGGACACGAAGTCCTGCATACAGCAACTCTCATCTACTTTAGTCCATCGGCCTACAACATCCATTCACCTATGCAGCTAGCGCAAGAGTTAGCACCGAAAATTTCTCATCTCCGGAGGTTTGGATGCATGGTTTATGTACCTATACCCCCTCCACAGCATACTGCAATGGGTCCTCTCCGAACGACTGGGATATACATTGGTTATGAGACAACATCCATAATCAGATATTTAGAACCCATGACAGGAGATTTGCATACTGCCCGTTTCGCTGATTGCATATTTGATGAGGATAATTTCCCAATATTAGGGGGGAGGAAATCAACCCCTTGATGAAAAATGTCAGGAAATTACGTGGCAAGCCATGGGAATCCATGCACATGACCCGCATATTAGTGAAACAAATAGGGAAGTCCAGAAGATCATTGATTTGCAAGGATTAACAAATCAACTGCCTAACCACTTTAGTGATTTGAAGAGCGTGACCAAGTCGCATGTGCCTGCATGCAAAGAAAGCTGAAGGTATCCCTAATTTCGTCCAGAGGTCTCATAATAAAAGGACAAGAACTTCGGTCCCTTGAACCCTAAGTAACCAGGGATGCTTGATGAAAAATGATAAGAAGGATTTGACACAACCGATCACTGAAGTTTTAGAGAATCAAAGGGGGGCCAGTTGAGACCTAGTATGACACCTTCAGAAAAGGGCATATCGGATCTGAACATTCCCATGGAGGGAGAAATCGGCATGGATGTGTGCGCACACATCGGAGCTGAAAAACTAAAGGGACTTGCCATCACAACTGGAAGAAGCGATGAGCAAGTAGAAGCACAAGAAGAAGCAACTCATGATGAAATAGCTATAAACTATGTGCACACAGGAGAATCTATGAATAGGACAACAACCAATGTTGATATCTACTTTGCAAAGAAAATTGCAATAATCATCGATCTTGATCCAGAGCCTGCATCACTCGCTGAATGTAAGAAAAGATCAGATTAGGAAGGTGGAAGAAGGCAATAGAAACTGAAATATTATCCCCGAACAAAAGAGATGTGTTGGGCCTGTAAGCCGCACACCTCCCCATGTGCACCCTGTAGGGCATACGTGGGTATTTGTTCGAAAGAGAAATGAAAGAAATAAAGTTGTAAGATATAAAGCAAGACTTGTTTTACAAGGTTTCACTCAATGTCCAAGAGTTGATTGTGAAGAAAGCTACTCCCCAGTCATGAGTGGAATCATCTTTAGATACTTAATCTCAATGGCAGTAAACTTGAACATAGAAATGAAATTGATGGATGCGGTAATTGCATATCTTTATGGAAATTTGGATTCACCTGAAGGTATTCCTGACCCGAACCAAGACAGAGCAAATAAAAATCTGTACAGTGTGAAACTCAGAAAATCACTGTATGGACTCAAGTAATCAGGCAAGAAAGGCTACACGAACAATGAAGATTGTCCCTGCGTATTTATACGATGATCCCAGAATGGATTTTGTATAATATCAGTATATGTAGATGATTTGAATATCATCGGGACCATGAAAGACATAACATAAGCAAGTTCTTACCTGGAGTCAGAATTTGAAATAAAAGATTTAGATAAAACCAAATATTGCTTAGGCTTGTAGCTTGAGCATGTCTCTGAAGGAATACTAGTACATCAGTCAGCCTACACACAGAAGGTGTTAGAAAGGTTCGGCTCTGAGAAGACATACCCATCGAAAGTACCGATGATCGAGAGATCTTTACAGCAAGAAAAAGATCTATGCCGACCTAGGGAAGAGGGGGAGGAAGTCCTAGGATTGATTTCCGATACTTAAGTGTAATAGGAGCACTTATGTATTTAGTGAACTGCACAAGGCCGGATATTGCATTTGCTGTAAACCTATTAGCAAGGCATAGTGCAGAACCTACCAAAAGGCATTGGCAGGGAATAAAGGACATCTTCCGATACCTCCAAGGAAGCAAGGATCTTGGGTTGTTCTACAAAAAGAACCAAGATTTGAATATAACTGGCTATGCAGATGCAGGGTACCTGTAAGACCCGCATACCATAAGGTCACAAAAATGCTATATATTCCTGTGTGGTGGAACTGCAATTTCATGAAAATCGTTTAAGCAAAGTCTTGCAGCGATTTTGACGAACCACTTAGAAATCATAGCACTGTATGAAGCCGCACGAGAATGTGTTTGGCTCTGACGAATGATTCACCACATCTAGTAGTCATGTGGGATGAATATCATGCAAGCTGCCATAATTATCTATGAAGATAATACAACATGTATTGCACAAGTGTAGATGGGCTACGTGAAGAGTCATCTCACAAAGCATATTAACCCCAAGTTTTTCTATGCTCATGAATTACAAAAGATGGATGAAATTAAGGTACTGCATACTAAGTCATATGAAAATCTTGCAGATTTATTCACCAAGTCACTTTCAGCATTAGTTTTGAAAGATGCACACGAGGAATTGGAATGATGAGATTTAGAGAAGTGCAGAATATAGGGGGAGATTTTTCTCAAGCTCATTATTAAAACTTAATCACGAAGATCAAGTACCCAAAGAATAAATCCTAAAAATTAAATGAAATTGGGTGGATTGTACTCTTTTTCCCTTGACGTGTTTTCCTGATGTTTCTCGGCAACACAGCATAACATGTATAATGTACTCTTTCTCCAAATTTTTTTCACTGGGTTTTATGGAGTTTTGGTGAGGCATAAACATGTTAGATGAGTGCCCAAGGGTGAGTGTTAGGAAACCTGGGTCTGGGTTTGAAGCCTTGGCCCATGGTGGGCATCTCACCACTAGGCAATAAATAAGTAGTGCTGTTGGCTATTTTGTACAGGGCATGAGAAAAAGAAATCAATAAAGAAAAACTAGGAGTTCTCTCTATCTCCGTGTTTCAATCTACTATTTGTGTCTTCTGTGATTGATTTGTCTTTTGCATAGCAGAGGAATCGATCGAACTAGTCGCCAGCGACGGTTCCTCAACAAAAAGAAGGGAAAGTAAGAGAGAGAGAGGGAAAAGATAAGAAAGAGAAGGAAATGAGAGACATGGTGCTCCGATGAACAGGGAGGAATAAGAAAAAGGAAGGAGAGAGAAAAGAAAAGAAGAGAGGGAACAAGTTCACGCAATAAAAAATTTATTCATGAATTTCCAGTACTACGTATCCTATTGCAGGTTAAAACTACTCACTAAAATTTTCCTAGTCATGTTAAACTATAAAACACCATCAATCAGTATTTATGATTGTTGAAGATTAATTAAGGACGGTCAATAGATTAAAATTTCATGTGTAGTGATTAAATTGGTACATTGGCGCTTAAATCCCTCTGTTGCATATTTAAATACTTAGATAATTTTTTTAGTCGTATTGAATTGCAAAAGTCCTCTAGTAAATATTCATGGCTATTAAAAAAATTAAGTGCCGTCCATAGGCTAAAACTTGTACGCGTATGCATTAAATTCACGTACTGTCATCTAGATCGTTTCGATGCTTTAATACCTAGATAATTTTATTAATATCATTTAAATTATAGAAAGCTATTAATAATTATTATGATATTAAAAGAAATTAAGTGTCACCACTCATCAGTAGATTAAAATATTGCGCATGTAGATTATATTGGTGTATTGTTGTTTAGACCGCTCTGTGGCGTAGTAAATACCTAGATAATTTTGGTAGTTGTATCTAAATTTACAAACACACTCATAATTATTCTATATTATTAGAGTAAACTAATTGCTATTAAAAATACTACACACCGATTTAAAATAGTACGTGATGATTTAAAATAGTACGTGATGATTAAACTTGTACACGGTGATTAAAATGGCAATGGAGTAAGAAAAATCCATAAGTGGTAAAATAAAATTTAAGGATCACATGTGACACTTTAGTGCAATTTATTCAATTATTAACTACATGTTATGTTATTCAGCACCAGTAAATTAAACAGTAGCATGTGTACTAATTAATGCAGCTTTCTAGTGCCAATGCTATGTGTGGTTGCTAAAAATATGAACAATTCATGAATGTTTGCATCAAATAAACTAATTATATGTTTTTGTTAATTTCTAGCATACAATTTAATGTGTTTTTGTGTTCCAAAAAAATATTCGTGACTGTATTCGTTTTGATTTGTATTTGCTCTGTATTTGTATTCTATATTATTCACATCCATATTTGCATCCGGGAAAAACATATGAAAATAAATATGGTAGAGCCATTATCCGTCTGTATTCGATCCGTTTTCACCCTCTACCCTTTGGACAATCAAAGCCCTCTACCCTTTGAACAATCAAATACCAAAGCTTTGCCATGGTCAACTAACTAATTTATAAAGATCAGTATCTCAAGCACGTATGCAACCTAATATCTTATAACAATTGCAAATACTAATGGATGCCTACTAGCACACCAACGCTATTGTTGGGTTTCCAAACATGGAGTATTAACAAATTTTTTTAAAATAATCAATTTTTAATTCTGAATTATAGTATTATACATATTTTTTATTTTTTTTACAGTTTTGACCATATATCTCTCCACAGTTGGGCTACTTGGGCTAGTCGTCCAACCTTTGGGTTACACATGGTCTAGTGCTGTCCAGTGGGCTGTGTCGGGCCAACACGGCATAGGCCTGGTCTAGACACGGCCCATTTTAGCATGACAAATAAATAGGTCGTGCTGTGCTGATCCACGGGCCATGGTCTGAGCTCAGGCATGGCCCACGATCGTGCCATGCGGGCACGGGCATGGTTAAGCCTTAACGGGCCGTGTTGGCACGGTTGGCCCGTTAAGCCAGGAAAAAGGGGAAATATTTAGAAAATTGTAGAAAATTCTAGGAAAATTGTAGAAAATTATAGGAAAATTGTAGAAATTGTTAATCATCAATATAAATATTGGCAATGTCACAAAATGAGCTTTATTAACTTGTAGAATATCAATATAGAATTATGGATTATAGATTGTTACACGACTAGAAAATATAGGAAAACTGTATAACATTGAAAAAATAAAGAAAAATTGTAGAAAGTTGTAGACATAGTTAACCATCGAGATAAGTATTGTCAATGACATAATGAGCTTTATTAACTTTTAGAATATCAATATAGATTATTACATGGCATGATTACCTCGTTAAAAACTTTATAAGTAAAAACTCAACTTGAGAAAACATTGGTAAAGAAAAAAGTACAACATATAAAGCTTAGTAGTTACTACATTTGAAGAAAAAAAATATTGGCAATCCTATATATTGCTATCTAGATATAAATTCTCGAAATATTCTTCTAAGTCTCTATTCTCTACAGTATGTTGGAGTCTTGATTCAACTTGTCCCCAGTCTTTAATGGGCAGAACGATTTTGACTATCTCATTCGAGAGACTTGTTCGTTACTCCTCGATTATTCTTCTAGATGGACTAAAGGTTGACTTCGAGATCGTAGAGACAAGAACAGTCAACACATCCAATGCTAATATGGATAGCATTGGATATGTTACGTTTTGAGTTGGATATGTACCTGTATGAGAACCCTGAGAATCTCTAGAGGAAGAATAAAAAATTGTGCCCCATTGCATAGTCCCCACAGAGGTGCTAGGGGCTACCTGAGGACTTTCCAAACGCATAGACCCAAACTTATTTTCGTATTTCTTTTATACCTCATATAATCTATCCTTAACTACTCTATAGTATGTACAATAATCCAACTAGTATCATCACTTAAAAGTTGTAATACGTTTGTAAATCCTTGGAATTTGGCCCTGGGATCCAAAATAAAGGCAAATGCATATAACATAGGAATTTCCCTACAATATTTTAAAACCTTAGTTTTTATGGCAACTACAACATCCTGTAGTACAGGATCATTTTCAAAAGCCTTTAGGTGAGTGGCAATTTAAGAATGTTTTGAACAATTACAGGAGAGGTAGGGTAGTATAGTCTAGAAAGACAAAGTATAGCTTTATAAAAAAATTCTAAAAAAGAAAATATTTTTTTCACCAACAACCCAATTAGCCTCAGTAAGTTCGGGGTCCTTAACTTGGGTTCTATTGGTGGAGCTACGAGATTGATGAACTTGGGTGTGAAGGAAGACAGATAATTGCTCTTATATGACTATATATGTTTAAGCACAAGGTAAGTAGAGTTCCATCTAACAAGCATGTCTAAGCCAAATTTTTTAGGATAGATGTTCATTGCGACATGAAAGCTCTTATATGAGAATGATTAATATATAAAATTGTATCCCTAAAAGAATCAATACAAATATTTAATATTTTTAAACTAGATTTAACAATAAGATTAATAATATGGCAAGCACAACGTTGATGTAGTAAGAAAGATTGTGTATAAGTATTAAACAAAGGAGTAAAAATTTTCAAGGCCTTAGTGTTTGCAGCTACATTATCTAAAGTTATAGAAAAAATTTTATCCGTGAGGCTAAAATCTTCTAAAACTTTAATAATGCATTCTACAATATTTTCAGCAGTATGTGAAACATTAATTAATTTAAATCCTATAATTCTTTTTTCTATTACCTAGTCATCATTAACATAATAAGCAATAACACTAATATAATCCTTCCTAGCCCCACCACTGCATATGTCTGATGTCAGAGCAACAGAGAATGTACAAGTATGAAGCATTTCTTTCAATTTTTCACAGCAATTGTTATAATACCTAATTAAATATCTAGTTGTAGTTTGCCTAGATACAACACTAAATCTAGGGTTATTAGCAGTCCTAATATATTGTTGATAAGCATCATACCTCCGAGTTGTACTCCCAAGTATGTACTGTGCTGTCGGGATTGTACTGCATTTGTGTCTGGTATATTTGTATTTCTTGCCTTCTTTTGTAGCTTACAGCGTGCTATTGCAGGTGACCCGTCCCACCTGAAGATTTTGTAGACAATTCGTTACCATAAATTTTACAAATAGCATACCTCACCGAATTCCCATCATCGTCGGTCTTGAACTTCTTGTCAAAATCGTTCTAGACTCTTATTGTAGTAGCTCTTGATCTTTTTGCACTTGTGTTCTGGGTTGTGGATGCACTCATTGAGCCAGTAGAAGATGGACCTAGTGACGCTTCTTCTGGCTATACAATTTGTTGTGGATGCAGACCTTCTATGGATGGATGTTTTTCTTGAAAGAATTGTATATCCTCTGCAGTGAGGCTGAATTCGGAGAGTTGGAAATCGTAGTTCTCCATTGAATCAACTGCAAATTTAAATGGTAAACTTCCTATTGAATCAACAAATAATAGCAAAAAAAATTGAAACAAGGCATCACTATTACCTCTTCTGCAGCTCTCCGAAGATTCTTCGAAGTTTTTTGAATTTTCTGAATTTCGCACGAATTTCTCACCCCATGCTCCGCCCCACCCCATGCTCCACCACTCCCCCCCGCCACTCCACCCCCTCCGCTCCTGCTTCGCTCCCGCGCTGCCACTCCTCCCCCCTCCACTCCTGCTCGGTCCCTGCTCCACCACTCTGTCCCCCTCCGCCCCCTGCCGCCACCCTCCGCTCCCACATCGCCTCCTGCTTTGCTGCACTCCATGCTCCACCTCACTCGGCTCCCATAGCACCGCTCCACCACACTTCGCCCCCTCCAGTTTGTGCCTTGTGCCCCTCCTCCAATGCCTGTGCCCTGCGCCCCTTCCTCTAATGTCCGTGCCCTACGCCTCCTCCTCCAGTCCGAGGATGCCTATCATGCAGTCCACCGTTGACCCCACCCTCTATCCCGATGCTGCCTGTGACCCACTATGCTGGCACAACACATCCATACCATGACTAACATAAGGTCTATGATGTCCTCCCTCATTTTCTTGAATTTAGTTGATTGTGGAAAATAAGCTCATGATCATTATATCATAACACCTTATTGCTTTTAGCATGTAATTACGTCTATGTAATATTTTGGGTTCTTAATTATTAGTGTTGTTGTTGATGTCTAGATGAACATGGTACTTCAACCATGGTGTCTCGACTATAGCTCTTCAACCATAGCACTTCGACCACCCACAGACCTGACCAACTTGACTCCTTATGACGTCGAGTCCTTCAACCACGGTAGTATGACCATGGAGTCTTGACCACAGCACTTCGACCATGGCACTTCAACCATTACATCTCGACCATAGATCTTACTGCAACTCTAATTATACCACTCACACAAAGCCAGTACTACTGATCCTTGATCACACAGTCCTTCTAAGCACCGATCAAGTACTGTAGCTTATGACTATCGACTATTTACTACAGCTTACAACTACATACCAGTTATTGTACCTACGACTATCGATCTATGACTATTGACCGGTTCACTATAGTTACGACCGCACACACTGACCTGGCTAAGTATTTGACCACACACAGACCTAATCAAGTTGACTCCTTACGACTTCGAGTCCTTCGACCACAGTACCTCGACCACGGCACTTCGACCATGATGTCTCGACCATGGTTCTTACCGCAACTCTGGTTGTACCGCTTACACAAAGCCGTTACTATCGGTCTTTGACCATGCAGGTCTTCCGAGCACTAACCATGTATTATAGCTTACCACTACAGATAGTTAATGTAGCTTATGACTATCGACCAGTTACTGTAGCTACAATTATCAATCAGTTCATTATAGCTACGACCGTACACAGAGACCTGACCAAGTCTATGACCACACACAGACCTGACCAAGTTGACTCCTTACGACTTCGAGTCCTTGACCACAGTGTTTCGACCACGACGTCTTGACCATGGCTCTTACCATAACTTTAGTCATACCACTCACACAAAGCCAGTACTACTTGTTTTTTACCACGCTGGTCTTCTGAGCACTGACCATGTACTATAGTCTATGATTACCGACCAGGTACTGTAGCTTACGACTATCAACTGGTTTGTTGTAGCTTTACGATGGGTTTACTATAGCGATGACCACGTACATAGATCTGACCAAGTATATAACTACACAGATCTGACCATGTTGACTCCTTACGATGTCAAGTCCTTCGACCACGTCATTTTGACCATGGCATCTCGACCACGGCACTTCGACCACGGTATTATGACCACGACACTTCGACCACGGCATCTTGACCATAGCTCTTACCGCAACTCCGATCATACCACTCACACAAAGCCGGTACTACTGATCCTCGATCACGCAGGCCTTCTAAGCACCAATCAGGTACTATAGCTTACGACTATCGACTAGTTACTATAGCTTACAACTACCGACTAGTTATTGTACCTACGACTATCGATCTATGACTATTGACCGGTTCACTATAGTTACGACCGCACACACTGACCTGACCAAGTCTTTGACCACACACAGACCTAATCAAGTTGACTCCTTATGACTTCGAGTCCTTCGACTACAGTACCTCGACCACGGCACTTTGACCATGACGTCTCAACCATGGTTCTTACCACAACTCTGGTTGTACCACTCACACAAAGCTGGTACTACCGGTCTTTGACCATGTAGGCCTTCCGAGCACCGATCAGGTGCTATAGCTTACCACTACTGATCAGCTACTATAGCTTACAACTATCGACCAGTTACTGTAGCTACGACTATCGATCGGTTCTCTCTAGCTACGAAATAATTTACAAGGTTTAGAAATAATGCCCTTGGATAATGAGCCTTCTGAATGCTAGTGGGTTGGGCTGGTTTGGTGGTTTAGGTGGGTTAGTTGGGTTAGATTGTGCTGTTGGTGAGCTGTGGAATGAATATACTGATCTTGCACCAATGGAAGAAGACGATGACTCGTCCAACGGGGCGATGACCGAATCGGTGATGGGAAGTATATCTTGGCATGGGAAGCAAATCTTAGCAAATCTCGGTACATTTAGTATGGGCTTTCCATCCCGTACGCCATTTCCATAAGATTATTTCCATTTAGCCAGCATGGAAAGCAAATCTAGGCATGGGAAACAGATCGAGGAGGTTAATGCCAAGATCCTCCTAATCTCATGTGCGCCTGCAAATCTCGGCTTGTTTCCATATGGAACGTTTCCATACATGTCTTTTCCATACACTAAACATTTAACATGTCCTGTTTCCATACAAAACAGTCAGCATGGAATGGAATGTTTAGTAACATAATGAATGGTGAAATTATGAAATGGAATGTTCCCACACGGAATGTTAGTTTCCTTATGTTTCCATACACTAAACATTTAGTATTGTTTCCATACGGAATGTTAATTTCCTTGCAGTGCCTTGACCTACATAAGGACGGATTGTTGGTATTGTTTAGATCGATTGGTAATTTTGAATTACTGACTGACCTTTCTTGCTTAATTTCTTCTGGTTTCTAGAATTAATTAATTACTCCATATTGATTGGTGACGCATAGAAATAGACACATACGAAAAGCAAATAGTGTATGAGCCTTCAACAGCAAATGTATACATACAGAAACACAATGATTTTCTTTTCCCATTCTATACGTGCCTTCCATTCCATACGGAAAGCAAATCTGTGCATTCCATACAGAATGCAAGATTTTTTCCATAATCTGTGCAACCTCCTGACTATAAGTACCATATGTGCAATGGCATATGATCCATACCGTGCAACCTCTTGCTTTCTTGGTTCAGTTGACCATATCGTCCTACACACTTCTTGGTCCAAGTTTTTCATTGAAAGTTGATTTTATCTACACATCTCTTGCTGCCAATGTACTATTGTATGTTCATTTTTCTTCCTATTTGTTGAAAGTTCATTACTATTTTACTTAAATTTTGAAATATGTGTTCTTTCCTACATAGATTTATACAATGTCGATTTGGATCGTTAACTCTTTCTTCAAAGCCTTCAACAGCCTGATGGGCTCAATCAACAGTATACTATTCTTTTTCATTTATTTTATGTGCATCAGTAATTATATGCAAACTTTTTCACATATCAACTTCATTTTTTCAAAAGATATCACTGTTGTAGTCATAAATATGGGCCCTACAAACTATGAAATTGATTATCTACTAGGTGTTAGAGAGTTAGCCCTAATAGATATAAGGTATGCAGTACTACATTTATACATGTAACATAAAATAAAATTTAAAATTGATTATATGCCTCGCAACAAAAAATGTGTTTTTCTAAATTATATATGACTAATTGTGTGCAAAAATCAAATTGGATTCACGCGTGTTTATGAGGATTAGAGATACATATACAAGATTTGATTGCGTCTGACCTTGGGAGATACATTTTGACCACCACCGCCCTTGAGGTGGATCATGTTGGATTAATTGGGATTGGCCCATTTTAATTTAGCAATTAATCAAATGGAATTCCTAGGCCCACAACTAATGCTAGGTGGAAAATTGTTTAGTCCCATATGGAGAATTCAATGGGAGTTATACCACTTTAAAAGGTGGAACGAGGTAACCCCCTTGTGAAATTGAAGAGAGCCAACACGCGCGCGCGCGCTCGCTCGCTCGCCTCGCCTCGCCACGCCACGCCACGCCGAGCCGAGCCGTGCCGTGCCGTGCCGTGCCGTGCGGTGCGGTGCGGTGCGGTGCGGTGCGTGCGTACGCGCGCAGGCGTGTCGGGTGCGGGCGCGTTTTTCTTTATCTATTCGAAAATCGAAACGCACTGACTCGCTGGCAGTAACGGTGCAGTTACTAGTGGATTATGGCTGCGGTTACTTTCGAGTAATGGGTGCGCAGTTACTAGTGACTAATGGCGGCAGTTTCTGGTCTCTTTATTTTTGCTGTTACAAGAGAACAGCATAAGAAGGCTCTCCTCTCCATACGAAACAACAGTTCTCTCTCCCTCTGTTTTGTTGCTGCTCTCTGCAATCTCCGGTCCGGAACCTTGCGCGCACAAGTTTCTGGGCGAGTAGGCCTCCAGAACTCCGTCCGTTTGTGTACCTGCACGGGTAGGCGGGCGATCAAGTTTTTGGGGAGCGCATCGGCGCGACTACTCAATCTGCGACGTCTACTTCCTGGTGGTGAACTGTTCGCGGGACTGCACTGCGAACATCTTCCTGCATCAAGCTTCGTCCTGCATCACGATTTGATCGACTACATCGAATAGGCCATCATGTCGACTGATGGTAACGGCGCCTCCGGTGTCACCGACACTGGCCCCGCCCGAGGGTATAATCTTAACACATCTTTGATGTATTTGTTTCTGTGCGCTATGAATATGTTAATAGGTGTTGCTGTTAGCTTGTTCGTTAGCGAATATGAATACATCATCGTTGATAGATCACTCATGCATGTTTATGTCATGTTTTATATGCTGAATTTCTGGATTAAAATATGCCGAAAATTGACTAGATTTCCAACAATCCAAAAACTTGATAGGTCTTTTTCGGTAGTTGGCTTTGCTGCGTCACTTAAACCGCACCCTCCGTTTGATGGTTCCAATTTTAAGAGATGGCGTGCACGTGCGATCCTATGGTTTACTGCCATGGAATGTTTTCATGTTGTACAAGGCAAGCCCGCTGAGCGTCTATCTGCTGAGGACGAACGTAAGTTCAATATAGCGGATAACTTGTTTCGAGGTGCACTTGTCAACATACTGGCAGATAACATTGTGGATGTGTACATGCATTTGCCTACGGGCAAAGAGATGTGGAATGCACTTGAGGCCAAGTTCGGAGTTTCCGATGCTGGCAGTGAGCTGTATGTCATGGAGCAGTTCTATGACTACAAGATGGTCGATGACCGTTCTGTAGTAGAACAAGCTCATGAGATTCAGGCGCTGGCAAAGGAGCTTGAGAACAATAAGTGCGAGTTACCGGACAAGTTTGTGGCTGGCGGTATTATCGCCAAGTTACCACCTTCTTGGTCGGATTTTGCTACTTCTCTAAAACACAAGAGGCAGGAGTTCAGTGTTACTGATCTCATTGGCACTCTTGGTGTTGAAGAGAAGGCGAGGGCGAAAGATACTCGTGGCAAGAAAGTTGCTGCTGAGGGAGGTTCTAGTGCCAATTTGGTGCAGAAGAAGAACCCTCAGGCTTCCCACAATAAGAAGAAAAATAAGCCTTTTGTCAAGCCCAAGGCTACTACTGAGTTTAAGAAGAAAGACAAAGGAAAGGGCGGCTGCTTTGTGTGCGGTGATTCTGGCCATTGGGCTAAGGATTGTCCAGACCGCAAGGATAAGCAGAAGAAGTCTGCCAACATGGTTATTAGTGATGCTGGAGGAACATCGGGGTACGGTAATTATTTACCTACAGTTCTTTCTGTTTGTCAATCACCTGAGTGGTGGGTTGACACTGGTGCTAATATTCATGTGTGTGCTGATATTTCCTTGTTTTCATCTTATCAGGTCTGTCGAGGTTCCTCCTTGTTGATGGGAAACGGATCGCATGCAGCTGTTCATGGTGTTGGTACGGTCGATCTGAAGTTTACTTCGGGAAAGACCGTGCAGCTGAAGAACGTGCAGCATGTCCCCTCCATAAAGAAAAATCTCGTCAGCGGATCTCTACTGTGTAGAGATGGTTTTAGGCTTGCATTTGAGTCCAATAAATGTGTCGTGTCTAAGTATGGAACATTTGTTGGTAAAGGCTATGAGAGCGGAGGCTTGTTCCGCTTTTCTTTGATGGATTCCTATAATAAAATTGTGAACCATGTGTGTAACGATGATGATGAATCTAATGTTTGGCATTCACGACTTTGTCATGTTAATTTTGGGTGTATGACGCGCTTAGCTAATATGAGTTTAATTCCGAAATTCACTTTGGTCAAAGGTTCTAAGTGCCATGCGTGTGTTCAATCGAAACAACCTCGCAAGCCTCACAAGGCAGCAAAAGAGGCGAGGAATTTGGCACCGTTAGAACTCATTCATTCTGATTTATGCGAAATGAATGGCGTGTTGACTAAAGGTGGAAAGAAATATTTCATGACGTTTATAGATGATTGCACTAGATTTTGCTACGTGTACTTATTAAAAACAAAAGATGAAGCGTTGGATTTTTTTTTAAGATCTATAAAGCTGAGGTAGAAAACCAACTTGAAAGGAAAATCAAGCGGGTAAGGTCTGATCGTGGGGGAGAGTATTTTTCAAATGAGTTTACTTTATTCTGCGAGGAACATGGAATTATTCATGAGAGGACGCCTCCCTATTCTCCCGAGTCAAACGGGGTTGCCGAAAGAAAGAATCGCACTCTAACTGATTTGGTTAACGCCATGTTAGACACTGCGGGACTTTCTAAGGAATGGTGGGGTGAGGCTATATTGACCGCGTGTCATGTCCTGAATAGAGTTCCTACAAAGAATAAAGAAGTAACACCATTCGAGGAATGGGAAAAGAAGAAGTTGACTCTCTCATACTTGCGCACCTGGGGATGTTTGGCCAAAGTTAACGTGCCAATTGTCAAGAAGCGCAAACTTGGACCAAAAACCGTAGATTGTGTATTTCTTGGTTATGCTATGCACAGCGTGGGTTATAGGTTCTTAATTATAAAAACTGGAGTACCTGACATGCGTGTTGGTACAATCATAGAGTCCAGAGACGCTACATTTTTTGAGAATGAATTTCCTATGAAATGTGATGTACCTAGCTCATCTAGTCAAGAACCTATAATTTCCCTTGATTCTTTTGTGCCGATAGAACATGTTGAGGAAACGCCTATGGAAAATCCTAAGGAGGATAACGATGAAGTTACTCGAAAGAGTAAGAGACAGAGGATTGCAAAATCTTTTGGTGATGATTTCATTGTATACCTCGTGGATGACACTCCTAGAACCATTGAAGAGACATATTCTTCTCCTGACGCTGACTATTGGAAGGAAGCAGTACGGAGTGAGATGGATTCTATTATGTCTAATGGAACTTGGGAGGTCGTTGACCGTCCTTATGGGTGTAAACCTGTAGGATGTAAATGGGTTTTCAAGAAAAAGCTTAGGCCTGATGGTACAATTGAAAAGTACAAGGCAAGGCTTGTGGCCAAGGGTTATACCCAGAAAGAAGGCGAGGATTTCTTTGATACTTATTCACCTGTTGCCCGATTGACCACAATTCGAGTACTACTTGCCCTGGCTGCCTCTCATGGTCTGCTCGTTCATCAAATGGACGTTAAGACAGCTTTCCTAAATGGAGAGTTGGAGGAGGAGATTTATATGGATCAGCCAGACGGGTTTGTGGTAGAAGGTCAAGAAGGAAAGGTGTGCAAGTTGTTGAAGTCTTTGTATGGCTTAAAGCAAGCACTTAAGCAATGGCATGAGAAGTTCGACAGAACTTTGACATCTGCTGGCTTTGTTGTGAATGAAGCCGACAGATGTGTGTACTATCGCTATGGTGGGGGAGAAGGAGTGATCTTGTGCTTGTATGTTGATGACATACTGATTTTTGGGACCAACCTCAATGTGATTGAGGAGGTCAAGGACTTTCTGTCCAAGAGTTTTGAGATGAAAGATTTGGGAGTGGCTGATGTGATTCTTAACATTAAGCTACTGAGAGGAGGTGATAGTGGGATTACACTTGTGCAATCTCACTATGTAGAGAAGGTCTTGAGTCGCTTTGGTTATAGTGACTGCAAGCCTGCTCCTACTCCTTATGATCCTAGTGTGTTATTGAGGAAAAATCGAAGAATAACAAGGGATCAATTGAGATACTCCCAGATTATTGGCTCATTGATGTATTTAGCTAGTGCTACGGGGCCTGACATCTCGTTTGCTGTGAGCAAGCTAAGCCGGTTTGTTTCAAATCCGGGAGATGATCATTGGCGTGCTCTTGAGAGAGTAATGCGCTATCTAAAGGCAACCGTGAGCTATGGAATTCACTATGCTGGGTACCCAAAGGTACTGGAGGGCTACAGTGATTCAAACTGGATCTCTGATGCTGATGAGATAAAAGCCACGAGTGGATATGTGTTCACACTTGGAGGTGGTGTTGTTTCCTGGAAGTCTTGCAAGCAGACCATCTTAACGAGGTCAACAATGGAAGCAGAACTCACAGCATTAGATACCGCTACTGTTGAGGCTGAGTGGCTTCGTGAACTCCTTATGGATTTGCCGGTGGTTGAAAAACCGATACCAGCTATCCTGATGAACTGTGATAATCAGACTGTAATTATCAAAGTGAACAGTTCTAAGGACAACATGAAGTCATCTAGGCATGTTAAGAGGCGGTTGAAGTCTGTCAGAAAGCTGAAAAACTCCGGAGTGATAGCGCTGGACTATGTCCAGACAGCTAATAATCTGGCCGACCAATTTACAAAGGGTTTATCACGTAATGTGATAGATAGTGCATCGAGTGAGATGGGCCTGAGACCCACATGAGTCATACCACAGTGGTAACCTGTTCTACGTGATCGGAGATCCCGTGAAGTAGGATGGTGAAACAAGCTGTTGATTGACTAGGAGGAGAGATCTTTACAGGGCTCATTTCTTCAATGATGCACTTCTCTCCTATTCTGTATGGCAGGTTGGTTTTTACCTTAATGTGATCCGAGTGGCTTATTTAGAGCAGAGATGTCGGCCTACAGGACATCTTAGAAGGAACACACCTATATGAGTTCGACTGCTGGTCACAGTCTATGAGATTTGGGTGATCTCTAGATACTCATGAATAGGCATGGAGTATGACTTATACGCTCCAACCAGAGGGGATGCTTTAGGCAGCCTAGTACTAGTAAAGGAATTGGGTAAAGCTTGTTCGCACAAAACTGTCAATTCAAGGCATAGTCCATTGTTCAGTTGTGGATGAGTGTAACTCCTTTCCTAGGTGGATGTTCAACTTAACAGTCTCCATCGAAACACTGGTATATCAAACATCAGCAGAACTGAGAGCATTTCTCGTGTGCCTTGAAATTTGGTGGGGATTGTTGGATTAATTGGGATTGGCCCATTTTAATTTAGCAATTAATCAAATGGAATTCCTAGGCCCACAACTAATGCTAGGTGGAAAATTGTTTAGTCCCATATGGAGAATTCAATGGGAGTTATACCACTTTAAAAGGTGGAACGAGGTAACCCCCTTGTGAAATTGAAGAGAGCCAACACGCGCGCGCGCTCGCTCGCTCGCCTCGCCTCGCCACGCCACGCCACGCCGAGCCGAGCCGAGCCGTGCCGTGCCGTGCCGTGCGGTGCGTGTGCGTGCGTACGTACGTACGTACGTACGTACGCGCGCAGGCGTGTCGGGTGCGGGCGCGTTTTTCTTTATCTATTCGAAAATCGAAACGCACTGACTCGCTGGCAGTAACGGTGCAGTTACTAGTGGATTATGGCTGCGGTTACTTTCGAGTAATGGGTGCGCAGTTACTAGTGACTAATGGCGGCAGTTTCTGGTCTCTTTATTTTTGCTGTTACAAGAGAACAGCATAAGAAGGCTCTCCTCTCCATACGAAACAACAGTTCTCTCTCCCTCTGTTTTGTTGCTGCTCTCTGCAATCTCCGGTCCGGAACCTTGCGCACACAAGTTTCTGGGCGAGTAGGCCTCCAGAACTCCGTCCGTTTGTGTACCTGCACGGGTAGGCGGGCGATCAAGTTTTTGGGGAGCGCATCGGCGCGACTACTCAATCTGCGACGTCTACTTCCTGGTGGTGAACTGTTCGCGGGACTGCACTGCGAACATCTTCCTGCATCAAGCTTCGTCCTGCATCACGATTTGATCGACTACATCGAATAGGCCATCATGTCGACTGATGGTAACGGCGCCTCCGGTGTCACCGACACTGGCCCCGCCCGAGGGTATAATCTTAACACATCTTTGATGTATTTGTTTCTGTGCGCTATGAATATGTTAATAGGTGTTGCTGTTAGCTTGTTCGTTAGCGAATATGAATACATCATCGTTGATAGATCACTCATGCATGTTTATGTCATGTTTTATATGCTGAATTTCTGGATTAAAATATGCCGAAAATTGACTAGATTTCCAACAGATCATGTCTCCAGTAAGTGCAATAAAAATTTTATGTTTTTTGTACAATATTATGTAAATATCTAAACATACAATTACATATTACATGTAACGATATATTCATATTATGATGTTGTTACATAACACACAGACTTACCACCACAAAGGACTCAAATATGATCATTGCAGATTATAGCGATTTTGGTGCACTCAATGATATATTAAGTTAATTCTCTCATATTCCACCTTACAAATATAAAATTGTCAGGTTCAAAATTTATCTTTTTTTTTACTGTTCTGTATGCAGATATCAGATATACGTTACACCACGACCCAAGTACTCATGATTATGTCAAGAATACTTTATTGTTTAGGAAAGATAAAAATCAAATCAAAGAAATCATCTAACAACAACAAACGCATATAATTCTATGCAACAAAAACTCATGGTCAAGAACATATAATCAATACTTTTGACCTAGATTCCATGTGCACGCTTACTATTTGATATAAACACTGTACACTTTCAATTCAAATATGGGAAATCAGCTTTCAGCTCGAAAAAAAAATTCAGCTTTCAGCCCAAAAGTCTGCGGTGCATGGCACATGCACCAGAAACTATGTTAAAGGTGGTGATGCTTGGTGGAGGCCGTTGTTGGTGAGGGACATGACGAGGCAGTGGAGGCGGAACTGGTGACCCTCGTGCGGCGGCTGAGGTGCGCTAGCATGTGCCAGTAGGGTGTAGGAGAGGACGGTGGTCCGGCGTGAACAGGGAGCCCGGTGAGGTCGCCGACACCCATGGATTCAACCTCCCTGTAACGCTGTATAGAGGCAGTGATGAAAGCCTCCTCATGTTCTTTGAGTACTAATTAAAAAGCAGAATCATATTGTTGATAGTCCATGCAAAAAAGAAAAGAAAGAACAATCGTCATGTTCTTTGAGGGCGTGTCATTGTGCCTGTCGTCCAATGTATTCGCTCATGTGCGGGCGATTTCGCCGCGCCAAGTTTCCTTGATCTTTGCTGCCAGATCAACCTGTTTATTCTCCAGGCGCCCGTGCGAAATCTGGTGCAGAGAATCCTCCGATTCTGAAGATTACAAATAAATAAATTCATCGAATCGCATTGCAACGCTCGTTGAATCTCTCATGGATGCGTTTGATGATAGTTAAATCAGGCCTCTATTCATAAGCTGCATTGTTAAATAACTTATGCGACTTCGAGTTCGGGTTATAGATTATATAAATGGATCCTGAATCCGTGCAGAGATTTCAGATCAGAAATATATATACTAGCATAGAAAAAATAGCAGTGCTTGGATCTGGACCAGCTCAAGAATGGCATGACAGAAATGTTTTCATGATGCTATTATAAGTAAAAACTCTCTCTTTTAGGAAATAAAAGCTAATGTGATTTTAGTACACTTTACACGAACTGTTCTAAGCGACCTATGCATTCAACATGGAAAACATCTAGACTGCTCATGCAAAAACATACAGCAGAAATATGGGAAACCCTTCTGAAGGAGGACAGAAAGGGCTTGTTTGTCCATCGAGTGACTGAAACCACTCTCATCACTCCCTTCACTTTCTATATAAGCCAGCCCCTCGCTCCTAGGATAAAGACCGAAACAAATAATTATTCTGACCAACATGAAAATAAATTTGAAGTTTGGTGGACCCCTACAAAAGACAAGGACAAAAAGATTTCTAAGCTAGACAAAAAGTAAAGTAAAGCTAGACAAAAAGTAAAGTACACCTATGTGAACCTTAAAAATTGCAGCAAAGTTTAGCTAAAACTGCGTATTAGTTAGCACTACAATTTTAGGCTTAATATTTTACAATTCCAGATGACTGAAAATTAGCAAAAAGAAAAAGAAAGAAAGGAAAGGAAAGGAAAGGAAAGGAAACGAGAAAGTTATGCTAAATTGTGGTCCAATATAGAAAAGAGAAAGGCTTATTGGGGTACACGGCCCAGGTTATTGGCAGTCACATTTCTTTTGTGGGCCAAGAAGAAAAATTAGGCCGTAAACACGACAAGGCCAAAAGGCCCATCTCAAAGGCCTAAGAATTTGCGGGCGAAGAGGATGGTATACCTTGCTTGCTGCATATTCACACGATAGTCCACAGTTCAAAAAAAAAACCATGATAATGTGTTCAGAGAATTCTGCTTGCTACAATGCCTTCAACTGGATGGATTTACTACCCATTTTAAACAGGTTTCTAATTTTTAAAAACAAAAGGCTATTTGGAAGTGTTAGCTTTTTGACACGGCTTTCTTTCTTTTTTTTTTCTTTTGCATTATCCATTGAGTTATAACATGTCTTTTATTTTTATTTTTTCTATTTTTTAATTGAATATCTCAGAAAAAGTTAACTACCGTTACAGTGTCATTTCAGTCAAAAGGCAAATGCCCTGTTCCAAAGTGTTGTGGCCTTTGGTTTTTTTACTGAAATAGCACTGTAGCAGCTGTTAGCTTTTTCTGATATATTCAATTAAAGAAAAATAAAGAAAAAATAGAAAAATAAAAAACATCATTATATATCCACAGAGAATGCAAAAGAAAAAAAAGAAAAATCGTGTTAAAAAGTAGTCAACGTGTTCTAAATGACTTTTAGTTTCTACTTCTAGAAGTCAGAAACCATCAATGTTTAGAACATGACCTTACATACTATGATTTTGACCCAATTCATGCGGATATATTTTAGCTCAAATTAAATCCATGCGAATCATGTTGGATAAATCCTACTCCTCAGAATCCATGTGATGGCAGCACATATATCCATGTATGTATGTCATCTGAACTCAAACAAATAAGGCTGATGAAACCGGTGACGCGAACACGTGGTACCAGCTAGGGGTAAAAACGGATCGGATATTTTCCGACCGACCGACCACCGAATCCGAGTCGGATCAAATTCGGATAGTTATGTCGGATAATTATCGGATTCGAATAGTTATTTTCGGATACGGATTCGGATTCGGAAAAGAACTATCCGACGGATACAGATACTATCCGGGATTTTATCGGATAATACCCGGATATATTTTTCGGATATCCAGATTCGGATAGTTGGCTGCTTGTCATGTGTTTGCTAGTTTTTGTTGATCCTCTTAGTGCAACAGATTCTCTTGTTCTTTTAGTTTTTGTTGATCCTTCCCTGTGTACATGTGTGTATGTGAGATGGTGCAAAGGAGAGAAGCAGCAGTATTTGGGATCACATAAGAATGTTGAGAAATCCATCACTTTGGTGGTATTGTCCAGTTGGAGAAGCCTTTTGTATATGCCTTTTGTACCAGTCTATATATGCTTTTTGTTACATTAGATTACATTACATTTTCTACCCGTCTATATATGCCTTTTGTATTCCTACGTAATATCCGATGAGATATTCGTTATCGTATTCGCATCCGCTCCGTATTCGTTCCGTATCTGTGACCGATACTATCCGGATTCGTATTCGTATCCGGCACTATTCGTATGCGACTCCGAATCCGAGATAAAAATATAGGATAGGATATGGAATAAGCAATATCCGACCGAATTCGACCCGTTTTCACCCCTAGTACCAGCCAATTAAACTTGCTTACAAATTTTGAAGTAGCTTCTTTTCTTTGGTTCTTTTCTACTTCGTCCGTCCAGGAACTAGGTTGTTATGGTGCTGTGTAGTCCGATCTTTCAAATTTTGATCATTAATATATATTAAAATATATAGATTGACTATATAAAAATAATATTATTAGATTTATCTTACAAAATTCTTTCGTAATATGTTTTTATTATTTTTACTAGGATATTATAACAATAAATTATAATCAAAATTTTATATTAAAAACTATAAAAAAATTAAAAATAATTCACATTTGTGGACGGAGAGAATAGCTGCATGTGAAATAATCTGAGGTTCCTCATTCTTGATGCCTATCGATCGAGGACACGAGACAGGCCACATCGATCAGAAAGATATTTCTACCTGCAGCCTGCTACACGCATGCATGAAACTCAAGTTACGTCACCCTGTCCCCTGACGCATGTCGTGACCAGGGATGAGACACATTGATCATATTCTTTTCGGTTGCTATTAATGGTTTTTTACTGTTGTTAATATTTTTAGTTGTGTTTTTAGATAACAATAAACAATAGAGATAATTACACGTACGATATATACGGTTTTAAACTCAAAAAATTATTTTAAAATTTTACTTTTAAAAAATCATCTTATTTATTTTAACTGTCAAAAAAACCAAAAGACAGTCGAGAAAAAAAAAACACAGGACCGATATATTCTTTAATTTTCTCCAGGCCTAGAATTCCACAGCCAGTTACAGACAAATCTTGTGACTCCAATGGACAAGTTTCACCCAACTCCATCAACCCTGTAATGATTAATGAATGGGTTTGGTAATTAAGTATATGTGTGGTCTCAGTTTTAGCTACTACGTACCATCTAGGGAAAAAATAATTATATAATGTTGATTACGTCCACTCCCTGACACCTTTCCATTTTGGGCCCTTATGGCTTTTTTTCAAATATAATCCCATGGTATTTATTGTGCGGATTTGGTCTCCTCCTGAGCGCAGATAAATGAGCAGTGGACATTTGGTGTGTGCTACGCCCCCCCCCCCCCAGCACAATAGGCATAGGCCAGGTGTGGCCAGTGGCAGGGTCCATCGAGCTTCCGAGCCATTGGACAGTAGCAGGTGGTCTCCCCGGCTCCCCCTGTGTTAGAGCAAGGCTAATAATATAGCATTTAGCTGACTGTATGAACACTTACAGCCCACTTATCAGTACATTCATATAGTAGTTTACAGCCAGCTGAAAGGCTGTATGACCCACCCCTTTCTCTCACAAAGTTTCTTGGTTCTTGTGCTTCAGCTGGCTGTAAACTTACAGCCCACCTCTCTTCTCTCTCCTCCTCTCTCTCCTCCACCTCAACATACAGTCTACTAACATCTTCTTATTATACTTGCTCTTAGCAGGTGAGTTTTCTACGGATGAATTTTCTGAATAATTTGAGGAAGTCAATGAACTTTTTGGCTCACATATGAGTGGATTTGTTGGACATTTCTCGGGTTGTCACTTGTTGCCCTGAAATCGTTGGTGCTAGTTCTTGTTAGAGTCCTGCCGTTGTGTTGTCTAGCTTGAACAACACACTCTCCGTGGTCGAGGGGCACAGAGGCCACTTATTTTGGCCCAGTGGTGTGGAAGCTCGGTGGGCCCTGCGCCCGGCCTGTGCCTGCTGAGCTCCGCCGCGTCCTTCCTTGCTTCGGGGGTGCGGCACGCGTCAGGTGTTCACTGTCCATTCATCCGCGCTCCGCTCGGGAGAGGGTCAAATCCGTAAAAAAATACCATAGAGGCTAGATTTGCAAAAAAAAAGGGACAAGTTGGTCACAAATGGAAAATTTTCTAACTCCCTGCTCCTTCCAGCCTTTTGTAATATATCGTATACAGCAGCATTACATCGACCATTCAACCAATATTTCAATATTCCATAGGAAAAGGTTCATATAACATCTTGAATTTTACTCGAAAATTCATCCAGCACTCTGAAATATGAAATCGGACATTTGACACTCCCAAATTTTGCAATCCAGTCCAAATAACACTTGACCTAGTTTCGGATGGTGATATTGCCTGCATAGCGCGATAAGTGGGCGTTTTACCACGTACGATAACACGCTAATCAAGTTTAGGTTAATAATACATGGGGCCCACAGAGTCTTCTCTCCCAAATCGAAACAAAGAGGGAGGGAACTACAGGAGGGGGGTGTCTATGGAAGCACGGCTGGGAGCTCAGTGCGGGAGAAGCCCTTGTGGACCCCACGTATCATTGACCTAACTTGGTCAACGTGTTATTTTACGTGGCAAAACTGCTCACTCATCGCGCGGGCAATACCGCCATGTGAAATCAGGTTAGGGTGTTATTTGGACAGAATTGCAAAATTCAGAGGTCAAATATCTGATTTCATTGTTCAGGGTGATGAACGGACTATCAAATAAAATTTAGGGTATTATGTGAACTTATTCCTATTCCTTATAACAATATATATGCCATTACTGAAATTGCATCGCACGGACGTACACGTTACAGTTCGATGCATTGACCGAGCACTGCTATATGTACCAAAATTTCCCTACTAATTACATAGGGAGTTATCAAAGACTGAGATAAGTTTCTGTATGCAGTTACGAGCACACCATTTTTTTACTTTTTAGTATGCGCGCGCGTATGCATGCGAAGCATTTCCCGGCCGGCCGATCACGTACCTACGTACGTTATTCGGCAGAAAACATGCCACGTTTGTGAATGAATGAATTTTTAATCACCAATTTCAAAGATTTAACTAAGTTTGGTCACGCCACATGGCTACCAGCCAATGCCATTTTTATGACCCATCCTTATTTACTAGTTAATAATGATTTACTCGGTCAGTGTCTGGGTGCTAGCTAGTATCATATGTGACACGTAATGCCCCACTTCTAAAGTACCATGGTTTTTAGATTTTGACTGAAATGATACTATAGTAATTATTAACTTTTTTGAGGTATTCAATTAAAAATAAAAAAATTTATTATATCCCCACGGATAATACAAAGGAAAAAAGAGAAAAGAAAGGAAGAAAAAATCGTGCTAAGAAATTAACCAGTTCCAAATGACTTTTGGTTTCTAGAAGACAGAGGCCAGAAGCCATGGCTGTTTGGAATGGGCCTAATATGCTCTCTTGATGAGTGCAACTACCACTAGCTTAGGAACAATTGGCCAGAGCCGACCTATTTGCACCGTTAGAATCCAAACCCCTATTTTGTAGTACATATAATGGTAACACTAAACCCGTAACGACATGCATTTACGTTAACCGCGCACCTAACGGCCACTAATATATATAACCTTTCCAAATAGGAGCACACATTGGCATCAAGAAGAGGGCCGTCCACTTGATAGATTGATAGATTAGGTAGACACTGTTGAGAAACCGTCGCTGGCGACCAGTCCGAACGATTCCTCTGCTTAGAACAAGAACGAATCAATCACAGAATCACAGAGAGAATAGATTGAACACACAGAGAGATAGAGAGAACTCCCGGTCTTTCTTTATTGCTTTTCTTTCATGCGTACATAATGAGGGGGGTATGGCTCTCTATTTATAGTCTACGGTGGGGTGCCCAATTAGATCAGGACTCTTGGATAGAGTCCAAGTTTCCTAACACTCCCCCTTGGGCACTCACCCAACATGCTCATGCCTCGTCAAAACTCCATAAAAACCCAGTGGGAAAAATTTGGAGAAAGAGTACATGATGCATGTGATGCTGCGATGCACGAATTGCCTCATTAAAAACCTTGGTCGAGAAACTTCATGGAAAACTCGTCAAGGGAAAAAGAGTACAATTCACCCAAATTCATTTAGTCTGCAAGACTTTATTTTTGGGTACTTAATCTTCATGATCAAGATTTATTAGTGGGCTTGTGAGAATTCTCCCCCTGAATTCTGCACTTCTCTAAGTCTCATCATTCCAATTCCACGCACGCACTTTTCAAAGCTAGATGCGGGGAGTGACTTAGTGAATAAATCTGCGAGATTTTCACATGACTTAGTATGCAGTACTTTAATCTCGTCCATCTTTTGCAATTCATGTGCATAGAAGAACTTGGGGTTGATATGCTTTGTGAGATGACTCTTCACATAGCCCGTTTACACTTGTGCAACGCAAGCGGCATTATCTTCATAGATAATTGTGGGGGTTTGCACAATGTTCATCCCACATGACTGCTGGATGTGGTGAACCATTCGGCGGAGCCAAGCGCACTCTCGTGCGGCTTCATACAGTGCTATAATTTCTGAGTGGTTCGTCGAAATAGCTACCAGGCTTTTGTTTAGACGATTTCCATGAAATTGCAGTTCCACCACACAGGAATACATAGCCTGTTTGTGACTTAGCGGTATGCGGGTCTGACAGATACCCAGCATCTGCATAGCCAATCAAGTTCAGATCTTGATTTTTCTGTAAAACAATCCGAGATCCTTGCTACCTTGGAGGTATCGGAAAATGTCCTTTATGCCCTGCCAATGCCTTTTGGTGGGCTCTGCACTGTACCTTGCTAACAGGTTCACGGCAAATGCAATGTCCGATCTAGTGCAGTTTGCTAAATACATGAGTGCTCCCACTGCACTCAAGTATGGGAATTCCGGTCCCAGGATTTCCTCCCCCTCTTCCCTAGGTCGGAAAGGATCTTTTTCTTGCTGTAAAGACCTCCCGATCGTCGGTACTTTTGATGAGAATGCCTTCTCAAAGTCAAACCTTTCAAGCACCTTCTGGGTGTAGGTAGACTTATGTACCAAGATTCCTTCAGGGACATGCTCAAGCTGCAGGCCTAAGCAAACTTGGTCTTGCCCAAATCTTTCATTTCAAATTCTGACTCCAAGTAGGAGCTTGCTTCTTTTATGTCTTCGGCTGTCCCGATGATATTCAGATCATCTACATACACAGAGATTATACAGAATCCATTCTGGGATCGCCGTATAAATACACAAGGACAGTCTTCATTGTTCGTGTAGCCTTTCTTGCAGAGAAAATCGCTTAAGCGATTATACCACATTCTTCCATATTGTTTCAGTCCATACAGTGACTTTCTGAGTTTCACACTGTACAGATTTCTATTTGCTCTGTCTTGGTTCGGGAGAGATATTCCTTCAGGGACTCTCATATAGATTTCCGAATCCAAGTTACCATAAAGGTATGCATTCACAACATCCATCAATTTCATTTCTAAATTCAAGTTCACTGCCATTGAGATCAAATATCTAAAGGTAATTCCACTCATGACTGGGGAGTAGGTTTCTTCATAATCAACTGCAGGACGTTGAGTGAAACCTTGGGCTACTAGCCTTGCTTTGTATCTCACTACTTCATTTCTTTCATTTCTCTTTCGAACAAATACCCACTTGTGCCCTACGGGGTGCACATGGGGAGGCGTGCGGCATACGGGCCCAAACACCTCTCTTTTATTCAAAGATAGCAATTCAGTTGCTAATGCCTTCTTCCAATCTGATCTTTTCTTACATTCAACGAGCGATGCAGGCTCGGGATCAAGATCGATGATAGTGGCAATTTTCTTTGCGAAGTAGATATCGATATTAGCTGTTGTCCTATTCAGGGACTCTCCCGTGTGCACATAATTTATAGCTATTTCTTCATGAGTTGCTTCTTCTGGAGCTTCACCTTGCGCATCGCTTCTTTCAATTGCGGTGGCAAGTCCCTTTAGTTTTTCGGCTCCGATGTGTGCGCACACATCCATGCCGATGGGGATATTCAGATCCGGTATGCCCTTTTCTGAAGGTGTCATACTTGTGCCAGGTCTCAACTGGCTCCCCTTCTCATTCTGGGGGACTTCAATGATCGGCTGTGATAAATCTCTCTTATCCTTTTTCACCAGGCGTCCCCGGTTACTAAGGATTCGAGGAACCGGAGTTCTCGTCCTCTTTTTTATTTTTCGAGGCCTCTGGACGAGATTAGGGATACCTTCTGTTTCTTTGGTATTTCAACCCTCTCCGGTGCAGTGCGTACAGGCACATGCGACTTAGTCACGCTCTTCAAATCACTAAAGTGATCAGGCAGCTGATTTGCCAATGCTCGCAAATCAATTGTCTTCTGGACTTCTCTTGTCTTCTGGACTTCTATTGTCTTCTGGACTTCTCTAGTGCGCGGGTCATCTGCATAGATTCCCCAGGCTTGCCACGTAATTTCCCGACATTCTTCATCAAGGGGTTGATTTCCTCCCCCTAATGTTGGGAAATTTTCGGTGGTAGCCCTTGCGCTAGTTGCATAGGTGAATGGATGTTGTAGGCCGAAGGTCTAAGGTTGATGAGATTCGCTGCATGTAGGACTGTGGGTCCCCGACATGTAGCTGGCAAATTACAATTATGCAAGAGGGGTCGGGCAATAAATTTAATTCTCTTAATTAAAGCCTCTGCCAAACCATTCTGGGTATGGACATGCGGTACCGAATGCTCAATTGCAATTTCCCATCGCCATGCAATAATCATCAAATGCCTTCGAAATAAATTCTCCGGCGTTGTCCATTCTGGTGGACTTGATCAGAAACACATTTCTAATACAAATGATCTGCGAGATCAATTTTGCAAAGGCGTGGTTTCTTGTGGACAACAAACCCACATATGACCACTTGGAAGAAGCGTCAATGAGCATCATAAAATACTTAAATGGCCCTGAGATGGGCTAAGTAGGACCGCAAATGTTCCCCTGGATGCGTTCCAGGTATGCAGGGACTTCATCCTTCACTTTCAGAGTGGAGGGTCTAGTAATTAGTTTCCCGGTGGCACATGCAGGGCACACAAAATCTTCATGATTCGGGAAATTCTTCACATTAATATTATGCCCATGCGAGTTATTTATTATGTTTCTCATCATCCTAAGACCTGGGTGGCCTAATCTGTCATGCCAGAGACAGAATAGTTCAGAGCTTCTAAATACCGTCTTCAGGACAGTGTACGCTTCAGGCGCCTTAATGTTGGTATAATATAGCCTAGGAAGATTTTCTAATACCCTTTTCAATTCGCTTCGCGCTTCGTAATGAGTAGGTATTCCTTACCGTACTCTTCTTCAGTCTCAACGCGGAAACCATTTGCGCGGATATTCTTAAAACTTAGGAGAGTTTTAGTCGATTCTGGGTACAATAAGACTTTTTCAATGACCAAAGTTGTGCCCATTATGGCTCTTCCGGAACCAATTATACATGCATCGCTTCCGGCGATTGTCGTAAGGCTGCCAGTGTTCTTACGAATCGACTTGAAACTTCTTAGTCTCTCTTAAGATGGAATGCATTGTGCCGCTGCTGGCTAAGCACACTTCCTTTATAGGGCGCTACACTTGTTCTAATATAGGGTATTTTATTAACATGCATGAGAATACAATCAACACATAGATAAAATACTCCAATATCAGAACATATCATGCCATCATAAACTGAATAAATGAATGAATTCATCAAATATCATCCAACCATCACGAGAAAATAACAATTCTTAAGTACCATCCATGCAAATTCTAACATATTCTTCCACACAAAATAAATGACAATTAAGTCTAAATGCATTCTGTGCACTAGACAATTTTCTCGGGGTGTCATTCTCTTCAAGAGAAATCATGGCGTTGACTGCTTCTAGGTCGAGAGAGGGTGCTGCTCCTGGAGGGTCTCAACCTCCATCAGTGCGGGCAGCTGCTCGGAACTCTCTCCCTCAACCGATGCAAATTGGGCTTCATGCTGCCCTTTGCCAACCCGTTTTGGCTTACTAGCATTATTCTCATGTGGAGCGTCTGATTTGCCTTTCTAGGCTGCGGTCTTACACTTCCTTCCCCTTTTCTCTATCAAGGGCTTTCGCACCTTGTTGCTCCCAGCGTTGGCTTCACAGCCAGCGGAGCTCCCAGGTGGCTGAGTGACGTAGTTCTTACGGAGAACTTTGTCCTGAGCCTCCGCAACTTGCATCATATCAATCAATTCGGCATATTTCTCATAGCCGTCTTGACAATAATTGTGTGCGGATTGTACTGCATTGGGGTGGAAGGGTTTTTTCAATCTTCTGTATTGGGGTACAAATCCTGTGCAAGGCAGAATTATTTTCCCTGACCGTCTTACCATTGACAAATCTCAGTCTGATCCACTCTCGCTCTGCTTGAGGAAGAATGGTGTACTTTAGCCTCTTAAACCAGCTTCTTTAGTGCGGTCCAGAGTGCTAGCGCGCTCTTCTCCGCCATGTACTCATTCTTGAGAGTGAGGCAGAGGTGGTGCCTGAGAAAATGAAGTGCCTGATCATTCTCTTTAGGCATGGGTTGGGCATCATTCAGTCCGCCAATCCCAATAGTCGCGCGGAGCTTCCTAGCTCCAAGTACAATATCGACATCGGATGCCTATGTCAGATAGTTTTGGCCATGCGGGGCCAGCTCCTCGAACTTCCAGTTCGTGATGCTAGTCATCTAAATGTGTGTAAGTCTACTGCTGGTAGACATGCACGGAATAATTCACTGCGGGTGAATAAATGGTACAAAAGTTTCTCGTAATGTTCCAAAATTTTCTATGTATTTTCTATAATTTTACTGCAATTTTCAGTGATTAAGAGCAATTTTCAGTAATTACAATTAACCAAAACAGTAAATAAATACAGAAAATACATAAAACAGTAATGGCATAAATAAATAAGCTTCAAATTCTAAAAATAATACAAAATTCAGATTCCCGAGGCCCTTATATGCTAAAATATGAAATTTCAGCAAATTCTGCAAATTCTGTGGTTTCTACGCAAAATTTCAGTTCAGAGAAAAATTCGCGCAATTTTTTGATTTACAGAGGGGTTTTCTGCAAAATTCTGGACCCGCTCGTAAATTTTAGGGCTTATATGTAATTTTCAGAATTACAAAGCCTTTTATGCAAAATTCAGGACTCGAAAGTAAAGCCCGAGGGCTCATTGGTAATTCTAACATTTTCAGGCCTCAAAATACCCGGTGCCGGCCCATCCCCCCCTTTTTTTTTCTTGCTGGCCCACTATTTGGCCTGCTTCGGCCCACCCTCAGCCGGCCCATCCCGCTACCTTACTCCCCCTAGGGTTTCCCCCTTGCCCCGACTGTTATGCGGCGGCGGCGCAACAGCAGCCCAAGCTGCCCCTTCGGGCGAGCAGGCTAGCCGAGCGGCGACGCGGCGGGGGGGTCCCGACTCCGGCTCGGGCGGGCGAGGAGAGGCCGTGCAGTGGGCGGCTACAGGCCGGCCCAAGGCGGGCGCGCATACGGGGAGGCGCGGGCCGGAGCAGCGCACGGCCGAGGCGGGGCCAGCTGCAGGCCGGAGTGAGCGGAGGTGGTCGGAGTGCGGCCCGGCTGCGGGCCGAAAGCGTCCGGGGCCAAGCGCATGCGGGCGCGTGGCGTCGCAGAGAGGCCGGCGCAAGGCGGAGGCGGCACGGCATGCGGGGAGAAGCCGAACGGCCGGCGAGCGTGGAGAGCGCGCGTACGGGCGCGGCGTCCACGGGAGCGGCGGCACGGTGCGGCAGTCCGGCGCGCGCGCGTATGGACGCGACCACCGAGGCACCGATGGCTCCGTCCGGTGGCGTATGCGGGCGCGAGAACCGGGGCGTCGGCCGGCGGCGCATGCAGGCGCGGGAACCGGGGCGTCGGCCGACGGCGCATGCGGGCGCGAGAATCAGGGCGTCGGCCGGCGGCGCATGCGGGCGCGGGAACCAGGGCGTCGGCCGGCGGCGCATGCGGGCGCAAATCCGGATCGAGAGGCGGCGGCTTCGGGCCTGCTTCGGGCGCACAGATCCAGCGGCGGCCGGGCGCCTTTCAAGCGCGTCTTCCCCGGGCGGTCGGCGGCTGACGGCAGGCCGGTGGTGAGCCGGCGGTGGAGCGAGCGACGGCTTCGGGCCGGCGATCTACGTCGGTTTCAGGCCGCACGCCTACAGGCGCAGGCGCATGGTTGCCGGTGGCGGTCCAGGACGCCGGCCGACTTTGGGAAGCACGCATGCGGGCGTGAGCGTTGGCGGCGGCTTCAGGCCGTCGCCCTGTTTTTTTTCATGCAATGATTGTGTTATATCAGATGGGTACAGAGGCTATGCAGTGCCTTCATGCAAAAACAAACGAATTCATGCGAGATTTTTTGTTTCCAATCTATGATGCAATCAACATCTACCCCGTTTCGCAATCTACCGATCGACATTGTGCCGGCGATTTCAGATCTGCTCGCGGTAGATTTAGGACGGATTTGCATCGTTCTACAGCGCAATCAACATCTACCCCGTTTCACAATCTACCGATCGGCATTGTGCCGGCGACTTCAAGTCTGCTCGCGGTAGATTAGGGCGGATTTGCACAGTAGAATTTCAATTTAGAACGCGAAAAGAAAATACAGATTCAAAAGCGATCTAGAAAAATTCAATCTGTGCTTCGATGATTACCTCGTTCACCAGAGCGAAGTCGTGCTGATAACGTGTTGAGAAACCGTCGCTGGCGACCAGTCCGAACGATTCCTCTGCTTAGAACAAGAACGAATCAATCACAGAATCACAGAGAGAATAGATTGAACACACAGAGAGATAGAGAGAACTCCCGGTCTTTCTTTTTTGCTTTTCTTTCATGCGTACATAATGAGGGGGGTATGGCTCTCTATTTATAGTCTACGGTGGGGTGCCCAATTAGATCAGGACTCTTGGATAGAGTCCAAGTTTCCTAACAGACACAATATTATATGGCCCTGATCAACTCGGCTTCTGGCTTCTGGCTTTTGGCTTATTTTTCACTATTTATAAGTTTCGTCTTTTTCTGAACTTTTGGCTTTTTGTTGAGCTTTTTTGCCGGTTCTTTTTTTCCCGTATTTGTTTATATTATATGTAATGGGCTAACATATTTTTTATATTTTTAAATTTTTTTAAATTTAATTATGCTAAATAAGCCTCTGTCAGCTACAGTGTTTTTTTCAGCCAGCTACAGTGTTTTTAGCCATAAGTCAGAGCTTTTCAGCCGAATCGATCACCACCATAGACACTTTCCTTGTGGGAGCGCATAAAGCAGGAACTACTCTTGAAATAGGGTAACAAGAACTCCTCTGCGCCGTGGAATCTTAGTTAGCTTGGGTCTAGTAAGATTCTGCTATTATATATAGCTCCAAAAAAAAGATGCTTAATTTCAACTAACTGTGACATCTGAAATAATAAATAAATAAGTATTTTTCAAAACCCACCATAATGCCAGACGGGTCTAAATATATATAGATCCGTAGTCCTGCGGTTCTAATATTGTCACAGGTCATAACGGAATAAAACTGACATGTAGACACGTAGGCAGACATTTTAGTGTGCGACATGCCAAACTTTCCGTCCACACATGGGTGGTCAGAGTTCCGAGCCTTAGTTTTTTCGCTTGCTTTAACTAAATAAAGTACGTACGCCACATTATAATTATAGAATTAACTAAGTAGTAGTGTAGCTAGCCTTCTCTTAGGTCAAGAATTGCTGCGTTTAATTTCCTCTTCTCGGTTAGCCAGTGCGGTGCCTGTCTGATCAGTGGTAAACAATATGTTAAAGGGTACCTATAGATCATAGACTAGCGTTTAATACTACTTAATTATTAGTAAACATGTCGGTAGGAGTACATATGCTAATGGGGCTCTGATGCACGCAGATATATTCCTTGAGCAAATTAAAGGTGATCGATGATTTAGTTATGCTCAAGTATAGTTACGGTGATTCTCATGCAGGGCTAATCGATGTCTCTTGTTGGAATTGTGCAGCAGCATTTTAATTTCAAATATTAACAGGATTCATATATCGTAAATATCTAGTGATGTAAAACTCATAAATAACAGCGGCAGGTAAATTATATTTGTACTTCAGAATATACGCAAGAATGGAATTATAACAAAGTCGAGCAGTCGCACGAATGACTACGGTTGGGCTTGATGAAGAACAGAAAGCATCGCAGAGGCGATCGCAACGAATGTAGTCGACGTCGAGAAAGAAGCGAGCGGTCGCACAGATGCGCTACCCAGGAACTTTATTGCAATCCTGTATAGGTACTCTCTGTAGCAATGGTTCGGAGATAGCCGCTTCTCCTCCTTCCCAGTGTACGCCGAGAAAGAAAGCTAGCGAGGTTCGACAGCTCAACACATCAGCACAGATCACCAGAGAAAGGTGGAACAATAGAAGAGAGAACACTACTGCAAAAGAGGTTATACTGGACGGCTACATCACAGACGGTTCCTATGAACTGACTGTGCTACAACTATCACAGACGGTTTATACTAATAACCATCTGTGATATTTTCATAGACATTTCATAAAGTAAGACATCACAGACAGTTCTTATTAATAACCGTCTGTGAAAATATAACAGACAGTTGTTAGTATAAATCGTCTATGATAATGCAAAATATCACACACGATCCGTATTAACAACCATCTGTGATAATTCACAGACGTTTATTTATAAGAACCATCTGTGATATGTGCATTATCATAGACAGTTCGTATAAAAAATCGTCTCTGATAATGCCACGACACCGATCCGTGGCATCTCCCCCAGGATTCTGATCTCACCTGTCTATTCTCTCCGCATCGAACGGCAGGCATCGGTTCATCTCACCTCTCGCACCTTATTAATTACTCTCCTCTCCCTTTCACTCCAAGATACGTGAGTTCTATCGGCTGCTCCTATCTAGTTCATCCAGTCCTAGCTTGTTCCTCGACGACGCCAATTACCATCATGAGCTAGCGCCTTTGTTGTGACACCACGGTCCACTGCACAACACACTCTTGTCGTAAGTGTCGTAAGAGTGTCTTGTGCAGTGTCACTGTCGTGACACAAAGGTGACGCTACCGCCGCCTCTCCTTCACTGCAAGGTACCACAGAAACAACTAGCTACCAAGACGGTGCTCAAGTCGGCATCAAGGACATCCAGCTCGTGCGCTGCTAGGATTTCTCCGTCTTCTCTGTTTTTGCCATAGGTTCATAGGATTAGGAGATGTGTTCTTACCATATTTAAGAGTTAGGTTCGTAGGATTAGGAGATGCGCTTTTGCCATGTTTAAGAGTTAGGTTTGTAGGATTAGGATGTATTCTTGCCATGTTATTGCTGTGTTTGATGGATAACCTATTCATTATCTTGTGATGTTGTAATGGTGGATTCTAATGGAATGTGCTGCTGCGTTTACTACTGTATTTGCTTGTTTTCAAAGGGTATAACTAACATTTTTTGAGGCTAGCCAAAAAACAGAAAATTTAGGTACAATATGAACTATCACAGACGGTTTTGTGGTATAAACTGTCTATGAAGAACTATCACAGACTGTTCTATATTACAACCGTCTGTGATACTTGTCCATCACAGACGGTTGGTAGTTAGAACCATCTGTAATATTATAGATGTTAGAGTATCACAGATTGTTTTTACTTTGAGCCGTCTGTGATGTTAGAGTATCACAGATGATTCTAACTACAAACCGTCTGTGTTGCATTTGTCATAGACGGCTCACAAAACCATCTGTGATAACCTCCGATTATCACTGACCCATAAATTCAGATGGTTCAGAAAACCTCTGTGATGACAGTTCTGAACCGTCTGTGATGATCCTTTTTATAGTAGTGGAAATTCGGGGTTTGAATCTGGATCATCAATTGCTCACTAATAACCGACATAGTGCCTGTTCTTTTTTGCTAAGGCTTATGATTTTTGGCTGAGCTTGTGGCTTTTGAGCTGTTCATGTGAGAGATTACAGAGTAATAGAAACTCACATGCGGTTTTTACCGATATAAACGAAGTCGGCACAGTACGTACTACAATTAACTAATAGACTATATCTTGAAAAGACACTTCGTTTAAAAGTTAGTTACTGTAGAAAGCCAAAAGCAGAAGCTAAAAGCTGCAAAAGAACAGACCCATAATTAACACAATGAACCAAATTAAAACATTTTGGATCACATTCAGACATATTTAATAGAGAGATAATGTCATTATTTAGCAAAAAAAAATACGGATATAATGTGCTAGGAGCCACAAAAGTGTGATTTTAGCAATAGTCCTTCTCATGTCACCCTATTTATGTGTCACATGTTTTAAAAAGTGCCAAATATTATATCTTTTATATTACTCACTCCCACTTAACTGAGTAATATGAGACTAATCGTACTATGCTTAAGAATTTTTAGGAATGAATGGGCTAGCAGTCACGGGCCTAATTCTAAGGACTAGTATTTCTTAAGAGCTGTAGCTAGCATGGAGGCCAGTGGCATCTGCTGGCATCATTCGATCTTTTTGACGGTCCTTTCAATTTGTTAGTGTACTACCATCAGCTACGAGTTTTAATTAACTTGATCACCATCAACTTCATATTTTAAGTGTGTTTCTTTCATCTCTTAAAGGCAAAAGCTAGCTCATGCAAGCATATAACTGGGCCTACTGCATGCTGTAGATGTGATCATGTCGAGATGCAATGCAGATATCTACATATGCTAGTTCTAGTGATCATGCATGGAAATGCACGCCGTCACTAGATGTGACTAGCTAGCTTCCATCACTACATATTGAGAATATCATGGGAAATTAAGTTGCACATAAAGTTATTGGATTGTTGTAGCATGGCCGTAGCCTTCTAGTGATAAAAGTGCCCTAATCTGAAAGGATTGTTAACAAAATTGTCGGAAAGCTAGACCGAACTTTTCGTACGAGCAGCAGTAATATGCCAACGCAAAAAATCATAAACCGTACGAGCACAACACGACAAGTAGCCTTTGTTTTTGGTTGCTTAATTCAATATACTCCAGTGTATTACTGTGCCTTTCAGAATATGCAAATCATGTTGTTCAGCTTTCTTAGTGCCCATCATAGTTCACTGTATGAATGTTTATTTAGCCTAATCAATTAAGTCACCATTTCTTAAAATATTATAATACAATTAAATATTCCCCTGAATAATATATATTAGAAATAAGTAGGTTAAGTGTAATTTGAGGGATGCCATTTGCCACATATGTGCGTAATGTTGTAGGCAATTGATTAGACTGTATTTTTAGGACAAGCATTTAGCTTGTTGATTTCATCATCAATGATAAGGGGAAATTTGATTGAAGCGGCTAACATCCCGTTCGTTTCTCGGAATTGAGCAAGGATTTGGAGAATTGGAATAGGGTGTTTTTAATATCTGTTGTTTGGATATCAATTGGAATGGGAATTAAAGCCCATTTCCATGGAAATTGGGGGACAACTAAAACAACCCTCCAACAATTCAGACCTCATCCCCTCTGAAATAAGTGGAATTATAAGTTGTGCGATCATGACCTTATTGGAGACTCCATCTCTTCTTCTTCCTCTTCTCTGGCAAGCTCCCGCCACCACTGCCGTCAGCGAGGCCCTATCGATCATCGCCATGACTGTAGATGAGGTCCCATCGGCCACCACCATCAGGATCTTGTCAACCCCAGTGGCTGAATCCACTCCTGCCGTGCATTGGTGAGCAACTGTTGGTGACTCCTGTGTTAGATCGGATCATGGCCGTATGCCTAGATCCAACCAAGTTTACTTCTGGGGCCACAAGTCCAAACAAGCAGAACACAACTAAGCCCACGGGCTGCCGCATACAAGCCCTAAAGCAATAGTCTTATAAGTGTTATTACCAATTTTTTTCTTAGTCATTGAGATTCATGGATAATTTAGACTACTATTTATGGATAGATCGTACCTCTTTTTTTATCCCCTAAAACAAATCGAAATGATTGAAGTTTTTCTATTTGGAATCGTCTTAGGCCTAATTCCTATTACTTTAGTGGGATTATTCGTGAGGCTTTCTCCTCCCAAAAGACTAGTCTAATAGGTGAGCTCTCTCTCATACCTATAAGTTTTGCCTTTTCCTTTCCACAACTGATGTGTGACTCCTCCTAACATTCTCCCCCTCACATATTGGTTGTGCACTTCCGCAACTATAAAGTTAAAAGAGATGTTAGGCGCTTGGGCTCTGATACCAATTGTTAAATCGGACCATGGCCGCATGCCTAGGTCCAACCGGGTTTACTCCCTAGGCCTCAGGTCCAATGGGCTGAAAACAACTAAGTCCATAGGCTGCCGCATGCAAGCCCTAAAGCAACCGCCTTATAAGTGGAATTGGGCCTTCCCCAAAAGACTAGTCCAAGGAGATGTTAGGCGCTGGGCTTTGATACCATATTAACTTGCATGCACTAGCCAGTTCACCTAAAAACTTAAGCTGATGAGGAAAGGTAATCCACTCATACTTCAACACTCCTCCTCACATGTAGGTTCCCTTAAGCTTAAGACGTGGAATAGAAGTGGGCAAGAATTATTTTTTAATTGTGTCAATGGGGTCTTGAACTCAAGACCTCTTAGCTCTAATACCAGTTGTAAGATCAAATTTTGGTCGCATGCCTAGATCCAACTACGTTTACTCCCTGGGCCCTAGGTCCAAATGACTGAACATAACTAAGTCCATGGGGTACCGCATGCAAGCCCTAAAGCAACAACCTTATCAGTGATATTGGGTCTTCTCCCCTAAAAGACTAGTCCAATGGGTGGTGTCACTCTCACACTTATAAGTTGTACTTTTTTCTTCCCACAACCGACGTGGGACTATTCCCAATATTCCCCCTCACACATTGGTTATGCACTTCTGCAAGCATGAAGTTCAAAGAGATATTAAGCATCTGGGCTCTGATACCAATTGTTAAATCAAACCCTGGTCGCATGCCTAGATCTAACCGGATTTCCTGCTCGGGCCACGGGTCCAAACAGATTGAACACAACTAAGCCCATGGGTTATCACATGCAAACTCTAAAGCAATAACCTTATAAGTGGTATTGGATCTTCTCCCCCAAAAGACTAGTCCAATATGTGAGATTTCCCTCACACTTATAAGTTTTACTTTTTTCCTTTCCACAACTAATGTGGGATTATTCCCAACATCCTGAGGACCTCAGCCACCGTTGACCACTTCCCTTCTTCTCCGCCACCGCCGAGTACTGTTGGCCGTCAAAGTTGCGTCAATGCCGCTCTACACCTCCAAATCTAGTCACTGACGACTCCTCTACTCCTTGATTGCGATGACCTTGTTGCCAGCGGCTCCCTTCGGTCTCAACAACTAGGTTCTCTCTGATCTTGACGATGAGGTGGTGGAGGATGGCAGTGGCAGCAACCCACCGACAGTGGCTCCCTCCTATCTCGGCGACGAGGTGGAGGATGGTGGTGGCAGCGCAGGGGCGGAGAGAAGGGGGGCGGGCAGGGGCCTGGCCCCCCCAATGGTCCACCAGAGTCAGACCCCCCATTACGGCATTACCCCAATCCCAATCCACTAATCCAGTCCACCAGTCCACGTCCTGACGTCCAGGCCCACCGCCCATGCAAAAAGGAATCGAAGCGTCGGAAGCCGAAGAGTCGACAGCACGCCGCACGGAGACTGCGGAGTAGCGTGCTGGGGCCTGGGTGCTGCGAGTCTGCGACTCGTCTCCGGTCTCCCATCTCCTGATCTCCATCTCGGCATCTCCATTCTCCCATCTGACCAAGTGACCATCTCGGCATCTCGCCGTCCCGTACAGAGGCAAGCCGGCGCCCGGCGCAAAGGTGAGCCGTGAGCAGAGGCAGAGCGCAAAGGTGAGTAGTTTATTTATTGATCCCTTTCACTGTTTCACAATCACAGATCACAAATCGCTGTTAATTCTATGATTAATTTCCTTTTAAATTTTTACCTTCAATTTAGGCATTTAGCATTTGATCAAGAATTTAAGATGAAGAGATTAAGAACGATCGATAGTTTTTTTAAGCCAAGATCAAGCTCTGGCAATGGCAACGATGAAAATACTAATGCAATCAATAACAATGATCGGCATATAGAACCGACTGATGAGCAAACTCCCAATCAAGGTACTTTTGCTCCATCCCTAGCCGAACCAGAACTAGCAGGAGTTGTAACTACGGCATTTGAGAGGGATCCGGGCAAGCGTGCTCAAATAAAGAATTTTCCACCTGCAGAACAAGATGAAGCTCTACGGTTTTATATATCCGAGGGTCCGTATCAGCCAATATTGACAGAGTATCCATTTAAGGGTCCTTTAGAGCACCGTCGTCGATTTAATAGTGGTTGGTTCAAAGAGTTTTGGTGGCTTGAGTATTCACCACACACAGATCGTGCATATTGCCTGCCATGTTTTCTCTTTTCAAAAAAACCAGCAGGGAGGAGTGGCTCTGACACATTTACAGTTAAGGGATTTCAAAATTGGAAGAAGGTTAATGATGGAGATAATTGTGCTTTTCTCACTCACATGGGCCGCGATGCTAGTTCAGCTCATAACTATTCAGTTCAGTGTTTTAATAACCTCAAAAATAGTATGGCTCATATTGACAAGGTGATTGTTAAACAAAATGAGAAAATTGTCGCAGATGCAAGACTCAGGCTTACTACTACAATTGATTGCATTAGGTAATAACACTTTCTATGTATGCCATGTTTTCTTTACAAATAAAAATTTATATGCACTCAATATACAATCTAACGATTGTTTATGTTTTTTTATGTTATCAGGTGGTTGACATTTCAAGCATGCCCATTTAGAGGTCATGATGAGTCTCCAGATTCTATCAATCAGGGCAATTTTCTTGAACTGATGAAACTGTTGGCCTCTTATAACAAGGATGTGAAAGCTGTTGTGTTAGAAAATGCACCAAGAAATGCAAAGTATACTTCCCCAGATGTCCAGAAGGAAATTCTAAGCATATATGCTAGAAAAGTGCAGACCGCAGTTAGAGAAGAAATTGGGAATAGCAAGTTTTGTATAATGGTTGATGAAGCTCGGGATGAATCTAAAAAGGAACAGATGGCTATAGTTATTCGTTTTGTCAGCAAAGAAGGACTTATAATGGAGCGTTTCCTTGACCTTATTCATGTAAAAGACACAGCTGCAATGACGCTTAAGGAGTCAATTTGTGCTGTTCTAGCAGATAATAACTTGAGTGTGAATGATATTAGAGGTCAAGGCTATGATGGGGCAAGCAACATGAGAGGAGAGTGGAATGGGTTGAAGGCTCTAATTCTTGGTGATTGCCCATATGCATATTACATTCACTGCATGGCCCATCAACTCCAGCTGGCTCTTGTTGCAGCATCACGTGAGGTACATGAGGTGCACAACTTTTTCCAGAATGCTAATTTTATCATAAATGTTGTTAGCGCTTCTACTAAGCGTAACGATGAGTTACTAGCAAAGCAAGCTGCAGATATTGCTCATGAAATTGAACTGGGAGAACTTGATACAGGAAGAGGAGAAAATCAGATGGTGTCTCTACAGAGGCCGGGGGATACTAGATGGAGTTCCCATTATAAGTCAATCCAGAGTTTAAAAAAGATGTTTGGTGCTACAGTTAGTGTTTTGCGTAGCATTGCAAATGACCGTTCTGTTACCAGATATTCTAGAGGGGATGCTGGAGGTGCTCTCCGAATTATTGTCACATTTGATTTTGTGTTTATTCTCCATATGATGGAAAAGATAATGAAGATCACAGATGTGTTGTGCCAAACTCTCCAGAAGAAATCTCTAGATATTGTAAACGCAATTGATTGCGTTTCTAACACAAAATCATTGCTTAGTGACTTGAGAAATGATGGTTGGGAACCACTTCTTGAGGAGGTGAAAGCCTTTTGTGACAAGCACGAGATTGAGATTTCGGATTTAAATCGCAAGTAAGTTATTATCTTACCTTCAGTTTTTTAATATGAGCACAAATACATATTTTTTTATTCTTATGGTACATATCTAACTTGTTTAACTACATGTCGCAATTTGTAGGTATGTGGATGTGACCAAATCTCGGAACAAAAATGATAATACCACCACTCTTCACCATTATAAAATAGATGTGTTTAATGTTGCGGTCGACCAACAGTTGATTGAGTTAGAAGATCGATTCAGTTCTCAAGCAACAGAGCTTCTATCACTTTGTGCCTCACTAGATCCAAGAAAAGATGGCTTTGACATTTCAAAGATAAGTACTCTGGTGGAAAAGTACTATCCCGCTGATTTTTCAAGTCAAGATCAAGCTCAATTGGAGTGTCAACTACCACATTTTCAACTTGATGTATGCAACCATCCAGAGCTAAGTACATTACCATCACTTGCTGATCTAACAAAGGGACTAGTGAGATTAGGTAAAAATTCTATTTATCCAATGGTCGATAGATTGCTAAGATTAGTCATAACTCTTCCAGTATCAACAGCGACCACTGAGAGAGTCTTTTCAGCCATGAAACTTGCCAAGACACGTACTAGGACTAAAATGGGAGATGGCTTTTTGCGAAGCTACATGATAGTTTATATTGAAAAGGAATTGGCAGCCAAGATTAGTTCCAATGATATTATCAAATCTTATGATCTAGTTGGTAATCGTCGTGCTAAATTCAAGTTAGTGGAGATGTAACAAATTCAAGTTTGTGGAGATGTAATGAAAGTACCTTTCTTTTGTGTTACTAGACGTATGCTACATTATTTTGCCATATGTGTTATGATTGAATTTATATGACAATATATATGCGTATGTTTAATTATATATGTGTATGTTTAATTTTGCCGACACACGGCGCCCAGGGCCCATGACGCCCGCGCCTTGACGGGTCGGCCCCCCCTTTGTCTAGATCCTGGCTCCGCCCCTGTGGCAGCGGTCCTGCTGGCAACTCCCTGCAGTCTCATCGGCAATACTTGGCGTCCGGGAGGGGCGCTATCCTTAGCGTCCAAGTGGGAGAAGATAATGATGGGAAAGCTTCTTGGCAACCAAACAAGAATTGGAATCAACAAACCTTTCATTTCCAAGCCACGACCTTTGGCAACCAAACCAAACAATTAGAATTGTAAACTAATTCCATTTCCAAGTAGAAATGGAATTGGCGCTCCAATTCTAGAAACCCAATTCAATTCAGAGATCCAAACAGACTTGAAAGAAAAGGAAGGACTTGATTGATGAAACTGAAAGAGATTACGGTTGTGTGTGTGTATGTGTGTGAAATTTGGTAAAAGGTAGCGGAATATGGTGTAATTAAGGACTATCTGTTAAAAAATTTGAAATAATACACTACGTTCCGTAGACTGTAATGTGGTCTGCCCTATCTGCATCAATGCATCAACTTTCTTATAATGACAAACGCTATAAACAAAAGGAATAAAAACACAATCGAAATCAAACATGTGATCTGATGGAACTAAAATCAAAGTTTGCCACAACGATGCTTGTATGTTAGCATTGTCATTTCCATCATTCATGTCACCTAAATAATGTAGATAGGGGGCATAATTTCCGCTAACTTTTGTGCAAGCCTAGTAGGACCGAAAGGTACACATCAGAGTCGATCTCACTCTCACCATCCAAAATAGTGATATATAGTTAAGGCCTAAGAAGGATCGTCCTATGGAATTGAGATGTACTCCTATCCTATGGTGGGGTCATGCTTTGAAACAACAACTAGCTAGCTAGCTACTGTTTATATGCTAATTAATCCCTTCTGTTTCATTCATGTTATGTGGGAAAGTATCCGGTGATAACCCACCTCTTAGTGTCAACAAGAGGATTCTTATGAGATCTTTTTGGAGATGGTGGGAGTCGATCACAAATTGAATGTATGACCTGATGAGCCCATTGTAACAGAAGGATGTTCTTTGAGAAATTATTCTTAACTAGCTTAATTTCTCATGCAATTACACGGTTGATACTACAATACATATATTTATATCTAAGCATAGAGTTGTACCTGTTATACAATTTTTATGCATATAAAGGAAATATAGTTTTATTTTTACACAATCATATATGTATATGTTTAATCTACACTATTATAATCTGCACCCATCGACGATGTACATTTTTTATTTTTCTCTAATTAACATTGTATTAATAATATAATGTATTTTGATGTAGCTTGCTTTCTACCACACTGTGCCACACACCTTAGTTAACAATCATGGATGGAAAGTCTTAATCATGGATGGAAGGTTTCAATCATGAAGTTTGGGCACTATAGTGTTCCTGTTAACAATTTTTTATTTTTCTCTAATTAACATTGTATTAATAATATAATGTATTTTGATGTAGCTTGCTTTCTACCACACTGTGCCACACACCTTAGTTAACAATCATGGATGGAAAGTCTTAATCATGGATGGAAAGTTTCAATCGGCCACAGATACAGGACTGAATCTTACAAAAAAAAGTGTTGTACCTGAATCCTGAATGCACGTGTGTTAGAGCTGCATGTTAAAGAACATGCATGCACACAGACAGATCGATCGATCTGATCGCGAGGGAACGCTGTGAACGGCGCCGAAATCAGGCATCGCGCGAGGGAACGCCGCTGAACGGCGCAGAGATCAGGTAGAGCGGCAGATCAGGCGACGAGGGAGGTCAGGCGTCGTGCGAGGGAGAGGGGAGGCGGGGAAAAAACAGGGAGGCGGGGGTTTTTCACAAAACGCATAAGTAGATTTGGTGCTTCCCCCTTCACAGATCCGGGCCGTAGGGGGCAGATCTAACGCTCCTGAGCGGCTTTAGCATTTTAGCACTCAAATAGGCTTTAGCACTAGATATATTCCCATATATATATATATATATATATATATATATATATATATATATATATATATATATATATATATATATATATATATATATATATATATATATATATATATATATATATATATATATATATATATATATATATATATATATATATATATATATATATATATATATATATATATATATATATATACTAGTCATGTGCCCGTGCGTTGCAACGGACCATAAAACTAACACTAAAATAACATATTATTGTAGTTAATCTTTTTTCACATCTGGAATGCTAACAGCTGGTTCAATAATCACTCACCAAGATAGTTTGAGAGGAAAGAAATAATACCATTAACGCAATAATCTTACAAATCAGAACATACAACAAACACTAAACTTTACACAATGAAATACTAAACCATACAGTAAATAATACTTTTCTTCAGTGCTATATAATCTGTTGGCATATACTTTTTAGCAGAACCCCATTCAACATAAGCCAAGTGAATTTTACAATGTTTTTTTACGTTACGAGAGTTGTACCCGAACATGAAAAACTAACACTAAGTAACAAACTAATCAATACTACATACACTAAACAAAAAGTGGTTAGCTCTCACGCAGTGCAACATGTTCTGCTTTATGTCAATGCTAGCACCACTCTTTCAGAAGCACCATGCTTCTCCAAAGCGAAATACAACTGCAATTTAAAAATGTATAAAAACAATGCAAACAACCCGTTTCAATTAATATTAAAAGGATTTTAATGAGTATGCTGAACCAAATCTTGCTACACCATGCTATTCCACCCCAGGATTGTTGACCTATTGTAAGAAAAGTTCATAAAATAGAACATGAGACTTCAGTATCTCTTACATGATACTAATTGTTTAAAGAAAGAACAAAAACAGATATAAATGGTTTGAAGAACAAAGCTATCCCAACAGTGTGTGTCTTCCTATTTTCCCAAAACATCCAAACCCTCCCAGAATGTGTTATGGAACATGTTCTCAGTATCTGGAGAGGCATGGTTCTGAAGAGCATCAATACAAAGGCTGGGGTTGATAGAACTGGCGGCTGCAAAGCGATAGTAGACTTTGCCCGTCCAATATTCCAATCACGAAATAGGAATTGGCTTTTCTTAATGACATCATTATCTGTTATAGTTAGCTTTCCTTTACAGCTGCAAGACACTCCCATTAAAGCAAGGTTCTTCAAGAATTCAAATCCAAGAGCTCCAGACCCCACAACGAAAAATATTTGCCTCTTCCGGTTTCTTCTGAAGCTTGGTACCAAATATAGAGACCTGTGCATCATAACGACTATGTGGCTTCAAGTCTTGGGGGTCCAATGGATATGTTGGCAAGGATTCAACAGAATCAAAGTAGAAAAATTGTATAAAATAGAGTATTGTCAGACAGGGATAATGGATGACCATAAGAGCAAATAAGATAGACAGATCATAACACAAACCTGCTAGAGAGGATGGAACTTCCCTGAACATGCCTTCACAACTTCTTGACCACCAAACATCGCAGCCATAGGGTTCAAAACAGCTCGAGAACCACTTGCAAAATGTTGGAATAACTTCTCATCAGTTTTGTCCAACTTGAGATCAACTGAGGCTTTGTTAATATCAGCAACAAAACTTCAAGAAACTTTGAGCATCCTGCTCACAACCAGCAGCAGGGTAGCGTGCACATTCTTTCTTAAATTTATCCGAGATTGAAATGCTAGGTGAAGCATAGGGGGACGTTCAAAACTTTGACAAGTTACTCAGAAGGAAATCTCTACGATCTCTCATAGCATCTCTTAATGCCTTGAAATGTAGTACCTTTGGTTCCTTCACCTGTATAACAAGTCCACCTTTTTTCGCATAAATGCCATATTTGCTTGCATCCTCAATGCTAAATAAAAATGGCCTTGCCTTTTTAACCTTCCTTGGTTTTCCATCATTCAGTTCCGTCATAATTTGGACCTCAGAGAAAACAACAAGATCACCATCTTGAAACTCAAGCCGTTAGACAGGATACCATTGCATGATCATCACTGCTGATGGATGCAATTATACCAGTACGTGGATCTTCGCCATCAACATCAAGAACAGTAAACCCTGGTCCGAAGTCACAAAAGACACTACCAAAAAGGCCACAAAATTCAGCTTTGATAAAGGAAATAGGAAGCTGGTGGCTATGACAATAGTCATCAAATTCATAAGTCTTGTCTAAACCTATATCGGTAAACACAACAGCCTACCACTAAAATAAGCAGCAAGTTAGACAGTCACATATCAGAGACACGAAATATATGAAATAATAAAGTGATGTATCAATAGGCAACTGATAAGGACAGCAGCCAGCAACCAAAACATGCAACATAGGATTGGAGTCCAAGATATTGCAAGCGCAAAACAAGGGAAGTTGATATACTAAGGACCAGAGGCAAACCTGGAACTTAGATAGTTGTTCTGTGGTCAGTTCCTCTGCTGGAGCAGAGATAAGAACAGCATTGTTCAACTCTTGCAGATTTGCTACACATGTAACGGCCCTGTTCTTCCCAATACCTTGCTTTGATAAAAAGAAATTGTCAGAAAAGTCCCACATCCACATTTTTCACATCATGTAGAGTGACGAACTTAACCCCAAGGGCAAGATTCTTTGCTGCAGAAAGGCGACATGATTGTTTAATATGATGCACATAGCATATAACAGTGGTGCCACAGCACAGACACTCAATTTAACCACAGGATATATTCCAAGGCATTCTACATTTGTGCGATGAGGCATAGCAACAATCTAAAAATGGGCAGAGAGGGGAGAGACAAACCAATCTCAGCTCCAAGGCCATTGAGTCCAGAGACAAGCACGTCGGCGGCGAAGAGCCGCCGCATGGTCTCCCTCCCATACACGGCGAGCTGCCTACTGTGGAGATCCTCATCAATCTCCGGCACAGCCCCATTCGGATTCCCATTGCAGCCCTCGCAATCGCCCGCCCCCGCGATGGCGGCCGAATCTCCTAGCTTGGCTCTCTTGGCCTCCCTGCCGCTAGCTTCCACAACTCTCTTGGTGGGAAGCATGGAGAGCAATCCCCTGCGCAGCAACCTTAGGATGCCGGTGACGGTTGGGGCGGTTGTGGGGTGTTTAGGGTTTGGGGGAGGCCTCGAAGGGGGCGTTCGGGATGGGGTTAGGGTTCCCGGAGGGCGACGCCATGGGAGGCGGCCCGAGGTCGAGGTGGGGGAGGAGAGTGGCGGCGCGGAGAACGGGGAGAGAGGAATCGGCGGGGAGGAGGCGTGGTTCGGGATGGAGGAAGGGGAGCGTAGCGGCGCCGATCGAATTGGGACGGGCGTGAGTAGAGTGGCGGCGCGGAGAACGAGCGGAGAGGAATCGGCGGTGGGGAGGAGGCGCAGAGAACGGGCGGAGGAGGCGCGGTTCGGGATGGAGGAAGGGGAGCGTAGCGGCGCGGAGAACGGGCGGAGAACGGGGGAGAGAATCGGCGGTGGGGAGGAGGCGCGGTGCGGGATGGAGGAAGGGGAGCGTAGCGGCGCCGATTGGTTTGGGACGGGCGTGAGTGGAGCGGCGGCGCGGGGAACGGGCAGAGAACGTGGGGAGAAATCGCTGGGGAGGGGGAGGCCCACACGTCGGCGCACAGAGTGTCTGTGAGAAGGATTTGGAGAGAACGGACGGACTGCCACCAACTTCAATTTTTAAGTAGTAGATATATATATATATATATATATATATATATATATATATATATATATATATATAATGTTTGTGAACAACCGAATCATGATACTATGCCTGAGATCCTCAAGGAAGGCCTTTGAATAAACAATAGGGAAAGCCATTGGCAGAGCTCCCTTTTGCCGTTAACTAGCTAATCAGCATGTATAGTTTGTAGCATAACGGAACAAAATGCTAAAAGTGACATGTCACCCTAACTAAACATCACTTGGAGCTAGGAAGCTAGGACTGATTAATTAATCAGACTTCTTTTTAGGCTATCCTTTGATGAAGAGTACACCAGTTAGTTAACCATAAAGAACTAGGGTTCTGCCAAACTTTCCCCTTGACATCTGGTGGTCGCACTCATGGATGGAATATCATATTATTATAGTTCTTTGTTTATATGTATCATTGTGTGTTGCAGTTTGTATAATGCTGGAACCTTTCCAATGTCAACAATTGCTGCCCAGGATTATGTTAGTCACTGATCGATCACCAATGGTACTGTTAGCGCCTTTTCTGCGAGAATGTAAATTAAAAAGTCTAGATAAAATATCTTGGTAAAACAAACAAAGTGGAAGCATGTTGGGGCTTATGATGCCAAATATTATTCGTTTGTGACCTGCATATATAACATTTGTCTGGGGACTTAGGTGGCATTTGGCCTGGCTCTAGGCTCGAGCCAGAGCTTTTCGATCAAATGTTTGGGCTCTGTTAGACCATGTTGATAAGTCGTGAATTTAGTGATGATAAATAAATAATATTTGGGTTGCATTGAAATTTATATTTGTAAAAGTTTTGGTCGATGCTCTTTTGGAAAACTTGAATTACAGAAATTTTCAGGATAAGCGGTCTGACCGCCTTCTATTGGGCGGTCTGACCGGCTGGCTTTGACTATGGTCCGATCGCCTTGTATTGGGTGGTCCGATCGCCCTTGTGTTGGGTGCTCCGATTGGCAGACTTCGACTATGGTCGAAAGTTTGAGAGTTTATGAGCACGACAGAATAACCACGGCAGATCGATCATGACAAAATGACCACGGTAGATCGACCACGACTGAATGACCACAACATGTCGACCACAGCTGAACGACCATTGAATTTCGACCACAGCAGAACGACCTCGATCAGAAAACCGGTTGTAAGCTACAATGAACCAGTTGAGTACTATAATGAATCGGTCGATAGTCATAGCCTTGTGTTGGGCTGTTTGATTGGCAGAGTATGACCACGATCGGCAGTTGGAGGCGTCGCCCGCGATCGATGATTGATAGTGTGAGCTATAGTAACTGGTCAGTGGTTGTAGCTATAGTACTCTTACCTATTGGGTAAGTGGTCTGACCAGTTGGGCATGGCATCTGACCAGCTTTTCTAAGTGGTCTGAGGTTGGTTTCTCAATAGCGTAGAATCTAAGATCGTGGACGGTCTGGTTTGTGGTGATTGATGGATAAGGGTGTGGTTTGCGTGTATGGACTAATGTCGGTCAAGTTGAAGAGTACTTGTGCCAGGGAAAGGTTCTTTGGTCTTTGCATGTGCAGGTTAGGTGTGGAGATGATCATAGTCGGTGACGAGGAGGACCAGGATAAGGAGGGGTGAATTTGCAGTCCAGGCGGTCGAGGATGTCATGAGGTGGTTGGGCTCACGCTGAAGTGCGTGGAGATCAAAGGTGGATAATGTGTGAAAAAGCCACAGGAGGTACAGTTCTAGAGGCTTCGACACGTGCTGAGTTGAAAGTGATATGGAAGGAGACCATAACTGGGAAGACTTAGATATTATGGAAAAACCCATGTTTGAAAGGGTTTCTGATCCCTTGATTTTTGGAACAGATAGAGTTTGGTGACCGTGTTTGATGAGGACACAGTTTGAAGCGTTAGCCTATAAAAGTAGGGAGAGACTAAGGGTTAATGCAAGGATTGGAGTTGACTTGGAGAGAAAGCTTTTGTGCTAGGGCTTAAGGGGTGTCGGAAGGATACTTTGTAGCCACAAAACATATTTTAGAAATAAAAGATCACATCTATTCCTGAAAAGTTCATCGGTGCCAACAGCGTGTTTTTCTGGGCATTGTCTTCGACTTGTTCTTGTTCCAAGAAGAGTTGCGCGTGGTGAGACAACGTCCCTCCATCGACATGATTGCACACCGAGTCATTCACTTGATCATCACCAAAAGTATCGGTAGGGAGAGCAGACTAGAGCATGTCTACTCGAAGGCACTATTGTCTCAAAGGCATAGGTTATCAAGAGGTTATGCTTCTGATGTCGGAGATTTTGAGTATGTGCAAACCGGTCGAAGATTGAAGCTATCGTAGTTTACAACTGGTAAGGAGTTTTCAACAACTAAGTGATCGAACGTTGAGTGGTCAAAATCATTGTCAAGGCTTTTGACTACGTGCAAAGGTGACAGAGAGGTGCTGCTCTCGGTGTTGAAGATCTCTGCTAAGCGATCGAGCAGTTGAGCGTCGAGCGGTCGAAGCCTTCATCGAGCACTAAGAGATTCCAAAAAGCATAGACAATCATCCACCCCCTCTGATTGCTATATTTGATCCTACAAGTGGTATCAGAGCAGGTTGTCATGGTGTCAGAGAGGTATGTGAATCGCCTCCATGATAAATGGTACTAATTTTGCTTTTTGGAAGCATCTGATGCAAGCGTACATTGAGGCTCAATGTAGTGATGTTTGAAACAAGGTTTCTAGACCATATGAGGTTCCTGCTATTGTTACTAATCTAAATAAAATATATGTTGATTTAAATTCTCAAGCTCATAACTTGTTATTTCAAGAGATTTCTCGCAAAGAATTTGACCATATAGCTCATATTAATTCTGCTCACTTAATATGGAAGACTCTTTGCAATTATCATGAAGGAATCACTAAAATCAAGAAAGTGCATAAAAATCTTTATCAAAAAGAGTATTTTGTTTTTGCTAAAAAAATTTTATCAAAAAGAGTATTTTGATTTTGCTATGAAGTCTGGTGAATTTATTGATGATCTTTTTGCTTAGTTTGAGAAAATATTGAGTGATTTGCGTGGTGTTAATGTTATTCCTGCTGATGAAGATAATGCAACTAAAATTTTGTGATCTTGTTGGACCGAAATGGCGACAGAGGGGGGTGAATGTCGACTCTTTTAAAATCGTCCCCCACAAGTACCCAAAGAAGTATGTTCTTCTTCGATAGCAACAGGTGCTATGAAGAGAAAGGGCTCACGGACCTAAAAAGAAAAACAATCACCAAAGGACTTAACAAGAAAAGAGATGGCAAAAAGGCAAGCAATAGAACCTGCAAGAGAGGGGGGCCAGTCAGACCTCTCTGCTATGGCCGGTCAGACCGCCATGGGAGGGCCGGTCTGACCGCCAAGCATGGGCCGGCCTGACTGCCCGGTGAACTCCGGTCAAACCGCCGATGAAATACCGGTCTGACCGCCCATCGAATTTTCAGACAGCCAGCAGAGAGCAATTTCAGCAGGCAAATCCAAAAATCTTCACAGCAATGAAATTGAGAGAATCCCTCTGATGTCCTCAGCCCAGAATTTCATAACTATGACCTAAATAGCCAGAGGAGCCTAGAGACTAAAGAAAATCCAACTCAAACACAAGAAATGAAGATTTGGGCAAAAACCTGAAAACTTACAGAGACCTTCACAAAACCCAAATTACTCCCTAATCTTTGATCCTTTGGCCATGAAACTTTGAGGATAGATTAGCAATAGTCCCAGGACTAGAAAGTCCAAATTTCATGCCATCTACTGGAGGGAATCAAGAAATGCATCAAAACCCTAGAAATGAGCATGAACTGAACAGGGACAACACAAAATCCAAAATACTCAATGGTCTTAAGTTCTTTACTTATGAGATTTTGCAGTCAAGAAAGCAATAGCCTAAAGACTTCCACGACCAAAACTCAGGCCAATCTTGAGAAGGAAATCAAGATTCTCTCTAAACCCTAGAAACCAAGAACAGGGAAAGGGAAGAACAGAGGAGCCCAAACTGCAAAAACTGAAATTAAACAAGGTTTGCTCGTAGGATTGAGTAGCCAAATGGCTTTTGGGCATCTCCTAGATCACAGCAACCCATTTTGGGCCTTCTCAGCGAGAAACAACAAGAAAATGCAAAAACTCAAAAATCACCAAAAGAGGGCATCGAAGAACAGAAATAACAGAGTGCTCAAAAACTGAAACAAACACCATCTCATATTGATAACGAGGAATGATTACAAGCTCATCAATCCATCCTCTCCCTCTCACAATCCGAAGAACACACTCCCTACATGTTTCTTGGAGAGACACAACACAGAGAGGAGACACGAAGGAGACACAGCCTGTGCTCCACACCCACTCTCCTGCTCTCAACCACTAAAGCCTCACCAACTAAAGCCTAAAGCCAAAACAAACTCTCCAAAGCTCATTTTGACTAAAGCAAGCCCTACCAACCTCTAAAACCCTAGGAATGCATGCAGCCACAAGGAGGCACCTCCTCCTTATATAGCCTTTGGCTAACGGGTCACCAACCCGTTACGCCCGCGAAATCCAACGGAACCCGCTCCCACTTGTGCAGCCTCGTGAAATTACCATTTCGCCCCTCCTGCACCTTCCGGGAAGCTTCCGCACTCCTTGTCGTCCAAGCCTCGCAACCACCTTGAGTCTCCGCCGTCTTCGACACATCTCGACCGTTCTAACCTCGACACCGCCTGTGTCTAGTCCGGTCACCTTGTGTCTCGCCACGACTCCGCCTCGACGTCCTGTAGCCAACACAGACAAGAACCACATCAAATAGCACCGCTCGATACATGTAAGCATAAATGCATTAATGAAATAGCCCAAACCTGACATGTTGACCTAATATGCATCCTAACCATTTTGACCAGGTTTGACCAAGTCCGACCGAGCCCGATTGCACCACGCAATGTCAAGGACCGAACCAACCAAATCAAACTTGACTTCCCTAAACCGATGTCAATTACTCATCACACACATGAGGTCTCAACCACATGGTCTCTCAGATCTTTATGTTCTGAGTGGTTGATGGTTGTCACAACTATTAATCAAACTGTCGATGCAGATACTTTAACCATGGATGATCTTTATTTTATATTGAAAACCTATGAGATGAAAGATTTGCCATCTAAGATTAAGAAGTCTTCATCTTTAGCACTTATAACTAACCCTATGCAGGCTTCTTCATCGAGTTCTTTGTCTTGTGTTTCCTTATCTGCTTTGTCTTTATAGGATCGGACAGGCAACAGAGGAGGGGTGAATGGTGCCTTCAAAACCTCCCCAAGTATTCACTCAATCCTTTTTCTTTGATAGCTACAGAGTTATAAAGATTAGAGTTGAAATCCTGTAAGAAAACAAAAGAGACTGGACTAACAGAGTAGGAAAAGCAACGTGGCCGAAATCTGTCAATGTGGTCGATACTTACAACGTGGTCATAAGTCTCCAACAACGTGGTCGATAACCAGCAAAGGGTCGTAAGTTTGACTACTTGACAGAAAACAACGTGGTCGAAAATCGACTACCGAACAGAAGTCACTGTAGTCGATAACCACCAAGACCAGAAGTAACCAGATCGGAAATGGTTGCAGTCAAAACTAACGTAATCGTAGACAACGTGATCGAATACCAACAAGTGGTCGAACAATCAACGTTATCGTAGCCAGTCGCTACCATGGTTGCAACCAACATGGTCGTAAGCCAATGAGTGGTCAAACAACCAACGTGGTTGGAGCCACTCTGCAACCGAAAAGATTAGCGTGGTTGAAATCAGTGCTATGTTGTCTGGAACTTGACCTTGGTTGAAACCAACGTAGTCGTAAAGCCGATCGACATTCCAGACACAGGCTGCACTGACTACGACTGCCTCAATTCATATTCAATAAAAGAAGCAAAGAACCAATAAATCTGAGCATGGTCAAAACTGAACGTGGGCGAAACACTCTCGGAGGAACAGAGGTAGGTCAGTGAGGCGCACGACCACAAGATCCAGATTCCAAATTACTTTTGATTCAAATATCAACTGGTCATGATACTTTGAACAAGGCAAGAACAAGATCTCAAGAGATAGCTCTAAACTTTAATTCAAAACTTAGCAAGGAAAAAGAGATATTTCTACGATTTCTCCAAGAGCACACAAAAAGAAGCCGAGGGAGAGAAACAATAATCAGACTATACTGTTGGGAGTAGAATAGCCAAGATGGCTTTGAGCATGATTCTCCAACACACAGCAAGTCAGACATAAGCAAGAACGATCCCTCAAATCAAGAAAGAAAAGAAAGGATCAAAGAACAGAGAAGAACCAAGAAAGCATATGAACAAACCAAGCCAGCTCAATATCATCAAGACAACAATACTCAAAAGATAGATCGAGAATAGATGTATTGCTCTGAGGATTGAGTCTACAGCCACTCCATCCAGGAGGACCAAGAGCACAACTGCTCTACACACAAAACCCTAACCCTAATCCAGAACGCATGCAAGAATAACAAAAGACCAGGGAGACATCGAGATGGGCAACCCTCCATCCCTTTTTATAGCCTCTTGATACTAGGGATAACCCGTTAACCCCCTACCTACCACCAAATTTTCTCGTGCACGCTTCTCAAAGCAACTTACATTAACCCGTTATCACATATAGGACAAAAAACCTTTAACCCAACAGAACCGCCTGTGGTCGTGGTCATCTGTGGTCATGGATGACCTGGTTAATGATCGTGGATGACCTGGTTGGTGGTCGTGGAATGTTTGGTTCTTGTCTATGAGTAGACGAGGGTGTGTGTGGTTATACACGTGTGTTTACTGATGATGGTCAAGTTGGAAAGAACTTATGCTGGGAAAATATTTCTTTGATCTTTGCATGTGAAGGTGAGCGTGGAGATGATCACAGTCGGTGAGGAGAAGGACCAAGACTAGGATGGAGAGATCTGAGGTCTAGATGGTTGAGGATGTCATACGAGGTGGTCGGGCTAATGCTAGAGCATGTGGTGATCAAAGAAGGTGATACGTGGAGAAGCTACAGGCGGTATGGTCCTAGAGGCTTCGACATAGAAATTGAGGAGATATGATGAAGATACGGGAATTGTGATCCTGGAGGCTGCATCACATATTGGTTAGGATTTGTGGATGGAGTCTATAACTGAGAAGATTGAGAGTTTGGATAGAACCCATGTTAGGAAGGGTTTCAGGTCCCTTGATTTAAGGAAGAGATAGGACTTCATGTTCATGTTTAAGTCGAACACATTTTAGGGCTATAGTATATAAAGGCAGGTAGAGACTAAGGATTTTGACCACAGGTTTTTGAAGAGGCTTTTGTGCTAGGGCTTTTAGGGGTGCTTGTGAGGGCACTTTGTAAATCCACAGAAATCTACCAATAAAGAACATCTTGAATCAATCTGGTTCATGATGCGTTAAATATTTTTGGAGATTGCTATTGGGGCTAAGCATATGACTACGTGCAAAGGTGATCGAGAGCTGAGCAGCGAGTAATCGGTCGAGCAGTTGAATCCTTCATCGACTATGTGAAGATTTCAAAACACAAAGGAAATCGTTCACACCCCTCTGACTGTGCCATACGATTCTACAAGTGGTATCAGAGCAAGGTAGCAATGGTGTCAGATCGGGATCGATTCTCAGGTAAGCCACCGTTTTTCAATGGTTCATACTACCTCTATTGGAAAACATGCATGGAGGTGTTTCTACAAGTGTAAGGTAATGATATTTAGCAAAGGCTGATATTTCATATGAAGTGCCTTCTGTTGTTATCATTGAAAATACTGCTGATGTAGAAGTGAATGTTAAGACTAGAAATATTTTATTACAATGTTTAAGTAGAAATGAGTTTGTCATAATTGTTCATCTTAAATCTGCAAATAAAATTTAGACTACTCTAGCCAACTATCATGAAGGATCAAAGTCTGTTAAAGGTGTGTGTCAGAATCAATTCAAAAAGGAGTATTCTAAATTTGAGATGAAACCTAGAGAATCGATAGATACTCTTTTCGATCACTTCAATAAAATTATTAGTGATTTATAATATGTTGGTGTCACATATATTGATTCTGATAATGCTTGACAAATTTTGAATTCTCTGGACATGTCTATTTGGAATGTTTTAGTCACTATCATCAATCATTCTATTATCATGAAAACACTTACCTTGAATAATCTTTATTACAAGATAAAAAACACATGAGATTGATGCTTTGACCGGAATAAACAAGACTAATTCTTTAAGATTAGTGACTAACCAAGTTGATGGTTCATCTAGTGCTTCTAGTGTTTCTTAGTCTGTTTTGTGCTCTATTTCAGATGAACAGTTAGAGGAGACACCAGAAGGGCAGCTTGTACTTCTCTCCAACAGGGTGACAAAGGCAATCAATAACATCATAATGAGGTGGAGAGGAGGTCCTGTCAACTGCTATGAATATGGTGAACTTAATCACATTAAGTTTAACTGCCCCAAACTGAAACGCAAGGAGATTGATGACGACAAGGCACCAACTTATCAACTTCGGTTTAAGACTGACTCAAGCAACAAACACAATTATCGCAAGGCGGTCAACAAGGTACTCTCAGCACTTGAAGAGATTGATTTGAGCGATGTTGATTCAACAAGTCATAGAGAGGATAATGGCAAGAAGGCAAAGGAGGTGGATTTCACAGGAATGTGCTTTATGGCAAACAGTAAGGAATTCGACAATGATGACCTCTACAGCGATATTTATGAGGTAAAACCTTTTTATACCGATTTATCTCGTGTTGTGCTTAGATTGATAGAGCAACTCAAGAAGTATAAAAAGAAAATTAAAAATTATGATCTTGTTGTTGAGAACTTAAATTCTAAAATTTATAGACTTAGAGCTTCTCTTCCTGATGATGAATCATGTGAGTCATGTCAAGTTTTACATTCGGAGTTAGAGTCTGCTAGGAAAATTAATGCATCAATCCTGGTTCAATTTGATGATGTAACTACTAGATTTGATGAATTAAAATTGGCACACAATTCTTGTGATGAAAAGTTAAAACTTGCATATAATATAATTGAAAAACTCAAGTCTACTTCTTCTGCTCAATCCAAAGCATGCTCTAAGTGTGATTTGCTTTAGGCTAGGCTTAATTCATCTCAAGAGTCAATTAAAAAAATGCTCTATCATGAGACTATTTTTGCTCTAATTGTCCTAAACTTCACACTGAAATAGAAGTTTTGACTAGACAACTTAATAATTTTTCTAAAAAGGAGAAATTGGTTCAGTGTAGCGCTTCCAAGGAGATTGTAAATAAATCTGTTAAGTGCTCATCGTGTTCCACACTATCTCAAGAAAACGAGTATCTTAAAACATACTTTAGAGAGGTTTTCTTTTGGCAAGAAGAATCTGAATATGATCCTAGACAAGTCAAAAACTAGTGTAAAAAATCATGGTCTAGTATTTAATTTTATTGATCATGCAAAGAATAATCCTCCTAAAGTGGTCAAGGTACTCGAACCAGGAAAAATTGAAGTAGAATTAGAACCAAAACAAGTCATTTTTAGATCTACTGATTTTGCAAAAGAATACCCTACCAAACTGAGTGTTGTTAACTCGACTGATATGACCACTCATCAAGTCAAGTACTAATGGACTCATTGTGGTAAAGCCGGCCACTTGGTTCAATTCTACTTTAGAAATGCAAAGAAGGAGAAGAAAGATAGGATAAAGAAGTGTGTTCGACCAGCTACTTCTTGTTGTCGAATCAATGCGGCTGGACCAGGCGGTCAACCAATTGATTCTCATGGTTGGACCAGAGTGATTGAACAATATTTTTGACCAGTTGTGCCTCGCCGTTAGACAAATTCCTCAAGAGACTTTTGACCAGGGTTTTATGTGTGTTTAGACTAGTTGATGGCCAGAACAGTTTCACATGGTCAGTCAGATCACTTTTGACTAGTGCCATCCATGTGATTTGACCGATCAACTATCAGACTAGCTTTATTGAGAAGGTCAGACCGCCCCGTGGTTGAACCTGTTCTTCAACGACAGACTGGTCGGTTGCTCTCACCACATGACTGGAGATTCATGATGGTTCTCCTCCCTGACTTGTGCCCCCGGTGATGAGATGATCTCTTTTAGGGATAACTCTCAAGGACGAATTCTGGCTAAAGGCACTGTGCGCGTCAATGACAAGTTCATCTTAAAGAATGTTGCTCTTGTAAGTAAGTTGAGCTATAACCTGCTTTCAGTTTCATAGTTGGTAGATGATAATCTTGAGGTGAACTTTAAAAAGCATTCATGTTGTATCTTAGATTCATCTGGTGATCTTGTTTGTAAAATAAGTCAAATTGGTCACTTGTTTAAGAGTGATTTTTCGTATTCAGCATCTTTTGATCTTAGGTGTCTTATTTCATCAAACTTTAAGGATTTGTTTTTTTGGCACCATAGATTAGGTCACATTGGTTTTGATTATCTAGCTTAGCTTAGTATTATGAATCTAGTTAGAAGAATTTCTAGTCTTAAGATTAAAAAGTCAATGAATCTAGTTTGTTCACCTTGTCGACATGGTAAGATGGTCGCATCGTCTCATCCCCCCTCTCTCTCGTAATGACTTATTCCCCTGGATAATTATTGCACATGGACACTGTAGGTCCTTCTAAGGTTCAGTCGGTTGTAGGTAAATGGTATGTTCTTATAATTGTTGATGATTACTCTAGATACTCCTGGGTTTATTTTACGGTGTCTAAGTACGAAGCTTCCGGTCATTTTGGAGAGCTAGATCTTAGACTTGCTAATGAAATCTTAGGACACTCAGAGCAATTAGGAGTAATAATGGAACTGAATTCAAGAACACATCATTTGCTTCCTTTTGTACCAAAAAGGATTTAGACCATTAATATTTGTCAGCTTGAGTGCTGCAACAGAACGGTGTGGTCGAAAGCAAGAATAGAATCTTGATCGAGATAGCTACAACAATACTAAATGAATATGCTACTCCTAAGAAGTTTGGGTTAAAGCTATTTCGATTGCTTGCTGTATTTCGAATAGAGTTTTCTTGCGATCTAAATTGCATAAGACTTCCTGCGAACTTCGTTTTGGCTGTTCTCCTGATATTTCTCACCTTAGGTTGTTTGGATGTCGATGTTTCATCCTTATACATGGCAATCTTGATAAATTTGAATCTAGATCCTCAAACGGTATCTTTCTTGGATATGTAGTTCACACTCGGAGTTGTTGCGTACTCAGGTTAGAAACTAACAAAATTATTGAGACCTACGAGGTCACTTTTGATGAGGCTAGTTCTAGTACTAGACCCGACAATGCAGGTATACAGGCCTCTGATGCACTCAGCGACATCTTCTACGACTCCGATGACGACAACAAGGAGTCCTTGAGCTACACTATGACACCTATGACAATCTCTGTGACTCCTACGACTACATCTGCTATGACTACACCTTCGACAATAGTAGCTACGACTACTCCTATGACTACAGCTGCTACGGGTGCACCTTCGTCTAGTACGACTACTCCTACGACTATAGCTGCTACGACTACACCTTCGACAACAGTAGCTACAACTGCTCCTATAACTACAGCGGCTACGACTGCACCTACATCTACTAAGACTACTCCTATGACTACAGTTGCTATGACTACACCGACGACTAGCACGACTGCTTCTACGACCACTCTGCAAGCTCCTTTGCACATTCAACATCGTCATCCCCCAGAACAAATGATTGGTAAGTTAAATGAGAGAGTTCTTTGCAGCAGATATAACTCCAATGCCTCATACGCTCATTATGCCTTTGACTCCACTTTTGAACCCTAAGATGTAAGTCACGCTTTATCTGATGAGTCTTGGATTAATACCATGTACAAGGAATTAGAAAACTTTGAGCGTAATAAAGTCTAGACCTTGATCTCACTACCTTATGGTCATAATGTTATTGAAACTAAATAAGTTTTTAAGAATAAACAAAGTGAGGATAGTGTTGTTATTTGAAATAAGGCTAAACTTGTGGCTCAACGATTCACCTAGGTAGAAGGTCTTGATTTTGGTGAAACATTTGCCCTATTACTCGATTAGAAGCTATTAGAATTCTGTTAGTATTTGTTGCATTAAAAGGTTTTAGATTTTATCAAATGGATATTAAAAGTGCTTTTCTTAATGGCTATATTGAGGAGGAGGTTTATGTAAGACAACCACATGGCTTTGAGAATCCTAAATTTTTTGATCATGTCTACAAATTGTCTAAAACTTTATATGGTCTAAAATAAGCACCCAGAGCATGGTATGATAGGCTTAAATCATATTTGCTAAAAAAATAATTTTCAAATGGGCAAATTAGATAAGACTTTGTTTACTCTCAAGTATAGCAACAATCTCTTACTCGTTCAGATTTATATGGATGATATTATCTTTGGTGGTTCCTCTCATACTCTTGTTCTAAGTTTTTAGATTCTATGAGCAGGGAATTTGAGATGAGCATGATAGAAGAGCTCACATTCTTTCTAAGCTTTCAGATCAAGCAATTGAAATTGGGTACTTTTGTTCATCAAACTAAATACACCAAAGATCTACTTCGTCACTTTGATATGGGGACAGTCAAACCAATTTACACACCCATGGAATCTATGGCCATGTTTGATCTTGACAAAGATGGCGAGCCTGTTGATCAAAGGGAATACAGAAACACAATTGGCTCTCTCTTGTATCTCACCGCTTCAAGGCCAGACATACACTTTGTTTTGTGTACTCGTTTTCAAGCTTCCCCACGTGCTTTACATTGTCAAGTGGTAAAACAAATTTTCAGATATCTTTAGTCAACTTTAGAATTTGGTTTATGATACTCTTCTTCCTCATATCTTACCCTTAGAGATTATTCAGATGCTGATTTTGGGGTTGTCGAATTAATAGGGAAAGTACTTCGGGAACATGTCACTTTTTAGGCACATCTCTCATTTCATGGGATTCTAGAAAACAAGTGTCTATTGCACTTTCCACTATTGAAGCTGAATATGTAGCTGCTGCTTCTTGTTGCTCTCAATTACTTTGGATGACTGCTACACTTAAAGATTTTGGTTTAGAATTGGATAGTGTTCGATTTTTCTGTGATAATACTAGTGCTATTAGTATTGCTAAAAACCATGTGCAATACTCAAGAACCAAACACATTGATATTCGCTATCACTTTCTTAGAGGCCATGTGGAAAAGGGAGATGTTGTCTTGCATTTCATTGATTTCGATCCTCTTGTTGCTGACATTTTCACTAAATCGATTGATTCTTCTCATTTTGCTTGTCATTGTGTTGCATCCTATGGGATTATTCTTCGGGGAGCTTGGTGTTTAAATGTTTCGAAAGCTTTATTTATTATACTTGTCAAAATAATACATGAAGTTCGAGCCTTGAAATTAAATGAGTAGAAGAGCTTTCTTTATCGTATTTACTCATATACTGTGTAGCTTTGATCATGACCGGTTTTAATAAATATGCTACATTTCAATTATAGATAGAACTTTGTGATGTTCATCTAAAAGGATTAGCTAGACTGTGACTTTTATTTTAAATCTTGACCATAAGGCTAGTCTGTTTTATATTGCAATCTTTTTATGATTACCCAAATTGGCATGTTATTATTAAAAAATGCATAAATGAAAAAAAACTATGCTCCAAGCATGCCATGGTTAAACAAAAAGAAAAATGCATAACAAGTGTATAAATGAAAAGAAGTATGCTTCAATTATGCCACCATTTAAGAAAAAATTGCTACAAAGATGGCATTATGAAAAAAAGTATGCTACAAACATGCCATATGCTAAAAGGTCTGAGTATGGAATAATATGTTGTTATACGAGACTGTTAACTCGTCTAGATTTAAGGTTTGCTTCACTTTTAGGCTTTGACTTTTTATTGTGATATCTCATTGTGCTCTCTATAATCAGTTTGGTCAATGTTGAGATGCATGTCTTTAATTTAATTTGCTTAATCATGTTAAAGACTAGTTTTGACAGTGCTATATGATATATGAGTTTATATATCTAGGGAATTCTACACAAAAAGATTACTTAAATTCGTGAATGAATGCCATGTGACTTGGATAATCCTCAAAGCTTCTGGATGTTTATTCTCTTGCTCTTTTTTAGAATTATTCTCTTTTTGGAGCCCTTGATGACTTCATTGTCAAAGGGAGAAAAATTAGAGAAATTAGGAGAATTGGAGAGTTTTTTGACTGGAGAGTTTTCTGTGGTTTCTAAGCTAGTTTTCTGCGGTTGTTTCTAAGCTTTTCTTGCTTAAAATGCTTTTCCTTGTTTCTGAGTTCTCTGAGTGGTATGTGCACTTTTGGCTGTGGTCGGTTTCTCTCGCAAATTCTCTCTTTCAAAAGCTTTTGAGTTGTTGTCAATGTATTCATTAAGGAGGATATTATTAGACCATGTGGTGGTCGTGAATACCTTGATGATGAATAATTAACAATTGGTATTATTAGAATTTGAATTCATGAATGTTTGGGTCAATGCGCTTCTGTGCTTGAGTTTTCAGGTTTAACGGTTTGACCGGCTTCGACCACGCATGGAAGTTGGTGATCCGAATGGCCTTGTATCGTTGGTCCAAATAGCTCTGTGTTGTGTGGTCTGAACGGCTTTGTTCAATCAGCAGACTCCGACCATGTTGACTTTGACCACATGTGGGCTTCGATCATAGTAGCTTTCGACTACGGCATTGTCGATCATGGTAGAACGACCACGCTAGGTAATCGGTAAGCTTTGATCTCAACTAGCAAACTGGTCGTAGCTGCAGTACTTTTTCATGGTCGTAGTTATAGTGCTTGGTCGATACTCGATAGTCGTAGATTTTACTAATCGATACTTGATAGTCGTAGACTTTACTGGTCGGTACTCAGTAGTTGAAGACTTTGCGATTGATAGTCGTAGATTTCTCAGACTGCTGTCATAGTTGTAGACTTTGTGGTCTGCTATTGTTGTCTTTGGCTTTTCGGTCAGTTGTCATAGACCACGCAATCAGCAGTCGAAGATTTTACGATCAGTTGCCTATTCTTCATGGTCTGTACTCGTAAACTTCATGGTCGATACGAGTGCTTTAATTCTTGCTATCTTCAAGTACTTTGAGTACTCGTGTTAGGCCAGCGGTAGGACTGACTGGCGGTGAACAGTGTTCAGAGGAACTGTTCTCATAATCGTAGCAATCAGTACTTGGTAATCGGTGCTCGTTGGTTCTGGTCGGTAGCGATGCTTGGTATCCCTGAGTGTTTTGAGCAAAGCAATGGAAAGTCATGTGTATTTGTCATTTTTTAGTACTCATTGAGTTAGCAGTCGCATCGTTTGATCTGAAGCTGATTACTGGATAGTGATAGGATGTGTGGTTGTGGATGACCTGGTTGATGATCGTGGACGACCTGGTTGGTGGTCGTGGAAGGTTTGGTTCATGTCTATGAGTAGATGAGGGTGTGTGTGGTTATACACGTGTGTGTGTGTGTGCGCGCGCTAATGACGGTCAAGTTTGGAAGAACTTGTGCTGGAAAAATCTTTGCATGTGCAGGTGAGTGTGGAGACAATCACGGTCGGTGACGAGGAGGACCGAGACTAGGATGGGGAAATCCGAGGTCCAGACGGTTGAGAATGTCATGCGAGGTGGTCGGGCTAATGCTGAAGCATGTGGAAATCAAAGAAAGTGATGCTTGGAGAAGCTACGGGCGGTGTGGTCCTGGAGGCTTTGACATGGAAATTAAGGAGGCATGATGAGATACAGGAATTGTGATCCTGGAGGCTTCGTCACGTATTGGGTTAGGAGTTATAGATGGAGTTCATAACTGAGAAGATTGAAAGTTTGAATAAAACACGTATTCGGAAGGGTTTCGGGTCCCTTTATTTGAGAAAGAGATAGGATTTTGTGTTCATGTTTGAGTTGAATGTGGTTTAGGGTTCTAACATATAAAAGTAGGTAGAGGCTAAGGGTTTTGGCTGCAGGTTTTTGAAGAGGCTTTTTGTACTAGGGTTTTTAGGGGTGCTTGTGAGGATACTTTGTAAATCCACAGAAATCTAGCAATAAAGAACATCTTGAATTAATCTGGTTCGTGATGCATTGAAGATTTCTGGTGATTGCTGTTGAGGCAAAGCGTATGACTACGTGCGAATGTGATCGAGAGTTGAGCAACGAGTAATCGGTCGAGTAGTTGAATCCTTTATCGACTACGTGAAGATTTCAAAAAGCGGAAAAAATCATTCACCCTCTCTAATTGTATCATACAATCCTACAAAATCAATCAACAACATCAGGCAGAAACGCAGGATGATTAGATCCATGTTCATGTGCAATTCAGGCTACCAATCAATCTTTTTGGTTTGTTTGGCAAGGGTGCCAGGCCACAGTAGTACCCCGGATTGATTGCTAAAAATAATATATAATATTTGTTTTTTCGGAACGAAAATTATAATATAAAAATGAGCATGGCTTATGCACATAGTTTAAAGCTAGGTGCATAAGCACATGTTATCGATTGGTACGCTTGTTCACTGCAAAGAATTTCCAAAAGAAAAAAGTCCTGAACATAGAACTTTTTTTTGGAGGAGCAACGCAGGACAGCCGGGACAGGTGAGAACGCAAATGTTCGCTCGCAAAATTTCTTATCTATCAAACATGACTACCAATTTTTGGCCAAGTTCCAGAATCGAAGCCTCACAATAACCATCTCTCTATATACGTATGCTCGACACGGCCAACACTACCAGAAAACGGGCATTCCCTTACGGCTGAAAACTGTCGGTAAAATAGCAAAACCCTGACGATCGAGCAACCGTCGAGCAAATCCCCTCGGGATGAATGAGTACCCGTATTAACCCCATAGCAACATATAGCACCTAAAACTGCGTAACCTACATGTCTATATGCATGCATGGCGCACGATACAAACACCTAAAACCGGCCGGCTCCTTGGAAGCAATCCATTGCTTTCTTGGCACATCAAACTCCTCACCTTCCCCGGCGGCGACGTGCATGCGTTCATGCACGGACGCAACGCAGCGCCGCGCGAGGACGGCGTGGCGCAACGGCCGGACCAAATGCCTCCCGGACGGAAGCAGCTAACTACCACTTGTAGCTATAGCTAGCACGCAACCATATAGCCCATACATGTCTACACGACGTGCACGCAGTGGTGACGCAAGAAACAAGGCACAGGCAGGCCCATGCATGTGAAGCGCAGCTGTAGAAATTTGATTGCGTTAGCCGTGTGGGATTCGCTCTCTTCCTTTCTCCATGGAACCAAGGAAGCAGCTACGTACACAGGAGGCCAAGATGGTTGCAAACTTTAGGGTGGATTTTTTTCGGCTACGGTTTATAGTTATAACTTGTGGTTTTTAGTGCTACCGCGAGCATTTATATGAATGAATCAAATGCTAATAAGTCGATAAGATGTTTCTAAAATTCTACCTCAATAAGCTGCTTCAAACTGATGATGAAGAAGTTATCTTGTTTATTTGCTTACGAAAAATTATAAGCTATAAATCGAAAAGATACCTGAAATGCTGTGTGGGATTCGCTCTCTCTTCCTTTCTCCATGGAATCAAGGAAGCAGCTACGTACACAGGAGGCGAAGATGGTTGCAAACTTTAGGGTGGTTTTTTTTTCGGTTGCGGCTTATGGCTATAACTTATGGTTTTTGGCGCTACCTCGAGCACTTATGTGAATGAATCGAATGCTAATAAATCGATAAACTATTTCTAGTCTCGATAAGCTGCTTCAAAATGACGGTGAAGAAGTCATCTCGTTTATTTGCTTAAGAAAATTCATAAGGTTTAACTTGAAAAGATTACTTAGCTTGCTCCTGGACAGCTGCATTGCATGAACTCACAAGAGATACGCATGATATGTGCATGCTCCCGGACGCCAGGCATGCATGCCTTCCTTCCTGCCTACCTCTCCGATCCATTGTACGCAACCCTAGCTGCAACCAGGGCGGTAGGATTGCTAGGTGCACAAATAAGGCTGATGTATGCCGCTGCGGTTTACATGGACGGTTGTCGGACAGATGTGTCTGTCGATTGCCTACATAATGTACACTACACCGGTTTGGATTTTTCCCGTTTCAAACAGTCGTGTTTGCTTCTTGATCACTATCAAAGATAGATCCATGGATGTTTAGGTTGTGTATCCACAATAAATGCACAACTCGAAACCACCCTCCGACATTAAAGCGATATCCCCAGTGTCGGGAACAAAACCGCTAGAAGATATCTGTTAATATCTGACGGCGACGCAAAACTACCTTGCTTCTGGGGATCCCAACATACATGCACGCATACAGTTCCCTTTCATCACGGATGGCCGTTAAGAAATCCATTCCTGCCGCTTCCCTTTTGGTCTCATACATGCCTTCCGTGTCCATCCACCAGCAACCATTTTTCTGTTGGTTGGAGCTTGGTGTCAGTGTGACCCTACAAAATACAAACTTCTTTGCTCCCCTCACACACACACGCAAGACAGTACAACAACACACAGTTGTCAGTCAGGACCAATGTATATCCCTTGGCGCCAAACGCCCTCGATCGCTTGCTGTTAGCTTTCCAACCATCACATGCATGGCCAAAGGACATCTTTATCCAAAAAGATGGCCTTTATACGTATCTTCCGTATATGTATACGGCTACACACGTACAGTGAAAAGTTTCTCCCAGCAAGGCTGAAAGAAAGCTTGCCTGCGCCCTAGCAAATGGGCTTTCGGTTTCAGCTCGAGGCAACGGCGATGCAAGAACCAAAATTTTCCTTGCAGGGACGAAACCTGAAGATTCGGTTAACTAGCTACATACAAGTGGACCAACAGTGTAAAGGGTTCTACTTTAGGTAGAGGTTGTTGAGGAACCGTCCCTGACGACCAGTCCGATCGATTCCTTTGTTATGCAAAAGACAGATCAATCATACAAGATGCAAATAGTAAATTGAAACATAGAGATAGGGAGAACTCCTGGCCTTTTTTATTTATTTCTCTTTCTCTTGTGTGTACAATAGCCAATAGTATTCCCTATTTATAGCCTCATAGTGATGTGCCCACCATGGGCCAAGACTTCAAGTCTAGACCCAGGTTTCCTAACACTCCCCCTTAGGCACTCATCCGACACGTTCATGTCTCATCAAAACTCCATAAAAAACCCAGTGGGAAAATTTAGAGAAAGAATACATGATACATGTTATGCTGCGTTGCACGAATTGACTCATTAAAAATCTTGGCCGAGAAACTTCAAGAAAACTCATCAAGGGAAAAAAAAGTAAAATCCACCCAATTTCGTTTAATCTTCATGGTTTAATCTTTGGATACTCGATCTTCGTGATCAAGTTTTAATAATGAACTTGAGAAAAATATCCCCGTGAATTTTGCACTTCTCTAAGCACTTCTCTAAGTGTCATCATTCCAATCCTCGTACGCATCTTTCAAAAGTAGATGCTGGGAGTGACTTAGTGAATAAATCTGCAAGATTTTCACATAACTTAGTATGCAGTACCTTAATTTCGTCTATCTTTTGCAATTCATGAGAATAGAAGAACTTAGGGTTGATATATTTTATGAGATGACTCTTTACGTAGCCCGTTTGTACTTGTGCAACACAAGCTGTATTATCTTCATAGATAATTGTGAGTGCTTGCATGATAATCATTCCACATGACTGCTGGATTTGGTGAATCATTCGTCGGAGCCAAGCACATTCTCATGCAGTTTCGTACAGCGCTATGATTTATGAGAGGTTCATCGAAGTCGCTACAAGACTTTGCTTAGAAGATTTTCATGAAATTGTTGTTCCACCACACAAGAATACATAGCATATTTGTGACCTTGCGATATGCGGGTCCAACAGGTACTCAGCATCTGCATAGCCAGTTATATTCAAATCTTGGTTCTTTCTGTAGAACAACCCAAGATCCTTGCTTCCTTGGAGGTATTGCAAAAATATCCTTTATTCTCTGCCAATGACTTTTAGTAGGTTATGCACTATGCCTTACTAATAGGTTTATGGCAAATGCAATGTCCAGTCTAGTGCAGGTCGCTAAATACATAAGTGTTCTTACTGCACTTAAGTATGGGAATTCCAATCCCAGGACTTCCTCCTCCTCTTCCCTAGGTCGGTACATATCTTTTTCTTACTGTAAAGATCTCCCGATCATCGGTACTTTCGATGGGTATGCCTTCTCAAAGCCGAACATTTCTAGCACCTTCTAGGTGTAGGCTGACTGATGTACTAATATTCCTTCAGGGATATGTTCAAGCTGCAGGCCTAAGCAATATTTGGTTTTACCCAAATATTTTATTTCAAATTCTGACTCCAGGTAAGAACTTGCTTCTTTTATGTCTTCCAAGGTCCCGATGATATTCAGATCATCTACATATGCTGAGATTATACAAAATCCATTCTGAGATCGTCGTATAAATACAGAGGGACAATCTTCATTGTTCGTGTAGCATTTCTTGCATAAAAAGTTGTTTAAGCGATTATACCACATCCTGCCTGATTACTTGAGTCCGTACAGTGATTTCTTGAGTTTCACGCTGTACAGATTTCTAGTTGCTCTGTCTTGGTTCGAGAAAGAGATACCTTCAGGTAGCTTCATATAAATTTTCAAATCCAGGTTTCCATAAAGGTATGCAATTACCACATCCATCAATTTCATTTCTAAGTTCAAGTTTACTGCCATTGAGATTAAGTATCTAAAGGTGATTCCACTCATGACTAGGGAGTAGGTTTCTTCACAATCAACTTCTAGATGTTGAGTGAAACCTTGTAAAACAAGCCTTACTTTATATATTACAACTTCATTTCTTTCATTTCTCTTTCGAACAAATACCCACTTGTGCCCTACAGGGTGCACATGGGGAGGTGTGCGGCTTACAGGTCCAAACGCCTCTCTTTTGTTCAGAGATAATAATTTAGTTTCTATTGCCTTCGTCCAATCTTCCCAATCTGATCTTTTCTTACATTCAGCGAGCGATGTTAGTTCTGGATTAAGATCGATGATTGTGGTAATTTTCTTTATAAAGTAGATATCAACATTGGCTATTTTCCTATTCATGGATTCTCCCGTGTGCATATAGTTTATAGTTATTTCATCATGAGTTGCTTCTTCTTATCCTTCTACTTGCTCATCGCTTCTTCCTATTGCGGTGGCAAGTCCCTTTAGTTTTTCAATTTCGATGTGTGCGCATACATCCATGCTGATTTCTCCCTCTATGGGAATGTTTAGATCCGATATGCCCTTTTCTGAAGGTGTCATACTGGTGCCAAGTCTGAACTGACTCTCCTTCTGGTTCTAGGGAACTTCAGTCATCGGCTGTGTCAAGTCCTTCTTATCCTTTTTCACCAGGCGTCCCCAGTTACATAGGGTTCGAGGGGCCGGAGTTCTCGTCCTTTTATTCTGAGGCCTCTAGACGGGATTAGGGATACCTTCAACTTTCTATGGTATTTCAACCCTCTTCGGTGCATTGCGTGCAGGCACATGCGACTTGGTCACACTCTTTAAATCACTAAAGTGATCAGGCAGTTGGTTTGCTAATGCTTGCAAATGAATGATCTTCTGGACTTCTCTATTTGTTTCACTAGTTCGCGGGTCATGTGTATGGATTCCCGTGACTTACCACGTAATTTCCCGATATTTTTCATCAAGGGGTTGATTTCCTCCCCCTAATGTTGGGAAACTATCATCATCAAATATGCAATCAGCGAAACGGGTAGTATGCAAATCTCCTGTCATGGGTTCTAAATACCTTATTATAGATGCTATCTCATAACCAATGTATATCCTAGTCTTTCGGAGAGGACCCATTGCAGTACGCTATAGAGGGGGTATAAGTACATAAACCTTGCATCCAAACCTCTAGAGATGAGAAAATTTCGATGCTGACCCTTGCGCTGTTGCATAGGTGAATGGATGTTGTAGGCCGATGGTCTAAAGTTGATGAGAGTTGATGCATGTAGGACTGTGTTTCCCCAACATGTAGCTGGTAAATTACAATTCTGCAAAAGCGGTCGGGCAATAAATTAAATTCTCTTGATTCTCTTGACATGCGGTACAGAATGCTCAACTGTAATTTTCATTGCCATGCAATAATCATCATATGTCTTTGAAGTAAATTCCCTAGTGTTGCCCATTCTGATGAACTTTATGTGATAATCAAGGAAAGAATTTTTTATGCGAATTATCTGCGAGATCAATTTTGCGAAAGCATGGTTTCTCATAGGCAATAAACATACGTGTGACCATTTTGAGGAAGCATCGATGAGCACCATCAAATATTTAAATGGCCCTGATAGTGGCTGTATGGGACCACAAATGTCTCCTTGGATGTGTTCCAGGAATGCAGGGACTTCATCCTTTACTTTCAGAGTAAATGGTCTAGTAGTTAATTTCCAGGTGGCACATGCAGGGCACACAAAATCTTCATGATTTGGGAAATTTTTTACATTAATATTATGTCCCTTTGAATTATTAATTATATTTCTCATCATCCTAAGACCTGGGTGGCCTAATCTATCATGTCAGAGACAGAAAAGTTTAGAGCTTCTGAATATTGTTTTCAGGGCAGTATAGGCTTCAGGTGCCTTGATGTTAGTGTAGTACAGTCCAGTTTCTAATGAATGAAGTTTTTCTAATATCCTTTTTTTCATTTGCTTCACACTTCGTAATAAGCAGGTATTCCGTACCATACTTTTCTTCAGTCTCAATATGGAAACCGTTAGCGCGAGTATCCTTGAAACTTACAAAAATTCTAGTCAATTCTAGGTATAATAAGGCTTCTTGAATGACCAAAGTTGTGCCCATTGGGAATATAATTGTGGCTCTTCCTGAACCTATTATACAAACATCGCTACCAGCGATTGTTGTAAAACTATCAGCATTCTTACTAATCGAATGAAAGTATTTTGTCTCTCTTAAGATGGTATTCGTTGTGCTGCTATCGGCTAAGCACACTTCCTCCATAGAGCACCACACGGGTTCTAATATAAAGTATTTTCTTAATATGTAGTAGAAGGCAATCAACACATAAATAAAATACTTCAATATCAGAACATATCACGCCATCATAGACTGAATAAATGAATGAATCACTCAATATCATCCAACCATCACGAGAAAATAAAATTGTTTGAGTACTATCCTTGCAAATCCTAACTTATTCTTTCCACACATAAAATAAATGACAATTAAAGTCTAAATGCATTCTGTGCATTAGACTGAATCTGCTAAGAATTCAGAGACTTCAGCTGCTATCTTATCGGGGGTGATATGCTCTTCCAGAGAAATCATGGCAGTGGCAGCTGCAATGTCAAAAGGGGGTGCTACTACCGAAATGGTTTCAACCTCCATCAGTGTAGGCGGCTGCTCAGAACTCTCCCCCTCAACAGAAGCAAAGTGGGTTTCATACTACCCTTTGCCATCCTTCTTCTTCTGAGCTTGGAAGGCATCGATGACATGATGTGGCTCTTTACAGATCCGCGACCAGTGCCCCCACTTGCCACACTTATAGCAGGATTGGTTTTGCTGACCATAGGGCTTGTTGTTCCACTTTGGTTTGCTTGCCTTATTCTCACGTGGAGCATCTGACTTGCCTTTCTGGGCTGCAGCCTTACCCTTCCTTCCCTTTTCCTTCATTATGGTCTTTCGCACCTTATAGCTCCAGACGTTGACTTCACGGTCAGCGGAGCTCCCAGGTGGCTGTGTGACATAGTTCTTGCGGAGAACTTCATCCTGAGTCTCAGCAATCTGCATCATATCAATCAATTCAGCATACTCCTTGTAGCTGTCTTGACGATAGTTGCATGCAGACTATACTGCACTGGGATGGAAGGTGGATAGGGTCTTCTCAATCTTCTGCTCATCTATGATTTGCTTGCCACAAAGTTAAAGATTGGTACAAATTCTGTGCAGAGTAGAATTGTACTCCTCGACCGTTTTAAAGTTAGCAAACCTCAATCAGATCCACTCTTACTCTGCCTGAGGAAGGATGGTGCACTTTAGCCTCTCAAACCACTTCTTAAGTGATGTCCATAATGCTAGAACGCACTTCTCTGCTATGTACTCATTCTTGAGAGTGAGATAGAGATGGTGCCTGAGGAAGTGAAGTGCTTGATCATTTTCCTCAGGGGTGCATTTGATATCCTGCGGTACACCAATCCTAATGGCAACACGGAGCTTCTTGGCTCCAAGTACTATCTTGACATCGGAAGCCCAAGTCAAGTAGTTTTGGCTATGCTAGGTCAGCTCCTCGAACTCCCGAAAGGAATAAATAAATTTACTGCCGATAAACATGCATGGAATAAATTTACTGCATGTAAATAAATTTGATAACGGGACAAAAGATTCTCGTAATGTTCCAAAAATTTCTATGTATTTTCTATAAATTTTACTATTAATTTTAATGATTAAAGGCAATTTAAATAATTACGATTAATCTAAATAGTAAATAAATACAAAAAAAACATAGAAAATAATAATGACAATACTAAACATACTTGAAATGCAAAAAAAATTCAAAATTTGAATTCCCGAGGCCTCTTTATGCTGGAATATGAATTTTTAATAAATTCTACAATTTCCGAGGGCCTATACGCAAATTTTCAATTCAGAGGCCGACGGCCGGCCGGCAGCCGAATTCACGCACGGCGGTTGTACGGGGCCGACCATGCACAGATTTTCTTCTTTTTTCAATCTATAGTGCAATCAACATCTACTCTTTCGTGTAATCTACTAATCGACATTGTGCCGGCGACTTCAAGTCTACTCGCAGTAGATTAGAGCTGATTTGAACTGTAGAAAATAATCTAGAAAGTGAAATCTACGGAATTTAGAGCGATCTAGATATAGACAATTCAATCTACTAATACTTCGATGATTACCTTTCAATTCACCGGAGCGATTCGTGTTGATAACGTGTTGATGAACTGTCGCTGGCGACCAATCCGATCGATTTATCTGCTTATACAAAACAGATCAATCACAAAAGACAGAAATAGTAGATTGAAAATATAGAGAGATAGAGATAACTCCTGGTCTTTCTCTATTGCTTTCTTTTATGATTCCACATACAAAATAGCCAATAGTACTCCCTATTTATAGCCTAATGGTGAGGTGTCCACCATGGACCAAGGCTTCAAGCCCAGGCCCAGGTTTCCTAACAGAGGTCATCAGTTGGTGAAAACATAGGCAAGACCAGAGTAGTAGGCGTGGCTGTACAATCTGGTTTTGTCAACCCATTTGAAACTTGCATGTATGCATCTTCTTTTTCCTTATAGTTGATGCAGCTTGCTTGCACGCATGCATTTAACCTGAATTTGTACCTAGTAGTAGAGCTAGAAGTTGGACCGGGTTTATCCATGCCAGCCTGAGGCCCAGCTAGCTCGGTGCAGCTCAAGCAAGGCACGTGCACATCATGTGGCCGGCCATACCGGCACAACACGAATGGTGGGCCAAACCGAGCCTAAAAAGCCTACTCGTCTGGCGGCATGGCACAACATACATGCCGTGATCGGGCTAGCCCGGCCCGGTGAGCACGGCCAGCATGGGGGCACAACCGGCACACCAACACCAGCAGCCGCCTCGGCCTCTCGCCTCCCATCGCCATCCCATGATTCCCCAGTCCCCACATGCCATCACAGAGCAGAGAGAGAGGGAGTAGAGCTGTAAAAGGGAAGGAGTATACTGGATCACCGCCGTGCACCACCAACAGTGATAGCTCCACCTCATCAAACCACGCCTACAGCTCCTGGCACATGCGAGCAGCTCCAGCGCCAACATGCGCTTCCACTCCACCTTGAAGGCTTGAATGACCGCTCCAGGATGGAGCCCAGGTGTAGGCCACGCGCCACGTTGACGCCGCCACCACCACATGTAGAACTCCTCGACAGTCAGGCGGCCGCTGGGGGAGGAGGGAGGCAGCTGGCTTGGCCTCACCGAGGTCAGGCCCGACATGGCCGGCGGCGGGGAAATCGAAATGTGACAAAGGAGAGGTGCACAGGTGACCAAGGCTAGGCTAGCTAGGCTAGAGGTGCAACGACGCACGGATCTAGGGGAGGCGAGTGGGGAGGGGAGGGAGGTGGCTGGGGGAGGGGAGGGAGGCAGCTGGGGAAGGGAGGTCGGGGGAGGATAGGGCGCGAGGGGAGGAGAGGAAGGCGGGGAAGGAAGGGCACAGGGGGTGAGGGAAGGGAGGCCGGGGAGGACTGGGCACCGTGGTTGGGGGAGGGAGGCAGTCGAGGGGAGGCGACCGGGGGAGGGAAGGGAGGAGGAGGTGCCGCCACGCCGGGGTGGGGATAGGGGAGGGAGGAGGGGGCGCTACCACACCAGGGTGGGGGAAGGGAGGGAACGGAGGCCCAGGGGAGGGGGCGCCGGGGTGGGGAAGGGAGGCCGAGGGTGAGAGGGGCGCCGGGGTTGGAAGGTCAGGGCCCAGGGAGGGTTGTAAGATCGAGGAGGCCGACTAGAGGGGGGGTGAATAGGAGGTTTTAAAATTTTCGTCTAATTCTAATTAGCAATTTTAAACTTGATGGATTGATAGAGCAAGATAACACTAACACTAGCACAAGTAATCGACTAAGAGCAATAACGAATGGTAGAGAACAACAATTGCTACTGTAACTAAGCAAGCAATCAAATGATATAAATGAAGAGCGTTGCTTGAATGAAAATGATCACAAAAAAGCAAACCACAATTGACACGATTACTTTTTACCGTGGTGATCGGAGACTTGCCGGTCTCCCCTAGTCCACGTTGAGGTAAGCCCGAACGAATCGGACCGGCTCCACGAATGAGCCTAAGCACCTCGATCACTATTGGATGCCCTTTCCCTCTCCGGGTAGGCGAGCTCCAAGCCTTCACAATCTTCCGGGCCTTCTCACAATCTTCTTGAGAAGATCACCGAAACTCCGCCAAGCCGTCTAGGTGCCGGCAAGCACCAAGAGAATAGACCACTGCGGCTTGATCTCACCCAAGTGCTCAATGGATCAACTAGAATGCAATGCACTTGAATTTTGGGTCAACTACCTCAAGTGAATGCACAAGTGAGTAAATGAGGTGTGAGAGGTTGCACTAGGCTCAAATGTATTCAATGGATGTTCAACCACATGTCCAAGTTCTGGTGGGGGTGTATTTATACCCTCACCAACCTCAAATAGCCGTTACAATAAACAATCCTGAAAATTCAGGAAATCCGGTACTACCGCAGGCAAAACCGCGGTACTACCGGACTCTAGCTGACCGGTCAGAACGGCTATGTCAGAGAGTCAGAAGTAACCGTTGGTCAATGAGTGCGGTACTACCGCCGTTAAAAACGCGGTACTTCCGGACGTCCGGAAGTTCCGCTCCAAGACCCGGTACTTCCGATCTCAACGAGTCTAAGTCTTATTCTCGGCGCTCTCTGGAAATAACATTCCGCACTGGTATCCGGAACTTCCGCACATGCGGTAGTTCCGCAGGTAAAACCGCGGTACTTCCATTTTCAGAGAGGCTAAGTTAAAGTCCGGGCGCTCTCTGGAATTAAAGTTCCGCTCGGGTGCCCGGTACTACCGGCCATCCGGTAGTTCCGCAGGTCAACCCACGGTACTTCCGTTTTCCGAGAGGCTAAGTCTGAGTCCGGGCGCTCTCTGGAAAAAACGTTCCGCCTGGGCGCCCGGTACTACCGGACCTGCGGTAGTTCCGCCGAATACAAACCGGAACTACCGGATTTTCTGACAATACACAGATTTGGATTAATTTCAATTTCTAAGTGCATGCATGATCCTAAATTGATCCATAGGGCACATTTGAACATGATCAAGCAATCACCATGATCCCTCTTAATAGTACGGCGTCTATCCTATAATCCGGTCTTCCAACCTAACTCCAAGACCGGTAAAACAAAATAGATACCTAAACTATTTACCTTGTCGCCCTAGAGATCTTGAGTCTTCATGGGAAATTTTGTGAGCCTCTTTCTTTGCCATTTGAACTTATCCTTTCAAACACTTAATGCACACATTAGTCCCATATTCACATAAATTCATTAATTACCAAAACTAACATTTTTAGGGGCCTAGATGCTTTCAATCTCCCCCTTTTTGGTAATTGATGACAACAAGAGCAATTTATGAGAAGAATTTAAGATTTAGATATACTCCTAGTTGGCAAGGTGTATATCACAAAGCCTTTGAAATTTTGGCAATTTTAGAACATGGGGAATTTATGCATTTTAGAAACTAATAAGAAAGAGCTCCCCCTAAACATGTGCATCAAATTTTGCAGGAATTTATTTGGCATGATTACATTATAGTATTTCAGCACATTTACCAAAAAATTCAAGGATACGCAATAGACAAGTAAACAAGCATTGCATTAGGGACATGACATAGTTCATTACAATGCAACAGAAATTAAAATACTAACCATCCACAGAGTTTAAACCACACAATAAGCATTACATGGTTCATTTCACCATACTTTATTACAACGATAGATAAGACTTAAAAACTTCTCCTACAATTTCTCCCCCTTTGGCATCGAAATACCAAAAAGAGGAGCTAGTCCTGAGCTGCACTGGGAGAAGGAGGACCACGGCGACGAGTGCGACGACCATAGCGAACTGGAGAAGGCGAATGAACTGCACTCTCCAAGGCTGATACGCGATCACCAAGGGAAGACATAGTGGAGATCAAGACATCCTGGCGCTCCTCCAGCCTAAGTATGGCAGAGTAAATCTGGGAAAGCGACACGTCGCCCTCGCCCTGGGAAGGAGGATCAGCAGCTGCCTGATGCTGAGGCTGAGCCTGAGCACGGGTACGAACAGGAGCAGGAGGCTCTGCACGCGGCTTGTATGGCTTGTGCGGGGTGCAGAGTGCTCCTCGGTATCCAGTCTTCTTAATGATCACAGCCATGATGAATGGAGCAAAGTTGATCCTTTTTCTATTTGTCATTCTTATTGGCGTCGATCCCCCTGATGATAAGATCCACCACATCAAACTTTTGTCCGCGCATAATGTAATCAATTACATTCCACGCATGGCCACGAATAGCATCATAATTCCCACTCTTGGGAAGAATGGTGTGGTTGATGATCCTGTTGACAAGGCTGGGAATAGGAAGTAAGCCATTTGTCGTCCCCAGTGTCCGTTCAGCAGCTTGGTCATAGTACTCTGAATATGCAGCAATAGGAAGAGCTCGCTTGCTGAACACCTTCTCATATGCACTGGTTTTCGTCCCAAGTGCTAGCTCAAACTCGTGCCTGGTGCACTCAATGAACTGGGTCCCTGTCATCCAACTCAGATGCTCAAAGTTGGGAGAGATGTACAGGGTAGTATAAAACTGCCTGATCATGTTGTCCATATAGTTGCATTTGAATGCAACAAGTTGATGGATATCAGCTTGCTGAAAGAGCTGATAAGCACCACTGAACTTGTCGATCTGCGACAAGTGATCCCAGTCCACATACTTATGTGAAGCAAATTTGCGAGCTGGACCATACATCTCCTGGTACACCTTCTCTTGAAACTTGGAATGAAATTGGGGGTTCATCGAGTTTCGAGGGCGTACATACTGACTGCGACGACGAAGAATAGCATAATCCTCATTTGTGATCTTGTCGAGGTCCACTTCTTCGTCTGCAGTTACCTCAGGCATCTCCTCATCTGAGATCGCATAATCCTCGCTTTCATGCGAGGCCTCAGATCCGCTCTCATGCAAATCCTCTGAGTCATTCTCAGGGTCGGAGGCGGGACCCTTGCCCTTGTGCTCCGCCGTCTGAGATGCAGGAATTGAGGAGGAGGATTGACCTGCCGAGCCCCCATAAGACTTGTGCGAGACGTTCTTCATCCTCGGCATCTTCAATGACAGTAGGATAATCAAGGAATGAGGTAGAATAAGCAAAAGTAGGTTTGAAATTGAAAGCAATGAATTTTTTTGCTGTTCCAGGAAAAACGGAAGTACCGGCGGCAAAACTGCGGAACTTCCGGGAAATCCGGTAGTTCCGGCATTAAACATGCGGTACTTCCGGGACCCCGGTAGTTCCGGCCGCTCGTCCGGTAGTTCCGGTTTTTCTGGACATTTCTAGGGCATGATAAAAATTGAATATTTTTGGGGTATTTCTTGGATTGAATCCAGTGCATGCATGTATAAACATTCTAATACCCCAAACAAACTACTTTGCCCAAGAATATTTCAGCAAAAATCATCACATTTCAAATTTAACCTAAACTCCACCTAGGGTTCCAAGAACAAGATAAAAAGTGGGTTTTGATCCGATTTACCTTGTGAAGTCGGAGGAGGAGAACCCTGAGAGTGCAAGGAATCACCCAAAAACGAAGAACTCCCCTCGGATTCAAAGATCGGGAGAGGAGAGAGGTTCTTGGGAGAGAGAGGGTGGAGGAGAGGAAGAAAAGAGGAGTAGGCGGCTGCGGTCTGGGAGGAGTGAAGATGAGAGAGAAGAGAGATAAAAAAAGAGTAACGGTTGGAGGAGTTGGCGGTTTTGGAAACCGCATTGAATCCCGCAGAAGGCGGTAGTACCGCGCGTAACACGCCGGTAGTACCGTGTTCGCAGAAATTCCGGAAGTTCCGTGGATTGCACTGCGGTAGTTCCGGTTTTTCTATCAGGCGCGGAAGTACCGCACAATAGACTGCGGTAGTTCCGGATTTTCTGGAACTTTTCAGGATTTGACTTTTAGATCTGGAAATTTTGCAAATGATCCCTAGTTTTGCATCCAACTAAAGTCATTTAGGATCATTATGCATCAATTGAGCTAATGCTATATTTTGAAACTAATTTTTTATGAATTTAAACAAATTTTTGACCAAAATAGGGGAAAAACCAACAAAAATCCATATGAGCACAACAAATGAGCAGAAATGGATGAAATGAGATTTCAAGCTACATTTGAGTAGTCTATGACATTTAATTCATTCCTCAACTTGCAAAAGCGGCTTTCATCTAATGGTTTGGTGAAAATGTCCGCTAGTTGATTTTCGGTTCGGATGTGGCTAATCTCAATATCTCCCTTGCTCACATGATCTCTCAAGAAATGGTGGCGTATATCTATATGCTTGGTTCTTGAGTATTGAACGGGATTATTGGATATTTTGATAGCACTATCATTATCACACAAAAGAGGCATTTTATCAAAATTGATCCCATAATCCAACAATGTTTGCCTCATCCAAAGCAATTGAGCACAACAACTTCCCGCTGAAATATATTCGGCTTCGGCGGTTGAAAGTGCTACGGAATTTTGTTTCTTGGATGACCAACACACTAGAGATCTTCCTAGAAATTGGCAACTACCCAAGGTGCTTTTTCTATCCACTTTGCATCCCGCATAATCAGAATCCGAATATCCAATTAATTCAAATTTTGCACCTTTGGGATACCAAAGCCCTATGCTTGAGAAATGCTTTAAATATCTTAGAATCCTCTTTACGGCCACTAAGTGGCACTCTTTTGGAGAAGCTTGAAAACGTGCACACATGCATACACTAAACATAATGTCGGGCCTAGATGCGGTAAGATAAAGCAAACTACCAATCATGGATCTATAAAGCTTTAAATCTACCGACTTACCTTCTTCGTTGAGGTCTAGATGCCCGTTTGTTGCCATGGGTGTTTTGATGGGTTTGGCTTCTTCCATTCCGAATCTTTTGAGTAGATCCTTCACATACTTTGTTTGGCTTATAAACGTTCTATCTTTAAGTTGTTTGATTTGAAGTCCAAGGAAGTAACTTAGCTCACCAATCATCGACATCTCGAATTCCCTAGACATCATCTCACCAAATTCTTTGCAAAAGTCTTGATTAGTAGAACCAAATATAATATCATCAACATATATTTGACATACAAAGAAATCATCTCCAATAATTTTTGTGAATAGAGTTGTATCTACTTTACCAATTTTAAAGCCTTTTGATACTAGAAAGTTACGAAGGCGCTCATACCAAGCTCTAGGAGCTTGCTTTAAACCATATAGTGCCTTTGACAATCTATACACATGATTAGAGTATTTAGCATCTTCAAATCCCGGGGGTTGTTCCACATATACTAATTCGGAAATTGTACCATTAAGAAATGCACTTTTGACATCCATTTGAAATAATTTAATGTCAAAGCATGATGCAAAAGCAAGCAAGATTCTAATTGATTCAAGTCTAGCAACGGGCGCAAAAGTCTCATCATAATCTAAGCCCTCAACTTGGGTATAACCTTGAGCTACTAACCTTGCTTTATTTCTTACCACAATTCCATTCTCATCTTGTTTGTTCCGGAAGACCCATTTTGTGCCAATGACATTGTGCTCCTTGGGTCTCTCCACCAAGGTCCAAACATCGTTTTGAGCAAAGTTATTCATCTCTTCATGCATAGCATTTATCCAATCCGGGTCATCTAATGCTTCTTCTACACGCTTAGGTTCAAGTGAAGATACAAAAGAATAGTGTTCACAAAATGAAGCTACTCTAGAGCGAGTTTGAACACCCTTACTTACGTCACCCAATATTTGGTCAATTGGATGATCCTTGGCTATTGCATTGTGAATCTTGAACATATTTTGCGGTTGATCCTTTTCTTCATCTTCAATAACTTGAACATCGTTTGTTGTGGAAGAAGAGGGTGGTTCCACTTGTCTAGATGAGCTTGGTGATGTTGGATCCTCTTTTGGCTTGATGTCTCTGATTTGCATGTTCTCCATTGCCTTGCGAAGACTTTCATCTCCTACATCATCCAAGTTCTCATGCTCTTCTTGAGAGCCGTTAGTTTCATCAAATTGAACATCACATGATTCTTCCACTAAACCTGAATTTTTATTAAAGACCCTATAGGCTTTACTATTTGAGGAGTACCCTAAAAGGAAGCCTTCATCACATCGACTTTGAAATTTTGAGAGCCGAACACCTTTTCTTAAAATATAGCATTTGCAACCAAATACTCTAAAATAAGAGATGTTCGGTCTCCTTCCAACAAGAAGCTCATAGGAAGTCTTTTTCAAGAGTCGATGTAAATAGAGGCGATTTATGGCATGACATGCGGTGTTAATAGCTTCCGCCCAAAACTTGTCGGAAGTATCATATTCATCAAGCATTGTCCTAGCCATTTCAATTAATGTTCGATTTTTCCTCTCTACAACTCCATTTTGCTCCGGAGTGTAGGTTGTGGAAAGCTCGTGCTTTATTCCAAGTTCATCACAAAAGTCTTCAACCTTTGTATTTTTGAACTCGGAACCATTGTCACTCCTAATTTTCTTTATTTTAAAATCAAATTCATTTTGAGCCCTTTTTGAAAAACTTTTGAAAATCCCGGAGGTTTCACTTTTGTCATTTAGGAAGAAGACCCATGTATATCTAGAGTAATCATCCACAATGACTAAACAATAGCTATTACCTCCAATGCTCTTATAGGTTGTTGGCCCGAACAAATCCATATGTAAGAGCGCTAATGGCCTAGAGGTTGACATGATACTTTTGGAAGGATGAGAATTAGCGACTTGTTTTCCGGCTTGACAAGCACTACAAAGTCGATTTTTCTCAAACTTTACATCCTTCAAGCCAACCACTAAGTCATGCTTAAAAAGCTTTTTAAGTTGAATCATTCCCACATGACCTAGCCTTCTATGCCACAACCAACCCAAAGAAGTTTTTGCAATTAAACAAGTTTTCAAACAAGACTCATTTGAAGAAAAATCTACCAAATAGAGATTCCCAAATCTAAAGCCTTTGAAGACTAGTTCATTATTATTATCTTTTGAGATTATAACATTTTCTTTTGAGAATGAGCATGTTAAGCCTAGATCACATATTTGAGCGACGGATAGCAAGTTGAAATTTAATGATTCAACTAAAGATACATTAGAAATTGAAAGGTCGTTTGAGATAGCGATTTTACCCAATCCTAATACCTTTCCTTTGCTATTGTCTCCAAATGTGATTTTGTCATTGCTTCCATTCTCAAATGTGGTGAACATCTTCCGGTCTCCGGTCATATGTTGGGTGCAACCGCTATCCAACACCCAATGCCTTCCACCGGTTTTGTAGTTCACCTACAAAAGAAGATTAAGTTCTTTTAGGTACCCAAATTTGTTTGGGTCCTTGGATGTTAGTGACCAAGGTCTTGGGTACCCAAATGGATTTCTTTTTAGCACCCAAAATCGAGGTGCCAATGAAATGAGCAATGACATTTCCATTTGTAGATTTTCTAAGCATATAACAAGAATCATATAAACCAATGGAATGCATGTTATTCTTAGAACAATCATTTTGCATATGTCCAATACACCGGCATTTTGTGCAATACTTACCATTTTCCTTTAGAAACCTTGGAGGCTTGTATACCGGCTTCTTACCCTTTTGGGGGACATATCCAAGTCCCTCTTTGTTAAAAGAGCATCTTTGATCGCTTAGTAACTTATCAAGGGTTTCCTTTCCCTTGTAAGCCCTCTCTAAACTTTTGTTTAATTTTAGTACTTGTTCTTTTAAATTTTTGTTTTCATTAGCAATGATATCATCATGAACAAGATTTAGAGCATTTCTAGAATCTACACTTGATGAACAAGGTATGGCAAGTAAATCATCACAACAAGTAGATATGCTAGATTTTGAAATTTCTATACTAGACTTTTCATTCAAGATATTGCAAGTGACTCCAATGCTAGTACTAGATTTGTGATTTTCTTGGAGAAGCAAATCATGAGCTTCCTTTAGCTCCTCATAAGAGTCTTTGAGAGAGGTGTGTTCTCTCTTTAAGACCTTAAAATTTGATTTTTCTTTTCCAAGAAATTCATTCAATTCAACTAGCATATTCATCAAGTCATCATATGAAGGCTCATCATCATCAAGCAAGTTTACCTTTTCTCCTTTAGCCATAAGGCATGTAGGAGTGGAGAATAGTGATGGAGCCTCCTTGATTGCAATGCCCACAAGCCCTTTCTTCTTGGGAGATTCGTCCTCGCTTGAGTCGGAGTCCGAATACTCCTCTTCGGAGTTCCACTCACCAATATGGGCTTCATTCTTGCCATCCTTGTGAAGCTTCTTGAAAAGCTTCTTCTTGCCGTTGTAGTTCTTCTTCTTTGATGACTTCTCCTTGTCATCCTTCTTTGTTGGACATTGAGAGGCAATGTGCCCCTTCTCATCACATTCATAGCAACGAATGTTGCTAAACTTCTTGTTGGAGGAAGAATGCCATTTCTTGGTCTTCTCATGGCTTGTACTCCGAAATGGGCGTCTTCTCATGAACTTCTTCATTCTTCTTACTAGAAGCGCAAATTCTTCTTCGGAGTCCTCCTCATCATCTTCTTCGGATTCTTCACTCATTACCGCTTTAGCCTTGAAAGCGGTGATCTTCTTATTTTTGGAAGAAGATTGCTCCAAGAGTTCTTCCTTGTCTTTCTTGTAGAGCTCGTTGGTGATGAGGTTGCCCAACAATTGCGTTGGTGTCATTCTTGCCAACTCCGGTGAGTTGAGGAAGAGAGTCACCAACACTTCATATTTCTCCGGCAAGGCCCTAAGCATCTTTCGAACAATATCAAGATCGGAAAGGTTAGTTCCAAGGCCCTTAAGCTCATTCACAATGTTGTTGAGCCTTGAGTACATCTCATTGATGTCTTCATGGGGCAACATTGTGAATGTCTCATATTTGATCCTAAGCCGATGCAATTTGGCCTCCTTGACCGTGGATGTCCCTTCGTGTATTTCCGAAAGGGTAGTCCAAATAGCATGAGCCGTCTCAAGATTGCTCACCCTATTGAACTCATCCGCGTTCAAGGCTCCAAATAGAGCATTCATAGCTTGGGCGTCTAAATGAGCATTACGCCCGTCTTGATCCGTTGGGTGATCCGGATCAAGAGCCATAACGTAACCCTCATTTACGACTTTCCAAATTTGAGGACTCATGGCCTTTAAATAAATAGACATTCTAATTTTCCAATAAGCATAATTTGAGCCATCAAATAGAGGTGTCTTTCCTATTGCTATACCCTCACTAGCCATCCTTTTCTCTCTAGACGGTTAAGTCCAAATTTGAGAGACCGGGCTCTGATACCACTTGTAAGATCGAGGAGGCCGACTAGAGGGGGGTGAATAGGAGGTTTTAAAATTTTCGTCTAATTCTAATTAGCAATTTTAAACTTGATGGATTGATAGAGCAAGATAACACTAACACTAGCACAAGTAATCGACTAAGAGCAATAACGAATGGTAGAGAACAACAATTGCTACTCTAACTAAGCAAGCAATCAAATGATATAAATGAAGAGCGTTGCTTGAATGAAAATGATCACAAGAGAGCAAACCACAATTGACACGATTACTTTTTACCGTGGTGATCGGAGACTTGCCGGTCTCCCCTAGTCCACGTTGAGGTAAGCCCGAACGAATCGGACCGGCTCCACGAATGAGCCTAAGCACCTCGATCACTATTGGATGCCCTTTCCCTCTCCGGGTAGGCGAGCTCCAAGCCTTCACAATCTTCCGGGCCTTCTCACAATCTTCTTGAGAAGATCACCGAAACTCCGCCAAGCCGTCTAGGTGCCGGCAAGCACCAAGAGAATAGACCACTGCGGCTTGATCTCACCCAAGTGCTCAATGGATCAACTAGAATGCAATGCACTTGAATTTTGGGTCAACTACCTCAAGTGAATGCACAAGTGAGTAAATGAGGTGTGAGAGGTTGCACTAGGCTCAAATGTATTCAATGGATGTTCAACCACATGTCCAAGTTCTGGTGGGGGTGTATTTATACCCTCACCAACCTCAAATAGCCGTTACAATAAACAATCCTGAAAATTCAGGAAATCCGGTACTACCGCAGGCAAAACCGCGGTACTACCGGACTCTAGCTGACCGGTCAGAACGGCTATGTCAAAGAGTCAGAAGTAACCATTGGTCAATGAGTGCGGTACTACCGCCGTTAAAAACGCGGTACTTCTGGACGTCCGGAAGTTCCGCTCCAAGACCCGGTACTTCCGATCTCAACGAGTCTAAGTCTTATTCTCGGCGCTCTCTGGAAATAACATTCCGCACTGGTATCCGGAACTTCCGCACATGCGGTAGTTCCGCAGGTAAAACCGCGGTACTTCCGTTTTCAGAGAGGCTAAGTTAAAGTCCGGGCGCTCTCTGGAATTAAAGTTCCGCTCGGGTGCCCGGTACTACCGGCCATCCGGTAGTTCCGCAGGTCAACCCACGGTACTTCCGTTTTCCGAGAGGCTAAGTCTGAGTCCGGGCGCTCTCTGGAAAAAACGTTCCGCCTGGGCGCCCGGTACTATCGGACCTGCGGTAGTTTCGCCGAATACAAACCGGAACTACCGGATTTTCTGACAATGCACAGATTTGGATTAATTTCAATTTCTAAGTGCGTGCATGATCCTAAATTGATCCATAGGGCACATTTGAACATGATCAAGCAATCACCATGATCCCTCTTAATAGTACGGCGTCTATCCTATAATCCGGTCTTCCAACCTAACTCCAAGACCGGTAAAACAAAATAGATACCTAAACTATTTACCTTGTCGCCCTAGAGATCTTGAGTCTTCATGGGAAATTTTGTGAGCCTCTTTCTTTGCCATTTGAACTTATCCTTTCAAACACTTAATGCACACATTAGTCCCATATTCACATAAATTCATTAATTACCAAAACTAACATTTTTAGGGGCCTAGATGCTTTCAGGGGCCTCGGGGGAGGGGGAGGCCGGGGGAGGGGAGGGAAGAGGGGGTCGTCAAGGTGATTGGGTGAATTGAGGTGGGGTAGGGAAGGAGCATAGTGCTAGTTGCCTAGTAGTAGAGCTAATCAACTGAGCGTCTGAGCTGTGACCTGAGACATGTTGAGACAATGGTCGAATAACATTCAGACTTCAGAAGAAGTAACATTCCGAAGCAACATTCGGGAGATGCAACAGTCGAATAACGTTTAGACTTCTTTCTAATTCTTATAAATTCATCACAAGCTATCTAATCTATCATTTCTTCAACATCCCTCTACACTCCCTATTTATTTACCATCCATCCACTATGCTACCAAGGAGTTAGAGTACCAAGGAGCTCCCGAGCGGTATGCAGAGGAGTCGAAGTACGAAAAGGGCAGTTGGGCAACTTAGTGTAAGCTCCCGCTATCGCTCCCGTAGTCCTCCTCTGGCTCGGACTCCCGTTGATGCTCATTGGCTCTCAGCAAGCATGAGAGACTACGACATGGATGACCATCATATGGATGGTACAGTGGGCTATGAAGAGTACTAGGGTAGTCCAGAGCCAATGGGGACTCCAAAGTTCTCTCGCCCACCCGTGAAAAGTTGGCAGGTCTAGATAAAGGGCGAATTACTGGAAACACATGACCTAGAGCCAAGAAATTCAGGATGGTGAACAGTAGAGATCGCAACTTATAATTATTGCAATGCTAAATTAACTACTCAGACAACTGTAGGGACAGAGCACTTAATTCGGTACTACAAAGCATGCTTAGATAAGATGGTGGCACAGAGCCGAGGGGGGAGGAGTACAAATGCAACTAAATTTCGAGGCTGATGGTTCTGTAAGTACTTGAATATACATCTTGCTTTCTGCCCGTGAGGAAATTGCTAGATATATTATTTCAGAAGATCAACCGATTAGGACAGGTGAAAGTCACGGGTTCAAAAGAATGATTCAGTGCGGCTTTTGCCCATGGTACCAATATGTTAGTAGGAGAACTACTATATCTAATATTTCTATAGATGTATCAAAAGGAACTAGCAAAGCTGAAAGAACTATTCCTACAAGTTTAGTTTTATTTTGCTATAACCTTAGATATTTGGACATCGTCACACCGGAGAAGTGTCTATCTTAGTGTTGTAGCCCATTAATTAGACGATGATTATAAACTAAATAAGAGAGTCATAGGATTTAAGGTAATTAATGAATCACACATGGGAGAGGCCATTGTCGACCGTATACTACATGTATTTGATGATTTTAAGATAGATAATAAAATTATTTCAATAACTCTTGATAACGTATCGACAAACACAACGGCTATGAACATCCTCACCCCAAAGTTGCAACATGTATTAGTGTATGCCACATCTTTAACCTTATTGTTCAATACGGTATGGAAGCAATTAGTGCATATTTGAACAGTATTTGTGATGCCATTTGTTACCTCACAAGTTCCCCACAAGTGGTAGCCAAGTTTGCAGAGTACTACGTAGCCAATGGGAAAAAGCTAAGAAAATTTAGTCTTGACATGAAGATGAGGTGGAACTTGACATACATCATGTTAAAAAAGTTACAAGGGTGCGAACATGTCATATCCATTTTTGTCAATGCTAACTCTTAAAATAATGAAGTGATAGTTACTAATACAGATTGACAGATTGCTAGTCATTTTCAAGAGTTTTTAAGACCTTTTTATAAAGCAACAAATGAGGAAAATTTTATTAAATATTTTGGTTCTATTTCACACTTGTATTGCTTTGCTATCATTTTCGATCCTACGAAAAAGTTGGCAAGTTTACAGATTGGCATGGAGGGAATAGATGAATACCATAGCCTGGATTATTCAGAACCTTTCGCACATATCAAAGAGGAGTTTTTCGTGTTTTTTGTATGTATCATGACAAGTTTGGTAGCAACGCAAGATCGTATACCTCACAACAGACGCAACAAGGAAAGATAAGCTTGACATCATACTTATGGAAAAAGCTAAAGGGCAAGTCTATTTCTTCGTCCTCTCAACCTCAGGTGGCCTCCAAGTAGGATTCTATCTCGGAGCTAAACCACTACTTGGAGCATGATTTTGCAAATATTGATCATGATCTTACTGGTGAAGGCAAGATAGACTTGCTCGAATGATGGAAGAACAACAAGTGATATTTGTTCACTTTTCACTTGGGATGTTCTCTTGATGCCGGTGTCCACAGTCTCTTCAGAAGTAAAGTTCAGCACAGTAGGGAGAATAATCGAAGAAAGGAGATTATCCCTCATGCCCAGGATGGTGGAGGCAATCACATGCGCCAAAGACTGGGAATTAGCTAAAGAGCGGCAGCAGCATCAACTGGAGGATCCTGAAATCGTGCAGGCATACGCTGATCTCGAACGCATGAGTGGCCTAGACATTGATGAGTAGATACTATGTACGCATGTTGTTATAGTTAGTATGTACATATATTATTATTGTACTCTTTTCCTTCCTCAGGGAACCCCACTCTAGGGTGTAAGATTTTTAACAATAACATTGTATTTTTAAAATATCAAGGAAATTTCACTTTTCCCTAAAATATTTACGTCATTGTGTGCTCATGTTTTTATGCAACTATTTAAATTTTAACTAGTTTTTAATGAGGCGGGTATGAGAGAAAGGAAGATGACAACCGTCGTCGCCTTTATCATGTATAGTTCAGGCTGGGCTTGGACTAGCACAGCACGGCACAACGGGATGACTGGGCCAAAGCGGCACGGCACGGCTCAACTCCCAGCTCTACCTAGTAGCAGGCATGTGACATTTGAGATGTATGTGCATCGTGAGATAAGCTGGTGGAATAGTCCTATATTAGTTGTGGAAGAGCAATAAATCTAACTTAAAAGTAGAGTTTCTCACCTCACAAGCTAGTTTTTGGAGATAAGAAGATCTTTGCAATTCAATAAATGGTATTAGAGCTCGGTTTTAAAATCTCTGCCCCAATAGACACTAGTGTGTGAACGTTCGATGGATCGTGACTCTGAGAGATCGTTGGTGTACAGTGAAGAGTGAGGTGAACGGCTGAGGGACACCATATATGAAGAGAAACATGGCTAGAATAGTCACATATTAGTTATGCAAGGACGAGGAAAATAACTTAGAAGTAATTGGGCCTTCCACTTTACGAACTAGTTTTAGAAGATGAGAAGATCTTACCACCCAATGTAAGCAAATCAAAAGGTTTGTAGACTTTGGTCACGTACGATCAATGTCGCATGTGTGTATGTATCCACGCGGATCACATTGCATTATCTGCGAGGGTGATCGAAGAAGATACGCTGCATCGAATCAGACGTACTGTTAACATGAATGTGGTTATCAGCCACACTGGCGCCATGGTCTCTTGCATTTACTGCGTGCGCAAGTACACACATACTACTACTAAGGTTGTCAGTATTGTGATATGTATTATAGTATCATACGATTCTACCGAAGGTAAATGATACTGATCGCAATATAGATTAGAATCAGATGGTATCGTAGTAGGATCACGATCCTACTCGTAAAATCGTTAGGACCAGGTAGGTTCATAGTGGGGTCGTGATCCTGACAACAAATTATATTAGCATATAAAATTTAATATTGTTTATTATTAGTTTAAGTTGCACTAGTTTAATTTGCTTTGTATTGTTGTTTACATGTTGTTCTAAGGTAAAAAAACATATTCTCTTTGATATATTGCATTTTTAGATTATTAGTTTGTTAAAAATGATTAAATAAGTTTTAAAATCAACCTTAATTCAATATAACATGAATAAGTGTACCCGAATTACAAAATTAAATTAAAAATCTACTATAGACTTGCATATTTAGAAACATAATTCAATTTTTATATAAAAATATATATGCTTTTGAAAATTTGAAAGAATCGTGATTCTACGATTCGATCTCGTCAAACAAAAAATGATCTTACCTGGTATCGCGATCCTAACAAACTTGACTACTACTTCACAATGGGAGACAATTGAGTGACCCCGTAGAAGTTTAGAATATGTTTGTGATGAATAATTAATACTTTGGTGGAGTTGAAAATTGAATTTTATGAAAGTTTCAGAAAATTCAGATTTCAAAATTGTTTTCAAGTTTCAGACAATCTAATCGAACCTAGAATGGCGATCAGACCGGCCTTGACATGTTTGTTAGGTTTTGTTCCTGGTAGTCTGAATGTCGCGGGAAAGGCGGTCTAACCGGCCTGTGGTTGTGGAAGTTGGTCGTGACCGATCATAGCATGACGGTCAAACTGGTACTGAGCGGTCTGTCCAACTGTGAGGCAGTGATCAGACCAGCTTCTTGAGGGCAGATATGTCTGGGGGATACCCTAGACATATTTAGGTGTCTAGAGAGTTTCTAGAGGGGCCAAACATATCAGAGTACCTAAGACATGTTTGGGGTATTCATGAAATTGAATATTAGCTCATTGAGTGTGAGCATGGCATAGGTGCCGGTGTTTGGTTGTGTTGAGTTACATGATGTATTATTTTAACTAACGTAAGTCAATTATATGAAACTTATGCTCGAGATGGTTACTTAGTATTTGAATGTTCAGATGGCTTGGAGAACGTTGGCGATCAATAGCAAGGGATCGGGACTAGGCAGGAGAGTTGAGGTCCGTGCGAAACTACGTGGCTCAAAGGGGAAACACAAAGAATGCAAATATCGTGAAGAGGCGATTTGGTGTATATGGTGCGTCGAGTGACAATGTTGATGCACGTAGAGATAGTTTGGGGGAGTCTGAACGCGTGAAGACGTGACGGCTAGTCATTGGACACTACAGGCTATGTGTCAAAACATATGAAGATGCTTTGATGTGAAGACATAGCGAGCAACGACAAGGTGGACTGGGACTAAGCTCAGGAGGAGCTGAGGTCCATAACAGTCAGGGAAGTCGAGTGTAGTCATGGTGCGGCATGTGGCGTACCAAGTGACTTGGGCTCGTTTGCAAGCAAGGACAGTTCAGTGGGATCCAGACATGTGAGAGGCTTAGCGAAAAGTTATTGGTGCCACATGGGAGGTGACAGAGTCAAGGAAAGGTGTCTGAAAACTTCGTCGGGGGTATTTTAGGAGTTAACAAAAATACCGGATTTGAGCCGTGGACAAAACCACGGCGTGGAGAGATGCAGAACAGAAGTGATTTAGATCAAGGTGAGCTCGTTTGGCTAACTGGATCAATTGCTAAGATGTTAGCGGGTTGAGTCTTGTAAACACTTTGTGAAGCGTGCGTGAGTGTGTAAAACTCGTGTTAGTGGGGTTGACGAGTTTCCCCATGTGCTTAGCGGGTTGAGAACCACTAAATGGTGCTGGCTATAGGAGGGAGGAGAGGAGAGAGCTAGGGTTAAGGCTTTGAGAGCGATATCGAGATATTGCCTAAGTCTTGAGTAGTTTCTTATCTCCCTCCTTATGTGAGAAATCTTGTGTGTAATGGTGGTACTTTGGGAGTACATTGTAACCATCCATATACCTATGAATCATCTACTCTGCTGATAATAGATCAACTCCTTGATCTATTCTTGGTGTTTCACTTATTCTTTGCTTGGTTTTTCATGTTATTGAATAAGAAATTCAAAATCGTGTTCTAAGTGATTTTGTCCCAAATTTTTGCCTACTTTATGTTGCTTATGCATATAGGAGTAGATCTAGAAGGTCTCATATCTTAGATCCTATGAATAAGAACTAATTTAAGTTTTAGGGTTTTTGGTATTCATGTAACCTAGATTTGATTCCCTTCAATTTAATGAATCCGAGACTAAGAATCTTCTAATTCTTGATTAGTTTAGGTTCCTAATATTTTGAATAAGTCTCATACAATGAAAGTATTTGGATGAGAATTGAGTAAATTCTTAATATTTGAGTTTTGATTTGAGAGATTTTTAGGTCTGAGAACAGGAGACCAGTAGAACTGGATCTGGACCTACGGTCAGACCGGCCCATCTATGGCAAATCTGACCAGCCTTGGTCTGAAGATTGTTCATTTTGTTGGTTTAGTTCTCTAATTTTATTTTATGAAACATAGTATGCGTAATCTGAACTTGGTAATTTTTATAGCCACTTGAGTTTAGATTTTGAATACTATTAAGAGAGAAAAAAGTTTGAGAATTATTTATCCTTTTGATTACCGACATCGCGATGTCCTACAATATTAATAATTAAATCTGCACCAGACGTTCAGGAGCCAAAAAATTTACTCGCTCAACGCGGCCGTGCGTGGCTGCTGCAATGCAACGTTGCGGCTGCTGCCATGCAGCCACGCACACTACCGGCTAGTACGAGAGGCAGGCAGGCCACTTGCATTTTTTACCTGGAGAGGGCTGCTTCCTTTGCTTGCTCCTTGTCAGTGTCAGCAATGCAGATGCAGCGTGCGTGCATGCATCTTTCTTTCTCGTCCTTTGAAATCTCCTCCGCACAACACTTGGCCATGGCCTGGCAGGCTGGTCTTGTGTGTCCTGCTGCCAACCCCTCTTCTTTTTCTATCTGTACCAATTAACAGCCTTGCAAGTACTGGTAAGGTGAAACATGGAGGAGAAAGCTAGCTAGCACAGCGAAGTGACTATATGTATGACATTGCTGCGCTCACTAGCTAGAGCCTAGAGCTAGGTAGGTAGGGTAGTGCATGCAATGGCTGGTTACTATGCCTTTTTCTGTGTGACTTGTGACGCCAAATGTGGCCAGGACTAGTCAGTTGGTGGAGGAGAAACATGAGTGCTAACCTTCAACTTCCTTGAACAACCTTTCTCAATATGAGGGGGCAGCCCCCAAACCCCTTGCCAAGGCTTGGTTTTCTTGGTTAATATCTAGTTACTGCAGTGTTGGAGGTGTATCAAGCCAAGTTACACATGCATAAGTGTGCCCATGAGCTCCAATTTGATTGCCTTAATAAGCTAATTTTCTTAACTCTGATTCTCAGATTTTTTTTTTTTTACTTGCAACAAAATTCCAACGGGTAAGACACCCGATGGATGTTCCTGGTAGAGCCTGGATGGTTCAAATCCTGCGGAGAGCATTATAATGGTTTCTTTAGAAACCAAGGTTCCCCTTTAATAAAAAAAGAGGAAAAGATGGGTGCTTGTTTTAGATCATGCCAGCAATACTTTCCTGTTTTCCAAAAATATGCTACTATGCCATGACAAGATTGTAGAGAATCCGATGCAAAGGGCATGCATCCATATATCACTGTTTGTTGTTGGGGTTTGTTTGGCTCCCACTGAGGAGATGGATCCATCCACCAGGGGCCCCCTTCCCCCTCTCGTGCATCTCAAAAGGAATCGGTTTCTCTCTCTCTCTCTCTCTCTCTCTCTCTCATACATCTTTGCTTCCTCGGAGGAGAAATTGCCATGACATGAGGAGGATGCATCGATCGATCGATGGATGGATGCACGTCCCTCTCCCGGCCACACATATGCGCTAGCTACCGGCTGTACGTGTGTGGATCTGATTCCTAACCCTAAATCCTCTTTGCTCCATTGCCATTGCCCTGAAGTGGGCAGGGCAGCGTAGCGTAGCGTAGCACAGCACAGTAATCGCAAATAGGGTTTTAGAAAATTTAACCCCGTGATCACTTGAGGCGTTGATCTTATAGCATCTTACAAAGAGTTAGTCAAGGTTATCGGTGGCTCATGGCTATTTCATTACTATTATAAAAGAATGAGTTGGTGGTCGTACGTCCGTTCTCCTCCGACCACTCTATTTCTTCAATTTCTCATTGCTCTCCGCTTTCCAACCGATTAGTGCAACCCCCTTCTATAGCAGAATTTCTATATATTCAATGAATTCCGTTACAATGCACTGACACGTAACTAATTTTATCCATAACTTTCTGTATCATTTACGGGTGTGAACGTGTTAATCTGGGCATTATTTTGAATTATTTTTTTGTAGACTTATTTGGAATAGACTTTGCAAACATTTTCTTTTAGAAAATACGAACAATTAATCGGTGAGTACATCTGCCAGTGCCGTGAATCAATTTGAAATAAAATCAGTAAACTATGGCCCCACTTATTTCGGTTTGAGTTTCTGGTTTCTGGTTTATTTTTCACTGTTCCTAAATTTCGTTTTTTTTTCTTGCTTTTTGGCTTCTTTTTGAACTTTTTTTACCGATTCTTTTTTCCTGTATTCGTTTGCATTGTCCGTGATGGGCTAACCTGTTTTTTCTATTTTTAGATTTTTTTAAATTTAGTTACGTCAAATAAGCCATCATCAGTTACACCAACTACAGTGCAATTCCAACTATAAGCCAGTCTATTTCAGTCAACCGAATGGCACCAAAGACTCAATGAAACACCGTGCTTAATTCGGTCGCTTAAGTAGTCAATTCTATAGTTTGTTGGAGCAAATCATCAAAATAAGTTAGTGATTCGATCCATCCGAAAACAACATATAGCATATTTGTTGTTCAATGCCTTGTTCATTCAATCCCTGAGCCGTCCATTGATACAGTGTTAGCAACTACTAACTAACTCATTGCGTACGTGGGGATTAGACCGTGTCACACGCTAAAACCGAATGATTCTTCAATGCCGCAGTTTTCGACTGCCCAAATGCTTGGGCTTTATATGTGCACAATTAATTCAACCATTCCAACGACTGCTATGAAATGGACTGATTGATTTGGAAAAAATTGATTAAACTTTGGATTACATTTTTTATTTCTACTTAATTTGGAGAGAGACTATTTGTACTTCGAATGGAATATGGTGGTGATCAGTTGCGCTTAAAAGCTCATGGCTTATGGCTGAAAACACTGTAGCTGACTGAAAAAAACACTGTAGCTGACAGAGGCTTATTTAGCATAATTAAATTTAAAAAAATTAAAAATATAAAAAAATATGTTAGCCCAATATGTATAATACAAACAAATACGGGAAAAAAGAACTGGCAAAAAAGCTCAACAAAAAAATCAAAAGTTCAGAAAAAGACGAAATTTATGAATAGTGAAAAATAAGCCAGAAACCAGAAGCTCAAGCTGAACCGAAACAGATAATCGAATGGATCACTTAGCTGCCGTATACCAACAAGTACAATTGCTGCATGCCTTCCATGTGATAATTCCCCACTACCTCGATCAAATGTAAATTGCAAGATTCTTCTGTCAGCTTAAGATTGGGAAGAACGGTTGTGAGTTGAGCCAGTCGTCAAAATGAAGTAATCACTTTCCAGGAAAACCCCTAAACTTTCCAGGAAAACCCCTAAACCACTCAAAAAAAAAGGAAACCCCTAAACCCCCTAGTCATTTCGACAATAATCAACCTAGTGACATCTAACATGACAACCGTTCATACGGTGTATTCCTTAACATTTCATCCATGCAAACAGTGACAATTTTGTACAACACAATTTGGACAGGAGCTGGCCCAAATCGGCCATGGCTAGCTCCATCATGATCTCCCAACCCAAGGGTTTGCTTGGCTCAACACTTGCATCATAAGGCTGCTTGACCTAATTCTTGATTTAGACGTTCTAGAAGGCCTTAGGTGCTATTGTTGTGCATTATGTGGATTCTTACATAGAGCATATATAGACCCTACATACGTGGTGCCAATCTGCCAGAGCAAATCAAGGTCATGGCAGCCAAATTAATGGTACCAATTTGTTTGCAACATCACACAGTAGAGACCAAATTAAGATGATGTCAAAACTCCCAACTTGATTGTTCATACATAGAATTTTAGCTATATTACGTCGTTGCACGGTAAGGTGCACGCATTGCTCCAAACTGTCCTGGCAATGATGCCGCACTTTCCTAACCTGTTTTTCCTTGTAGCAAGAAACAAGGTAAAAGATCGCATTAGGTAAGGAGATATTCCACCTCTGTTATCGGTTAGTTGAAGCTGAAGCTTGTGCGAGAAATGAAAACAACAATTTTGACCTCTTGGGTACTACTGTGCCAAATTGCCCATATGACTTCTATCTGCAGTGTCAAAATTGTGGTTGAAGCTTGATTAGCTAATAAATTAAATGGCCCTCACTGTCAATGCGATTGAAAATTTTCACTGGTAATAGCTTCCCAGTAGCCGCCGTAGCCCAATTTGTAAGACAACTGGTTACACTGGTGAAGACCACTGTTCCGATTTCGGAATATATGTGTTGTAGAATATTTTGAAAAAATATATATTTGGTTTTTTTTGTCTTAAGATGGATGCGCTGGTCGATAATTTTCTTTCTTAGGGAAAAGGAAAATAATAAACTTCCCAATACCTTGAACTCACCAAAACAAAATGAAAGCAAAAGGGGGAGTTGCTCTGTTTTCAAACATACCTGATGTCTGCCATAATCCCGGACGCCAGAATGATGCATACTCCATTTAACCAAAGTTTAATATGTTTAATGCCATGCCTATCCAAATGACAAGTGTTCTGATGAAACAAACCACAACTAGTTCTGTAATGATTTTTTTTTCTCTTCAGTTTAAAAGTTTGCAGGCTAAAGCAAGTGTTCAAACACAAGTAGGTGAAAATCTAGCTCGAACCATGTGTACCAGAAATTAGGATGTGGATGATGGTGTATATACTAGTCTAGCTTTCACAAATCACACAGTTGTGTTGAACACGACCAGTTCGTCAAATTCAACAGAGCGAACGACTAGCCGGTTATATCGGTTCAGATACGAAGATACCCAAACCTGTCTACAGACAAGTCTTCACCAGAACCAGATGAATTTTTTTTCTGTTGCTGAGGGGAGATAACTTTAGGTTTTGTTTTGCACATCAGAGTGTCAGCTCGAACATAAACTGGGGCCTGTCACCTTGAACCCTGACCCAGTCCTCACTCAATGGTTGAACTTGACTGCTTCATTCATTCATGCCTTCATCTATTCAGCAGAGAAGCAGACTGCTTATCACTCAATCGATTTGCATGCATAGTCAAACTTCACCAGAGCTCCAAATATATGGTACTAATTAAAACTGTTAAAACCTGCACGGTTGGTTGCATCTGATTGATCAATGCAAACTTTGTCTGATACTCCTTTCCTTAACGTGTCTGTTCATTGGCATCGCATAATGGTGGCATACACGCCGATATTAACTATCTAGTAGCGTGAGAGCATTGACTGGGTATTTGTGAATTTTGCAGTAATGGTCGGTGAGGGAGGCCGTAGCAACACATCATCAGCACGTGCACAGAGTGAGTGACTAACTGAGGAAACAACAAGCTGCGTTGCAACAGCAGTTTCCTTCGCTTGCAGGATGAGCTCCAACCATCCGTCTAGCGCGCAACAGTCCAACGGAATCCCCAAAGCCACGCCTGGAGAGAGAGAGAGAGAGAGAGAGAGAGAGAGAGAGAGAGACTCCAAAAGGCAAGAATGGGGCAGGGCAGGGGACTTTGAGGAGAGGAGAGACGAAAATGACCTATCTTGTCTTTGGGACTTAACATCCATCCTAGCTTAGAGATGAGAACGTTGGTGTCAAAATGCTCTTGTTGATCCATGCAACAAGAGAAGCTAATAGCTTGACACCATCGCACTCGTTGCAGTCACTGCTGCTCACTCGTTCGCGACGATCAGACCGGCGTTCCTAGTAAACTGAGTGAGCGTTTGTTTTTGTTTGCCATTGCCGACTGATGGGCATAGTACGAACGCATGATGGATAGAGACATGCAAAGCAATGCAGGGATCGATCGATCACACAAGCCAGTGGAGCAGATGCTCACACACGTTGTTGCATTGCAAGTTCGCAGCCGGTTCTTGTTGCAAGGGGAGTTAGTTCTTTTCTTCTTCTTCATTACAAAGGGGGTGAAGAGGAGAGAGAATTAAAGAAAATATTGAACAGAACAGACAGAACATGAAAAGAAGAGAGAGAGAGAGAAAAGATGCAGAGGCATCTAGTAGTAGAGTATCTGATCTGCCTCCGCCTTGCAGTTTGTGTTGCCAATACATGCACGAGTTCACTTCTTTCCCATCCATTCATCTGAACAATCTGCTCATCTGCTTGCTTTGCTGCAACTCCCAAGCAGCAGAATCAGCAGCAGCAAAACTGAGGCGTGGAGCCAAAAAGGTCACATCCCCACACCCACACAAATCGCCATTGAGCCGCCATTAATTTACCATCTCCTCTTCTTCTCTACTCCTAGTCTTGTTGTTCTTAACTAGCTTGGGCTTTGATCCTGGCCTCCTCCTGTACACCGCCACCGCTCACTCGTTGGACTGGCTTGCGCTGCTCATGTCGTGCCGACGCCGAGGAAATCGAAGAAGGGAAGGGCGAGCTTATCGCCGCTGCCCCGGTCAGCGGCCGCTTCCCTGTGCTGCCGCGCCGACGACGGGGCGGAGAAGGCGGAGCGCGCGCTAGGGGCGAACGCCGCCAACGGCGCGGCGGCGTGCGGGACCATGTCGTAGCCTGCAGTGGACAAAGACCACCCATGTCAGTCGATCGGAAGGCCATGTGACGACGAAAAAAACAGTAGCTTGGGGCCTTGAGCTGTGACGACAAGCATGCAGCAAGAACGAGCGGGGGGCACGTACTCTGGTGGTAGAAGCAGGGGACAGCGGCGCTGCCGGAGCTGAGGGAGAGATCGGTGGTGCAAGTGGACGCGGACTCGTCGGACTCGCCGCCGCTGTACGCGCGGGTGGCCGCGGCGGCGTTGTACTGCTGCGCCTGCGCGGCCGCCGCGGTGCTGTACTGGTGCTGGTGGAGCGGCAGGGGAGGGGAACCGTGGTGGTGATGGTGGAGGGCGACAACGCGCGGGAAGTGCGGCGGCGGGGCAGGGGACGACGGCGACGAGGAGGAGCTGGAGGGCTTGCGGCGACGGAAGGCGCCGGACTGCTCGCGCTGCTTGCGTGCCATGAGGACGTGCCAGTGGTTCTTGACGGCGTTGTCGGTGCGGCCGGGGAAGAGGCGCGCGATGAGCGCCCACTTGTTGCCGTACGCGCGGTGCGCAGCCAGCAGTCGCTCCTCCTCCTCCTCCGAGAACGCCCGCCGGTTGATCCGCGGGTCCAGCTGGTTGAACCACCGCAATCGGCAGCTCTTCCCTGCTCGCCGTCGCCGCCAAAAAACAGAATAACACGGATCAGAAACGACGGTCGTCATTACATTAACCACACAACACGACACAACAAATCTTTTCCCGACAAAGAATCGACGAGCGAACGGAGGAAGACGCGGCCAAGGCTCCAATCTTTCGCTCTTTGCTTGCGCAGCGAATCCAAAATGCAACAACTTTTTCTCGGCATTGCATCAGGGGAGCAAGCATCTAGGCGTTCGTTGTGCTCTTTTACCTGATCTGCCGTCGAGCTTCTCGGCGATGAGGTTCCAGTTCTGGGGCCCGTACTGCGCGACGAGCTCCTTGAGCCTGGCGTCCTCGGCGGGCCTCCAGTGGCCCCTCGCGCAGAGCTTCCCCAGCCCGCCGTGGCCGCCGCCGCCCTCCTCTGCCTCGTCCACGTGGCCGTGGTGCCCCTCCTCCTCCATGACCAGCTGTTCTTGGAACGGCGCCGGTGGCGGAGGCGGAGGATGGCCGAAGAAACAACCACTCATCTCATGAGCCATTCTTGGATTCTCAAGGCTTGAAGGATCGAGGAGCAAGCAGCCAAGCCAAGCACTTGTCTCAAAAGGGGAGGGGAGAGGAGAGGAGGGAGGTGAGTAGAACGGAAGAAGAGATGAGAGTTGTTGCTGCTGCAAAGAGAGGCTCTCTAATATAGGAGGCGGCGGCGGCCTCCTCTTGCTCTTCTTGTTTGCTTCAACACAGCACCCAAACAAAAGAACAAGAAAATTAAATGCTTGCTCCTTTCTCTCTCTATATATAACTGTTTTTGGGTTAACCTCCTCCTGTTGTTTGGTTGGAGGATTCTCTACTTATTGGTTTTAGAGAGGGTAAGAGAGACTAGTACTACTACACTACTAGAGGGTTTGGTTTGGTTCGGGGGTTGGGTTTTATGATTCTTTCTTGGGTTTCAGAGGCCACTCGTGTGGGTTTGGGAAGTCCAACCCCAACCACACTCAGGCGTAGAACTGTCCCTCCCCGCCTTGACAAACCCACCAGAACTCCGTTGTCCCTTTGCGCACCCCGCACCACACCCACCAAATTTCTTCGCCTTCTCCCTCCTCTCCTCATCCTTGCAACCACACCAACTACATTTTAGTACTCCTAGCTTTTGTGCCATGAGAGGTTGTTCAGCTCTGGCCACGGGTGTATTTGCTACTGTATAGGATTTTTTTTTTTGCTGTTAGCTTTTTTAACGTAACTAAAGTTAAAAAAAGTTATATCATCACAAATAATATAAAAAAATAAGAAAAAAACCTCCGAAAAAACTAAAAAAGACGGAATTAATAAGCTAGAAGCTAAAATCTTGAGTGAAAAATCATTGGAGTTTTGATTGGTAATTACTAGCACAAGAAGATTGCGAAATTTGTTCAAAAAGGGGTAGTAGTTGGTGCAGTGGTCAACCAGCCTGCGCGAGTGAAAAATTGAAATCATCCATACATATGCTAGTAAACAGAATTTTAACACCGGGTCAAACGGTCAATTCTTTGCTAATTCTGAGCTAAGCAGAGCTTTTTTAGATAAAGGATATAATATCCGGCCTCTATATCCACTTGGGATATACACAGCCAAAAGATACACGAACTCTTAGGCTCAAAGTCTCAACACTGAGAAGTACACGACAACAAGAAAAAGCGCTTAAGGACTATGAAAACGCTAGAAAGACTAAGCTTCATCACTTCTTCATCCTTGCTTTCAACAAAGCCCCTAACCTCCTCCAACTGAATCACCCAAACTCCGGTCTACTTTGCGCAAAGAAACCTCCAAGGCAACGTCCCCAAAGAAGCGACGAGGGTCACCGACGCCGCCCGCCTCATCGAGACAAGGCTTTCACCTGGAGAAATAGAGTACATGAGGGCTATGGAGTGCCATGACAACCCTTCAGGAAGGAAAATGGCGTCCAAAGGCGTCATAGTTGTCGAGACCGGTAGGAACACCGGCACGGCTTTCGCCAGCACCTCCACAGCAACCTATGCACTACACACACACAAAAGACCGCCACTATCACACCGGGGTTCTACACGCCTCAAGGCCATGACATAGCCATCCTTGACCTCCACGACGAGCCGCTTCCCGCTCGAGCAACGTCAAGCCAATGATCCCTGGGCAACCCAGCAGCCACAACCTACCGCCTCCCGGCCATTACCGCCATCGCCGAACGGCCTCCTCCACGCGCTCCAGCGCGCCCACCCTCTCCGTCCATTAGGCTCGTGCCGGCCACGGCGCCTGCGCAGAACAAAGCCGCGCTCGTCGACGACGACGGCTCGTCTACCATCCAGCTCGTTCTTGGCGAGCAGCAGTACAGGCAAAAGAGCCAGGCGCCCTTGTCCCTGTCGCTCCACAGGTCGGCGGAGGCCGCGATGTCTCTGATGCTGCACCACCAGATCGGCGGCGGCGCGCCACGGCAGCACCAGCAATCGGCGCAGGCGGCGTGGATGCAGGGCGCCTGGCACCTGCGCGGCTCCAGGTTCCTGCTCCCGATGCAGCGACTCCTTCAAGAGTTCTGCAGCCTCCCCGTGGAGAGCACCAACAACCCTGCAGAGCCACCCTTCCCTCGACGCTGCTGGCCGCTGCGGACTCTTCCGACCCCACCTCGCTCTCGCCTTCCTCCTCCATCGCCTCCAAGCCGGGTTCCGGCGACCCTCACAGAGCCGGGCCACATCACCACCGCCGGACCTGAGTCCACCCAGATCCGGGCGCCAGCAAGCCGGAGGCACACGCCGAGGGCCATCAACCTCGTCGCAGACGAGACACGGCCGGGCTGCAGGGCGCCGCCGCACATCCACGACACATCTCGACGCGAGCGACACCACCACCACCACTCCTCCGCAGCCTCCGCCGGTCGCCGCCACTCACTCTAGTCCTGGAGGTAGTACCTTTTGCAATTGGAACACAGAAACGACCACAACAGGTTGCATGGTTACGCAGGGATTTCGGTTAACGTTAGCAACGGTAGCCAAAAGGTACCATGCCAGGAACAAACAGTAAATTGTTCACAAAGTTAAGATTGGACAGAAAGAACTCGATAATAAACTTCCAAAAGAAACACACTACATGGTAGCACTAGTGTAGTTGTTTAGGAATAAACTAGCACTTGAACATGCAAATGGCCCTTTTTTAAGCAGCGGCCAATGTTTTTTTGATATAACTGATTAGGGATGAAAATGGAGGAATAATTTCTATCTGATCGACCGAAGACTTGCGAAACGAATACGGAAGAGGTAGATGGGTATACGGCGCTATTCGTGTCTAACTCCGACTCCAAGGAAAAAATATGGAATAAGATATGGAATAAATGATATCCGTCCATATATATCCGTATGTCAAATGATATGAGGAAGTCTATTGTGACTTCACCTAGAAACAAGATAACATACAGACATATTGACACATCTAAACAGGCGGGAGTACTGAGTGTTCTTCCTTCAATATCTCAGTAATTAGTCTCTCCATATTTGCTCTGATTGTACCATACTGTCCAATATCCTATGCGAAGAAGCAAATAATTTTTGTTCGACCGACCATTCGAAAGATTATGAAACGAATACAGAATGGAGAAATGGATATCCAGCATTATCCGTGTTCGACTTTGACTCCGAGGAAAAAATATGGAATATGATACAGGATAAACGATATCCTTATGTATCCTCTCCGATTGCACCCTTGTAGCTGATGGCTTTTATGTGTGATTTTAGATGGTAACAGAAGGTGGAGACACCGATGCGAGTAGTACATATAGTTTTGAGTTTGGGAAGCTATTTGGAGAATCCGCTTCAATAAATCATCTTGATTATTTTGACTTTCAGATAAGCTAAAAACCAAGAGTGCAAAAAAAATAGAGCATGTGCAGCTCTAAAAAAACATAAAAAACAATTACAAAGGCTATGTTGATAAGGCCTTAGGGTCATGGCTGATTTCTTTGATTCTCAAGAAAAACATTGTTGGCTTCCCAAGGGATATTTTTATCAAATTTCAACATTAGATCCTACCATCTACATATATTTTCACCTAGCTATGTAAAAATAGACTTCTCTACACTACAGTTTTTCGACTTCACAACAAAACACAACAGAACCTGAACTGTACCCAGTTAGTGAAACCCCACGAGGTACTGTAGAAAAATCCAAACATAACGGCTCTTGTAAAAAACACTTTTTCACGGCGTTATAAACCCCGTTTGGACCTGGAAAGCGAGAGGAGGGAGAAAAAAGAGAGGTGAAATTGGAAAAGCATATTTTGCTGTGACATGACGTTGGATGGAGGAGCAAGAAATTGCAAGGAACCTGCACGGCCTTTCCCCCTGCTACTCGCCACCATGCCTTTAACAACTCTTTACTCGTTTTACCCTTTTACTCCAATGGTAAATCCGCATATATGAACGGCTTCGGTTTCTGTCTTTTCCTGATTTCTTATTTATTTAATTCAAGAATCACTTTAGAACACATGAACTTTTAATTTTAGCTTTTTTAGGTTTTTTTCTTTTTTCCCTTATTTCTTTGTATTATCTGTAATAATATAACTGTTTTTCTATTTTTTTCTCTATTCTTTTTTACTTTTTCTTTAAAAAGCTAACAGCGGTTGCAGTTCAATCTCAATCAAAAACTAAAAACTATAACCAAAAATTTAAGTCAAAGCTAGTTGGAGCAGACATCTATATATCACTATCATGCATGCCTTTTGGTGTGATCTAGCATCTAGTTTCACCTTTTTTATGTAAAAAAAAGTACTCCACACAAGTAGTGTTTTGAAGGGAAAACTATCTACTAATACACTGTTTTTCACTGTGAGTAATTGCAACTTAGCAACGCCCATCACCGTTAAAACAAGAAAAAACAAGGACCTGGCTGGCCGAGCTGTGGGCATGCTGTTGGAACGGTCACTGTTATTCCGATGTTAGGAGAAAAAAAATAAATGGTCAAAAAGAAAAGAGCAGGGTGCTGTTTCGAAAAGTGGCATCATTACCTTTTTCTCCGGTCAAAATTACGGTAACTTTAAGTTCAGTAACTCTCCCCGCCTTTATTCCAAAAACTTTGTCTTATCAGCGGAGTAGAGTGCCCGCTCCCTCCCTGCATGCTGTCCCTGCTGGCCCCTTTTTTGATTCTTTTCACTAGGCAAAACCATGATCACATAGCCTCAATTTTATCAACTTTACGTGAAATCAAATCTAAAGTTCCGGTTGGTTCGGGGTTAAAAAGGTGGTTTGGAGATTTAACACTCTTATATTAGAAAGGATTAACTTAATTTGTTTAAAGCTTTTTAACTGTCCTAACTTAGAATTTAAGTTAACTCACCATGTTAGTTAACAAGCTCAGCACAACTCAAGCCTCCTAAATTCTATATTTCTACTGCCAATCTAGCTAATCTAATTAATCAGCCCAACCGTAATTTATATCAACGAGGTTGCAAAACTTAGGCTTCGAGTCGGCGAGCTGGTGTAACCTAGCGGACAAATATTGACTTAGCATAGTTTTATCCTATGTACAACTACGACGGATAACATATACCTTTAGATTTAAGGTCCCGCTCATTTCAGTTTATTTTTCACTATTCATAAATTTTGTCTTTTTCTGAACTTTTGGCTATTGTTTGAGCTTTTTTGCTATATCTTTTTTCCCGTATTCGTTTGCATCATATTTTTCTATTTTTAATTTTTTTTAGATTTAATTACACCAAATAAGCCACATTCAGGTGCAGTGAAATTTCAGCTGCTACAGTGCAATTTCATCCATAAGTCACAGCTTTTCAGCCTAACCGAGCGGAGTTTCTGGCTTCTGGTTTATTTTGCACTATTCATAAATTTTGTCTTTTTCTATACTTTTGGCTTTTTTGACCTTTTTGCTGGTTCTTTTTTCTTGTATTTGTTTGCATTATACGTTATGGGCTAACATGTCTTTTCTATTTTTTAATTTTTTTTAAATTTAATTATGCTAAATAAGGCTCTGTCAGTTACAGTATTTTTTTCAGCTAGCTATAGTGCTTTTTAGCTATAAGCTACTCAAAAAAAACTTTTTTAAACAGGGCCTTACATAGCACGCAGATAGAGAAGCATTGTCGTAAAAATAGCAACGCGCCAACCCCACATGAATGAACACTCTTCCTTGCCAATAATGCAATGTACGCGAGAACTACAAACCGGTGCCTGTTGTTGAGTGCGCATTTAACGTAGAAATTCTCCTACAGAAGGGGACAAAAACCTTTTAGTTTCAAAAAAAAAACATTTTGGCCGCTTGGATGCGTTCACCGTTTGATGCCCCGCGTAGCTAGCTTGGCGCATATTATACGTAGTAGGTTTTGTGTGCAGCAGTGGCTGTGGTGTAGCGTAGGGCATGCCGAAAAAACAACTGTTGCTTTTGCTCTCTCTCTCTCTCTCTCTCTCTCTCTCTCTCTCTCTCTCTCTCTCTCTCCTGACAGCACGACGCGACCATGGAATGGCTTTGCCCTTATCCCACGGACCAAACATCGTTTAAGGTCAGCCTTTAGTTTTCGGGGGGGCGGTATGCTAGGCCAGCGGGCTATCTAGACTACTACCTGCATGCTTTAGCCGTCGTCTTGCACGTTTCGGCTGTTCGTTTCCTTTTATCGGTTCACGGCTATTTCTGGGACGGGTCCTTAGCACAGTCTTCTTGGCTAACCCTAATCCATCCAAAATGGGGATAAAAAAAAGGGACACAATTAGGATATATTTGCAATACGGAGATTTTTTTTATAAGAATCTATCTATATATACATTTTAGCTGGGATTTCAGCTATCCGATGAGGCTACGTTGTTTGAATAATATGTGTCGTCCGATCGAGTTATGTGGATGGTCGTCAAAGCCTAATCTAGAATCTTCTCCTCCCCACGCACCGTCCCTCGTCGTTGGCAACAGTGACAGGGAGGGAGGAGGCCTACAGAGGTGAGTGAGGGGTGATGGGGAGCGGCCAAGAAAGAGCAGGATGGGGGCGAAGGTGGCGCTTGGGTGAGAGGAGGAAAAAGCTGCGGGAGAGCAAAGAGAATGGGGAACCAGGAAGAGAGAGATAAAAAGAAAGAGTTCTGGTTCGGTACATTCGCTTGTTCTCAGCCGTCCAATATAGCTCATCTAACGGTTCTCATGATCTTAACACCTCCGGTGTCTCTGAGTGGTGTGCAGGAGTGGTGCTAGGTAAAGTGAGCCAAGAAGTAATTTCATTCGAATAGTTACAACGCCGCCAAATCTTTTCGTTGTCCCGCATGCCCACCGAGTTTATTAAGTTGAGTTCCTCCCCTCTTAGCCGTCTAATCAACGTGGGTGCACATGAATGTACAACCTTGTCCCTGGCAGATGGACGACCAGATCTGCTGGAGGTGTTAGCACCTCCTACACCTCCAGGAGGACCGAACCAGGTGCCAAAAAGAAAAGAAACCGACTAGCTACGAAAGATAAAAAACAGTGGATTTTGGTTAGCTCAGATCAAGATTGAGTTTGCGAGATTTTTAAATATTTTATAATCTCAGCTTAACTCATCCATTTATTCTTTTTCTTTCTTTCTTCTCTTTTTATCACGCTTCCCTACCAATTGAACAAGCATTTAAATGGTTTTTTATTTTCTTCCCTTTTTTAGAAAATTGGCAGGGGATCACATACAGCAATGTCACCCGACATCGCACTATCGCGCGATCTACTTACTAATATTTATCCATGCCAATCAATATTAAAAACAAGAAAATATTTATAGATTACGAATATTTCCTTTCATATTATATTTACCGATTTATTTTAAAATTATATTTATTAGCCACGGGACATGAGACTGGTTACCTCGTGTCGCACTATCGCGTGAGCCATTAGCTAGTTTCTTCCCAAAGGAAACACCAACTCTCAGATTGACACGGGTTTTCCTACGAAATTTCGGTAGGAATCCTAGCTAAAGGCCAGCAGGACCGTCTTAAAATTTTTTTAACAGGTATGCACTATTCATAATTTTCAAAAGAAGATAGCATCCATTCGTTTACCCTTCCCGTTTTTGCGAAGCAGTAGAACACTCCTGTTCGGTTCTTCCCCCACACGCATCAACTAATCGCTGACAAAAGGAGGGGCCAAAAAAGCCTGCGGTATTTGACTACATGTGCAGTGCAAAAATAGAGGGAGAATACCTACACGCTACGCACGCACCGCATTCGAAGCTAAGCCTGCCTGCCCCCCCCCCCCCCCCCCACTCACCTGCCTCCTCATAACAGCCAAGCAGAGTTGTGAAAACCTGCACCGTACCCTTCGTATCTCTGCGCCCTTCACACTCGTGTCAGTTTCACCGGCCGGCTTTATGCGTGTTAAAAACTTTGCGATGCTGCTACAGAGATCTCCAATCCTTCTTCTCTCCTCGTCTGTTTGTTTCCCCTTGTACTGCTGCTTAACTGCACTAAAGCAAGAACCGTCCTGCTTGCTGCTACAGCACTTTGCTTTGCTGATAACGACGGTCAACTAGTGACATCTTCTCTTCCTTTTGTTTCATGCCAGGGGCTGGCTGGATGCTTTAATTCCTGTATTTGTCTTGACGGTTCGTTAAACGGATCGAGCAGAAAGCTTTTGATGCATGCACGCATGTTGCTGTGGAGAACAGCTGGATTTTTTTGCTACAGCTATCTACTACTTCCTAACTGACAATTAACATGTGTAGCTTTGAGTACCTGTTGATGTTTATCTTCTTAATTACTCGGAAGGGGAGAGTTGGCTGGAACACTTACGTTTAGCGTTAAAGACTTGTCCCTTGATTAGGGCGAGGTTTGATTTCATTTGAATTGTTGCAGGGCCTCCTGCAACAACAAATTTGAATGCGCAAATTTAAAAAAACCGCGCTGTCCTTTGGATAGTACAGGTATCTCATATGTAATTCTTCCCTTTTACGCATACCTACCAATTAAAACGTTCAGTTTTTTTTTCAATTTTAATGTTGGAGATTTGAGCACGTGCGAGGTAGATGGACGCGAAGATTGTCTTGCGATGTAACCATTTTGCTTATGGCTCTCTTCTTTTCAGCTTCTGACTTATAACTTATGTTACAATAACTAGCATTTAAATGGTGTATCTTTTTGTATCGATTTTATTCAAAACCGCACGTAAGTATTTCTCTCCGTACTTTCTCTCATAAATATACAGAGTTTAAAATTTTAAACCAAAAATCATAATCCAGAGCCAAAAAGCCCACCGATAATCTATCTTCACTTACTCCCAGTTTCTGCGGTGCAAAACCTGTTAAAAATCCCATTAACCTTTTCGGCATCTTTGCCTTTTCGGGTCAAAAATGTCTGCCTAAATCCTGCCCACCCATTGTTCCCCTTCCACTAATTCATCTCTCGCCGCCCTACACACTCTCGCTCTTCATCATTATTAATCCAATATAAGATGCTCATTCGTACTACGAGTATTTAGTATTTCTTGAGGACTTACCCGTTCATTTCAGTTTCAGTTTCTGGTTTATGATTTATTATTTTACTATTCATAGATTTTGTTTTTTTCTGGATTTTTGGCTTTTTTGAACTTTTTTACCGGTTCTTTTTTCCGTATTCGTTCACGTTGTCCGTAATGAGCTGACATATATTTTCTATTTTTTTTAAATTTTGTAAATTTAAATACGTTAAATAAGCCACCTTCGTTATAGTAAAATTTCAGCAACTACAGTGCAATTTCAGTTATTATCCACAGTTTTTCAACTCAACCGAGCAGGGCCTAAAGGTTGTTGATTACGTTTGAATTTTAGAAGTTATTATAAGAAGGAAAATTGCACCTCTAGTACACGCTTGTCTTTCTGAAGTTAGAAACGGTCGTGTTTGGTACAGAGGATTTTGAATAGATTTCCGAAAATATATGCCGCTTTATGTAACAATTCAAATTCCCTTGTTTCGAACAGCCCGGCCCACAAAGTAAATTCTTGCATACCGAATCTGACATATGCAGAAAAACATCCACGGAAGTTTGGACTTCACACAACGGCACGATGTCTCCTGTTTGTTTGCACGATGTCTTCTGTTTGTTTTCAGCCTAAGGTCTCGTTTGAAAATACAGGAATTTTCCTGATTTCTATAGAAAATAAACCGTTTCTTGTAAAAATTTCCGTAAACTTTTTGGATATTTTTCTTCTTCTCAAGGTAAAATTCTTGAATCCTGATCGAGCCCAAATCTTTGCAACGGACTCTTGTTTAGAAACATTTGTTGGGTAAATTTACGGCTCAATTCCATCGGATTCTTTTTATTTCCCTAAGGCCAGTGTCCGTGATGACGGTAACGTGGTTGCTGTGCCAGAGCTGTAATTTCCATACGGATGCATCATCCACCCGTCAGAATTACTTATTTGCAGCGACGTCTTTTCTTCTGTTTATGGAGCGTAGGCAATCATGGAGAGCAGCTAGCTAGGTAGCCCTCCGCCTTCTGTCAAAACTGCAGTAACAGTCGATAATTTTCTCCTGTCATTTCCGTCTAGAATGGCAGAAACGCCCCTCGCCTGCGCGGCTGCGAGCCCTTAAATGGACATTAATTATTGTGATCCTTAGCAGCCAAAAATAAATGTGCAAGCGTGTTCATTTGCACCCGATCCATTCACATGGCTGTTCACGCATGGAGCTCTCTTTTTTGTTAAAAAAAAAAGGCTTTCGGACGCTTGATTTTGCAAAGACAGCCCCTTCTCTTAGTTTGGATGGCGCGTTAGGCGCCAAATGGTAAATACCATCTCCCCTTGGTTAGCAGGACGGGGCAGCGCAGCGGGAGGCTTGGGTGCAGGACAGGTGAGCCAATGGCTACCGAGCCTCTGGCTCGACAAGAGCCAGCAGCGCTGCCTGCTAGCTTGGCCTCTTTTCATATTTGTAGACTTGTATATTTGCACTATGTGTTTTTAGACGAAAATTTGCATAGGCCAAGCTTTGTGAACGTCGGAAAAATTCAGAGCAAAATATGATTTACTTTAAGTTCAGCGAGTAATCAGAGAGAGAAAAGTAGTTATACAGACAAATATCTAGATATATTACTAAAAAAATTGTATAAATGGACCACGTGTAGTCTAACATAGCACTTCCTAATGAAGATGTGAATTACAACAACTCTAGGGTGAAAACGTGGAACCGTATGGCACCCACATGGCGTAGCGGTCATCCGGGCGGTGTGGACGTACGACTCCTTGGTTTCGAGCGATAGATCAGGGCTTAGGGAGTTAGGGTCAAATGGTTTGTAGAAGCTCGTGTCTTCGAGGTAAGAGTCACAGCCTTGAAACCCAACCCGGGTCCGTTGTCCCCTCTCATAACTTGAGCTTCCAGCCCTATCCGCGATGCTTTTATTGGCATAGTATGATTCCCTGAAAGATAGAAAAGGACGTTTGAGTATTCGTACTAACAATGTCTGTACAAAATTCACATTAAAGTTACAGAAAGGGACATTGCAACATTAGGACTAAATATAAAATGCACACACTTTGCATATCCGAACATTAACTTGTTAGAAGTTACATTCTAGGAAATGCTGTCATTATAAAGAATGAACTAATACATAGGTGGTATAAATTGATAGTTCTACGGGGCACCGCCCTCACCCTTGCTTGATGCCTCTGCCCTCTCTAAAAACTACACATACGCCATTGGCCTTTTATATATCATCGCAGCGGGCTTGCTAGCAATCTTCATTATTGCCGCCAAGTGACATTGCTAACCACATTTTTCAGCTCATAGAAAACACTCCCACGAATCTCCAATCACTGTGGTTGTCATCGCCTTGATGATAAGCTTCTTCCTGCCAACCTCCCTATCAAATACACTCCTCACGCACCTCCTGAGCTTAAGGAGAGACTCATCTCCTTAAGCCCCAGAGCCTCGATTACGGTCCTTTCACAATTTTGACGGTCCGCCCCGTACGGCCCATCGTGTATGACTCCTTCCCCGTAGAACACCAACAAGTGTTCTATATCCGACAGCAAGTACCTATTGTGTACAAATAATAATAGCATAGTAACAACGTACAAATAATAACAATGGACAAATAATAATATCGTATAAATATTAACAATGTACAAATAATAAGAGTACCCCAAAAATAATCGTTAAGCACATAATCACAGTGCACAAATAATAACAGTGTACAAATAACAACAATGCACAAATAATAACCGTTAAGCAAATGATAACAATGTACAAATAATAACTACTAAGTGAATAATAACAGTGCGTAAATAAAAACAGTGTACAAATAATAAGAGTGCACGAACAATAACCATTAAGCAAATAATAGCAGTGTGCAAATTGTAAACAGTGCACAAATAATAACCGTTAAGCAAGTAATAACAACACACAAATAATAAAAGTGCACAAAAAATAACAGTTCACAAATAATACATTGCACAAATAATAACAGTTTGTAAACAATAATAGTGCACAAATAATAACCGTTAAGTTAACGAAACGTTAATGAAATATTTAACGCATTTCTCATAGGCGGATTAAACATACCTCTTCATTAAGCACTTCACTGGAATCGTGCTGTTTGCAACTACGAAATTCCCTAAACCGTAGCAGAACCATCTCGAAAAACTAATTCAAACTCCATTGTACACCCTCTCTTTCTTCTCCCATGGCTCTCTTGTTCGGCAGGGAAAATATTTAGCTGCGCCACTTTGAATGAGCTAGCGGAAAGGAAGGCGTGACATTTTATACACGGAGGGAGGTGTTGCCATTCGACAGACCCACGCGGGCGTGCAGGCCAACGGTTGCGTCCAGCTGAGAGCCACGGAAATCGCTGTCGAGTCGCGTCACGCCTGCATGGGTCACGTGGTCGGGTAGGCCAACAGAGCTACTGAGGCTAGGCAGCTCGGTAGGAGTTGTCCAGCTAGACATGCTCGGTAGCCCTACCTGCCGCACCGTTCATCAGCCTATAGCGCTCACCCAGTCGACTTGCCACGCCTGTCCTGTCCTGTCAAGCAAGGTCGGCATGATAGATGCCACATGTTGCCTACCAAGCTCAAGAAGAAGGCTATTTTTATTAAAAAAATATTGCTATAAGGCTATATCTATAAACAGTTCCCATTCAAAAGGCAAATCTTATTTTCATGAGTATACACATGCTACGTACGTAGTAGTACTACCGGAAAGCTGAGGCTAATGAGAGGCAAGGCTGACAAGAGAGGGAGAAAATGTAGATGTTTCTTTTCATATGACCAAGGCAGAAACCAGTTCGAAGTTTATACGACAAATGTGGGTGAAACAACGAGAAGAATAGCGTAAGAAGAAGCTGCATTTGACCAGAAAATTGCATTCTTTCTGGGCCGCACAACAACAGTGCTGGCAGGGAGACTAAAAAAACATGATAAAATATTTCTATATTTAGGTGCTGCTTATTTCAGTTTATTTTTCATTGGTTGGTACTATTTGAGACTTATTTTGCATTGTAACTGTGGATGCCTTTTTGATGTAATTAAATTTAAAAAATAAAAAATAAAAAAGTTATTCCATCACAGACAATGTGAAGGAATATAAAAAGTAAAAATGTCCAAAAAAGATGAAATTAGAAAACTATAAGTTAGAAACCAAAAAGACGAAGTCTGCAGCACAAATGAGCGGTAGCAGCAAGTTACTTTTGCCCAAAAGCGGGGTAGCCTACATGCATGAGCACCATTCATAACAACAAAGCTCATTCATGCCAATTGCCAACAAGTAAAAGAGAAAGAAAGGAAGGGAGGAAAAGGTAAAGTAAAGGAAAAAAGGGCACACAAGGAACAATTTACGTCACTCACGTCGCTGCGTACGTGTGATATGTGTATATGGGTTTGTTTACCAACACGCACTACCACAGTTGGTGTTGCTAGGGGTGTCCGTTTACGGACCGTGGATGCAGAGGTGATTGAGGTGAGGTAAATTTTGCTGTTGTATTAAGAAATTGATGAATAGTTTTAGGGGTGTTTAGTTTGGTAACAGATTATAACTTTTTTTTTATTATAGCTAGTTTATTTTTTACTGTAACTGAGATAGCTTACTTGACATAATTAAATTTAAAAAAATAAAAATAGAAAATATGTAGTCTATCACGAACAATGCAAAGAAATATGAAAAAAACGAAAAGATAAAAAACTCTAATTTTTTTTAAAAAATTCAGAAAAAACGAAATTAAGAAATAGTAAATTAAAAGTAAACGTTCAGAAGCGGTCGACGAAACGAGCGGGGTCTTATTCTGCTTTATATCCCGTTCGTCCTATATATCGTACAATCCAAACGGTCCTTGGCACTTTGGTTAAAGATTTCACAGGGCTATCCCTGCAACCGCGCAGCGTAGCATAGCATGGCTAGGACTGGTCCTGCCTCAGTGCACTGTGGGTACTACAACACTAGCCTCTCTCTCTCTCCTCTCTATTATTGCGGGTGTCAGGGAGACAGCAAAGCAAGTTGCTCCCTCCTTTCCCCTCAACTGTTTCCCTTTCCATCTCTGTTTGCCCACCTCCCCCCCCCCTTCCCTCCCTCCGTCTGCTCATCTCTCCGTATCGTGTCGTTGAAATCGGACGCTCGCCGAACCGCACGAGGACTCGGTGCACTGGTCCAGCGATTTAATCATCGATTAGTTTATTAGACCCACGCTTCTACTCGTCATTAATATTATTAATATCACTTAAAACATGTACGCACAATTGCTCACTAGGGTGAGAGAAGTTATAAGTTCCCAGATACCTTGGGTTCCATTCTCCCATCGCGCGTCATTTTTATTCTCTAGCGCCGTAGCACATGGCCAGCTCCCTTGTCCAACCATCTCTGATTCTTACGCGGTTTACTACAAAATAGGTAGGTTTAATTGGGAATTTTTTTGGTTTAGAGTGGCTCAAATACGTAGCCAATCTAATAGCAAAATCAAACCAGTCTAAGCTTTGATTTCGATTTCTTCGGTCAAACCGCTGATCAAATCTAGTTTTAATAACTATGCCCTGGCTCAAAGGGGTGTTCAAAATGGCTTTTTTGAGTGGCTTATATCTGAAAAGCACTGTAGCTGGCTAAAATTACACTGTACCTGATGGTGGCTTATTTAGCGTAATTAAATTTAAAAAGTTAAAAAATAGAAAAAAAACATGTCAGTCCATCACGAACAGTACAAATAAATATAGAAAAAAAACCGATAAAAAAGCTTAAAAATAAAAAAACTAAAAAAGACGAAATTGTTGAGTAATAAAAAATAAACGAGAAGCAACAAATCTAACCGTTTTAAACGGGGCCACGTCTCTTCTTTTCTTCCCTCCTCCTTCCCTCAGGATTCGGCGCTATCTGCTGGTACCTATCCGTCTTTCTCACGCACGTGGTGTGTACAATGCTAATACTGCTAGTCTATTAGATGTACAGAGAAGGAAAAACACTAACCCCTACTTTGCTACGGATTACAGATCCCAGAACACAAAACACACTAACAAAGAGAGAGAGAGAAAGCAAAATACTTTGAAATGGACAGCTGTTGATCTGATGAAGAACCAAACCAAAATGAAGGAAGAGTCTTCAGCAGAGTGCAGCCAGCGAGTACGCTAGTACCAGTCACTGCCTCTGCCGCCGTTACGGCCACTGCGTCCAACCGCACAACGCGGAGCCCCCGCGGGCCCACCTCCCTGACACCACTGCACACGCACACGCACACGCACACGCCTCCCTGCCAGCTTTCCGACGCGGCAGCACGTGCGGCCACCCGGCACACACCCCCCGAGGCGAGGCCGCCTCCAAACGCCGTCCGACGAGTCACGGCACCGTCTCTCCCCCCTGCGGCCTACGGCACTACTCCTTCCTCGGGCCTAGCGGCCAGCCCTGACGGCGCCGTCGGGGGTTTGTCGCGTAGCCTGGGGAAAGCCGTTCCGGCTTTGTTGATGGGGGGCGGGCCCGGGGGACGAGGCCACACGTGTGGGCGGGCCACGTGGATGGGCCGATTGGACGCGGATTTGATTGGACGGCAGGGATCGAGGGCGCCTCGTGCGGGATGGGAATAATATAGGGCTTCCAGGATTCGGTCCTGCAGGGCTGGGGCCCGCTCGCCCACTGCTTGGCCCTCACTTGGCCTCACTCCATTTCCCTTTTCCATTCCATTGGTATGACACTTCTAACATTAAGGATAAAATAGAATTTGTTATTTTTTGTCTTAGTTTTTTATTTACATATGATATATTCCCTTGTAATATATTCTTGTACCTCTATATATATTGTCTTTTGAACCTCATGAATATACACACATAATATTCACCACATAGTATCAGAGCTAGGGTACTAATCAAGCTTCTTCCGCTGCCATCGCCGCTACCTAGGCCGCCGCCATCTCTCGGTCGCTTGGATTCATCGCTGCTTCGTCTAAATCAGGAGGCATCGTTCGCCTCGGGTCGCTGACCGCTGACTAACGTCTTCACGATCCAGGCCTACACGGATGCTCGAGGACACTCACGAGACCGCCCAGCCAGGGTCGGTGTTGTCCTTCTATGGATCGACGTCGTAGTTCGCCATTGGCTACTTCTTTGTCCGGCCGCCCGAACTAACATCGTCCGATCACCCGACTGCGCCCCGCGTGGATCTGCCGCCATCGGCTATATCTTCGTCCGGCTGCCCGGACCGACGCCGTCCGACCGCCTGACTACGCCCCCGAGTGGATCCGCCGCTGGCCACCGTTGATTCACCTGGGTGCACTCCCGTCGCCAGCTTCGGGTGAAGAGTGGATAGAAACTGGATTCGGTTTCTATACACTATGCTTTTAAGTTTCCTCCCAAAAAAAGAAAAAGAAAGAAAGAAAAAGAAAGAAAGAAAAAACATTGATCTAACTACCGCGCTATCCAACGTCGTCTGTTAGACTTCGTTGCCTTGGTTGCCACGTCGTCCAGCGCCGCCTACTGATGGCTTACATTCCATCAGCTGCGATCCCATTCTCAAGAACAAAACTCCATGAGATGAACAACAGGTTGTGGTCTTCACTCATAGAGATCACGCTCGATGGTCTCCACCTCTTGGGACATGTCACCGGTGGACGACCTTGTCCGCCACCACCGGTTCAGCCTCCTCCCCGACAGTCTACTTCTATACCTCCTGTAGAAGATGAGGTCACCAAGAAGGAGGCAGAGGCTACTGATGATGATGAGGCTTTTCAGTATGCCATTGACGCTTTTGAGTGCTGGTGTGCTGATGAGGCTCATGTTCGTGCCATCCTCATAGTTAGCATCGACAACTCCATCCAACCAGACATTGTTGGTATGTGGTGTACTCGATAGATCTAGTAGTACTTGCGTGAGCGATACTAGCAGAGTAGTGATGCTCAGTTCTTTTTGCTTCAGTGAGAGTTGGAGACGCTTCACTAGGGAGACTCTTCCGTCGATGAGTTCTTCCAAGCCCTGACCAATCTCTAACGCCAGCTAGACAAGCTGGCCTCTCTACTCTGTCGGGAGTGTCATAAAGTGCAGAAGGCAGATCATAATCACCTTCCTCTTTATGATTTTATTTGCCATCTTCGCCTAGAGTTTGAACTTGTCAGGGCTCAATTCTGAGCCGCTTACCGTGCTCGATTGTCACCGAAGCCATTTCAACGCTTCAAGTTGAGGAGTTTCATTGGGGTTATGTAACATCCTGATTTTCAGAGTATTTTTGAAGCTTTTAAAATAAAATTCACCATTTGAATTTTTCTGGAATTAATTAAAAGCTTAAATGAATTTTTATGAGTTAAAAGGATTTAATATGATTAATCCGAACATGAACATTTGCCAAAGTTATTTTATTTGAGTTCCTTGTGTCCCAAGGAATTTATTGGTATTTTTCTGGATTTTTCTGGATTTATTTGCTATTTTCTAGAGCTCAAATTAATTTATTTGAATTTCTGAAAAAGAAAAATCTCCAAAAATCCCAACCGGCCAGTGGGCCGAAACCCACCAGCCGGCCCAGCCCATCCCGCGGCCGCGCCCGCCTTGTCCCTGCCGATGGGCGACACGTGTCACCATCTCGGCCACCTGCGCTCGCGCCCGTGCGCCATCCTCGCCGCTCGCCCGTCCTCGCCGCTGACAGGTGGGACCCACCTGTCAGGGTCGCCGTTCCCGACCGGGACTCTCTTCCCCGTCTCCGATCGGGACGCCGCCGCCGCTTTCCGTTTTCCTTCGCCGTCTCCGAGTCAAACACCTCGACGGCCGGGTATAAAAGCCGCCGCGCCCCCTCGTCTTCCCCGTCCCGAGCCGCCGCCGTCCGCCGACGCTTGAGCGCCGCCGTCGTCCGCGTTGGCCGTGCGCCGTCGTTCGCCGCCGCCGTGGTCGTCGCCCGTCGCCGCCGTCGTGCGCCGTCATTCGCCACCGCCGGTGAGCCCCGCCGCCGTCGTCCTCCGTCCCCGCCACCTCGGTCACCGCCGGCCAGTCGCCGCCGTCACCTCGTCGCCGGCCAGCCGCCGCCGCAGACCCCGCCGCCCGCGCCGCCAGCGGACGCGCTCGCAACCCCGCCGCCTCGGCCGCACCGCCTCGCGCCCCGTGCACGCGCACGTCAGCGCTGACGCCAGCCGCCCGTGACTTTTCGCCTTCCCGTAGACTCCGTCCACCGTGCACCGAGTCTCTGTCCGGTGGGGCCCGCTTGTCAGCCGTACCCCCGTGGACCAAGCCGAGTCAGCCGCCCAGTCAGCAAACCACGTTAGCCCTAGGGCATGCGTGTCCGCCCCGTCAGCGCCACGTCAGCACCCGCCGCTTGCGCCAGCAGCCCAGTCAGCCGTACTGTTCCGTGAGCCGAGTCCACCGTAGACCCAGCTTCCCGTGCGCCCGGTCCACAGCACAGTGCACTTTTCCAATTTTCCCGATTTTCAGAAAATCCAATTTTTCCAAGAGCCCGTTCTTCCTCGTCCTAGCTCCGATTGACCCCGTTCTTTTTTCTAAATTCATCTAAAATTTAGCTCTACCTTTTGGTTCAGGTTTGAAAGTTTTTGGAGTTCATTTGAATTTTATTTGAATTTATTTTCTCTTTTCGTCTCGTTTTCTCTCTCGTTAGATCGCGTGTTCGAGGGAGCGGAAGTTGGATTTGAAGACCAAGAGCCCTCATCTGAGCAAGGCCAAGGCAAGTCGTATTCTTTGATCATGTTGAACCCAGTTTTCAATCTATTATGTATTATTTTGTTTCAAATTATCATGCATGGCTATTTGTTAATAAAACCTCGTAATTGGTAGTTATACTCCTAATTGGTTAAATCCCTCCATGATAACTTGATTGCCATGATTCCATTGACACCTTAGGATTGGGAATTATTTAGTGATAAATAATAATTGTCACATGGGGTTACGTTCAACTGCTTAGCCTGCTTATTATTAGTTCGCTGGGATCTGTCATCGCATGTGGTTAATTAATCCTGACTTAATGGTTTACTTGAACGTGGTGGTTAGCCACAGTTATAAAATTTGTATGTCATGACATGGGTAGTGTCATGGGCATTGGTTATACAAACTTGGCTTTCACTTGGGCGAATGATCGTGCAGTAAAGGGGGTGCTGGATGCACATTGGGATGTGGATGCTTCGCCTGGGTAATTGTTAAGGACTTAACTTTGTGCGCCATTGATCTGAGCTTAATCGTGCAAACCACATGTCTAGTATGGGATAGACCTGGCATAATAATTTGTGAAGTCTCCACTTTGGTTTTACTACTGATGTTGTGTGGCGCAAGAGGGGGCAATTATCGACTAGGGGGTTACCCTACTCGACGGCGAATCCTTAGCGAGTGGGATCAAGTGGAGATGGATCATTGTAAAAGCCTTGTTGTGATTTCCTTAGCGCGAGGCTAATCACATCGTGTGGGTACAGTTGTGCAACCTCTGCAGAGTGTAAAACTATTCGAATAGCCGTGTCCTCGGTCATGGACAATGCTCGGTGATTTCACACGAGGGGTAGAGTCTTTATGAAATTTTGGTTGGTTTGAGATGGGAAGTGAATGGTTAGTTCACTTGTGGTCTACTCAATTCCTTTGATTTATTTACTTAGTGTCTGTTGTTAAATTTGCTTTTCAATCTATTTATCATATTTACTCTAAATTGCTGTTTTATGCAAAACTAACCTTTCAGCCATCCATTGTTAAGCTTTGCATATTATATTGCATTCATTTGTTACAAACGACTTGCTGAGTACCAATGTACTCACGGCTTTATGCCCATGTTGCTCAGTTGAAGAGGAGGGACCAGATCAGCAGGAGTTGCTAGAAGGAGGCTACTACGAGGACTTCACGGATTAGGACTTCGCTCCCCAGTCGATTGCCTGTGGGCATGTCGAGTGGCTACTACGCTTAATTTTGGATTTCCGCTGCTAGTTTCTTTAAAAGCCCTTCAGGCTCATAATTGTAAGCTTGGCCATAAGGTCGTACTCTGATGGTTATTAATATAATTTGGATTTCCTTTAGAGTATCGTGATGTGGATGATATTTGTCTTTGTTTACGCTGTGTGCACTAGCGTGATCCTGGACTAGTGCAGAACACACAGTAGAGTCCGGATTTGTATATTCGGGTCTCGACAGAGATGGTATCAGAGCCAAATCGACTGCAGGACGAAGCCCTAGATAGACTGGTCGAATTAGCGAAGTTTTCAAATTTTATTTTCTAAAACAAATCAACCAAATGATTGTCTAGTAATTCTTTATTCTTACCTCATTCTTAGGAATCTTACTCCTTGCCTCCTCTGAAACATTGTTTTCAAAATTCAAGTTGACTTCTTATCCCTATAATGTCCTTAGATGTCTCGAGTCTCCCCTAACCCAAGTGAAGATTTGCGTGGAATTCTTCAAGCGGTGCTGTGAAGTTTGGATCAAGGAAGCGCCCAATATGTCAAGACAAGATTGGAGATTTCCATGAAGATTAGGAGTCGTTAGATTTGAACCCTGTTATAGTTTTAGCATCGTATAGAACGTTTTGCTTCTTATTTGCCGTTGGGTGTGATGTGAGCTGCAGTTTTGCTTCTAGCATTATGATGCAGTCATGTCAAAAGTCTTTTTGTGGAGTTTATTGCTTCTTTTGTTAGCCTTTTCGGCTAAGTTTTTGCTTAGTTTTAGGATTCCCATTAGTTACCCCCTTAGACGAACTTACCACTTATCTTTGCTTTTCCCTCTTACCTGGTAAGCCCTGTGAAGCCAGTCCTCAAGCAAGTGATCTTTCTTTTCAGATGGTTGATACCCGGAGCTCCGCAGGACGTGGTCAGATGAGTCAGGACCCTGAGGGCAGTCAGGCAACTCCGGAGCAGCATGCAAACCCAGCTGGACTGGATCCAACCTTGAGTCAGTTCATGGCAGCCCAGACCCAGTTGATGAACACCATGATGCAGAACATGAACGCCATGATGAATCGACAGAATCAAGACATGGCCATGCCTCCCCCAGTCCGCCAGCAGTCCAAGTTTGTAGAATTTATGAGAACAAGGCCTCCTACCTATTCACGGTCTTCTGAGCCATTAGAAGCCGATGACTGGCTGCGCTCAGTGGAAAAGAAGCTTAACCTTGCCCAGTGTACAGATCGCGAGAAGGTGTTGTATGCAGCCCATCAGCTTGAGGGTGCTGCAGCCGAGTGGTGGGAAAATTATTGTGCCGCTCATGAGGATCCAGAGAGTATCACTTGGGTTGAGTTCGCAGAAGCTTTTCGTCATGCCCATATCCTGGATGGGGTGATCGAAATGAAGAAGGAAGAATTTCGGGAGTTGCAGCAGAAGAACATGTCCGTGAGTGAATATCTCAACAAGTTCACTCAATTGGCCCGTTATGCTCCAGAAGATGTTGCCACAGATGATGCTCGCCAGAAGAGGTTCAAGAAAGGATTGAACCCAGGATTGAAAGTTCAGGTAGTGGGACATGATTATGCCAGTTTCCAAAACATGGTGGACAAAGCGATGCTCATTGAGGAGAGTCGTCGCGAGTTGGAAGAATCTCGCAAGAGAAGAATGATGCAGCAAGGATCTCAGATGCACCAAGCTCAGAGAGCCCGCTTCAGCAATTTTCAGCTAGCTCGAGTTCCTCAGCAGTCGGGATTCAAAACTCCTGCACCAGCTCCCCGTCAGTTTTCTTCAGCGCCAAAACCAAATCCAGTGGGAAGCCAACAGCAGAGGATTACCAAGCCCATGTCAGCAGTCACTTGTTTCAAATGCAATGAGACGGGACATTATGCCAACAAATGCCCGCAGAATACCGCATTGACACCAGTTCGCTTCAACTTGGGAGCCACACCAGACCGTACCCCTGCAGCAGGGTCAGGACGCGGAGCACCTCAAGGATCAAATCAACCCAACAAAGGATCGCAGACCGTGATGCGTGGCCAGGTGAACCACGTCACCATGGAGGAGGCTCAAGCAGCGCCAGATGTGGTGATCGGTAAGTTCCCAGTAAATTCAGTACCTGCCACAGTTTTGTTTGATTCTGGAGCTTCACATTCGTTTGTTTCTCGGAGTTTTGCTCTAAAGCATAAGTTGGAAGTCGTTGCACTTGGTTCCATTTTATTGGTTCAATCCCCAGGCTCTGAGATGAGTACAAACCTAGGATGCCCCAAAGTTAGGATAGCCATCCAAGGAGTAGAGTTCTCCGCAGATTTGGTTGTGCTGAATATCCAGTCGTTAGACGTAATTTTGGGTATGGATTGGCTCAAGAAGCATCAAGCAGTGTTGGAATGTGGAAGCCGAGCAGTCACCTTGGACGGTCCCGATGGAAGCAAAGTAAGATTTGAAGCCGACATGAAGCAACCAGAAAAAGTGATGGTGTGCCAAAGTAAAGGGATTGCCCTAAATGAAGTACAAGTTGCCAGAGAATATCCCGATGTTTTTCCCGATGATCTCCCCAGGATGCCACCAAAAAGAGAAGTGGAGTTTGCAATTGAGTTAGCACCAGGCACCTCGCCAATTTCCAAGAGATCTTACCGAATGCCCGCCAATGAGTTAGCAGAATTGAAGAAGCAGATACAAGAGTTACTGGATAAAGGATATGTTAGACCCAGCACCTCTCCATGGGGAGCACCAGTATTGTTCGTCAAGAAGAAGGATGGTAGCCAGCGTATGTGCGTGGATTACCGAGCACTCAATGAAGTTACTATCAAGAATAAGTACCCGTTGCCCAGAATTGATGATCTGTTCGATCAATTAAAAGGAGCTGGAGTGTTTTCCAAGATTGATTTGAGATCGGGGTATCACCAAATGAGGATTCGACCGGAGGACATACCCAAGACAGCCTTCTCAACTCGTTATGGATTATACGAGTTCACCGTGATGTCCTTTGGCTTAACCAATGCCCCAGCCTACTTTATGTACCTGATGAACAAGGTGTTCATGGATTACTTGGACAAGTTTGTCGTTGTGTTCATTGATGACATTCTGATCTACTCCAAGAATGAGGAGGAGCATGAGGAGCATTTGAGATTGGTATTGCAAAGATTGCGGGAGCACAAGTTGTATGCTAAGTTCAGCAAGTGTGAATTTTGGATGAAGGAAGTTGCCTTTTTGGGTCATGTGTTGACAGCAGAGGGAGTGTCCGTTGACTCAGGGAAAGTACAAGATGTGCTCACCTGGAAGGCACCCACGTCAGTGACCCAGGTCAGAAGCTTCCTAGGAATGGCAGGTTACTATCGAAGATTCATAGAAGGGTTCTCCAGTGTAGCCCGACCTCTTACCCAGCTATTAAAAAAGGAAAAGAAGTTTGGATGGACACCAGAGTGCGAGAAGAGCTTTCGGAAGCTAAAGGAAAGTCTGACAACAGCGCCAGTCCTAATTTTGCCAGATATCAAGAAAGACTTTGAGATTTATTGTGACGCATCTCGCAAGGGTTTAGGATGCGTATTGATGCAAGACAAAAGAGTGGTAGCCTACGCATCGCGCCAGTTAAGGCCACATGAGGATAATTACCCTACGCACGATTTGGAGTTAGCAGCAGTTGTGCATGCCTTGAAAATATGGCGTCATTACCTGATGGGTAACCGATGTGAGATCTACACGGATCATAAGAGCTTGAAGTACATCTTCACCCAATCGGACCTTAACCTAAGACAAAGAAGATGGTTGGAGTTGATAAAGGACTATGACATTGGAATCCACTATCACCCAGGAAAAGCCAACGTAGTGGCAGATGCGTTGAGCAGGAAGGTGTATTGCAACACGGTTATGGTCAAGGAGAGTCAACCAACATTGCACGAGGAATTTCAAAAGCTCAGCTTGGAGTTGGTTGAAGAAGGGATGTTAGCCACCTTGGACTTGCAGCCGACTTTGGATAGTCAGATTTGTCAAGCGCAACCAGAGGATGAAAATATCCAGCGGATCAAGGTTGGATTGAAAGAAGGAAAAGCGACAGGTTTTGTGGAGGATGATCAGGGTATCATATGGTACAAGAAGCGATTGTGCGTACCCAATAAGGAAGAGTTGAAGCAATTGTTGCTTAAGGAGGCACACGAGTCATTATATTCAATTCATCCAGGCAGTACCAAGATGTATCAAGATATCAAGGATAAGTATTGGTGGTCAGGTATGAAGAGAGAAATAGCGGAGTATGTAGCGCTATGTGATGTTTGCCAGCGAGTGAAAGCAGAGCATCAAAGACCCGCAGGATTGTTGCAACCGTTGAAAATTCCCGAGTGGAAGTGGGAAGATGTGGGCATGGACTTCATCACCGGGTTACCTAGGACCAAGGAAGGATATGACTCGATATGGGTAATTGTGGATCGACTGACAAAGGTAGCCCATTTCCTTCCAGTCAAAACCACATATTCTGGAGATAAGTTGGCAGAATTGTATATGTCCAGAATTGTGAGTCTCCATGGAGTTCCTAAGAGGATCGTGTCGGATCGTGGATCGCAGTTCACTTCACAATTTTGGGGTAGTTTCCACGAAGCGATGGGTACTCATCTGAATTTTAGCACAGCCTATCACCCACAGACTGATGGTCAGACAGAGCGTGTAAATCAGATCCTAGAGGATATGCTGAGAGCATGTGTTTTGGATCACGGAGCCAAGTGGGACAATTGCCTACCTTTCGCAGAGTTCTCCTATAACAACAGTTACCAAGCCAGTTTGCAGATGTCACCATTTGAGGCTTTGTATGGTCGGAAGTGTAGGACCCCTCTCAATTGGAAGGAGACAGGAGAAAGGCAGATATTTGGGCCAGAGTATTTGCAAGAAGCCGAAGAAAAAGTGCGCTTGATTCAAGAAAGGCTGAAAGCAGCTCAAGCCAGGCAAAAGAGTTATGCTGATACTCGCCGAAGAGATTTAAGCTTTGAGCCCAATGATTATGTGTATCTCAGGATCACACCTTTCAAAGGAGTTAAGCGTTTTCAAATGAAGGGAAAGTTAGCACCAAGATATGTGGGGCCATTCAAGATTTTTAAGCGCAAGGGAGAAGTTGCCTATCAGCTAGAGCTACCTGAGAACTTGAGCGGGATACATGATGTGTTTCATGTGTCTCAATTAAAGAAGTGCTTGCGAGTGCCAGAGGAGGCAGTGCCAATTGAGGCTGTGGATCTCCAGGAGGATCTGTCCTATAAAGAGCATCCCATCAAGATCTTGGAAGTGTCAGAGCGTGTCACCAGAAGAAGGGTCGTTCGTTTTTGCAAAGTTCAGTGGAGCAATCATTCAGAGGAGGAAGCAACCTGGGAAAGCGAGGAGGATCTCAAAGCGGAGTTTCCAAACCTATTCTTTAGAGAGCCAGAATCTCGGGGTCGAGATTCCGTTTAAGGGGGGGAGGTTTGTAACATCCTGATTTTCAGAGTATTTTTGAAGCTTTTAAAATAAAATTCACCATTTGAATTTTTCTGGAATTAATTAAAAGCTTAAATGAATTTTTATGAGTTAAAAGGATTTAATATGATTAATCCGAACATGAACATTTGCCAAAGTTATTTTATTTGAGTTCCTTGTGTCCCAAGGAATTTATTGGTATTTGTCTGGATTTTTCTGGATTTATTTGCTATTTTCTAGAGCTCAAATTAATTTATTTGAATTTCTGAAAAAGAAAAATCTCCAAAAATCCCAACCGGCCAGTGGGCCGAAACCCACCAGCCGGCCCAGCCCATCCCGCGGCCGCGCCCGCCTTGTCCCTGCCGATGGGCGACACGTGTCACCATCTCGGCCACCTGCGCTCGCGCCCGTGCGCCATCCTCGCCGCTCGCCCGTCCTCGCCGCTGACAGGTGGGACCCACCTGTCAGGGTCGCCGTTCCCGACCGGGACTCTCTTCCCCGTCTCCGATCGGGACGCCGCCGCCGCTTTCCGTTTTCCTTCGCCGTCTCCGAGTCAAACACCTCGACGGCCGGGTATAAAAGCCGCCGCGCCCCCTCGTCTTCCCCGTCCCGAGCCGCCGCCGTCCGCCGACGCTTGAGCGCCGCCGTCGTCCGCGTTGGCCGTGCGCCGTCGTTCGCCGCCGCCGTGGTCGTCGCCCGTCGCCGCCGTCGTGCGCCGTCATTCGCCACCGCCGGTGAGCCCCGCCGCCGTCGTCCTCCGTCCCCGCCACCTCGGTCACCGCCGGCCAGTCGCCGCCGTCACCTCGTCGCCGGCCAGCCGCCGCCGCAGACCCCGCCGCCCGCGCCGCCAGCGGACGCGCCCGCAACCCCGCCGCCTCGGCCGCACCGCCTCGCGCCCCGTGCACGCGCACGTCAGCGCTGACGCCAGCCGCCCGTGACTTTTCGCCTTCCCGTAGACTCCGTCCACCGTGCACCGAGTCTCTGTCCGGTGGGGCCCGCTTGTCAGCCGTACCCCCGTGGACCAAGCCGAGTCAGCCGCCCAGTCAGCAAACCACGTTAGCCCTAGGGCATGCGTGTCCGCCCCGTCAGCGCCACGTCAGCACCCGCCGCTTGCGCCAGCAGCCCAGTCAGCCGTACTGTTCCGTGAGCCGAGTCCACCGTAGACCCAGCTTCCCGTGCGCCCGGTCCACAGCACAGTGCACTTTTCCAATTTTCCCGATTTTCAGAAAATCCAATTTTTCCAAGAGCCCGTTCTCCCTCGTCCTAGCTCCGATTGACCCCGTTCTTTTTTCTAAATTCATCTAAAATTTAGCTCTACCTTTTGGTTCAGGTTTGAAAGTTTTTGGAGTTCATTTGAATTTTATTTGAATTTATTTTCTCTTTTCGTCTCGTTTTCTCTCTCGTTAGATCGCGTGTTCGAGGGAGCGGAAGTTGGATTTGAAGACCAAGAGCCCTCATCTGAGCAAGGCCAAGGCAAGTCGTATTCTTTGATCATGTTGAACCCAGTTTTCAATCTATTATGTATTATTTTGTTTCAAATTATCATGCATGGCTATTTGTTAATAAAACCTCGTAATTGGTAGTTATACTCCTAATTGGTTAAATCCCTCCATGATAACTTGATTGCCATGATTCCATTGACACCTTAGGATTGGGAATTATTTAGTGATAAATAATAATTGTCACATGGGGTTACGTTCAACTGCTTAGCCTGCTTATTATTAGTTCGCTGGGATCTGTCATCGCATGTGGTTAATTAATCCTGACTTAATGGTTTACTTGAACGTGGTGGTTAGCCACAGTTATAAAATTTGTATGTCATGACATGGGTAGTGTCATGGGCATTGGTTATACAAACTTGGCTTTCACTTGGGCGAATGATCGTGCAGTAAAGGGGGTGTTGGATGCACATTGGGATGTGGATGCTTCGCCTGGGTAATTGTTAAGGACTTAACTTTGTGCGCCATTGATCTGAGCTTAATCGTGCAAACCACATGTCTAGTATGGGATAGACCTGGCATAATAATTTGTGAAGTCTCCACTTTGGTTTTACTACTGATGTTGTGTGGCGCAAGAGGGGGCAATTATCGACTAGGGGGTTACCCTACTCGACGGCGAATCCTTAGCGAGTGGGATCAAGTGGAGATGGATCATTGTAAAAGCCTTGTTGTGATTTCCTTAGCGCGAGGCTAATCACATCGTGTGGGTACAGTTGTGCAACCTCTGCAGAGTGTAAAACTATTCGAATAGCCGTGTCCTCGGTCATGGACAATGCTCGGTGATTTCACACGAGGGGTAGAGTCTTTATGAAATTTTGGTTGGTTTGAGATGGGAAGTGAATGGTTAGTTCACTTGTGGTCTACTCAATTCCTTTGATTTATTTACTTAGTGTCTGTTGTTAAATTTGCTTTTCAATCTATTTATCATATTTACTCTAAATTGCTGTTTTATGCAAAACTAACCTTTCAGCCATCCATTGTTAAGCTTTGCATATTATATTGCATTCATTTGTTACAAACGACTTGCTGAGTACCAATGTACTCACGGCTTTATGCCCATGTTGCTCAGTTGAAGAGGAGGGACCAGATCAGCAGGAGTTGCTAGAAGGAGGCTACTACGAGGACTTCACGGATTAGGACTTCGCTCCCCAGTCGATTGCCTGTGGGCATGTCGAGTGGCTACTACGCTTAATTTTGGATTTCCGCTGCTAGTTTCTTTAAAAGCCCTTCAGGCTCATAATTGTAAGCTTGGCCATAAGGTCGTACTCTGATGGTTATTAATATAATTTGGATTTCCTTTAGAGTATCGTGATGTGGATGATATTTGTCTTTGTTTACGCTGTGTGCACTAGCGTGATCCTGGACTAGTGCAGAACACACAGTAGAGTCCGGATTTGTATATTCGGGTCTCGACAGGTTAGAAGCATAGTCTGTTCTGACTGTCCTTGTTGCACCTTCTTTGACTATGTCAACAGTTTCTACTTCGACTACGGTCTCTCCTCAGGTGCCTGTTTCTGCTCTTGTTTTTGCACCAACTATAGTTTAGTACAACTATTGTAAGAAACTTTGGACATGACTAATAGAGTTGTGCAGTGCAGAAAAAGCAGAACAAGGCGCGTGGGTGGACGACCAAGGGGGGCAAGGAGGCCCCTCCTTCATAGGAGGACAGACCAGTTCATTAGGTTCTCAACGAGGTGACTCAATTTAGTAGTTCTGCCAGGCTCTACTTCAACTTTCTCATAGTTCAGTAGGTTCTACTAGTCTAGCTTAGAATAGTGATCTTTCTGATCGTTGTTCTCTTTCTGCTTACTGCATTTTTCTTGATTGCTCTCTAATTGCCTGGGAGACAAAGAAGCAGGCTCCCTAATTAAAACTCACTTTAGACAAGCAATACAGAACTAATCCCCCCATAACATCACATGGGCCACCACACAAATGGACAAGGGTATTACATTCATCCCCACTTAATCCCGTGCCATGGGTATTTGCTAATGAACCCACACGTATATGTACTTGTGCAGTAAGGGTTGATGTTCTGATACAATCTATAACATTCAGGCCTAAAATCCGCCCAATGCCTAGCCCACCGTATGGTGGACCCACACACATATAGCACACCACTTACACTTTCATTCTCCTCTTCTTGTAAAAGGATTGACAGACCAGGGTATTAAAACTCACTTCAAACAAACAATACGGGACTAATCCCACCACAATTTCACATGGGCCACCATACTGACAGACCAGGGTATTACATTCACCCCCTTAACTCTATGCCATGGGTACCCGCTAATGGGTCCACACGTACACGTAGATGTGCAGCATGGGTTGATACTATGATATCATTTGTAACACTGGCCCAAAGTCCGCTTAATATGTAGCCGACTGTGAGGCAGACCTACACACACATAGCACCTCACTTGCACTTTCGTCGTCGTTTTATGTAAAAAGGTTAACTTGAAGATGCTACCTTTGGACCTAACAAGCATTATATGTTATTTACTTTAGACAAAACAATGTAGGATTAATACCACCATAACTTCACTTGGGTCACCACACTAACAGACACGGAGTATTACGCTGCCGGTTCAGATCTGCTGATACGCTAAAGCATGTGGCTCACATCTCCCTCGTCTGAGTTGTACTAGTACTAGATGAGAGAACCGGGTTGGGCTTGGTTGGCTAGGCTTGGGCCTGGCTAGATAAAAACTCGACACCGATGCTTGACTTGCAATTCGAACCTATGCTTAGGGTGCGAGGACACTAAGATAAAGCATATCGGAGGGATAAATGGGTCTGTTCTTTGTGGCTGAAGGTTATGACTTTTGGCTACGGCTTATGAATAGTAGATAAATAGTGGCTATTCACGAGAGAGTACGGATAGAGACAGTCGTGTGTGGTTTTGACCGATAGAAATGAAGTCACTACAATATATACTACAATAAATTATTAGACCTCAACTTGAAAAGATACTCTGTTTAAAAGCTAATTACTATAGAGAAGCCAAAGCCAAAAGCCGAAAAAGCTGATTTTCGAACAGGGCCAATATTGGGCATCGTAATTGATGAGGATATAATAATCCTCAAGTTATGACGTCAGCATATTATTTGAAATTTCCCCTTATCGATAAGGGGAGGTTTCACAGGGTTATTGTAAGCTTTTCTACGACCACATAGTCATGAGTTCTTCCACGACTACTCCTTAGTCGTAAACTTTTCTATGACTTTATAGTCGTAAGTTCTACGACTATCTCATGTCGTAAACTTTTCTATGACCACATGGTCGTAAGTTGTTCCACGACCACCTCGTGGTCGTGGACCTTCTTGCAACCAATCTATCTCCGATTGGCTTGTCTACGACGACCTACTCATCGTGGATCCATTTTACAAAGCGGTTAGAATGTGCATTTATTCTTAATAACCGCGCATGATATCTCTGACAACAACTGTCGCATGACGAATGGCCCATCGCATCTCTCTGATAATAACTCCCATCGGATGATTATCACCCGAAGCGTTAAGGCGTCTTCTAGCACAGTACAACAGCCATCGCTTCGTTAACTATATAAAGGTTGACGTCGGAGAGAAGAAAGGACAGATGAGACCAGTTGACAGATCGAGGAGATCAGATCGGACATAGTCCAAGATAGACATAGTGCAAGGCATTTCGCATTATTCTCTCAATTATAATCAATTCTATGTACAATCGCCATACAAGATGTAGTGTTATTATTTTTCCAAGAGAAGACCTAAACATGTATAAAAATTCCTATGTCTCTTCTCTGCGTGATCGTAGTCCAGGTCTTCAAGTGTTTTTCCTGAATCCAAGAAATTATACGTAAGATTAGATTTAAAATATCGACAATATTGATTTTTTTTGGCTGTTTGATTGGATGAGAAATTTGCGCCACCAAACTCTACCAAAATTTTGCATTACTAAAATTTAGTTACCAAATGGCTACCAGTGTTTTGGTCAAAGATTGGTAACAAAATAAACTAGAGAGCCAATAGAGGAAAAAAAATCGCTACTGAATTTTTATAAGACAACCATTGAAAACAAACCAAACAGGGCCTTGTCCTCGCTCCGAGTTGGCTTGGTCGGCCTCATCATATGTATCCTCGCATCTACACGTTTCGACTAGCCAGGTCCTGTCCTATATTGCACAGGAACAATCCAAAGCGGTACAAATAATACTCAAGGGCAACGTGGCAGTTGAAATTTCCAGTTTCTTACCCTATACGGTAGGGTACAATTCGCTTCCACCGCATAGCTAACCTCGATCGACGGACTTAATTCTACGCGTCCAAAATTCTACTCCTGAAAACGATATGAAAGTTCCAGAATCTCAATTGATAGTTTTCCAATTTCATAGCTGAAAGCCAAATCTTTTCAATGGCAGCAACCAGCCCATCGTTGGCGACGGTGGAGCCGTAACTGGTGAAAGGTGGGAGAGTGACCATTGCTTTGGCTGTTACCAACTTACCATACATCTTATCTAACTAGTTTTGATCCTATTCTTTTTTATTTTTTTAATGTCTTTTAGCTTCAACACTTCTTCAAATGACTTAGTTAAAAACCATGTTTGCTGTCTATCATCAATATCTTCATTATCTGTCGTTATTTCAAAAAATATAAATAAAAAATTATCAACAATAGGCTAAACGAACAAGTCCTTTAAATTTAACCCTAATTGGACGTCGTTCATATTTCCAAAGACAATGCTGTTCATATTTCCAATTTCTTGTCCTATACGGTAGGTAGGGTTCGGCTCGCTGCCCTCCGCCCCTGGCATTACATCGATCGCTCGACGGACTTTGGCGCCAAAATTCTAACGATTGAAAACGATAGTGATTGAACTGATGATGGGGTCGATTCTTTTCAGCATGTACACGACGGATACAAATGTGATCCACCCAATAAAACAATAGCGCTTACTGCGAAGTGCATGCATCGCCCTCGTCGATCAAGTACATGTCAGCATCACCATCTCTCATCACTGCAATTTAACCGAACAATTTGCTCGTGAACATAATAATGGCTAGAGAAATTGGCGACGCTTGCGACTCATGTGCAGATGCAGGTAACCCAATGTGCTTAGACGCTGATCGAGCGACTACACTGTGCTGTACTGTGCTGGAGGCCTCGAACCTTTTTTTTTTTTTATTGAGACGGAACTCCATGGTTCCATCAGACTGAACGACCAGCTGAATCGCTGGCCACCAGGACTGATACAAAAGCAGGAACCTCGTCCAACCAAGAGAGGCTTTCACCCTGAACTAGACTCCGCCCAGTCGCTGCTAGTGCATGGGCCACCTGGTTACAAGCCCGGGGGCAGTACACAATGCTATAACTAAGAGAGTTCAGAAGAAGAAATCTTTTAGATCAGAACGCCATTCGTCGAAAGCACAAATGCTATCGGCCTGTTCTTTTTGCTACGGTTTGTCGTTTTTGGGCTGTTTATATAAGAAATTATAGGGTAATAGAAACTCACGTGCGATTTTTACCGATATAAATAATGTCAGTAAAGTATGTACTACAATTAATTAGTAGATCCTATCTTAAAAAAATACTCCGTTTAAAAGTTAGTTACTGTAGAAAAGCCAAAAAGCAGCTTTTAGAAGCTGAAAAGAACAAAGCCATTACCTTCCGCTTTTCCAGAAACGGTAATAAACGGGGGGCCGGCTTCTTCGAATAGTTTCTTGAACCTATTTTTCTAAACGGCATTTTAAATACGTCGATACGTGCGTCATCTATGTTAACGTCTTCGTCGTCCACCACTGTCTAAAAAACATAGCCAAAATCTATCAACCGTAGCCCAAAAGATTTGGTCATGTTCATATTAACTTCTAAAATTTTTTTTTATAATAAATGACTTTTTTACATTACTTAACTTTCAAACAGAGTCCTTTTCAAGATAGAGTATATTAGTCGATTGTAGTATACACTACAGTGACTTTATTTATATTAGCTAAAATTACATATTAGTCTCTATAAATTTTTTAAATAGTTATTATTTATAAGACAAAGTTAGAAGCCATTTACAAAAAGGCAGCGGGCTTAGTGGATCGAGCTAGGCAGGCATGCAGGCAGCCTGGCCGGAAACGTGTCAACCTGTGTGATGTGATGTGTGTGGCATATGCAGCAATTGCATTATTGCATTGCACGCACGCACCTGAGAGGAGTGAACGACAAGCCTGTAACTGTTTCGATCGTACGTGTTGCCTATGAGCGTCCATGGATTATTACGTATGTGCATGTGTGTGTCAGTGTGTGCGAATGGCCTTACACGTTCGAAATTTGGACCTATTTGGACCCCTGGACACTACAAATTCCGGTTTTGGCCCCCTATGGAAATTTATTCCACTTCTGGACCCCTGTTGAGCGCGAAATAACGGGAAGGTGACACGTGGGCGGGTCGTGCGGAAGCTGGCCGCGCGACCGAGCTGGCGGCGCGCCCGGGCGCGCGACTCCACGCCGACCGCGCAAGCGCCTCGCCCCAGCGCGCGACCGCTCAGCCCAGCGCGCGTCCGCTCAGGCCAGCGCGCGTCCCCGGTCCCCACCGCGCGTGTGCCGCCCCCGACCGCGCGTCTTGCCCGCCGAGCGCGCGTCATGCCCGTGGACCGCGCGACTTCAGTCCCAGCGAGATTCGCGTTGCATGCTGCGCCCGACCGCACGGGAAGTGGTGACAAATCCATCCGCCGAAAGCACCCGAGGCGTATTTTTTCACGCCGGTTTGCACACGCGTCTGCAAGAGGTTTGCATGGCCCCTCTCTGTGAATACATGCAGCAGGCTTAAAGAGGTTGAACAGCAGCGCATATGCTCACATAGCAAGCGAAGCAACTCATTTGCAGTTCGCGGTGCAGTTGAAGTGAAGACAGAGCGAGTGAAGGGAGGAAAAAAGAAAGTGCAAACTCAGGATTTCGAGTTGGTTTTGTTTCGAATCAACGGATTTTGCAAATACAAAAGTTGTAGATCGTCTCGCGAGCTTCAAGAAGAGGTAATTTTTGCCCCCATGCAAGTAATTTTCTGCGAATGTCATTAGCCCGTAATTAGCCAAACCGTGTATCGGTAACGTTGTTATAAGCCAATCTTTCATACGGTGTGTATGTGTATGGTGCATGATTTATTGTAGTGTAAATAATGTCGTATTTCATGTATGTGATTAGTCCATAATTAGTCGATTAGCACAAACCATCGTTTGGTAATGTTATTTTATGTGAATGTGTGATACGCGATGTCAATATTTGGTACGTTATGTATTTGTAGGTAATCTTTATGTGAATATATGTATTATAAGTCAATGTGTCATACAGTGTGTATGTGTAGGTAAAAATCAACATATGATGCATGCTTTATTGTAGTGTAGATAATGTTGAATTTTATGTTGAAGTTACGTATTGTAATGTAGTTAGTTTTTGCTGAAGAAAAGAGAGGAGCGAAAGCCGGAAGAGTTGAATTGTTTTCGTTTGGAATCAGTGGACTTGGCAAGTAGAAAAGTTGTAGATCGTCTCGTGAGCATCAACAAGAGGTAAGTTTTGTGCCCATGCAACTATAATTTCTCGTGAGCATCAGAAATGGCATGGCACCCGCCACCACGTCTACTCTACTCTAGCCCAGCATCTTTTAGCTTTGAACTTTTCCCAAAATCAAAATAAACGGATACCTTTTGAAGTGAATATTTCGAATGGTTTACAGACTTCAAATCTATATACGATGTTTATGTCGTTTGCTGCGTCTCGAAAAATGTTGACCGTAGTTATTTGTAGTGTTTATGTCGTTTTCTATCTATATACCACTAGAAATTTACATAGACATTTACTTTTTCAGAAATATTTGCTGCGTCCAAATGTCGTTTGCTACATAGACTGTTTATGTCCAGAGTTAGAAAAGATTATAGTTTAAATAATGTGCCCATGTGTTGAAAAAGTAAATATTTATATTGGAGCATTTGTAGGTGTTAGATTAGAGACAATTTGTATAATAGTATGCTTAGTGAATGACCGTAGTATGAAGGTCATTTGATGGAAATAAAAATGATATGTATATTTAATTTGATGTATGGTACAATTAGAAAGTAAAATAGTTACAAATAAATCGTAGATTTAGAAATACAAAACATATAATAATCGAAACTGTTAATTACATGATACGATTGTTACATACTGTGTACTAAAATGGTTGATTATGCACTTATGTTAGGTACGCAATGGCTGGCATTGAACAATTGATGGTGTTTTATGGGAGTGGTCTCGTACGTGATGGGCCGTATGGGGCGGACCTGTCAAATTGCGAGCGGACCGTGATCCGGGCACCCGGTCTGAGCGCCATGAGCTTGTCTGAGCTACGGAGGTGTGTCCGTTCAGCGTTCGATCGAGAGACCGCAAGGAAGAAGTTACGGATCGAGGCAGTCTATGCCTCAATGGTGGATGACGGAAGGGGGAGCATATGGCAACTTCTGAAGGTGACCAATGACGCGTCATGGGCGAACTACATGGAGGTCGTGCGCAACCCTGATGCTGCGATATATGGGAGGCCAATGGTGTATGTCGAGTTCGTGGAGAGGGCAGAATCATCAGGCATGGTTGGTTCAGATGCCGCTGGTGGAGATGAAGTGGCCGGCGGTCATGAAGACCCTTCTGCGGGAGAACATGTGGGCGAGGAAGTGGGTGATGAAGACGACAGGAGGCGTGCGCAGAATTTCCAGCCCAACGAAGGTGTGCACGACAGGTGGTGGGCCGCCCGTATTGACTGTCATGAGTATCTTGGGGACCGGGTGGAAGAAGAGGACAGCGAGGAGGATGAGGAGGTTGAGACAGGCAGCTCTGGAGAGGACGAGGACGGCGAAGGTGCAACTGGAGGGGTGGTAGGTCGTGTTGTGACCACGGACGGTGCGTACGTGTCGTCCAGACTGGACGACATCGCAGCGGCAGCCCTAGTTCTGCCATAGGCGGAGGAGGGAGAATGGGGGTTCAGCGAGGGCGCACTCTTTCTGGGGCAGTGCTTCCGTAATAAGAGTGTTGTCCAGCAGGCTATTGCTAGACATGCCGTCAACATAAGCCGGACGTATCGGGTCCACAAGTCAAAGCCGGACACGTACGTTGTGAAGTGTGTGGACGGGTCATGTGGTGGCAAAGTCCGTGCACAACGGTACAAGGGCATTGGCACGGAGTTCCGGATAACGGTGCTGCAAGATCACAGTTGCGAGCTTGCGGGGCCAGTACATAGACACCGCAACATGACATCACGTTATGTTGCGGAGGTGGTCACGCACCTCGTCCAGGCGGATGTGTCAATTACCCCGAAGGTTCTGATGGCAGCAGTAGCGAACGAGGCGGGCTACGAAGTGAGCTACAAGAAGGTGTGGCGGGCGAAGCGAAAGGTGCTGCACGGTATGTATGGGACGTAAGAGGAGGCGTACGACCTGGTCCCAAGAATGCTGGATCAAATTGCACAATCAAACCCAGGCACTTACATAAACAGGCAGGAGAGGGTCCATCCTACGGAGGGCCCGAACTGTTTCATTCTTGACAGAGTGTTCTGGGCCTTCCATCAGGCGATACAAGGGTTCAGGTGGTGCCGTCCAGTGCTAACCGTAGATGGGACGTTCCTATCCGGCAAGTACAAGGGCACTATCCTTACCGCAGTTGCAGCCGATGCAAATGACCAGTTACTCCCAGTGGCATTTGCAATTGTGGAGAGCGAGAATACAGATAGCTGGCTTTGGTTTCTTTGCAATTTGAAGAATGCCGTAGTGCAAGACAGGCCCGAAGTGTGCCTTATCTCCGACCGCAATGCAGGCTTGATGTCTGCGTTGCGAACATTGCAGGATGGGACGCAGGCCCCCGTCCCGTGGACTGATGTGAAGAACCGCTGGTGCATGAGGCATATTGCAGCGAACTTCCACAGAAGGTTCCGTAGCAAGGACCTCATGAAGATGTTCAAGAAGCTATGCATGCAGAACCAGAAGCGGAAGTTCGACGCCTTGCGGAGGCAGCTCGATCAGGAGGCTACGAAGCATGTGCATGCTGCAGCAGGGGCCGTGGAGGGGGGCTCCACAAGAGTCGGGGTATTCTCACAATGGGTTCAGTCCAATGCACCTGACTTGGAAATGTGGTCTTTGTTGCACGACACCGGTGGGGCGAGGTATGGGATCATGACAACCAACATGTCCGAGGTTTACAATGGTGTATTGAAGGGCGTCAGATCCCTGCCGATCACGGCAATTGTGGCCAAGACCTGGAACCGTACCGTCGGGTACTTTGTGAATAGAGCCAGGATGGCGCAGAAGCACGTTGAGGAAAACAAGCAATACTCTGAGGTCATGCAGGCCTTCATGAACAGGAAGATGGAGAAGGCTCGAACCCACATTGCTCAGCCCATTGATGGCTTAAGGAGGAAGTTTGAGGTCCGCCTAAGGCAGAAGTATGTCATGGGTCACATTAGAGGGGAGCGCAAGCAGGTATGCACGATTGGTGATGAAGCATCTTGCAGCTGCAACAAGCCCCAGCTTCTGCACAAGCCATGCTCCCATGTGTACGCGGCATGCGCTGTATGGAACCAGGCGTCGACACAGTACATCTCCAAGTACTACGACATGCAGCACTTGTATGCAACCTGGAGTGCAGAGTTCCATTCCTACGGGGTAGACATGCACTACAGGGAATTATGGCCGGGGGAGATAAAGTGGGTGCCCAACGATGCACTGAAGCATGTCGGGCGTGGAAGACGACAAAGCCGTCGCATCCGCAACGACATGGATGAGAGCCAGCGAGGGGATCGTGTTCGGCGCCCGAAGTGTAGGCTATGCAAGACCTTTGGCCACTCCCTCAGTCAGTGCCCAAACAGGCCGGCATCAAGCAACGCTCCGTAGTACCAACCACAATCCATATGTAATGTATTATTCAGGAGGTGTACGCTTAATTGTTGGCTCGATGGTGTAGCTATGTATTGCACATTACCATGTTATGTATATTTTCGCACATTCCATATGTTTCCTTGTCGTGTGGGTCATATTGGTGTGCACATTTTACGTATGTTTTTGTACATTCCGTACGTTTCCCTGTCATAACATTTGTTGTGAGTTATGTTGTTATTTGTTGCACATTTTGTTGTAATGTACACTAACTTGTTATCCTTCTTTGGCAGGACATGGCGTTCGAGCTGCTAGAGCCCCGTTGGGACGAGCACCACCGATGCCATGTGTGGTTCTCGGCACCCGCACAGGGGCCTCCTTGCTTCGTCCTTAGGGGCCCCCGAGAGAACTGGCGTCTCGACCCTCGGTACATCCCACTACTGCGGGACACCGGTCTGCTGCCCATTGCCCGCATGTTGGATCTACCGCATGGGTTCCAGTACGATGCGCCACTGTTGTCAGCTCTCGTTGATCGATGGAGGCCGGAGACTCACACCTTCCACTTCCGGTGGGGGGAGATGACGGTTACGCTGCAGGACGTCACGATGATTACAGGTCTACCCCTCCGTGGTGCTGCTTTGGTGCCACCCCCGAAGGCAGCAGATTGGAAGGTCCGTCTGGGTCACCGGTTCGGTCATGCGATCCGAGACAACGCAGCTGGGGTGCCACATGGATGGCTTCGTCGCTTCATGACCTGTCCTGCAGACGCAGATGAGGTCGCGGTGCGGACGCACTTCGTTGCATACCTGCTATATCTGTTCGGGTACGTCTTGTTCCCTAGCACGACTGGAGACTCCGTGCAGCCTAGCTACATACCACTAGCGGAGTCCTTGGCGGATGGCTGGCCTGGTCAGCAGGCACAGTATAGCTGGGGATCAGCAGTCCTTAGCTCCACATACCGAGGCTTGTGTGACGCCTCGCAGCGTACCGCGGCCAGCGAGCCGATCCTAGCCGCCTGCTACCTTCTCCTTCAGTTGTGGTCATGGGAACACTTCCCCGTTGGCATGCCTGACTTTGGTCGTCGTGTGCACCCTTATGACCTCATCCCGCAGTTGTATGGTGGTGACGACCCCATTGATGCGCCCACAATGGGTACACGTTGGACGCATGGTCAGTTGAGGTGGGCCAGGGAGAGACCGAGACGTGCGTACTCGGATTTCCACCAGAGGTTCGAGCTTCTGGCGTTTGGCGACGTAGACTGGTGGCCATGGTCTCCACAGTTAATTGCGAACACGGCCCCCCACGGGTTGTCATACCAGTGCGAGCGAGATCAGAGGTACTGGATGACGACCTGCCACTTGGTGTTCGCGCACTGCGTCGAGCCGTACAGCCCACACCGAGTCATGAGACAGTTCGGGCTGTACCAGCATGTCCCTCCCATGGCAGGACGCCCTCTTGCGGAGGAGTTCCACCGGTATGTCAGTACACCCCAAATTTAATTACTGCATTAGTGTCAATGTCAGTACCGTACGAATTGTGTAATGTCTCAATGGACTTGCAGGCAATCGAGGAGAGGGTGAGCGACCGAAGACTGGAGAGCCACACAGCGGACGTGGACAGACATGTGGTCTGACCATGCGCATACGATGGTTGTGGATGAGACACGGCCGTACGACCCTGACGACCCCGCGCCGTACAGGGCATACCTTGACTGGTACGCTGCACGCACCCGCTGTAGGCTTACTACAGGGGAGCCCCCACAGCCTCCACCTCATGCGGTTCACGGGGCAGCTATACAGGAAGGTCCAGACCGTCATCTAGCGGCACGGGTCGACGAGGCGGTACGAGAGTACTGTGTCATTACGCAATGCAGGATTACATTTGAACTGACTGTTTGTTTCACTGCAGGTGGACCGGATACATCGTATCGACATCGAGGCTAATGAGGCCATACGACATAGGAAGTCCAATACCGAATCTCGGTGGGTAAGCTATATGCGCAGCATCAGCGAAATGGCAAGGGGTACGATACGGGGCTTGAGTTGTGGTCGCCGAGATGACGTTGTTGCTACACGCGGTGGCGGACGTGGGCAGGGACCACCACCTCCCTCCGCGCCTCCGTCAGCACCAGGATCAGCACGGCCATCCTCGGCCTCCACGCGCTTCGGCCCAGCGGTTCGACAATTGGCAACTATTTGTTTGTGCACTCATTAACATTTATGTCTAACCACATCTTCGTCTTGCAGCAATTGCGATAGGATAGCACGCTGCTACGGAGGGCGACGTCATCACGGAGGTCGACATCGCCGCACGAACCAGAGGGGCCGTCCGAGAGTCGGCAAAGCTACGGTCGCTCGGCCTCCACGCGCTTCGGCCCGGCGGTTCGACAATTCGCAACTATCTGTTCATGCACTCATTTACCATTTATGTCTACGCACATGTTCGACTTGCAGCAATTGCAACAGGATAGCACGCAGCTACCGAGGGCGACGTCATCACGGAGGTCGTCATCGCCGCACGAACCAGAGGGGCTGTCCGAGAGTCGGCCAAGCTACGGTCGCTCGGCCTCCACGCGCTTCGGCCCGGCGGTTCGACAATTCGCAACTATTTGTTCATGCACTCATTTACCATTTATGTCTAACCACATGTTCGTCTTGCAGCAATTGCGACGGGATAGCACGTCGCAACGGGCATCGTCATCACGGAGGGCGACGGACGAGCGACCGCGCTCTCCAGGACGACGGGGGCCCACTCCAGACAGCGCCCCTGACTCGCCGGACCAACCAGAGGGGCAGATGCCCTCGTATCTCACGGGACAGGTGCAGACCAACCTATATGACCGGGATAGGTGGGTTGTGCCGACCTATCAAGGCATGACATCGCACGAGTACATGGGGGACTTCCCGTCGACATCCTCATTTCACTAGCCACATACCCCGGTATGCACTAAACGTGTGTATTTCATTATGAACAATTTTCGTACTTTCCATTGTCTAATTCAGTTGTACCATCTAAGCAGGACGTAGGCACCTCCTCCGATTGGGTGAGCTCTATGCTTTATGACCAGCCGTCGCAACTGTCCACAGAGTTGTACCCACCGCCGCCTCGCCCACACCCCTCGCAGTACGATCTTCGCGATGCACCCCGCTCCCCTAGTAGGTTCACCTTCTCAGAGGATCATATGCGCCGTACGAGGCGGCGACGACGAGATGATGAATGAATTTTTTAAATTGTGCTTTTGTAATATTTGTGATGTTTTTCAATTGCTTGATGGTTTGATGTTCAAAGATGGTTTCCAGTATAAAAGGGTTGCTCTAAGTTCTTTGATTTAGTACGGCATACAACCAACTGAGAGATGACAACACGGGGTAGCGGGAGAAGACATAGCTTGACGACAATTTTTTTTGCCTTGTGATAACAACTCCACGTACATAACAAACAACCAATTCATCACATGCTTAACAACGTTGCACATTACATCGTTATGGAAAGAGGGCACAGAATATGAAGGTCACAGAAAATGAAGGCGTCATGCACTTACAACACGAAACAACACATACATTGCACATACAGACAGAATTTATGGAAAGTTCTACACCCAAAACATCAACACAACAGTCCTACTGGCACAGCATCAACACATTCCGTACCCTCGTGGCCTACATGCCAAACGAGCCTCGTGGCACCCACATGGAGAACTGCTGAGGGGGCCGCCTCGGACGGGGCTGGCCATCGTGGTAGTGGCACGCACATATGCAGCTCGGGTTCGCGCAGCAACATGTGGGATCATAAGAGCTTCCTATGTTGACAACCTCCTCGTTTCCCCTCTCGCGTTGCATCTGTTGGCGGAGCTCATTGTTCTCCTCATTGAGAGTCTCCATTCGGTACTCCAAGTCCATTATTCGGTCCCATAAAGTACCCACATAACGGTCAATATACCGTTCATGAGGAGGGTCGATCCAGCGGGAGAAGTCGCATTTCGCCATCTGCGAAAAATGACAGTAAACATGGAGGGTCCATAAGCAATAAAAAATGTACTATTAGTAATTTCTACCCCGGAGCGTGGGCATCGGAAGAAATGGCGCCCGCCATCGTTCGGCCCTTCCAGGACCTGCACGACCACGTACTCATTGTGTCTGCATTTCGGCCACGCTGGTTGCGCACGCCGGCTTGGTAGCAAGCGGTACTGTGGTCCGAACATCTCCCTCCTTTCCAAGGGAAGGTCTTCCTTCGGTGACCCATATCCGACTGGCCCCTCATCTTCCGCCATGGTATGTTCTTTGTTCGATTTACAGGGTTTTCTGGCTACAACTTCATGGGACCTCTACCGTGCTATTTATATCGAATGGCGGGACAAAAGATGGCTGCTTTGCCCAGAGACAAGACAAAAGCGCTCAGCTTTACTCGGTGAGATGACAACACATGCCAGCTTTACGCAGTGATATGACAAATCGGGGCAGCTGTGCTCAGTTAGATGACAACACATGCCAGCTAAACTGCCTACATAAAGACTACGATCTGAAAAGCCTTCATACGAACATTTATTGCTACTCTGAAAAGCCTACATAGGAACATTTATTGCTACTCTGAAAAGCCTATCGCTACAGAAACCAACAAAATAGGGGCGTAGGCTGTAACCTTTACAGTGAGTGTTCACGTCATAGGCATGTATCCTTTCCAGTGAGTTTTCATGTCACCTTTCCTTGTTGTTTCATAAATACAGGATACAGGCTCTGAAAAGCCTACATAGGGACATTTCCATGGACTATGCCCACTGCACCAGATAACCTGCCTACATAAAGGCCTCCTATGTCTTCCATACCACGTCTCCTCCTCAAGCCTTCACAATACTACTACACAACAATGTCTTCCTGGAGGTCTGACCCATTTGGAGTGCCGGAGTGGCATGAGCGCCCCAAGTGCCGCTGCGGCTTTAGGACGATGTTGGGAGTCTGGACGGATCAAGAAGAGCGAGCCAAATACGGCCGTAGGTTCTTCAAGTGTCCAAACCTGGATGACGATTTCATGGTAACGACGACAACTAAATCATTTGTTTCTCGTTGTCGTTTTTCAACTTGATCCATGACATCTACCATGCCACACATAGGCTTGCAGGTTCATCGAATGGGTGGATCGAGTGTCGCCGACATGGCCACATAACCAGGCAGTGGAGGTGGAAAACAAAGGACAATACTTTGTCAAGATGACTCAGGCTCGCGAGGTGGAACGACAACTGCGGCGTGAGCAAGAGCGCCGCGTGAGGGTGGACCAAATCCGTATGAAGGGCAAGGAGGATGAGCTGCAAAGGAGGCGGGAGCAGCTAAGTCTGCGTGAAGCAGCCATCAAGCGTCAGGAGGAAGAGCTTCAAGCTCGGGAGGCAGCTCTCAAGTCCAAGAATGACAGGAAAAAGGATGCAGCGGAGCCATCTTCAAGGCGCGATAAAAAGGGGAAACAACCACGCTACACCCAGTAGACAAAATGTTACGAGCAGTTGGGTGGGTTAGTTGCATATCATGCTATATGTTATGCATGTAATAAAATTGTACGCGGCATGTTATGAAGTTTATTTCTATTCACATAAGGTTATTATCTCGTGTGTTCGCATTCAATGATTCAGATAGCAAGTCATTTAACAATATTAACATACTCTTGGTACACTAATTCTTAGTAACATAAAAATATCACTTACCAATGTATATATCAAATAAAAAAGGGATTATCCGTACAAAAAATTCCATAAAAAATTACCAACATATACGAGGAGAAGGCATCAGGCAAAGACAACACGAACAACTCATACATTTCACGTACATGACATGTAGCAAGTAGTACAACCACCAACACACCAACGAACACAAGAACTAAAATACAACACAACCGTACATAAAACATTACCAAAAGAGCTTGACGACAAGATAGCATAAAACATTGCGAACATACACGAGGATAACCTCCAGCACTACAACTTGAGGATAACAATAAACACAAGAAACAAAATAGCACACAACATTAAATTTATCTTCCACTCTAGTCTGTCGAAACGATGCTGCATCCCGACGGGGTCGCAACCCCCCACGACAACTCTCTCACGGCGAACACTGTCATTCCTATTTCCCATTTCATCCTCCCACACCCAGAATCGGCAACCACCATGAGCTTCCTGCGATTCCATGACAAGAAGATTTTTAAACATACCACCACGATTTGAATGAACCCGAAACAATATGACTCACCGAGTGATTGGGGCACTTGTAGTAGTGTCGCCCGGGATTCTTGGCCGTCTGTGATGTCCTACGTCTAACCACCAAGTTGCAATTTGGGCACATCACCGTGGGTGCCCATGAAGACGTGCTGAGCTGACTCATTGCCTAGTCTTGGGGAGTGAGCACGAAATAAAACTACACAGATTGTGAACAACTTACTCAGGAGGTGACTGATAACATGGCCAGGGAGTATGTGAGGGATGGCTCCGTTTTATAGGCTGTGTGGGGGGTAGCCTCACGCACAAAGACCACAGACAACACAAATCTTGACCCCACACCATGCTCAGTGAGGAGACAAAACATGCCAGCTTTTGAGGTGACCTCACAAAAAGGGCCAGCTTTGCTCAGTGACATGACAAAAGAGGTCAGCTTTTGCTCAGTGACTAGACAAAACAGGTCAGCTTTTGCTCAGTGACTAGACAAAACGGGCTGCTGTTGAGCTACCGCCTACCGAGCTGCTTGATGACTCTGGCTAGGCCATTACGACATATACATATTAGGCTAATACTTTAACTTGGCAGAATGACGTGTGGTACAATTTTCTACGTACACGTAAGAGAGTGAATGCACAAATTCCTGCAGGTCTTCAGGGGACGAGCCTATCTCATCAATTGTCCATTTTCAGTCCCTGGGCTGGTGTCAAAGACAATAAGTCATTCCCTGAAAGTCCCAAGTGCAATGATACACATCACATTCAAAAGACATTACATAAGAAAGCATAAAATGCATACCGGGACAGATGTACATAATATTGACAATGAAATAAATTTTAATATTGGATCAAATAACACCTCTTACCGAATGAGGCCATCATCTTCGGTTCCCCGTGGCTTGAATAAGGAGGACATCATTTCTAGCTTGGGTGACTGAGTGTGCACTGATGCTCTGTATTTAGAGATAAGAGGCCATTGGCGAGAGCTAAACACCTAAACAATGCCAAAAGGCATGAGTATAGCCAATTCGTGATTACTAAAGAGAGCAGTTATCCTCAGTGGGATGCCAAAAGATGCCAGCTTTGGGCAGTGACATTACTAAAGAGAGCAGTTGTCCTCAGTCAAATGACAAAAAGAGGCCAGCTTTGCTTAGTGAGATGACAAAACATGGCAGCTGTGCTCAGAGACATGACAAAACGGGGCAGCTTTGCTCAGTGAGATGACAACACATGCCAGCTTTGCGCAGTGACATGATAAAACGGGGTAGCTTTCCTCAGAGACATGACAAAACGAGGCAGCTTTGCTCAGTCATATGACAACAGATGCCAGCTTTGCGCAGTGACATGATAAAACGGGGCAGCTTTGCTCAGTGATATGACAAAAGAGGTCAGCTTTGCTCAGTGGGATGACAAAAGATGCCAGCTTTGGGCAGTGACATGACAAAACGGGGGCCTTTTTTCAGTGATATCGCAGCACTCCCATCTTTACTCACTGCTACGACCACGCGGACCATCTTTACACGTACGAGTAGAGACAAAACGGCCCCTATAAATTGGTATGCATTCCATTTCCCAGCGAACATTGCACATCCAAACCCCATACTACATCGCGCTTCCCTCACCCAACCGGGATGGACAAAGGCAAGAAGAAGCAATGGGACAAGATGGTGAAGGATTGGGAGGAGACCCGTGACATAGCACGGTCAGCTGCAGCCCGCGATGCCGCCCGCGATGCCGCCCGCGATGAGAAAATAAGGGCGATACAGGCCCGGGTAGAACAAGCCCATCGTGCTACGATGAAAGGTCCCCCCCCCCCAGAGCGCCCGCGTAGCAACAACCCCATCCCGGACGTCCCCACCGAGCGTTCGCCACAACTACCACCTGAGGGGGAGACACCTCCCCTTTGTTGGTGCGGGGACGTGTGCAAGTTCTTCAAGTCTAAGCACCGCATCAGTCTAGGTATGCGGTACTGGGGTTGCGCAAACTACTCCAGTGACTACCCCAACCGCCGTTTTGACACCGCAACCTATTGGCAGCCGGTAACGACCACATGCACCATTTTCCCCTACCTTTTCTCCTTCACAACACGCACTAACAATATCTCTCTTTTATTTACAGTCTCCGGAGCCCCTATGTGCCTACCGCAAATGGATCGATCTTGAGATCCACCCTCAGGACCAATGGACCCTCGACTTCGAGGAGTGGAATGTCACAAAGGAGAAGGAGTTGCTGGAGGAGGAGCGCCGCAAGCACGAGCACACCCTGCGTATACAGCGCGAGACGCAAGCTCATCTTGAAGCGTGCACGCGTAGGGAGCGGGAGGCTCGCGAGATGGAGCGCGAGAGAAAGAGGGAAATTGCGGCTAAGGCAAAAGAGGCCGCGGAGGAGTTCAACGCCGAGCGGGCAAGGAAGGGAAAGTGGCCCCGGTCCACACAGTAGGTCGTACGAGCAGTTGGGTGGGTTAGTCGCAATCATGCTATATGTTATGCATGTAATAAAAATCTACGCGGCATGTTACTCCCAACTGTATTATGAAGTTTAATATCTCGTATTTTCGCATTCCATGATTCTAACCTTCGAAATATCACTTACCACTTTATGTATCAACCGTTCTACGGTCAATCTTTCCTAAAAAAAATTTACCAAAATTTTTTATGCATCTACAACTTACAATGAACATAATATTTTATTACAACTTTATCCGATTTTTATCCAGTTTATAACTACAAAATTGCCAAAACTTAAAACAATCACGGAGATTTCAAACCCTAACTCCAGCCAAACCCTAACGCTCGGTGTAAACGCGCGCTCGGGGGAATCAAAATCTACGCGGCATGTTACTCCCAACTGTATTATGAAGTTTAATATCTCGTATTTTCGCATTCCATGATTCACGTAGCACTTCATTTAACTATATTAACATAGCGGTCCTCACCGTACACGAATTCTCACTAACCTTCGAAATATCACTTACCACTATATGCATCGATATTTCTACGCTCCATCCTTCGGCAAAAAAATTTAGCATAATTTTTTTTGCATGTCCAACTTGCAATGAACATAAACTTTTATTACAACTTCATCAGATTTTTACCCTATTTATAACTACAAAATTGTCAAAACTTAAAACAATCACGGAGATTGAAAACAGCCCAAACCCTAAAATTCACTTACTACTGTATGCATCGATATTTCTACGCTCCATCCTTCGGCAAAAAAATTTAGCATAATTTTTTTTGCATGTCCAACTTGCAATGAACATAAACTTTTATTACAACTTCATCAGATTTTTACCCTATTTATAACTACAAAATTGTCAAAACTTAAAACAATCACGGAGATTGAAAACAGCCCAAACCCTAAAATTCACTTACTACTGTATGCATCGATATTTCTACGCTTAATCCTTCGGCAAAAAAAGTTAGCATAATTTTTTTTGCATGTACAACTTGCAATGAACATAAACTTTTATTACGACTTCATCAGATTCATTCCCAGATTATAACTACAAAATTATCAAATCTTGCAAAAACCACGAGAAATTCAAACCCTAACCGCAGCTCAAACCCTAACGCTCCCCGTCTACAGTGTGAACGCGCGCTCGGGAGGGGTTTCGCGCGGTGGCCAAGCGGACGCGCGGTCGGCACAGCGTTCGCGCGCTCAGGAGGCAGGGACGCGCGGTCGCGAAGCGGGTCGCGCGGTCGGGAGGCGACTCGCGCGGTGGGGAGCGGCGCAGGCCGGTCGACCGCACGACCGGGCCACGTGGCGGCCTGGGGTGATCCCGGGTGGGAAGGGGTCCAAAAGTGGAATTTTTTTGTACACGGGGCCAAAAACAGAATTTTGGGTATTTTAGGGTCCAACAGTGTCCAAATTTCTACACGTTCCACAGGGAGCTAGCTTAAACTGAATATTAGTCAGAGCAAGGGAAAAAAATCAACGACTCGTGCTGGTTCTGCGCTCTCTCAAGAACTAAGTTGCATACGCGAATGTTAAAGCAGGACTAGTACTACTTTCAACGACTCTTATTTGATATTTTCTTTTATTCATCACAAGTATAAATATTTGTAGGACTAAGATGACAACAAAGCGGGTAAATGTTGTCTCTAATTTTTTTCCTAAGTATTCATTGATCTTTACTCTAGTAGTTACGAGAAGTTATGAAAATCATAAATCAATTTTCACATAAAAAATCCAAACGAAAAATTGATCAGAATACCCTTCAATTTGCCTGGCAGTCTAATTGCTATAGTAATTTTCGGTCAGATAGGTGAACAGTAGAAGTCAGACCACTACAGTGTTTTCGGCCCAAAAGTAGTAAATTCAACACGGTTGCGAGTCTAAAAATCCACGTAACTTTTGATCCGATGATTTAAATACCGTGAAACTTTGCACACACCTTACTCAAGGTCTCAGGAACCTAAGGAACCTATTCCATCAATGAATCACAAAAAAACATGTCAAAGTTTAGACATTTTTCATATTGAAGTAAGATTGCATCAAAACTGGGCAAAATACAAAAATGGTGAATATGACTTGCTCGTGAGTAGAAAATGACCAAGATGATCCTAGATGAATTCTCATATGTCATAGCAAGCAAGAATACAAAAGAAATCAAGCAAAAAATTCTCGGATCACAAAATCACTTGTGGAGACCAAAATAAGGCAAAGCTGAAAACTTCGTGAACTTGCTATCAAAGTGCCTAGTTTGGTGAAGATTAATTTTCAGAGACTATCTCCATCTCTTATACGCTTTTGACACAACAAGATCAAGAAAAGAAAAGAAAAGAAAAGAAAAGAAAAGAGAGGGAAAAACTAAGTCAAGTGCAAATCAATCAACACAAAAGATATTCGTGAGAGAAATAAGGATTGATATATTGCTACTTGATAAGAAAAATTTTACAGCCACTCTATCTTGGAGGATAGAAAACACACCACAACACTATTCTCTCGAACCCTAACCCCTAACACTTGTGAAGATATGATCTCAAGAGAGGAAGGTAGTATGGTTAACTACAAGTCTCCATCTCAACCTATTAAATAGATGAACTTGCCAGCCATATCTAATCTTTAGTGGATACTATCCACTTAGTACAATGAGGTAACCCAATAGCCCCGCACACATAAGTTTTAACTCACTACACTTATGCACACTTTTCAAACTGCATAAGCCCAAATCTGCTAAGTCTTTAGCCTTGATCCATCTTGATCTTCTCAGCTTCTCCTTAACCTAAATCGCTCTAACAAGCGCCGCAGTTTTGCTCCAAGGTAGTTTCTGGTATTTTGATCAAACTACCAAAATACCATTTCTTGACCCGGTCATCTCCTTTTATTGCAATCAATTGTCATGCTTGCCACGTGTAGGTGCAACACTAGATTACCACGCATCGGTAAGTCTCTCCTATTCTGGTTCCACTGGACCATTCTCACTTGGACCAAACAAACCACATAGTGCAACCCGCCGTTTGAACTCACCTTCAATTTTCCACCTTTCTCATTACATGTTAGCTCACCATCTTATCCGGTATCCTTAATCATTTTGGACCTCGGTCCTCTATAAGCGTAGCCCTGATCCTCGCCATTGACCTAGTGAGTTCGGCCGACATCATAGTACTACTCGTCAGTCATCCGTAGGCCAAATTAGCGAGGAGGTAAGTTGCATACAAATCTATATTTTGTTTACTTGTTATGCTTTACGTTTCACTAACAACATGGTGTTCTTCCACCGTAGGTCTATTGTCAAGATGCATCACTTGTACCCTTTGCACCCCATACACAAACTACCGTTCTCCATCGGTCATCTTCGCTGCACATCCAGGAGGTATGAGACTCACAGTCTACATCTAGAATATTTATCTTGACTAACGTCATTCCATCTTGCAGCCTTCAAATCAATGTGGGGGTGACGACCAGTCTATCGATGAGGATACGGACCTTCCGACTGCTTCCAGAGAGTAGTATACGGTGCTAAGGCTGGGAGCGTACGTAGGGCAGAGCTCAGCGTTCGGATCGTACATAGGGTCTGGAGCGTACGCAAGGCAGAGCTCCTCCAGCTTTGCTTGCACATTGTACGGTGAAGGCCAGAGCTCGTCTGTACGACCAGGATTTCTAGAGTCCCTCGTTCAGAACTTCATCTCTGGAAGCTCCCAGTTTGGCATGTCTTAGGAGGAGGACATCGATGCTTACTAGACCCAGGCTGCTCTAACTCAGCCTATTAGTGTGTCATCGGCCACTCAACAAACTAAACGATCTCCGTATCTCCTCTGATCCAACATGCAAGCTTCGGACCGGCTGTCGTATCCCACAGGACATGCTCGACAAAAGACAAGGCCGCGCTCGTGGACGCAGACGCAGCGAGGAGCCATATCTCATCCCATGTTATGCGCTTTTTGTACTGCTATATATGTATAATTTTAGACAATACAAAATTGTGCTAAAATTACACGATCAAGTTTACTACATAAGGACCCTTCAAAAAAATTTCATAATTTTTGGTGCTCATTACTAAATTAAAAAATACCTACAAATAGTTTATTGAATGGTTTTTCAAGTAAAATTCAAAATGGATAAAATTATGAATAAATTACACAATGAATTACCCTTCGTCGGGAAAGCTCCACAAAAAATGCGAAGGCTAATCACAAGCCGCATGGCCACTGTGCGGCATCGGGCTTTGCCGTGCGATGGCTGTGTGGCAGGCCGTGGCCGTACGACCACCATGCATTCCTCTGATGTGTCGGCACCTCAGGACCTACCTCACGGTGGCCGAACAACAAAAGCACTATTTTTGTCATGCATCACCCATCGTCGCCATTGAGCTCCCCACGCCAGTGAAGCTCCGCTCACCGTTGCCTTGGCCCACCTCCACATTGCCCGCCATCACTGCCATGGCTTCCAAGTGTCGCCATGCATCGCCTATTGCCAGCCTCCGTGTTGCTCACCATGGCTTCGAGGCATCACCATGCACCGCCCACCATCCAGATGTGGCCTTGCCGACTTGGGTGCCTCGGCCTCCTCGATCACCACACGCCTGCCTCTAGCTTAGATTCGGCTGGTTTGGGCACATGTAGCTTGGGGACAAGAGAGGATGGGGGAGACAGCACTCGTAGGGCGGGAGGCGGTGTTGGCCGTCGAAGAGAATGTAGGGAGGAGAGGGGAACCGGAGGTGAGCGCACTATGGCTCGAGGATGGCGGACGGGGGAGGCGGTGCTCGTAGGAGGGGAGGTGACGTGGGCTGGCGGCGTTGACTGTGGTTAGAAAGAGAGAATGTGGGGAAGAGAGGGGGAGGAAAGAGAACATTAGGAGGAAAAGGGAGGAATTAATAGAAAATTATAGTATTAATTAGGTGGAACAAACGATAGATATAATGTATTAGAGCAGTTGTGTCTAGTGTTATATCTATATGAGATGGTAATCTATTGACATGGATATGTAATGTCTGCACTAAGAGCGCCCTAAGCAAGCTAGCCTCGTGATGGATCCAACCACACTTGATTCGTTACAGAATAAGTCAACGAACTCCACCTATATATATGCATGGCACACTTACATTTTTCACCGCTACTTGCTACATGTCATCTAATATAGGTAGCTAACTCTTGGACACGTAGTAGTCTGGCCAGTTCTCTAGCTATTGCTGAGCAAGCTCAGAAACTAATGGGCTGTTTGTTTTGCTACCCTTATGAATTAAACCAAATATTATTAATGCCAACGAAATTTAGCTGTTGTTTGATTTACTAACAAAAATTAGTAACGTCTACAAAAATTTAGTAACACCAATAAAATCCAATGCTATACACGGGCAATCTGAATGCAAGAAAATCGCTCATCAATACTAGGCTTTGTCCAAGTTTTAGCTAGGCCCAAGTTCCGCTTGACTCAGTTGGGCCATCAACCAAGCAGCCCTAAAACCATTGCCAGCGACTTCGATGAGGCATGATAACTGCAGACATGCCACGCGCGCGCACTCCATTAATCAGAAGCGCGCAACTCGATTGTGACTAATATGACTCGAGCTTCCTTTGATTGCCTTTTCTACTTTGCAAATACCGGAAATTAGGCTTTAATTTACTAGCTACCAGTGGCGGAATCAGGCATCGGGCTATCTAGGTTGTAGCCCGAGGCCTGACAACCAAAACTCATGTAAAGTTCATTAAAAATCATAAAAAATAGAGTTAACCTAAGAATCGATTCAAGAACAGTTGGTCAAGCCTGACTCTTGAGCTTCGGCTAGTTCCACCCTTGCTAGCTACCCTTTTTCTATGTTGCTTATAGTAAAGTATTAGAGCATCTCCAGCAGGGCCCCTACTTGAGCCCCAAAACCAAATTTAGGGGCTTGAGACAAAAATAGAGCTCCAGCAAGGCCCCTACTAGAGCCCTCAAATTTGAGGGGCCCCTTAAATCCCCCCCCCCCCTCAGCCCTCATTCCTGGGGCTCTAGGCCAAGCCCCCAAATCACAGTTGGAGCAGTTTTCTACGCGCCGCTGCCTCTTTCCCCTCCCTCGCGCACCGCCTGTTCCCTCCTCGCGCGCGTCTTTCCCCTTTTGCGTCTTTCCCCTCCCTCGCGCGCTGCCTGTTCCCCTCCTCGCGCGCCTCTTTCACCGCCCGCGTCTTTCCCCGCCCGTTCCCCTCCCCGCCCGTGCGCGCCGCCAGTTCCCCTCCCCGCGCGCGAAGCCCGCAGTCCGTCCGCACCCCGCCCGCAGCCCGCCCGCAAGCGCCTCCCGCGCGCGACTTCCTTCTCTGCCCCGCGCGCGACTTCTTTCTCTCCCCCACGCGCAATGAGGCGGCGAGGCGGCGGGCGGCGGGAAGGTGGCGGCGTGGCCGACCCCTCCCTGCGCGAGATCCTGGCCCGACACTTCCTCTCCTCGCGGGGAGATCTGGCGCGACTCCCCCCTCCGGTTAGATCCGGCGCAGCTCCTCCCCTCCGGCGACGTCCCGGCGGCTCCTCTCCGCTCGCCGATGTTCCCCCGCCCGACACGACTCTTCTTGTCCCCGCGAGGAGGGGATGACGGGTGGATCCTATGTGTCATTGTCTATTGGGATAGATTTGAGAGCCCTGATTTGAGGGCTGCTGTTGGAGTGGATGCAAAAAATTTGAGCCCTCAAAAATAGGGGGAGCCCTCAAATCAAAAGTAGAGGATCTGATTTAAGGGCTCCTGCTGGAGATGCTCTTAGAGGCTTAGCTTGGCACAGCTACAAGAGTGAGGGTATCTTTCATTCTTTCTGTGCTCTACAAATGTAAACCTTCCGCCAAAATTTGGCACGCAGCTTGTACGTATAGCAGCGGTCGACATGAAGAGAAGGCAAGCAAGCACGCACACGTGGTCACTTAATGCTCTGTTCTAATACACTGTAGTTTTGGCATTTAATTAAAATAAAATAAAACATTGTTATATCTCTACGTGTAATATAAAAAAATTACGTAAAAAAAAAATCAATCCTCCCTGAATCCGAAGGACTTTAGTCAAAAGGTAGCAGAAGGGAAACACGTCCCAACGCCAGCAGCAAGTACCAACAAGACTACAAAGCCGCACAATTTCCAACGCAACCAACATCAACCTCGGATTATCCTGTCCATTTGCGCACATGATGCAGACCGTCACTTGCAGCAGTGGCAATCTGCGTCAAGGTTTTGCTGCGTACTTTTGCAAGAGAGAAGGTGCGACAACAGTCAAACGTCTCCCTAAATTAAGTAGATGTATTCAGTACAGGCCTACTGGTCTAAATTGCACGACCGTGGAGCTTAATTACTCTGCAGCTTCCTTTCTTTGTCTCCGGATGCATGTGAGGATTTGTTGGGACGCGAATTAAGTGAGCGAATATATATTGTGAGTTTTTTAACTGTCCTTGAAACTTTCGGAGCCGTCCAATTCACGAGGATCCAATGGTCTCTGCACCATAGTACCTGGTTGTGCTGTTTCCGGTGTCAGCTAGCATGTGGAGTTACGAGTCTGCAAGGTCATGTAGGTCATTTGTGAAAGAAAAAAAGCCACTTTTGATCAGTTTTATCATGTTATTTATAAAAATAGTGTATTTTTTATTAAAAAAATAGCATTACTTATCTAGTCATTGGGTTAGATTTCTCAGAGTAACATGTGGCACCCGCCATCCGGTCTTCATCTTGAGGTATTAGGCTGATGGTTAATCCGTCTATCTAATCTCACCCATCGGTGTAATCAGTTGCATGTTAACCCCCTGGCTTCTCAATTATACGACTTTGCGGTTCATTATCTCCTACGCAAATTCACTCCTTATGTGTAGCTCAGCACGTGCTTTTCCCGATGTAGAGATCGTAATGGAGGCCATGTACTGACCTGACCATCTTGCGGTAAATGCTACTGTACACTGTGGTGAGTAGTAGGTGGTGTTAGTTTATTAGTCTAACTAGCCTCAAAGGCGCGGCGACACGCCGCGCTAGCCACCGTATGTATCAAAGTAAAAGAGGCGATAATTCGTGAGGAGTTTTTTTAAAAAAAATCGAGGACAAATGCGTAATTTCGGGAAAATCAAAGGGTTTTTTGTAAAAAATCGAGGACCTGTAAGGACTTGTACGTAAGTAAATAAGGACCTATACATAATTTTGGAAACCCGCGGGGCGCTATCCAAAAAATTTTTTCTAAAAAAAACTTGCAGGGACCTTTTCGCGAGGAAAAAGGACCTTTACGTAATTTCCGAAAAACCCAAGGAAAATACCTCGGCCGGCCGTACGCGAATTTCCTCCGCCACGCACCGACCGACCGAGCGACGCGGGCGACGTGGATGCCTGGGGGGCCGGAATCCCCCAGGTTTGTTATTGGTATTATGTATGCTTTGATATGACTGGCTAAAACTGGTCAGGCTATTTTTGCTTGATGTTTATTTTTTTATCCGAACGTATTACCCTGCAAATACATGCAAACAGAGTATTACTACACGTGCATGCCACCTAGTAATGGCTGAACATTCGAGTCTAGCTAGCGGATCTGTTCGACACTAGCTACCTGTCCTAGAATTTTACTAGCCTCATAGGCGCGGCGACACGCCGCGCCAGCCACCGTGTGTACCGAAGTAAAAGAGACGATAATTCGTGAGGAGTTTTAAAAAAAAAATCGAGGGCACATACGTATTTTCGAGAAAGCTAAAGGGTTTTTTCGGAAAAAATCGAGGACTTGTAAGGACCTGTACGTAAGTAAATAAGGGCCTATACGTAATTTTGGGAATCTGCGGGGCGCAATCAAAAATTTTTTTTGGGAAAAAAAACTTGCAGGGACCTTTTCGCGAGAAAAAGGACCTATACGTAATTTCCGAAAAACCGGTACGTAAGTAAATAAGGGCCTATACGTAATTTCGGGAATCTGCGGGGCGCAATCAAAAAATTTTTTTGGGAAAAAAAACTTGCAGGGACCTTTTCGCGAGAAAAAAGGACCTATACGTAATTTCCGAAAAACCGGAGGAAAACTCCTCCCCTGGCCGTACGGGAAACCCCCCGCCACGCGCCGGCCGGACGCGCGGGCGGGGGTGACGTGGACACGCCCGGGGGCCGTGAATCCCCCCGGGTTTAGTATTGGTATTATTCACGTGGACTCCAAATCTCTCCACTCGACACGATAATTTGCACGAGTTAAGCGAGGTATTGGCCGAGATAGACGTATTTGATGTGGGATCGGCAAAAAATAGTATTTTCGTAGCTGTAATTGTAAAAATAATATATCTATCAAACAGTCATCGTACGGCACTAACCTCGGGCCGACATGTGGTAGGCTAACGCTGCACAGTGACCGTGCGACATTAGCCTGCCATGTGTTGGACCATGGTCAATGCCGCACGGTCACTATGCGGCATTCTGCCACGTGTCAGCCAGAGGTTAATGCCACACGGTGACCGTGTGGCACTCTGCCACGTGTCGGCCTAAGGTTAATACCGTACAGTGACCGTACGACAGAGGTGCTATTTTTGTAAATTTGCACGATGAATGCTATTTTTGCTAATCCCACGTCAAATATGGCTATTTCGGGCAAAAACTCCAAGTTAAGCTAACCAAATTGTAGTAAAAGTACTCCCTTCGTCCACAAATGTAAGTCTTTAACTTTTTACGGTCTCTAATGCAAAACTATGACTATAATTTATTATCATAATATACTAGCAAAATAATAAAAAATATACATTATGAAAGTATTTTGTAAGACAAATCCAATAGTATTATTTTCATGTAGTCAATCTATATATTTTAGCATATATTAATAGTTAAAGTTTCAAAAGCTTGACCGCACAGAACTCACAACGACCTACATTTGTGGATAGAGCAAGTATCTTTTTTTACCTCTACATTTGGCGAGTAGGAAAGGTGTTGGCAAGTAGTGGTGCTTAGATCCGTGCCTAACAGAACGGGAAGCGAGAGTGGTAGCTTTTGTGCGCACATGGGATCGGACTCTGCGATGTCTAGCGGCCGCTTTGCCCCGCCACGTGGACCAACTGCGTGCACTGCTGACTTGGATGTCGTGCGCCTATCCGCCACTACAGGTCCGCTGCGTCCTGGGTACCACCTGACCTGGCCTTGCCCTGCTGGGCCCGGTTAATTAAATCAAAGCAAACTAGATTTATAAGGTTTAAAAAACAAATCAGATTTAATGCGCTTGAAGTTTGTGTTTTACGGTAATGATACGGCTCAGGCGTCCAACACAAGGCGTTTCGCCCGAACAGTTTCCTCGCACATGGCTCATCTTCCTACCCAGGGTGGATCTGGGCCTCGGGCTAGGTAGGCTATAGACCGAGGCCCAAAAAAATAGTAGTGCAAAAATTTTCGATATAGGCCAAAAAATTCAATGTATAGTGATCCAACCTAAAGCTTCGCAACCCAACCTAAGATGGCAGGCAGTGGCCTAGCCCACAACGCAAAAACATTGAAGTCTTCAACCACCCAGCCCACAGTGGCACGCCGTTTCATTCACCTAACATGCGCACAGCACACAGCCTCGCCCAAGTTCGCTTCGACTTCACTTCGCCCTGCCCCTTCCTAATTTGTTAACCCTAGTTCGTCAGCCACTCAGTCGTCCAGTGACTCTAAGTCAGCGAGGCAGGCAGGCAACGACTGCCGAACAATGCCTCCTCCGGCCTCCCTCCATGCCTCCATGGTTGACAGCTCCACACAACCACAAATCCACTCCTTCAGCGTCGCCTCCCTCCAGCGTCGATTCCCAGCCTCCAGGGCCACCACCTCCCTCCATCCGATTTCAGAGTATGCCTATCAATTTCCTTGTCGATCATTCAATAATTCAATAGATAGCTTGTTTGTTTCATATCGGACACCTGTTAAACAAAGGTAGATTTTGTTTAAAAATGTTAAGCATTTTGAGTTGTTTGTAGGCAAATCCGGGCAGAAAAGGTGTTTGCCAGTTGCCACATTGCACTTGTTCTTGGGCAAAATTAAAGGTCACTGGCTCACTACGGACCAAGCAAGGTACTTACCGTCAGCTCAACTGCTCATGTAAATGCTTAAGGAAAAGTGTTGTAGCATCAATATAATTATAATAAATAGAATTTGGTGTATACGAGGTTGCTTTCAAACAGACGTCCAAGATAGAACATTTTCTAGTGAAATATTCTATCAAATTAATGCATTATTGTGGCTTATTGAATTGTTGCATTATTGTGGCTTATTGAAGTAATGAATTATTGTGGCTTACTGAATCAATGTTCTAGTGAATTGATGTGAAGAACTGATGAATTATTGTGGTTTATGATTTGTGAATTGTGATACAAATTTGATATGCCCTAACTAATTAGACAATTGGTGATTTTATTTGTAGAACACAACTGGTTAACTGAATTAAAATATCGAATGCTGATGTGAATTTTGAATGAGTATTGAATGCCATGTGTTTGCATTTTCTATTTAGGAATTTGTTATACAAAATGAAGAGGAGCAAGATATTGTTATCTTATTTTCCAACACGGACACAATCTCCTCCAGAAGCAGTTGGAACTAGAGCCAGTAACACGGAGCAAAATAATACTCATGTTGAAGTAGTTGAACTCAATCTAGAAGATATAGTTGCCGATCCTAGGCTTCGAAAATCGATTGAGGAGTTGCATGTGAACATTAGGGATGCTACTAGAAGGGAGTACTTGCAATTGGGACCATGTCAACCAAGTGGGCATAAGTTTCCGTGGAAAGAACAGGGAGGTCAGAAGAGGTAGTGTTGGAATATAGTGTTGAAAAGGGAGGAATCCTGGTTGAAAAGGTACGATTAGTTGGAATATAGTGTTGCTAAAGATGTGGCATTTTATTTTTACTATTATATATTTAACTAGTATAGAGCTGAAAACTTTGGTGTTGATATCTTCACAAAGCTAGGGTTTAGTTACTAGAAGAATGGAATTCAATCTTTTGATGATCATGTTGTATTCAATCTTTTGATGATCATGTTGGTAAAGTCAATAGTGCTCACAATAAAGTAAGAAGACATTTGGAGGCTTTAAAAAATCAGAGGCAAGTTGTGGATTATGTGATGGCCGCTGCTACCAAGAAGGATGAGGAAGAATATAAAACCCGTCTTACTGTTATACTTTCCATTGCAAAATTTCTTCTATTGCAAACTCTTTCTTTTTGTGGACATGATAGGTCTTCTAGTTCAAACAATGAGGGGAACCTCCTAGAAATGTTGAAGTGGTATAAGAGAATGCTGAAAACATTACAACATTGCTTGATAATGCTCCTAGGAACCATTTATTAACTTCATATCATATACAAAAGCAGTTGTGCAAGGCTTGTACAAAAGAGACCACCAAAGCATTTATTGATGATATTGGGGATAGATATTTCACAGTACTTGTTGATGAGGCACGTGATGCATCTATCAAAGAGCAAATAGCTGTTGTTTTGCTGTTGGTAGCTATAATTTTTTTACGTCTTAGTAAGTCTACACTATATTAACTATGCTTTGTTACACTATGCAGGTACGTCAATAACAAAGGACAATTGATAGGGAGATTTCCTGGAGTTCAATATGTTTCTAACACGACATCGTCTTTGCTAAAGTTAGAATTGGATGGTATGTTATAGTCTCATGGTTTATCAATTTTTATATTGAGAGGATAAGGATATGATGGAGCATCAATCATCAGAGGACAATTTCATGGGTTACAAAGTTGCATATTAAATGAAAATCAATATGTGTTTTACGTCCATTGCTTGGCACACCAGCTGCAATTAGTGTTTTACGTCCATTGCTTGGCACACCAGCTGCAATTAGTACAAATTAGAGACCAGTAAAATTTTTCAGAGAATAGGAAAAAACCAACAAACTAATCTTGCAAGACCCAACGATACTCATTGGGGCTCACATCATAAAACCTTGTGTCATCTTTTTCTCACGTGGGATTTAGTCCTAGAGGTATTAGAGAATTTGAGTGATAATGCCACTAGTGCAACACAAAAAACAATAACTTGGCTTGTTAAAAAAAATGGAGTGCTTTAAATCTGTACTTATATTGCATCTTATGATCAGAATTTTAGGTAGAACTAATGATCTATCGCAATACTTGTAAAAGAAAATTCAAAACATTGTTTGTGCCATAGAGCTTATTAGGACCACATTGAAGACAGTTAAGGTAAAAAGAAATGATGGTTGGAATAAGCTTTTCAAAGAGGCAAATGCCTTTAGTCTCCAATATCAAATCATTATGCCAAATATGAATGATACAATACTAGTTAGAAGTCATTCAAGGGGTCGTGGTGGCCAAATGGTAACTTACTATGATCATTTTTATCATGAAATATTTATTGTGGTGTATGACTAGATTATTGTAGAGATGAATAATCGCTTTGCTGAAAGATCAACCTAGTTATTGAGGTGCATTGCTTGTCTTGATCCAACAAATCTTTTGCCAACTTTAATGAGGATAAATTAATTGAACTTTGTAGGATGTATGCTTCTGACTTCTCCCAATATGATTGTATAGTCCTTAGGGACCAACTTGACATATTTATTGTCGATTTGAGAAATGATCTAGAATTTGCAACTTGCATTGACCATGGAAATCTTGCTGTGAAGATGGTTCAGACTGATACATACATAGTTTTTCTATTGGTATATCATCTCATTGAATTGGTCTTGATTTTGCCTGTGGCAACATTAACTGTAGAAAGAGCCTTCTCCGCTATAAAGATTATTAAGACTAATTTGCCAAATAAGATGAATGATATGTGGATGAATCATAGCATGGTATGCTATATTGAGCGAGATATATTTGCAAGTGTAGGATCAAGTATGGCAACTAGAGAGGGATGAATAGGAGCCCAAATTAATTCTGAGACTTTTCAAAATATTTTTCTTTGAGCGTAAGCAAAACTCTTCTTTCCAGTAGCTATGAAAATCGAAAACAAATAATCACAAGGAAAATATCCGATCAAAATCGAGCAAAACTCGCTTTGACAACCCCTGGTGGTCTGACCTTCATAAGGAGATGGTTTGACCTCTCTCTGGTCGATCTGACCTCTATTCCAGCAGTTTGACCACATGAACAATAAAACAAAACAAAACTACAATAACCCCAATTAGACCGTTGCTGTTGTAATTTCAGGATAAACAATATTTTCAGCGATATTCCAAATCTAAAAATGCATGCAACTTTCGAATGGTAGATCCAAATGACTTGAAACTTTGCATGAACCTTCTATAGGATGTCAGGAATATATTTCAATCAATGATCAAGAAAAAGGTCTAACCTTTTTCCATTTGAAGGAATGGTGCACCAAAACTGATCAAAAGAGGAAAACTTTGATCTACTCTTTTTTGTGAGTCCTAGATGATCTAGGTGACCTAGAATGGGTTTTGACATATCATAGCAAACTAGAACACAGTACGAATTTAACCTAAAACAACCACAGGAGCAAAACACAATAATCACTTATCTCTTGAGAAAAACCGAGCAAACTCAATAATTTCCTCTAGGTCATGCCTAGATGGATGGGATCTTGTCTCCAGGAGACATCTTCACCTCTTATACGTCCTTGGCACCAAAAAAGCTCAAGGGAAGAGAAATCCAAACAACAAAGCCAAGAAATTCAAAAACACATGTGGGGAGTCATGGCACAACTCACTTGAGCAAAGTTTGAATGTTCATTCCACTTAGAGAGGAATGTTTTACGGCCAATCCATTAGGATAACAAACCTCTAAGCCTAGAGCACACACACATACACACAAGACTTTAATACAAGAAAACCCTAATCTCACAAGTTTCTCCAAGACTCAACGCAAGGCTCCAACACAAGAAAACCCTAATATCTCAAGTCTATCCAAGACTCAACTCAACACAAGGCTTATACAGTGGAGGCTACCACCTCGAACCAACCAACCACTCCTTAATGGATCCACCGCTTACAAATGGGGAAACCCAGTAACCCACATACAAACAGATTTCATGCTCTCATACATTTGCATGCTTTTCAAAGCATGACTTACAAAGGTCCCACAAGCCCGACAAGATATTCCATCCACACAGATATGACCTAAAACACTTAGGCCAGTGCTGCAGTTTTGCAAACCACCACTCCATCTGGTTTTGGACAATTTCCAAATTGCCACCCACCGGTCTTCACAACAATACGATGTTCATGACTTCTTTCCAAGATCATATGCCTACACCGAGGCTGTCACCACTTGAAATGCCCAAGTCCCATGGCACATCAGCATCACTCCACAGTCCATGATGCCCAACACATTGCCATCATCATCATACGCCTGCTTCGAGGAACGTCACCACATGAAACACCTGTCTCTATTAAAAACTTGTTCTAGCTACACAAGATAATTCAATTCAGTAGCTAGAAAAATAAATGTGGAAGAGTACAGGCAAGGGATAACCACAATGTAGACACATGATGTTTCATGTGGTATCAAAGACTTATCGATTTTAACTAGTCCACACTGAGATAAACCCAAACAGATTGGACTAGCTCCACGAATTAAGCCTAATAACCTCAAATCTACTTAGGTTTCTCTTCTTCCACTCCGGAGATGGCGAGCACCACACCACTCACAAATAGCATCGGGCCTCTTCAAAAACTTCTTGACGAGATCACTGCATAATCTTCTCCCAAGCCATCTAGGTGCTGGTAAATACCAAGAGTAACAAATCATAGACCTTGCTTGGGGAAGTATCAAGTGCCAAAAGATCAACAAATGATGTAAATGAACTTCAATGCTCTCAACTACCTCCAAAGTAAAATGTGAGCAAATTGAGTAGTAGAGGGTGCACCAATGGCTCTAGTGTATTCAATGAGGTCAAGAAGTAGTGTCATGGTGCTGGTGAGGGGGTATTTATAACCCCCAACCATAAAGTTGACCATTTGGGGGTAAAATCCCATAAAATTCAGTAGGTGCGGTACTACCGCTATGTATCGACTGGTACTACCATACCTGCTATTCCATAGCTATTTTATGTGCAATTAATGTGTTTGAACTAGACAATGAACTTGAAGTGCGGTACTATCGCCCTCACAGGGCCTCGGCACAATTGGTACGACCGATTTTCAGGAGTTCAAAAAGTTTCAAAAACATGCTCTCCGGAAATTATGTACCGCCAACTAGAGATTGGTACGTACCATATTGCGGTAGTACCTCATTTTAGGCATGGCCATACCATCGGCCAGTTGTACCGCCCAGTGCTTGCGGTAATATCGATTTTGCTAACAGTGATTTTTCAAAAGCAGATAAAGATGCCTGCGTGACTCTTAGTTGATCAATAGCCATAATCCCATTTTATAGTATGGTATCTAGCCTATGAATCCGGTCTTTCCTTCAAATACCAAGACTGGTAAAATCTATAAAAACGGATCCTTAGGCTTCAATATACCTTTGTCTTAAGTCATGTCGATCATTCGTAATCTTTTCATGTCACCGTTATGTTGTCATCTATATTCCAGGACTAATCCTTATAAGAATCTTAGCACACATATTGCTATTAATTACCAAAATCAATTTTTAGGAGCCTAGATGATTTCAATCTACCCCTTTTTGGTGATTGATGACAAGCTAAACAACTTGAAGGAAATAGAGGATTTGAAAATACCCCAAGTTGTTAAACGAGTTGTATTTTCTTATTTTGACTCTTGTTTTGCAATTATTTCTTGAATTGGGCTAGATGAAGAATTAGTTGCATTCAAGAGTTAATCAACAATTATATAATACTCCCCTAAATATGTGCATATGAGATTATGAAGTGATATTCATGCAAATGAGTGGATTTTGGAAGTTTTTGGCGGAGTTTCTTTTAACTATTGAGTATGTGGAAGCATTTTAAAATGTCGAGTATGAAAGAATTAACTAAGAAGCAAAAGCATCATACCATCTTAACATGTTCTACATAATTGTAGCATAACATAAACATCAAGTTTACAAGATCACATGCATAGATATGAGATAAACATGCATACAACCCTGAAAAGACAAGTTCAAATACATAAGACCACACACATATAGCTAATAGATATTATAGCTACTAAATATTAGATAGATAATCTTGATATCTTGCTCTTCTCTTCTTTTCTTCGTCTTCCCTTCTTCTCTTCGTATTCTCCCTCTTTGGTATCAAGTACCAAAAAGAGTCACTCCTATGGAGGAGGATCACGATGGAGGCGATGGTGGTAGTAGCGAGGTGCCACCGAAGAGGAGGGCGCTCAAGCATACTCATGCGCTGAGTCAAGGTAGCCAACTGATTGCTTGTCTCAATATGGGCATCTCGAATTTCCAACACTGTAGTGTAGATTTGAGACAATGTGATAAGGCCAACGGCTTGAGGAGCATCCTCATGCTCTTGGTCATGTTCTTCTTCCTCTTGAGCACGAGGGAGGATAGTGGAGGGGATAGGCACAACTTCCCTTGGTTTGTAAGGCTTATGAGGTACCAGCCGTGCACCTAGGTAGTGAGTCTTCCTCATGATTAGCGCCATAATGTAGGGAACAAAATATATGCGCTTGACCCTATCATTTTTGGAAGAGACTATCTCTCTAATGATGAGATCAATCACATCAAATCTTCATCCATTCATGATGCAATCAATAATATTCCAAGCGTGCCCCCAGATTCTTACTCTTTGGGAAGAATGTCTGGTTTACAAGACTCAGCAAGAAAAGAAGTCTGGAAATTTTTCAGGGGTGCACTGGACATTTCCATCATAAAACTGACTCCAAACGAGGATTTTGAGAGTGGTCCGAGAATATATCCTCTCATAGCGTCTCAGGTGAGTCCTTAGTGCCATCTCAAATTTAGCTTTGGTGGCTTCCACCCTGTAGTATCCCATCATCCATGTCATACACTCAAAATTCAGGGATACATAAGTAGTGGCATAGAACTGCCTGATCATGTCTTCATTGTAGTTACACTGAAGCGCAATTATGTCATGCAATCCCATAGCGAAGAAAAGTTGATAGGCACCAGAGAAGCGATCAATGGTATTGAGATGTCCCCAGTCCATATACTTGTGATTTGTGAATTACTGGTGATGATCATAAAGTTGAGTGAAGACATCTTATTGAAATTTGGTATGAAAACGAGGATCTAAAGACATTCCTAGCTTGGCTAACTGATTTGCATGATGTAGTATTGCATACTCACTGCTTGTGATAAGCCACAATGAATGGTCTGTTCTTCTGCTTCATCCATCTCTTCATCCTCATCCTTATTCTCATCACTTTCTTCATATTCTTCTTCTTCTTCAGATTCAACTCACTTTCCTCCTCATCTTGCCTTGAGGCTTGAGCATATCTCTAACCCTCATGGCTTGTAGGAAGGAGTCGGTCTCAAAGTTGCTGCCCTCCCTTGGATATGCTCGAACTGAGGCTGCCTTCCGGGAAGCCACTTTGCATTGGGAAGGTCCAGCTTGAGATAGAGGAGGGTTGTAGCGGTTGGTCGGTTCGCCTTCAGACATCGCATTCTTGCAAACTGGGGTTTTAGTCCTTGGCATCTTGAGTAGAAAAGGAGAAGACAATTAGGATAGATGAAATAGGTGTTGAACCAAAAGGCATAAATTAGTTGAAGTCTTCTTAGCAAAAGTGGTAGCACCGCAATGATCCATCGATACTATCGGTCAGCGGTAGTACCACATGGGTCAGGCGATAGTACCACATGGGTCAGGTGGTAGTATCGTTGCTGCAAGAATTTTTAGGGCATTTATCAAATTATGATTTTAACAAGTGTTTGGTATGGGTTGATCCATGAAACAAATATAACAAGTCACCAAATACTAGTTTCTACCATTTTACCCAAAAGATTTCAACTATTTTATCCACATTATGACCAAACCGTAGAAATTGAACTTAGTGTCCAAAAGGAGATAAGAGAAGATTTTAAAGGCTATTACCTTGAGGTAAACAGGAGAAGCAACCTCAAGCACCAAGATTCAACAAGCTTTCTAAGAACTCTTCACAAACTTGGAAGATTTGAGGAATAGGTTTGAGGGGAACGTGAGAGGGGAGAGAGAGTTCTTGAGGTTTAGGACTTGGAACCGGTTTTAGCCGAATGGGTATGATGAGAATTGGGAGAGGAAGATAAGTCGGTTGCTACCAAGGATGGGACCACCGGTCAGGGGGCAGTAATATCGCACTTAAAGGCCAGTATTACCACAACGCAGTAGTACCGCAAGGGAGATGTGGTAGAACCATTTTCCCTGAGGGAACATGGGCAAATTAGGAAAATACAAATGATCCTTAATTTACACTCAAACAAACCCTTTTTAGGATCATTATGCATTAGATTAGCTAAGAATAACCAGATAACATAGTTTTTATCAATTATAGAGATTTTGAGAAATATTTCAGGTTAGATTTTCTTATGAACTCCAATAAATCCAAACAAGAGCAAATGACATGATGCATGATTTCAAGCTATATTAGAATAATCTATGACATTTAACTCATTCCTCAATTTGCAAAAAACAACTTTCATTTAAAGGTTTTCTAAAGATATTGGCTAATTGGTCTTCGGTTCATATGTGGCTAATACCAATGTCTCCTTTGCTCACATGATCTCTCAAGAAATGGTGATGAATATCTATATGCTTGGTTCTTGAGTAATAGATTGGATTATTTACTATCTTTATGATACAATCATTGTCACATAAAAGAGACATTTTGTCAAAATTAATCCTATAATCCATCAAAGTTTGCCTTATCCAAAGCAATTGAGCACAACAACTATCCACGAAAACATATTTGGCTTCAGCGGTAGATAGTGCTATGGAGTTTTGTTTCTTGGACAACCATGAAACTAGTGATCTTTTTAAGAGTTGATATCCAATTAAATCAAATTTAGCACCTTTGGGATAATCAAAATCTTAATATCCAATTAAGAGTTTTGTTTTTTCTATCCACATTACAACCCGCATAATCAAAATCTTAATATCCAATTAAATCAAATTTAGCACCTTTGGGATACCATAAACCAATGCTAGAGTAATTTTTTAAATATCTAAGAATTATTTTATGCCCACCAAATGGCATTCTTTTGGTGATGCTTGAAATCGTGCACACATGTAAATACTAAACATGATATCGGGTCTAGATGCGGTAAGATAAAATAAACTACCAATCATTAATCTATAAAACTTTAAGTCTGTTGGTTTACCTCCCTCATTAAGGTCGAGTGGTCGTTTGTTGCTATGAGAGTCTTGATAGGTTTTGTGTCATCCATGCTGAACTTTTTACATAAGTCTTTTATATACTTTGTTTCGCTCATGAATATCCTATCTTTGAGTTGCTTAATTTGAAGTCCAAAGAAATAGCTAAACTCTCCGATCATGAACATCTTGAATTCACTAGACATCATATCATCAATTTCTTTTCAAAAATATTAATTAGTATATCCAAATATAATATCATCAACATAAATTTGACAGACAAAGAATTCATCATCTATAACTTTTGTAAATATTATTGTAACAACCTTCCTAATTTTGAATCCTTTGAGAGTAAAAAATCTCAAAGACATTTATACCATGCTTGAGGAGCATGTTTAAGACCATATAGCGCATTAGAGAGTTTATACACATGATTTGGTTTCTTAGGATTCTTAAAACCGGGTGGTTATTCAATGAATACAAGTTCATATATTTTTGTCATTTTGGAAAGCACTTTTAACATCTATTTGAAATAGTTTAATATCAAAGCACAATGCAAAAGCAAGTAATATACAAATGGATTCAAGTCTAGCTACGAAAGTAAAGGTCTCATCATAATCCAAACATTCAACTTGAGTAAAATCTTGATCTACTAATCTTACCTTGTTTCTTACCACAACTCCACTCTCGTCTTGCTTCTTTCAGAAGATCCATTTTGTACCAATAACGTTGTGTTCCTTAAGTCTTTTCACTAATATCCAAACATTGTTTCGAGCGAAGTTGTTTAATTCTTCAAACATAGCATGCACCTAATCCAAATTATTGAGTGCTTCAACTACAAGTTTAGGCTCAAGAGAGATGCCAAACGAGTAATGTTCACAAAATGGAACAACATGAGATTGAGTTTGAACTCTCTTCCTCACGTCACCCAATATTTGACCTATTGGATAATCTTTTGCAATTATGTTATGGATCTTTTGGGGTAGAGTTGGTGGTTGCCCTTCTTCTTTTTCTTCTATATCATCCACATGAATTTTGTTTCTTGTGGAAGCAATTGAAGGTTTGGCTTGAGTGGAGGATGGCGAGCCATTCAAATTTTCTTCAGTGTTTGCCTCAATATTTTATCACCTACATCATCCAAATTTTCTTACACTTCTTGAGAGCCATTAGTCTCATCAAATTGTACATCATAAGTTTTTTTAACTAAACCAGAATTTTTGTTGAAGATATGATAAGCTTTACTATTTGATGAGTAGCCAAGCAAAAATCCAACGTCACAATGACTTTGAAATTTTAAAAGCCGAACACCTTTCCTCAAAATGTAACACTTGCAACCAAAAACACAAAAATAGGATATGTTTGGTAGTCTTCCAATGAGAAACTTATAGGAAGTATTTTTTAAAGGACAATGCAAATAGAGATGATTTATGGTATGACAAGCAGTATTGATTTCTTCCACCCAAAAATGATAGAAAGTGTTATATTTATTAAGCATTGTTTTAGCTATTTTAATTAATGTTTGATTTTTTCCTTTCTACCGCTCTATTTTGCCCCGGAGTGTAGTTTGTGAAAAGTTCATGTTTTATTCCAAACCCATCATAAAAATCTTCAATTTTAGTGTTTTCAACTCGAAATCATTATAACTATGGATTTTCTTAATTTTAAAATCAAATTCATTTTGAGCCCTTTTAGCAAAACTTTTGAAAATGCCAAAGACATCAGCTTTGTCATGTAAAAAGAACACCCAAATATATCTTGAGTAATTATCTACATTGATCAAACAATAGCTATTACCTCCGATGCTCTTATAGGATGTTGGCCCAAATAGATACCATATGTAAGAGGTCCAGTGGTCTAAAAGATGACATGATACTTTTGGAAGGATGAGAGTTTGCACTTGCTTTCTTGCTTGACAAGCGCTACACAATCTATTTTTCACAAACTTCACGTCTTTCAATCCAACTACTAAGTCATGTTTAAAAAGTTTTTTGAATTGAATCATTCCGACATGACCTAGTCTTCTGTGCCAAATTCAACCCAAAGAAGTTTTTGCAATTAAACAAGTTTTTAGACAAAAAAATCATTTGAGGAGAAATCAACTAAACAAAGATTTTTCAAATTTAAACCCTTTGAAAACTAACTCATTTTCTCTTTCTTTGGAAATGATAACACCATCTCTAGAGATGTGCTATTAAGACCGAGATCACATAATTAAGCAAACAGATAGCAAATTAAAAATGTTTCTACCATAGATACATTAGATATGCAAAAGTTAATAGAGATAGCAATTTTACCTAAACCTATTACATTTCCATTGCTACTGTCTTCAAATATGATTTTTCTCATTACTTCCACTTTGAAATACGGTGAACATCTTCCAGTCTCTGGTCAAGTGTTGAGTGCATCCACTATCAAGCACCTAATGCCTTCCACCAATTTTGTAGTTCACCTATAAAAGAAAATCAAGTTCTTTTAGGTACCCAAATTTGTTTGGGTCCTTAGAGATTAGTAATCAAGGTTTTAAACACCCAAATAACATTCTTTTTAGTGCATAAAATTGAAGTGCCAATAAATTCAGCAACAACGTTATCATCTCTAGATTTTCTTAGCATATAGCATGAATCATAGGTACCAATGGATGGAGTCTTACCAACGGGACATGATTGTTACAAATATCCCACACCTCGGCACTTGTGGCAATACTTGCCATTTTCTTTTACAAACCTCGTAGGCTTGTAAATAGCATTGGGTAGCTTTTCCTTAAAGCATCTTTCCAAACTTTTGCTTAGCTTGGTGACTTGTTCTTTCAATTCATTGTTTTCAACAATGAGCATTGCATTACATGACTTAGCCATATGAGGATCAGCCTCAATTTCGGAATAGCATGGCATATCTAATAAATCATCACAAGTAAAAGTGCTAATCTTAGACATGTTATTGGAAGGGAAAATCTGTTTAGTAGCACTGAAAGTTCACTACTTCCGGAAAATACCACTAAAAGAATCGGGCTCCGGAAATTACCACCAAAAAATGCAATTTTCTTCGGGATTTAGCATTCTGGACAAAAATGCCCCTCTCCCTCCCCTCCCTCACCTTCCTCTCTCCTGCGCCGCCCCGTCCGCCTCCCTCTTCCCCCACCTCTTCGCCGCAGCCGGCCTCCCCGCCTCCTCCCTCCTCACGCCGTTGCCTACCTCCGCCTCCTCCTCGCCCTCGCCTCCTCCTCGCCCCCGCCTCCCCGCTCCTCTCCCCGCAGCGCCCCGAGCGGCAGCCTCCTCCTCGCCCCCGCCTCCCTGCGGCGCCCCGCGTCGTCCGCCCCCTCTTCCCCCACCTCTTCGCCGCCGGCCTCCCCGCCTCCTCCCTCCTCACGCCGCTCGCCTCCTCCCTCTCCGCGCACCCCATCCCCGCCGCCGTTGCCTACCTCTGCCGCCCGAGGAAGCTCGGCTCGAAGCCGCCGCGTGCCGCCCGAGGAAGCTCGGCCCGAAGCTGCCGCGCGTTCCGCCCGAAGCGTAGAGGTGGGGGAAGAGGGGGCGGACGGCGCGGGGCGCCGCGGGGAGAGGAGCGGGGAGGCGGGGGCGAGGAGGAGGCTGCCGCTCGGGGCGCCGCGGGGAGAGGAGCGGGGAGGCGGGGGCGAGGAGGAGGCGGAGGTAGGCAACGGCGTGAGGAGGGAGGAGGCGGGGAGGCCGGCGGCGGCGAAGAGGTGGCGCAAGAGGGAGGCGGACGGGGCGGTGCAGAAGAGAGGAAGGTGAGGGAGGGAGGGAGAGGGGCATTTTTGTCCAGAATGCTAAATCCCGAAGAAAATTGCATTTTTTGGTGGTAATTTCCGGAGCCCGATTCTTTTAGTGGTATTTTCCGGAAGCAGTGAACTTTCAGTGCTACTAAACAGATTTTCCCTTATTGGAAATAACTTCTACACTAGGCATTTCATTAATAATATCATAAGTAATTGCAACACTAGAGTGAGATTTGTTTGAATCCTTCAGGAGTAAGTCATTAGATTCCTTTAGTTCCTCATACGAGTCTTTTAGAGAGAGATATTCTCTCTTTAAGACCTTAAAATTTGACTTTTTCTTTTCCATGATATTCATTCAATTCATCAAGCATGTCCATTAATTCATCATAAGAGGGCTCATCATCATCAAATGATTTTAACCTATCTTATTTTGCCAGGAGGCATGTAGGAGACGAGAAGAGTGACGAAGCTTTCTAGATGGCAATGTCGACAAGTCCCCTTTTCTTGGAGGACTCATCATCGTTGGAGTCCTAGTCAGAATACTCCTCATCGGAGTTCCACTCTCCAATATGGCCTTAATTCTTGAAAACGTTTTGAAGTTGTACAACTCATTAGTTATGAAGTTACCCAAGAGTTGAGTTCTATCATCCTTGGCAACTCGGGTGAGTTGAGGAATAGAGTCACCAACGTTTCGTATTTCTCCGGTATAGCCCTAAGCGTCTTGTGCACAATATAAACATTGGTTAGTGAAGTGACTAGGCCTTTGAGCTCATTTACAATATTGTTAAGACGTGAATATATTTTGTTAATGTCTTCATGAGACAACATTGTAAATGTCTCATATTTGATCCGGAGTCTATGCAATTTAGCCTCTTTTACTGTGGATGTTTCCTCATGGATTTCTAAGATGTTAGTCCATATCTCATCAGCGGTTTTCAAATTGCTCACTCGACTAAACTCATCTGCATTCAAACCTTCAAAAAGCGTGTTCATCGCTTGAGCATCTAAATGAGCATTGCGCTCCTTGAAGTCTGTGAGGTGTAGTGGATCAAGAGACATAACGCAACCCTCATTTACAATCTTCCATATACTCGGGCTCATGGCCTTTAAATAAATTGATATTCTAATTTTCTAATATGCATAATTTGAACCATCAAATAGAGATATCTTTCCTATAGAAATACCCTCACTAGCCAAACTTTCCTCTTTTAGATGGTTAAACCTAAATAAATGAGAGACCAAGCTTTGATATCACTTATAGGACCAAGAATAACAGACTAGAGGGGACGAATAGGAGGTTCTAAAAACTTTGTCACTCTAATTTACAATCTAAAAAACAATAAGCAATTTGAAGATTCCAGCACAAGTCAAGAGCTAAAAGACTACATTTTTCTAAGGCACCACAAGCAATGTCTCTACTAAAAATTTATTTTAGCTACACAAGATAATTCAATTCAATAGCTAGAAAAGTAAATGTGGAAGAGTAAAGACAAGAGATAACCACAATATAGACACGCGATGTTTTCCCGTGGTATCGAAGACTTGCCAGTCTTCACTAGTCCACATTGAGGTAAGCTCAAACGGATTGGACTGGCTCCACAAATTAAGCCTACTGATCTCAAATCCACTAGGGTTACTCTTCCAACGCTCCGAAGATGGCGAGCACCATACCACTCACAAATGGTCCTGAACCTTTTCACAACCTTCTTGAAGAGATCACTACGCAATATTCTCCCAAATGGTCTAGGTGTAATAAATCATAGCCCTTGCTTCAGGAAGTATCAAGTGTCAAAGGATCAACAAATGATGCAAATACACTTCAATACTCTCAACTACCTCCAAATTTAAATGTGAGCAAATTGAGTAGTACAGAGTGCATCAATGGCTCTAGTGTATTCAATGAGGTCAAGAGTAATGCCATGGTGCTGGTGAGGGGGTATTTATAGCCCCCATCCATAAATTCGACCATTTAGGGTAAAATCCCACAAAAATCAGTAGGTGTGGTACTACCACCATGTATTGGCCGGTACTACCGCTCCTGCTATTCAACAATTATTTTGTATGCATTTAATGTGTTTGACCTAGCCGTTGAACTTTAAGTGCAGTACTACTGCTCTCAGAAGTACCGGTACTACCACACGATGATAGTACTGCTCGGCATAATCGATACTACCAATTTCCAAGGGTTCAAAAAGTGTCAAAAACATGCTCTCTGGAAATTACGTATCACCAACTAGAGATTGGTACTACCGTACCACCGGCCGGTAGTACCACCTGGTGCATGCAGTAATACTGATTTTGTTTACAGTGATTTTTTAAATGCAGTTAAAGATGCATGCATGACTCTTAGTTGATCAAGATGGCACAAATTAAATCCACAAGGTACTAGCCATGATCTCCCTTTATAGTATAGCATCTAGCCTACAAATTCAGTCTTTCCTTCAAACACCAAGACCAGTAAAACCTATAAAAAGAAGATCCTTAAGCTTCAATATACCTTTATCTTGAACCATGTCGATCTTTTTTCATAGTCTTTGTATGCCATTGATATGTTGTCATCCATAATTCAGGACTAACCCTTATAAGAATCTTAGCACACATATTAGTCCCATAGCACAATGTTGTTATTAATTACCAAAATTAATTTTTAGGTACCTAAATGCTTTCAAACGAGCTCCAACTTTTTACCTCGCTCCTCCTCGTACTCTGCTTCCCAAGTTACACCATCGACCACTGGTGTCCTTTGAGGCATGTCCCATTTGTGAGGTCAAGTAAATTGAAGAAAGTGATCATTGGGATTTACTATAAATGTCGCAACGGGTTATTGGAGTTGTTGTAATTATTTTATCACAATGTTGTAGCCATGTTTTGTGAACTTTTTTGCGTGGGCTATTCCAATTTGTGGCAAATATTCTTTTAATTGTTGTATCTGTATTTTCAGAATAATGCAATAGGCCACTCGTCACACGCTTTCCTCCTTCGAGTATGCAGAACCTGGGAATCATCAACCACAGAACCTGGAAATATAGGTGGATCGCCTACGCGTGCTCACAAAACGTGCTTACAATTCCTGTGTGTCAGCCTGTCAGGTTACCTGTGTAGTGCTCCTAGCGCCAAATAGTAGTACTATTTTACGAACAGGATGCCGAGGAATAGATACAGTGGACTTAACAGCCTCCTGTTATCAAACCCGGCCCGACGGTCTGACCAGAAAAAAAAACCCGAGCAACGCCCCAGCCAGGCCGGTGCAGCCCATTACATCGTTCACGTGTCTGGCCCGGAGTAATCCAGGTTGGACCGGCTGGTTTTCAGTCGGCCCGGCAAGCTCAATCCGGGCCTACAGCGAGTCGTGGCCGGGCCTAGTCCGATAACTATGCTCCTCCTAGCTAGTGCCAAATAGCACAAGCAAACAAAGGAAAAACCACCGGAAGAGTCCGAGATAGATCAGATCACTAGTCAATTAGCCTAACTAACGGAATAATGTGCAGATCACTAGTCAATTAGCCTAACTAACGGAAGAATGTGCATGCACACCGTATTAAACTAAGGTCCCGCTCTGATTGGTTTCTGATTCTGGCAGTTTTTTAAGTTAGAAGCCATTTGAAATATGTCGATTTTTAATTTTGCTTTTCAGCTTTTTTTGTTTTACTTTTTTCCCCCTATTTTTCTTTCCATTATCCGTGTAGATATAACGGTGTTTTCTTTTTTTCTCTCATTTTTCTTTATTTTTCTTTAATTGAATTATTCAGAAAAAACTAACAGTCGCTACAATGCATTTCACCCAACAGCCAGAAACCACGACCAAAAGCTAGTTGAAGCAACCCCTAAAACTGCAGGGAGAATCTACACGACGTGGTCCCAACTAACTAGTCCAAGAACCATGAAACTATGCGTTGTTCTTTTAGGTTGTGGCTGTTGGCTGTGGTTAATACTTTTTATCTGTGGTTTTTGAAACAGCAACGAATAGCAAAGACGCCAATGTGGACGATACATACGATTTTAGAATTAGAGAAGCCATCCTGTCTGATTTGACTTACAGTGAATCCGAAATCAAAAGTCATAAAAGGCTAAAAGGAATAAGCCCTAGAGCTCATCTGGTCTACGTGCACTTTTTTATCTATCCCCCTAATTCCCATCGTTAGTTAGTTAGTTTATTGATTATACTACACTGTACCTCTTAATTTATGAGCTCCAAGGCTGCCTGTCATGCAGAGTCAGCTAAAATCCTACCAGAGCTAGTACTTTCTTAAACGCCTACCTGCCCCACTAAACACCAATAATTGCATTTCCAAGGTCTCCCGAACATCCATAACAAACACTTTGTTAATTGGCAGGGCGTGCAACCAAAGCTCTGAGCGTGTTAGGATAATAGTTTAGTGGAGGAGGAGGAGGCAGTAAGTACAACCAAAACTCTGAACGTTGTGGAAGAGATGGCGCTACCACCAAACAAGCAAACATAATAATGTGGTACAAGTGTGCCGTTGCATGGAGCTTTGGATTCTTTTTCCTTTTTACCTTTCATTAATTTTTGTAAGTACTGAATTTCTTACTTCTCCGGCTGCACTTGAAAATGGTAGCCACGTTATCCCAAGTCGTCCTGTTTATTGTCGAAATTGGCCTCGGACGAGAGATTGGCAGTTTGTCATGCGCGAACCGTCGGTCGTAGGTGCGATGAGCTGAAATAAACTGATTTATGATTAAAATTATATTATATCTGATTCATTATACTGTAACTGATGGTAGCTTATTTAGCATAACTAAATTTAAAAAATTAAAAATAGAAAAACAGGTTAACCCATTACGGATAATACAAATGAATACAGGAAAAAACCGATAAAAAAGCTTAAAAAAGCTAAAAAGTCAGAAAATGACGAAATTTAGGAATAGTGAAAAATAAGTCAGAAACCAGAAGGTCAAGCTAAAATAAATGGAGTCTTAATTTCTCATCGGTGTGTACTGTTGATTTTTTGAATGGACGGTCGAAACCAATTGGTACGTACTGCTACTACGCAGCTAGCCATTTTGGTAACTGAAGCTGTTCCTGCTGCCAAAAAAGTTCAGCGAGCGGCCCGAGCCCCGACCTCTGCATTGCTCACTGTTGCTATGCAAATGCAACGAACGTTGTGTCGCCCGGACGGTGCTCACGACCGAGAACGCTTCGATCGAGGAAAGAAACAGGGTAGGAGCACGGATCATGAGACCTCTCGTGTGATGACCGGGAAATGAGTAGTACAGCACTACTCAAAAAACATCTTTTCGTGCGGCAATTCACCTCTCACCCTGTGAACATGCACGGTCTTTGAGTTTTGAGTTGACAAGCCCCAACCAAATCATGCATTTCCTGGACAGGAGACGAGGGCCACGAGAACGTAGCATGTATCTCTGTGCTTTCTTGGAGGCAATAATGAAGATGTATTTGTAAACCTTAGATGGAAAACTATTACCATGGCGTAACCTACGTTTACAAACTAAAAGAACTCTTCTTCTTTCTTCTTTTTCTTGATTTTGAGAGGCTTCTTCCTCTCTTTTTTTAAAGATCCTCCGATTTATATTAATACTTCATAGATAAATTACATAATTACTTAGCTTTTACATTGAATATTCTAAATAAATAATATATATAGAGGTGCAAACGGTACGGGTTAATCCCGACCGATCCGGTACCGAATACATAATCCAATCTATACCGGATAGTTGTTGCCGGATATAGTAATGAAAACGGGAGAGTTAAAATCTGACCAAATAGCGTCGATAAATGGTGAACCAGATACCATCCAATGGATATCTGATAAGCAAGTTAGTACCCCAACCAGTCCAGCCCATCAACCACCATTGACACCAACCGGACTAGATTTTACCCAAGTCCTAACCTAACTCTAGAATCTAGCCACTCTAGCCAATCGCCACCAATCCTCCCCGCTTATGCTGAACTTGCGTATGAATTTATCGGTTTTCGAACTTATGTATGAATTTATTGGTTTTTGAAGTTATGTGTGAATTTATCGCTTAGTTCAACTTGTATTGTTTCGGCTATCATACTTAAGTAATCCAGATAAATTTATTACTAATTGAAGTGATGGTGATATGGTTAATGTATATTCCTTTATGTAAGCACTTACTATCCGTCTATATTATCCATTTTCGATCCGAAACCTTCATATATCCGTTCCAATGGTACCTATCCAAAACTCTGAACACTCTGAATTCGTATTAGTATCTGGCATTCCCGTATTTGACTCTAAATCCAGGTAAAATATATATATTAAGATACGGTATAAATAATATCCTTTTGAATCTGATCTTATTACACCCTTAATAATATATCACCGTCTAGTCCATGAATATCCTGGACATTTTTTTATCTTCATGCTTCTCTGGCGCGGCTTACAGCATTTCGTAGCTAAAATTGGGCCTGGCTAGGCCCCTGGGACAAGCCGAACAGGCCCATTAACCTCCTATAAACAAGAATATGACCCCGAATATTATAGGATTGATATCTGACACGCATAATTAGACTGCCAAGCTCTTACCTCAGTCATCTTAACTCAAAACCCATCAATTTGCTCAGATGTTAATTGCTAGTGCTGTAGGGCTTCAGCAAGTTTTACTGCATACGAAACGTGAGTAGTATTTTAATTCCAAATATTGACAAGAGATATATATTGAAGTCAACGTCGACGAAAAAGGCAAGCAGTTGTGTTAGTTGCGCTGCTCAAAAACCTTATTACTGCATCATGTAGATACTCTCTGCACCAACGGCTCGAAGATAGCCGCTCCCCCTCCTTCTAGGTACACGCTTAAAAGAAAGACCAACGAGGTTCGGTAACTCAACACCCTAACACAATTCACCAGATGATGAAGACAATGTGAAAAAGGTATGGAGGAATTCAATATATTAGCCTGGACATCTCCAGGTCTTTTATGGATATACGAATTACTCTTCAATAACCAACGTCATTAACTCAATTAAACCGAACTAATCTAGACGTTTGAAATTGCATTCAAACATAATTAAGAGAGATATGATGGTATGATTCAGTAAAATAAATGTTTGCATCACAAGTCACATGAATACACATGTGTATTTAGCCAAAATCTTTCTCATGCCATCCTATATCATGTGTCCCATGTTTTATGTGGTGGCAAAAACTCCATCTTTTATATTACTCTTCTCTCATTTATCTTAGTAATATGAGACTAAATCATGTCATCCTTTGAAATTTAAGAATGAATGTGCCTTAGTGTGATGAGCCCAATTCTAACATGCATCGCACTACGTTCAAGGATTTTTGCATCTTGTGCAGTCTGGCACCATCTCGATATATAGCGAATTCATGGATTGTTCTTGGAGATGTTATTCGTCTAAAGGCAGTAGAGACGACGACCAAAAGCACAGTTTTGTTTACGACATAGACAACATTTCCAGGTTCTGCGGCGATCCACCTATATATCCATGGAGCATTCGGTTCAGAAGTTCAGTCTTACAACCCTGTGGAACAACCTCAACACACACTCAGCAGAAGACCATTTTGTGCCTGACATTTTCATGCAGACGAGGCAGCGCCGGCGGCACCTGCACGGCGCTGGCCGACGACGTACGGTCCCCATGGCTAGACGATGACGTCTCCAACATGCCGTCGGCCTGACGAACTGCCCCCACCTGCGCCGCCGGGAGATGCGTGTGGTACATCGGAGCAACTGCATGAGAAATAAATGGCATCAAATTAGGTGATCGCTTACCTTTGTCTCATCGCAAAAATAATAATAAAATGTCAACAGATAAGTAAAAAAACCAAGTGACTTATTTGTGGATGCCTACTGATATGGCAGTGGTGCTCCTCTGATACCTGAAATGACTTCAGAGCAGAATTGCCAAGTCAGAAAAGAATAATTGCATGCATGCAATGAGTCATCAGGATACTGAATCTTTTCTATAGTTTGTGTACGTACACGTAGGAGAGGGAGTGCATGAGCTCTAGCAGGCCATTAGGAGAGAAACCGATTGTTAGGGTACGGGTATTTTACATTAGCGTAGATGAAAATTTTTTACCGTATAAACTAAAAAATCATACGAATAAGAGGTCATAAATCATTACCATTAGACGCACAATGCAGTGGAAATAGAGTTGAAACGCCAGCTCAACGAAGAGCGCGTTAGTGTAGTAGAAGTAGTCGATCGTCCTCTGTCCAACCGTCTCCTCCTTCGTCTCGATCAGCACCGTAGTCGCAACAACACCTCTACCAAGACCCACACATTCAGTGATAGAATGTCGTGCATTAGTGTGCTAGCATCAACATGCACGGTAGGAGTTATGAGGTATGGCGGCTAGGGTTTTGACGGGTGTGTCTCGGAATACCTCCTTTAGACCTCGCAACTCCCTTTACATAGCCTCCAATCGAATCCTTATCCGATATGATCAGATATCATATATAACTTAGAAAACCTTAGGCTGAATCTTTATCCAATACAAGTAAAGATCGTATCCCACTACGAGTCTATCATCCCAATCCATGTCGTTCTGACACGTTAAGTGTGTGGCGTTGTATATTCATTGTATATTTGCCCATAGGCCGGAAACTATTTTCGATCCATAAGTCGGTAGCAGTTCTTAGTAAGACATAATGACTCCTAAATATAAATAAAGATCATATCGGACGAACATATATAGTGTGTATGTACCGATCTATTTGCCTCGTGATAGTATGTCATCCTATGATAGTTTGATACTTCACTCAAATTTGTAGTGGATTATTCAGTTATGATTGACTACTTAACCATATTCGGTATGGCTATACACTTCCTTAATCCAACCACAATCATCTACATAGTTATCTTTGAAGTATATCACTAACCGTGTGTAACTGTGCAAGAGCTAACACCACGATTCTGGGCTTGTTCTTTTCCTCCGAAGCTGGCGGCTTTTGACGTTTGCTACAGTACTTAACTTTCAAACGGAATATTTGTTAAGATGGGGTCTACAAGTTAAACAATATACACGTTAAAAGCCCAACATCTGTACCATCTAAAATCGCAAGTGAGTATCTTTCTCCGTAATCTGTACCGTAAATAGCCAAAATTCAAAAATTTCAACCAAAAGCCATAGCCGTTGCCAAACATGCCCTCTATCAGAGCGTCGACAAGGCCAACCTCGCCGACGCCGGTCGATGACAACAATGGCGGAGGCCTGCATTTGCAGGTGTAGATGGAGCAGCTCGCTGCAGCTGCCTAGATACCTCCTGGATGAAAACTATTACGAGTACTATATATCTAATTATTGAGCTTCCGCCATAGATACTACTTGTAGGCAGCGGCTACAAATTTGTTGTACTCCCGCACAAAGGGAAATGATAAACCAAGCCCAACAAGCCAACTAAACTCCCTGTGCGAGGTGCGCCTCATCACACCTCAGAGGCCATTTACACGTACGCCGCATCTCTCCAGCTTGTTTTAAGGCCACTTACCACGTGCTTTCTTTCATGGCCATGCATGCATGGCATGAGGTTGAAACGATTGATAGCAATGGCAGTTAACGACATTGAAGCAAGTTAATTTGGAAACCTTGCTGCAGCTAGCTAGTTAAGGAAACCGATCCATCTGGGGGCAAGGCAAAACTGGGTTAGGTTTAGAAAGACTGATTCATTCGGATCCGATGCAAGGACCCAACTTCGTTGCATCGCCAGAATCCATGTTTCATATTTGAAGTAGGTTGAACTCTGTGCAATTACTTCTCGAGCTTCTATTTCTTCCGTTAATGGAGATTTAGGAAAAGATGGAATAGCAAGACCTGTTTCCAGAACGAACAAGATACGGGTAGAGAAGGGGAAGTTAGCAGGGGCGGATGCAACGGTGGGGCGGGGGGCTCGAGACCCCTACTGCTACCGGACCCTTGGAGCCCCCCTAAATTTTTAGCCATGGATGTATGGTGTAGGTGGGGCTGAGATCGACTGAAGGTAGGAGATGACCACAAAATAATTATATTAACAAAGCCCATAGAGAAGCTTCCAGCCAAGCCAAACTGCCAAAGCCCAAGGCCCACAACAACAATCAGAAACCCAAAGTCCCAAACCCTAGTATCTGGCCAGTGGCCACCCCAATTCGCCAATTCCCATCGGGGCATCGGGCGCAACTCTGCAGCGGCGGCTCGCGAGAACAGGGGCGGATCCAGCGGCAGCCGAGTAGCGGGCGGACGCCGGACGCGCCGACGCGGTCACGCGGCCACGCGACTCGCGAGCACCGGAGCACGCGGCGGCGGGCGGCCAGGCGCAGCGCGGCGGCGCGCTGCAGGCGGGTGGTGGCCAGCCGGCCAGGCCGCAGGCACCGGGCGGGGGCGGGTGCCGGGAGGGGGCGGGCGCCGGGCGGGAGCGGGGGCCTGGCTGGAAGGAGGCGGGCAGGCGGCCCCGCGGCGGAGCTGGCGAAGCGCTGAGGGAGGAGGCGAGGAGCCGACTGCCGAGGAGATTCGAGCGGCGGGTTGGGGGATTTAGGTTCGACTTCGACCGTTCGAGCGTGGCCTCTGGCCCTCTGCACTCTACAGACCACAGGTCCACAGGTGATTAGGTATTTAGGTGAACTCAAATTCTTATTTGTCTGTGATTGTCTGATTGAATGATTGAATTGAATATGTGATTGGCATGTCAGATTTCAGAATGTCGAAAAGAAATTTGCGCAATTACTTTTCAAGTTCTAGTGGTTCAACTCCACATACTAATGAGAGCACAAGTCAACCAAAGAAACCTAGAGCAGAGTTTAGTCAATCGGACATAATTGGGGACCCTGGAAACCGCCAAAAAAATTGATGATTATCAACCTGAAATTAGAGATCAAGTAAAGAGAGCATATGCTTTGAGTGGTCCAACCCAACCTCGTGATTTTCTATTTCCTCGTAAATGGACGAGTGGTGAATGGAGATCATTTCAAAAGACTTGGTTTGATGAATTTGATTGGCTAGAGTATAGTGAGTCCAAGGATGCAGCTTATTGCTTATATTGCTATCTCTTCTTTAATTCGGCAAAGCCTGAAAAATTTGGGAGTTCTGTCTTTGCACATCAAGGTTATGTGAATTGGAAGAAAGCTAAGGATACTTTTAATAACCACAGTGTTTGCAAGACTCATGTAGAGGCTAAGCTAAAGTGTGATGATTTTATGAACCAAAGGACAAATGTGGGTAGAAAATTAGTTGAAGTAAGCAAGGAGGAAGAAAAACGATATGAGATTCGTTTGACATCTTCTTTAGATGTTGCAAGATTTCTCATATCGCAAGGGGATGCTTTTCGTGGACATGATGAAACTTCTACTTCCCTCAACAAGGGTACATACAGAGAGATGGTTGACTGGTACAAAGATAAGGTTGAGATAGTGAAGGAGGCATATGAAAAAGGTTCTAAAAATTGTCAGATGTTATCTCATCATATACAGAAGGACCTTACAAAAGCTTGTGCAGAGGAAGTCACAGCTGTCATTATGGATGAGATTCGAGGTAGAAAATTCTCGGTGCTTATTGATGAGTCTCGAGATGTATCAATAAAGGAGCAAATGACAGTGGTTCTAAGGTTAGTACTCGACAGTTTCAATTTCTTGCCTAGATTTTTACCTGTATTTCTATAATTATACTAACACATAAAGAAATGTGGTGTGCAGGTTTGTGAATGATGAAGGGAAAGTGGTGGAGAGATTTCTTGGACTTCAGCATGTTGAGAGGTGTACAGCTATTGCATTGAAAGAAGCTTTGGTCGGTATGCTTTCAAGTCACAATTTGTCAATCTCTATGCTTCGTGGGCAAGGGTATGATGGAGCTTCTAATATGAGAGGTGAATTTAATAGGGTGCAGAAATTGATTCGTGATGAAAATCCGTATGCTTTCTATGTGCATTGTTTTGCCCATCAATTGCAACTGGTGGTTGTTACCGTTTCAACTTCTAGTGCAGACATTGCAGATTTCTTTAACTATGTTCCTTTAATAGTCAGCAATGTGGGTGCATCTTGTATGAGAAAAGATGCCTTGCTTGCAAAGCATCATGATGTGTTGCTAGAAAAGATTGAGAATGGTGAGATTATGTCTGGAAGAGGTTTAAACCAGGAAAGTAGCCTAGCTAGGCCTGGAGATACTAGATGGGGTTCACATCTTAAAACTTTGCTTCGGATTTTGGTGATGTGGGAGGCTATCATAGATGTCCTTGAGATAGTGAAAAAAGATTCAATTAAACCAACATGTAATGGTGGAGCTTTAGGTTTAATTTCCAAAATGGAGAGATTTGATTTTGTGTTCATCATGCATTTGATGATAGAATTGTTGAGCATAACAGATATTTTGTCACGTGCTTTGCAAAGGAAGGATCAAGACATAGTTGAAGCAATGCATTTGATCACGGATGTGAAAGATAGCTTGCAGGATATGAGGGAGAATGGATGGGAGCCATTACTCAAAAAAGTGAAAACATTCTGTGATAAGAATGAGATTGAAGTGCCAGATATGGATAAGGAAATAAATGTTAGAGGGACATCTAGACGTAGAAAGCAAAAGGTAACAAACATGCATTACTACCATGTTGAGATTTTTCTTGTCGCCATTGATGCCATTTTGACTGAGCTGAATCATCGGTTTAGTGAAATTAGTTCAGAGTTATTAGTATGTATGGCTTCTTTTAACCCAAGGAACTCCTTCTCTAATTTTGATGTGGATAAACTTGTGAGACTTGCTGAAATTTATGCTGAGGATTTTGATATTGGTGACCTTACTGTTTTGCCAACTCAACTTAGAGCCTTTGTCAACCGTGCTAGAAGAACTCAAGAATTTCTTGGATGTACTGAACTTGGAAAAGTTGCTGAAATTATGGTCAAGACTAACATGGACACATCTTATCGTTTGATTTATCGTCTCATTGAGCTAACATTGATACTTCTAGTGGCAACGGCTTCAGTTGAGATGATATTTTCAGCCATGTCCATTATAAAGACAGATTTGCGTAGTAAAATGGGCGATGAATGGCTCAATGACTTGATGATATGCTATAATGAGAAGGAGATATTTAGAAACATTGATAATGAAAAGATCAAAAAGCGGTTTCAAGAGATGAAAAAACGCCGTATGTTATTGCCTAAAAAATTAGTGGTACGCTCTATTCTCTTCTAAATTCATAATTTGGAGGTCCATATTTGTTTAACTAATCAATTATGTCTATTTGTGTAGATTGCTTCTCCGGATGAATAATGGGTGTCACCGTCACGCGTCATCTATTAGTTTCGTAATTTGGCCTTTCGGTATGGATAAACTGCATCCTTTATTTTTCATAATGTATTTTGTGATTGTCATCATTCATCGATGTTTTGATATAAGACCACTTCAAACTATTATATTTGTCTTTTGTGGGGGGGGTCATAGTGGAGTTATGTCACTGTAGCGCTTTTGTTCAGCCCCTCCAAAAAAAATTCCTAGATCCGCCACTGGAAGTTAGCAAAGTTAGATAAGATTGGAATGGGCATAGGAACATGTATTGATGCACCAGATCGGCTAATGCTCACAGGACTCTACCACGTTAACCTTCGGGATGTGTCACAGTGCGGCCTAGCTAGTAGTAGCTACTGTCAAGTCCGATATATATCGACTCAAATGGCAAAAAGGCTAGGCCTTGGGCATTTTCAATGTCTTTATCTCTGCCTCCTTTTAAGGCCACTTACTACGTGCTTGCTTACATGGCCATGGTCATGACCCCGATCCATGGCAAAAGTAAGGCCCTGCTCAAAAGGATTTATTTTGAGTAGTTTTTAGCTGAAAATCACTGTAGCTAGCTAAAGGGGGTGATCGGTTCGGCTGAAAAGCTCGTGGCTTATGGCTGAAAACACTGTAGCTGGCTGAAAAAAGCACTGTAGCTGGCAGAGGCTTATTTAGCATAATTAAATTTAAAAAATTTAAAAATAAAAAAAATATGTTAGCCCATTACGTATAATACAAAAAAATACGGGAAAAAAAGAACCGGCAAAAAAGCTCAACAAAAAGCCAAAAATTCAGAAAAAGACGAAACTTATGAATAGTGCCAAATAAGCCTCCAGCACTGTAGCGAAGCCACAATGATCGCAGCCAAAAAAACAATGTATCTGACGGTGGCTTATTTGGTGTAATTAAATTTAAAAAAATTAAAAATAAAAAACAGGTTAGACCGCCACGAACAGTACAAACGAATACGGGAAAAATATAACCGACAAAAAAGTTCTAAAAAAACTAAAAAATCAGAAAAAGATAAAATTGTTGAATAGTGAAAAATAAACCAGAATCCAGAAGTCCATGGCGAAACGAGCATGCATAGCACCTTGCAGCAAAGAAAGTGAAACCAAAGATTTCACCTTGCAGTGAAGGAAACCAATCATGCATGGCACACGACGAAACTACTGTTGTTTGAGACATTTCCACATTATTGGCATCTGAATTAGATAAAAGAGGGGTATGAACATCTCCAGACAAATTTGCAAAATTGAGAATCCCGTCTCCCTAATTTGACAGCATCATGACAAATTTCTACTACCTATGATGCGCTTTAGAATGCAGACTTGAGAGTAAGCCCACGTACATAACGCGGGTAGTCGCGACCTTAAAAGGCACAAACACCGAGTACAACGAGCGGTACAAATTCAACAACGGATGCCACCTGAACATATGCCAATGTTCTAGCCCACTGCTGAAAGCTTCTCAAGGCGGTCAGTCGAACGAAGTGTTCGACACTTCACAATGCTGACTTAGGTTTGCACATTTCCAAAAAATTTGCACTCCATGGTCCCATTGCCCTAGAGTAGCACCATAGAAGCAAGTGCTTCAGAGTTCGGATTGGCGTACAGATACGCTACTACTTCAACAACCAACCACCAAAGCTTACCCATAATCAACCAACCAATTCTAAAGAACAGTACTTCAACCATGATGCCACCTTAAACATAACATCTGCAGGTACTAATGGGGTGTCATCTACAGCAGCCCTGTGCAAACAGCTAGAAAAATGTCACTTCAGCATGTCAAGCTAAGCATACTACTCAGCCGCACTATCCTACAGACAATTTCTAAATGCAGCAAAACACATAACCTTCAGCAAACAAAAGATCAAAAATACGGAGACAAACAAGCCGGCGATTAGACGGAAAGTGGCGATTCTAACAGAGTACAGGTTCAACAGCATCCTAACAGAATTCCAATCTTTGACGCAACAAGTACGGCAACCAGCTTAGGAACATCCCAGGTGTTACTGACGACTACATAGCATCAAGACCAAACTACATCCAACCAAAAGTCAAGCACAGCCATACACAAGCGGCTCGTCAGCTCAGCAGAAGAACATCGAGCTCCTGACTTTGTCGTGAAGGCGAGGCAGCTCGGGCACTGGGGCGCTGCCCACCGAGGTGTGGCCGCCGTGGCTCGAGGACGTCTCCGACATCTCATCAAACTTCATGAACTGGCCAACCTGAGCAGCGGCAAGGTGTGCGTAGCAAATCGGAGCAACTGCAAAGTAAACAAGAAAGGTAAATAAGCATGGATATGCAAGTTGGAAGCAATGACTTCACACGTCAAAAATCAAACACAAGAAACTTACCGACTGATATGGCTGTTGTGCTCCTTTGATAGCTGAAAAGTCCCGAAATTGGAAGTCAGGAAAGTTTTTCTCGGGAGTTGAAACAAAAATCGTAAATATCTACTTACACATAGGAGAGAGAGTGGACTAGTTCTTGTAAGTCATCAGGGGAGAAGCCTATCTCATCATGCAGGATATGGTAATGTGTTGGTCTTGTAGTCCCCTGATACAGACAAGCACACATGCTTAGCTCTATCAATTGAAGTGGATGATACAACCAGAAGTGCCAGACCTAAACAAAAAATCTATTGAACAAAACTCCACACACACACAATACTTAAAACCAACAGTCAAGAAACCTGTTCAACCTCCTGGACGAATGGGGTTTGACAGCTAGATTAGCCATTACTAGCGCTCGCATGACAAGGATGCAAGCGGTTGCATGAAACCAGTTGCTCTGGACATGTTTATTTCATGCACTATTATCCACTGGAGCAATAAGACTACGAATTTCCCACTGATGAAATGGAAGTCCATCAAGTTTAATTTGGCATGGGGTTCTTTTGACGTTGGTCTTGTGGCAATGATTTTCGGATGAACTCTGCAATTACTGGATGCAACAGATCCCATGGAAGTTATTTTTTCTTAATCTTTTTCAGAAGAAAACGCTTTTTTCCTCATAAATTAAAAGTTGTTGTATAAATATTCAAGAACATCAATCAATCTGTGATTCCAAGGTAAATCAGCAATGACATTTTATATTAAAAATAAATTAGTTTGGTTGGAGCAAGGTATAATACAATAAATTCAATTGGTCAACAGATATGGATTCAATTGATGGAGGAGGCTTAGATTAATGGAAAGTTACCAAGGGTCTGCAATCTAGATTACTTTTTGAAAAGAATTAGTATAATATGATGACGAATAAAACAGCATTTAGTCGAACGTTGAACAAGCATACATGACGCACCCAAATAAACTAAGTGCAACAAACAAAAACAAAAGGCAAAGAATACTTACAATCATTCCAGCATGTGAACACATGTAAAAGTCGTAATTCTTTGGATGGCAGACTATGTTGTCCACAACAGTGCCTAAAGAGTTGCACCATTCATGTTAATAGAAAATAATTTGGTCACTAAAATATGATTATGGGATTGTAACACTGAAGATGAATGATGCATGTTACCAGGGGGGACATTATCTGGAGAACTAGGCAGGAAAAATTTGGTATGGTGATTTTTCTGTGCAACAATCAGTGTGAACTTGGGAGACCAATTTTCATCAAGAAACTTGCAAGCCTGCAATAATTAGAAATACATTAATATGGTTGTGCATTGAAGGATACTCACATATAAAGATGTATCGAACTAAAACCACATGAGTACAGAATTACTGATGAACAGTACCTCAATTATTTGATCTAACTCAATGTTCAGCACCTGAGTAAACTGGCTCTCACTAACCCCATCCCTATAGTAAAGACAGAAAAATCAACATAGTGCTAAAATAAAACAGTTGCACAAAGATGACTGAAGACAAAGTCAAGAAATCATTCTTCAGAATTGAACCCTACTAATTCACTGCAAAATTGATTACCGAAAGTGTTGTGAACTAGCACAACAAGGGGGTAATCATCCATCGGAGAGAGGTCGGACGACGACAACTTAAAGTGGAACGGCGCTAGGTGAAGAAGGCACCGATTGAGCGGAAGGAACGGATCTAGAGTAGCCGGTCTAGGGGAGAGACCGGAGCTAGAAATCAGGAACTTGGAAATACTTCATTATTCTTTGTTTCTTGATAATAGATACATGTCATCCTTTTTATAGGAATAATTTGACTTGATCTCTAAGAAACAATCTCTATCTCTAAAGAAACCTATCTCTAATAGATGGAATATATCTATAAGATAGTAAACCCATATAATAAAGAAACTAGCTATTCTTATCTCTATTATAACTAATCTGACACTGCCATAAGCGGCTGCTACAGTAATTTGGCATGTGACAGTGACATTTACAGGTAGTTATTCTCAAAGGGTAACCAACCTGAAGATAATAATCTGATCTGGTTTTCTCTTTCCAGAACTGGTGTAGAAATCAATAAGTAACTCCCTGAAATAATTTCCAGTCCCAACAAGTGACAGGAGAAAGCACATCATTAATACCCACAGCACAATGATAGAGCAAGCCAGAAAGCTGCTAAAATTGAACTACGATAAACCAAAGAAAATCGCTTACCGAACGAGACCATCATCCTCAGTTCCTTGTGGCTTAAACAATGAATCCATCATTTCTAACTTCGGTGATTGAGAACGCACTGAAGCCCTGTATTTTGAGATAAGAGGCCATTCGCGAGAACTAACAACCTACGAAAGACAATTAAAATAACATGGCACAATAGTTATCATTTGTCAAAATTCTCCAGATCATTGAGTTTTAAAAGCATTTAATTCCAGCTAGAGAGCATAGAATGTGGAAAAACTGTTACTTACTGCAGCAATGGAAGGTATATCAGACTGTCCAGGTGAACCATGGGACACATCCATTCCCAAAATGATAGTTGGGACTTTGGATACAAGAGGAATAGCAGGTGATGTTTCAATTTGCAACAATGAATTTATCCCACCAAGCTGAGGGGAAAAAAACATAAAGTAGTACTTAGAGATGTAAATGTTAGCAATGCATCAAAAAAGTTTTGAGGGGTTGGGGGAGCCACAAACCTTTGCATTTATCTTTAACAGAACATTCGTAAGATACTGGTCATTGACTCTTGTAGGGGCCACACATTGTGTGACAATCCCGAACTCAGCAAGACATTTCCGCTTCCAAGGCCCTATTAAAGAAAAAAGATATGGATGCTACAGATGCCATAATATGCTTATTTGAACCGACACAATATTTAGCTAGTGTAACCAACCATAAACATCAGAGTTCTTCCTCTCAGCAAGAACACACAACAGAAACTTGGGTGCTCCAGGAAGCTTTGTTTTTATCTGTTCAAACATGTCATCCACCCTTTTTGCAGCAGGAGCCCGTCTCATTGAAGGATTTTCTTCAAACACATCAAAAGGCTGATCTACTTTCTGCAAAATAAAAAACCGGTGAATGAAAAAGCAGATTTCTTCAAACACATCAAAAAGTTGATATACTTTCTGCAAAGTCAAAAAAAAAGAGTGGAAATGCATTTGTGGAAATGTGCAACATTAGATGAAATGAAAAACCTACAATTCCCTTCATGCCCCCACACTTGATGAGGTCTCGGACAAGATCCCTAACATTACACCTCGCAGAAAAGTTAACCACCGCCCACTTCTCAATACTGCTGGCTTTAATGAGCCTCTGGAAAACATAACTAACAAAGTTATGGATGACAACATGCAGGATTAAGGAGTAAACAGGGAATACAGTCAAGACAAGCTGACCTTATTGTTAAAATTCCATCGCCCATTACGTGTAAAAATATCTTCACCATTTCCAGCTTTTAGCTGCACAACATGATTCAATTAGATATATACCATAACAGTTTCACAAGCACAAAGTGGTAATTGAAAAGAAAATACAGCACAGAAAGTTCTGACCGACCTTAGGGGCCTGCAGTACCCTACCACCAACTTGAGTAAAACTTTGAGCTATCGAAATGCCGCATGCCTTCAGCATGAGTTCTGCATCATAGTTGCTGCGTCGCAGTACCTGCCAATTTGCCATTGATAATAAAACAGTTAAGAAAGCACACCTACAGCTATTGAGCTGAAATAAAGGAGCCACTCACATCAGACAAAACTGACATCCTTTCTTGAGGTTTCTGCCTGGACTTTTCAACAAGCGAAGACCTTTGTAGTGTACTCAAAGCCTTGGTATATCTTTGCAAAGGCACAAGGGAGCATAGCTGGTAAACATGGAAACATTCGCCACAACATCAGCACAAATAAGGCACAGCAAAAGGACTACATTGGAATCACAACAATAATTACCTCAATTGGAAAATATGTCGGACGCTTCGGTTTCCCCACATTAATACAGGGAAGATCACCAGAGTATCTCAACTCTATGCCCCGGCTCTTCACAAAGTAATCATAGACAGATATTTCTGTTGCTTCAGAGTCACCGTTGTCACCATTCCTTTGCTTTAGCGTGAACCTAGATATCACCAAGTACTTAATAAATGCTCATTTCTAAAGTACTTAAAAAAATAGTGAAAATTGTGCAGAAAACTAAGAATACAAATTGCAAAGCCAAGCATCCAGTGCACACAGTAATATAAGCATCATTAAAACAACAAATGCCAATATGCTCTTACATTTGTTCATAGCAATTCCTTTCACTCAAACCAACGATCTTGTATTCTGTATTTGCTGGACTTGTTTTTATCCTTAAATTCTTCAATGCGCGCTTGGCCTTCAAAATTAAACAGAGATACAATTATAGATATCTAAAAGCCAGGTACAACCGTTCTTGTCCTTCATTCTTAAACTATTCTTTTCATTAGCAACATGAACACAAAACTTACCTTAGCCCAGTCAATTTTGTTCGGGTGATCAACCTTCTGGTTGGCAAGTAGAAAATCAATAACAGGGCCAGGTTTCACAATCATCGTTGTGGACACATCTGCATAAACAAACAGTACATGTAAATGTCTTATCACCTCCTGCGTACAAGTGATCACAATACTATGTGAAATTGGGCTCGTAGATGATAAAGCACACCTATATTAAGAGAAAGCCCGCTCTGTGTGGCACGGAAGCTGGAATGGAATCCTCTACAGCCCATCACACCACCACCCAAGTCGACAAAATTTGAAGGATTATTATGGAAAAAAGATTGGCGGACTAAAAGGCAACCCCTGCAAACACAAAGAAAATGTTAAAAGGAAAATAAATACAATGCAGCCATGCTGTGAATGTTGAAATTTAAAAAGAAAAAGAAAACTTGCACAAACGTACTGCTTTGCAGAGTGCTGTCTCAAAATGATATCAATAACCCGAATTGCTTCCTGAGTGTTCTCCGATTCCTGACCTCTCAAGGCCTGAGCAATTGCACTGATAGGGATTTTTGCTGCAAAGCATAGCTCAACTTTAAAAGTTTTCGTCTGATATGGCCTTCTCACTCTTTTCCTGTCACTTCCTGAAGGACTATCATTGCCAGGGCTGCCATTTGCAGCAGTCCTAAAAACACGAAATACGTGAGCAAAAAGAAATAGTAACAACACTACTAGATCAGGACAAAGTAATGGAAATAGTTAAAGAGTTAATTACTTTCCAGTGGAAACATCTTCCAGCACTACAGTGAATTCATTGTTCACCTGTGGAAGAGCACCAATGGTAAACAGACTCTTCTCACCATCATACGCAAAATCTTTATTAGCAAGATCAGATTTGTATGTCTGCTGGAGTCTGTCGATCACTTTTCTGCCTACACCTTTCCCATCCACTGCCCTGTCATCTTCATACTTCAGATTCACCTGCACTCAATAAAACATAGCAACGGTGATAATCAGATGTGAACATAAGAAATTCAAAAAAAGGTTGTAAACAAGGTCAATAGGCGCACATAGTAGTGGTAGAAGAATTCTTCTGTGGTCTTCAGAGAAACTTTGAAGTGGTTTGTTAAAAGCTGTATCTGCTGCCCCTTTTTGCCAAAACCAGGCCGAGAGATCAGGGACCTCTTAGGTTTTGGCAACTTCTTTGTTTCTTCAGCTTTAATAGGCTCTACATTTGGTGGCACAGGAGGTGGTGGCGGCAAGTCATCAGCCTCGCCATTGTGAGACTCCATTTAAGCGAAACTCTCTGCAATAGAGCATACAAAGCAACTCAATCAGATAAGGACACAGTAGCAAAAGAAAACAAGAACACAATATATTTGAAGTTGTTAGTTTTAAAAGGGTAATTTGCCATGTAATTAAATAGCACATGAATATGTAATTTCACAGGTAAATCTGCATTCAATCCATAAATAACCTTCTGGTTTCAACAATACCACAAGTAGCTCAACCCATTTGAAAAGCTTCTGGTGAAATAAAGCTTTAGAACCAAAAATTATGGAAAGTTTTCAACTTTTAAGAGTGAAGATTATTTGATAACGAAATTTGAATGCAATGCAAAGGTAAAGTTGAAATCAGAATGTAAACAAATTACAAAAAAAACAAACTTCAAGCATGTTCTTCAATTATTGCTGGATATTACTACCTAGGCAGTAAGTAGAATATAATCACTATGTACAATCTGTAACACAATTTGGAGAAGTGAATACATATTTTATGTCAATTATTCGCATTTCACACACAATTTACATTCGTCAACTGCAGTAGTTATTCCCAAGTCCCATCTACAGAAAATACACATCATAAATTGTACTTCAAATCACTACATAATTTTGTACCACAAACATCATAAATTTGCAACATGGCATTTCAGAAGTCAAATATAAATTGAAAAATCAATCTCCTGCTATGAAGTTTAAAAAATCTTTTCTGAAAGCATATTTCATACGTTACGTTTAAAAGCTCTTTTCAGAAAGCACATTTAAGTTTAAGTAATCAAAATAATTTGCCTGAATTGGACTCAAACCTGCTCAATACCGAAAAGAACCAAAGGCACTAACAATTGCACTGCACACATGTTTATGAAATAATCGCATTCAAACTTTCTAAAAGTCATTAAAAGCAGAAAGGATAAAGTGCTACTGAACAATCCTGGGCAAATGAAGCAGCAAATAGTTTCAAGTTTCAACACACAATATACCAGAAGTGTACTAAAGCTTAAGTGCAAAGTATGTGGTGCCAAGAAAATCCTATCCCTAGTCCTTTCTCACATTGTGTACCAAAACTGCAGGGGTGCTTGGATTTATGCGTTCTTAGTAAGGTATTCATCATTTCTTATACTAGCTATTACTAACAAAAAAATCTAATAAATGAAGGAGCCATTGAAAATTAAAGGTTTTTTAGACAACAAAAATTAAACGTTCAAACAAGTACAATATGACCAGCAACTTAAGTATTCAAAAACTACAATCATAAAAAAGAACCCGTCTTCTCACAAATAACAAATGCAGTACTAATTTCCTGCAAATGAAAATACAAAATGAGCCCTACTACACATCTTTACTACATTTGGTAGAAACAGCACTCAAAGAAAAAAATGCATATGCAAAGCACAAAAATTAAAACAATCAACCATAAAAACAGAGTACATTTATGCACTAAAGCAAATGTTTGAAAGTTACCAAAAACACTCTTATGTTATGGTCTATGGTCCAGGTAAGGCATGGTAGGCAGCATGCATGTGAACAGTACGTGGCACCACATCGCGTGTGAACAGTACATGGTACTGTAATGCATGTGGATAGTACCCATCGGTACTGTAGCACATTGCCTATTTGGATATTTACTGGTATTGGCAGCATATCGCGAATTATGAATATAATAATTAGTTTTCTTATTATTTGGGTTTATTTTCTTTTATATTTATTCCATGTATTAGGGATAAGTTTACTATTATTAGGATTAATTTCCTTAATATAGAGATAGGTTTTTATGGGTAAAGTTTAACCACCCCTATAAAAGGGATAGCATTGTACCGTTATCTTTAAGCAATGGATAAACAAAACTCCTAGTCTCTCCCCCTCTTTTTCAACTAAGCCTCAGAGCCTTAACGGCAGCATGACTGATCGTTCAAAGGCGAATACCCTACCCTCGGTCCTCGGAACTGTACCCAACCTACATCGACCACAACATTTAGTATTAGAGCCATTCACCATGGCTTCTGCTGCTGAACTCCTAGTCTCTCCCCCTCTTTTTCAACTAAACCTCAGAGCCTTAACGGCAGCATGACTGATCGTTCAAAGGCGAATACCCTACCCTCAATCCTCGGAACCGTACCCAACCTACATCGACCACAACATTTAGTATCAGAGCCATTCACCATGGCTTCTGCTGCTAATTGTGCAGCTATTATGAAGGTCTTAGTCACGGACCTTATGACCGATCTCAGCAACATGGTAACCTTGATGAAAGAGTTCATTCATGGCCAAGATGGAGGAGAAGGCGAAGCACGTTGTAGCAGTTTCTAGGTCGCCATCGTCGTCATCGGCGTTGGTCCTACTACCATCTTCACCAACGACGACTCCTCCCCAGGCTTCGTTGTCCTTGGCTGCACCATTGGTACCACCACCAAGGAAGAAGGCTCTGCCATTTCGCTATCACCCTTGCCGTGTCGTCCACCAACATCATGCCATAAGCGATGCGCAGCACAATGGCTGACAGGTGGGGGCCAATCCCCCTCACAACCGCTGCATCTCGATGCAAGACGGATGCTACTACTGCCCTGTGGCAGTTTCCCTTGCCACCGACTACTACTGCAATGTCAACCGACGCTGGAGGGTTTCTATCCTCGTTGTTGTTCACTAGGGCTTCACAGATCTTCCATGTGACACGACATCATCATCGTGCCCTCTCGTCGACATGAGGTTATAAAGGACTTCAACAATGGACGCCACCTGACAGCGCAAGGACGAGCTATCTTACCGTGAAGGGTGTAATGTTATGGTTTATGGCCCAGGTGAGGCACGGCAACAGGCATGTGAACAATATGCGGCACCCCAACGCATGTGAACAATATGCAGTACCGTAGCACACGTGAACAATACCCGTCTAATACTGTAGCGCATTGCCTATTTGGATATTTACTAGTATTTGCAGCATATCACGGATTAGGAATATAATAATTAGTTTCCTTATTATTTGAGTTTATTTGTTTTTAGATTTAGGGTGAATTCTTCTTTATGTGGCTTATGACTTTTGAATTCTGTCTGTTCGCGAGAGAGTTCAAAAAGAGACAGTCACATGCGATTTTGCTATGTATAGATAAAGTCAGTACAGTGTCTACTACAATTGACTTGTAGAACCCGTATTGAAAACGCACCGTTTGAAAGCTAATTACTGTAGCAAAATCCAAAAGCCATAAATATGAAGCCCAAAAGAACCCAACCTTATTCCATGTATTAGAGATAAGTTTTCTATTATTAGGATTAGTTTCCTTAATATAAAGATAGGTTTTTTAGGGTAAGTTTAGCCATCCCTATAAAAGAGACAGCATTGTATCGTTATCATTAAGCAATGAATAAACAAAGTTCCTATCCTCTCTCTTCTTCTAAAGACAAGCCTCAAGAGCCTCTCTACCACATCAGTGAAGAGCCCTGAGCGCCCTCATCTAGCCACCGGTCCTTGGACCCATACCCAACCATCGATCACAACACTCTACAATGCACACAAATAACATATAAAATATTTTCGAGTCCAAACTACTCTAATACGCGCACATGAGGTTTGGTAGCAACAACATTCAAAGAAAAAATTCATATGCAGAGCACAAAGATTAAAACAATCAACCACAAAAATAGAGTACATTTATGCACTAGTGCAAATATTTTAAAGTTACCAAACCACTCTACTATGCACACAAATAACATATAAAATAGGAAAATTTTGATATACGCGACTACAAAATGATCATTTTAGAGAAATGCCAATGCAAAGTGACATCTACTAAAAATGTCATTCCAAACAATTCTCTCACAAAAAAATGCCTCTCTACATCTTTCACAAATATTTGATAATATTGCCCGTCTTCTTCCTAGCCCCACCCCTCAAGCTCATCCATGGCTGCCACTCTGACCACTGTCATCAGCCACGACAACGCCTCCATCTTCCATGCCCTCTCCAGCGACCTTGGCTAACCCCTCCACTGCAACACCATATAAGCCAAGAACAATTTCATTCTTCTCCATGAGCACCAAATCTTATCCCCCAAGTGATACAAATCTGACACAAAAATTGAAAGGCACCTTCTACAGCCTTTATTTATTTAATTAGCACCACAAATGGAAAGGAAAAGATCACATTTTTGGCCATCTCAAGAAGCAATTTGGGCAAAGTACGAATCCATTCCAGTTGCACCCATCGAATTATGGACAGATCCATTCTCATGAACTTAGTCCTTGCCGACGGCGACCTTAAGGACTCGCTATAGACGGCCATCTCATGTGATGCCGGACCAAGGGGTCTTTCAGGAACTGCAATAACGTAGAAGGCCATCCATCTTCTGGATCTGAGCCACAGCTTATACAGTCGGACTCAATACCAGCCTCGATGCATCATCAACATCGGCAGTTGGGCTACAATGTCGTGTGCACTACTTTGTCTTTGTCACCTCCGGCAGCAACCGGCCATCATTGCCGGGGACAGACTGTTAGGAGGAAGACGTATGGTGAGGTTGGTGAAGGTAGGGGCAATTTGGTCCGATACAGGCTAAATACATATACTAGTGGCAACTTTGTGAGCAAGGAAGGTTTGCAATGGCATTTTTTGAAGCCACCACTCTCTAGAGGCATTTCTCTAAATCAGGCACTCTACAATGATATATACCAAAATTTCCCTTTAAAAATATTTCCCGAAGCCCAAGCTACTCTGCTCTGCGCACATGAGGTTGTTAACATACTTTCAATACACACAATACTGAGAGTGAGCTGAGGATAAATATTTCATATAATCAATCAGTGTCAGAAGTACGTACACGTCCTTTTGGCATATAAATTACAAAAAAGACATTCTAGAGACTTTTTTTAAGGGGTGCAGGATAACTGCACCCTTTTCATTAGATAGAAGAAATAAAACATTCCAATGCGCGACTAAGCAAAATGAGTAAAGCTTTAAAGTAGAATATGACCCAAGCATCGTGTGTCTTAACTAGAGCACCTATCATAAACCTCTCACAAAGGGAGAAGACCTAATTTAGAGATACGTGTCTTAGCTAGATCACATATCATAAACCTCTCCAAAACCCTAGTCATCTCTCAGACCACAGCATTATTACCAACAAAAAAGGGTACCATCTTTAGAACGATTGGTAGCAACAGAACTCATATAGAAAATTCCTACTCAGAGCACAAAGATTAGAACACTATAAACAATATGAACAGATGAGATGAGTACACTCGCCAACTGTAACAGGCCCAAAGCTGCCAAACCGCTTCCCTACCCTGCACAGAAACAAGTGAACAGATCATATAACAACCATAAAGTAAACCAGAACAGAAAAGAAACTCAACTAATTGTTCTTTTCTTCCTCGAAACAGAGAGAAGCAGAGTAAAACAGGCTAAAACTTCCAAGACTCCAAGAAACCCCAATCTACATATAAACCCGCTCCAAGAAACCCCAACCTACATAGAAACCCGCAGCACCTACCCAAGAAAACACGAATAATCGCACTAAAATCCTTAGGAAGAACCCGCAAAACGACTTCTTTTTCCCAAAGAAAAGGAAGGCACAACCATAAACCTCCCGAAACCCCTAAAAACTTTTTTTAAAAAAAAAACAGACCTCCAACACAAGAAGAAGCAAAACTAGAAAACCCTCCACATAAAAATGACAAATCGGAAATCCGTAGGAAAAAAGATCAAAAAAGAAGTATCACAAAAAGAAAGATTAGCAAAGCGCTGCTGCGTATAATTCTTTTTTAGAAAGAACATAGCTTTTCCAACAAAAACAACGGAACAGGGCCCAAAAACCCCACCGAAATACGCAAGAACGAAGGCAAATACAAACAAACTCCAAACCCAACACCCTGAGAAACATGCAAGGAAACGCACCACTCTTCCCAAAAAAAAATCCAAGGAAACGAAGAACAAACCACAACAGGGCAAAAAGAAAACCTTCAGTAAACGGACCAAAAATTCGTCGAATAAAACCCCAAAATACAACCGCGCAAGCAAACAGCGATCTGATCCGCGCAGCGAAGCGGCCTAGAACCCTAGATTTCCACCTTCTCACAGGGACCTACAGGGACTCAGGGAGGGAGCAGTTCCCGTTACCAAGAGCAGCGGAAGCGAGGCGACCTCTGCGACGGCTTCTCGACCTTCCCGTCTATCCCCTGCCCTCCCTCGAACGCTCCCCTCTGCCCCACCACCACCACGCCCCCATCTTCTAGCAGCGGAGAGGAAGGGTAGAAAGGTAAAAAAAACCCACCGTCCGCGGGGGAGTTTCCATCTATGCGGCCCCCACATCGTGGCCGTCCGGATTCCGGTAGGGTCGATCTGGGCCGTCCATACGAACCCGCAGAGCTCGTGGCCGGTGCGGGACTCGCGGGGAGCGCGCGCGCGGACGCGGTGCGCGCTGTTCTGGCGTCAGGCGCGCCCCGTGCTCCCCACTTCCTCGGGTGCGGACGCCAAAGCGACATCATTTTCTCTACCTCAAACTTACTGACGAGTTGGTCCCGCCTGTTATGGGCCCAAACAGTCATTGTAACGGGTGGCATTCCCGTGGCCGCGAGTTTCCGGACGGAGTGAACCGCCTACTGGTGTGGCACCGTGCGCAGAGCGGCATGATTAACCCACCGACTCTGGGCCCCAGGAACGTGTTGGACCCACAGGTCAGTGATGCTAGTGGCCACGCCCGGGGGAGTCTGGCTGCTCGGGACGTGACACTCCGCGAATGCCATCCGTCTGTACGACGTTAGCGCGACCGACGGGGCGAGGAAGCCGGAGCTTCGAGCGATCCGACGGCTGCGAGACGGGGATACCGGTACACGTGGGTGGATCTGACCCGTTGTTCAGTAACGCGGCTCGAGCCGTTAGGACCCTCCTCGGACATCCACGCCCGCGACCTGGCTCCGGCGTCAAAAGGCTGCGCTCGTGGCAGCGCGAGGGAACCCGAGACCTAGACCCGGTCCATAACGCCCACCCACACTGACCGCTGGGGCCGGCGAGGTGCAGAGCTTCCAGGCTCCCCGCGGTGTGCTATGGACGTGTCGTATTCAACGGGGGCGGGTACAAGCGTCGCAGCGTGCCCGGGGTCGCGTCCAGGTGTTGTCCCGCTGGAATTGGGTCGTTTCTCGCGAGGCCTCTGGGAAAGGACGGTTGGTGCATTTCCGTCTGCATTTTGCCCTGCCAGGAGTAGTACCTAGTCCTACTGGCTACTGGCTGCTCTTTTCGGGCTCTCTTTCCTCTTTGGAACCGGGGTCCAACAACCCGTGTCGCTAACCTTGTTTCCATTTCTGTGTTTGGGGTGCTCTTGGAAAGAACATCTGAAAATAATTGGAAATATGTCAAGGGAAGATCAATTGGTGCAAGACAGATGGTACACTTGGTTTGAAGTTTTGCGCTAGGGGATCATTTGGGGAGAATTGAGGGGCCGTTTATATTGTCCTTTGGTTTTGATTTATAAATAGTAATAGTTTATAAAGAAAGACGCTCGTATAAGATTTTGGTGGATATAAATAAAGTCACTACAGTATGTACTACAATCGAATAATATACCATGTCTTCTGTTTAAAAGCTAGATATATAGAAAAGTCATTTACTTTAGAAAGATAGTTTTTAGAAGCTAATATGAATAGAGACTAAATAGATTTGGAATTTAATTATGTGGATATTTGGTGCAAGATAGATTGGAATTTGGAAAAGCGATTAGAATGACACCACAGCATGTATCAACGTGAGACTACGGAATTATCATTGTTTACTGTTTTGTATTCTGACTTTTGAGTGCCTTTGGATACGAATATTTTAAAGATGGTAAATTAATTATTGGAAGATTTGTTGCACCACAAGTTGGTACCCTTTAATTCCTAGATTTGTGTTTGTCGCTCTTTACAAAAAAAATGAAGAGGCATGGAAAATAATTATGTGAAGATTTCATGCAAGATAGATTGGAATTTGGGAGGGTGGTTAGAACGATAGCACAGCATGCATTAACATGATATTATGATATTGTATCGAATTGTCATTATTTTCGATTTTGCATTATGACTTTTGAGTTAGGATAGGCATATTGAAAAGAATAAAAAGTAATTACAGGAAGATTTGGTACACAAAAGATTGGTAGCCTTTAATTCTTATATTCATGTTTATGACTCGTTTATAAAGTCGAGGAGGCTGACTAGAGAGAGTGAATTGGCACAACCTCTTAGGCTAAAACTAAGTTTTAGATGCAAAAATATAAATCAAATCGGTTTTGCTTAATTAATGACTAAATCATCTAGTTTTATTAAGTGCACTAACAACCTAAGCCAATATAAAGGTTTACTAGTGTGACAGGCAATCAATAAGCACAAGGAAGCAAACAGACATGGTCTCTTTTTACCGTAGTGTGTGGAGACTTACCGATCTTCTCTAGTCCACGTTGAGGTAGGCCTAAATGAATTGAATCGGCTAAACGAATTAAGCAAAACACATCAAATCCATTAGTGGTAGCACTTGTTTATGTGTATTGAGTGATTAAATGAGCTGAACAGCTATTATGGAACGACAATTGGATAGATGTTATCACAACAATCTCTTAGAAAATACATCCAATCAATGCTTCTTGTGCTAGCGTTTATAAATGAGTCTAGCAAGAAATCTCCGTGCAATTATTTCCAAATGTTTTTAGTGTTTGGAAAAGGCAATTTTGAATGAAAATTAAATTGTGTAAAGACATGTTGGAACGGTATTTGAGAAGTCAATTATGATTTATGATTGAGAGCAAAACAATTCCCACCAAACAAGTTTGAAACAGATACAAAAAATGTTTACAAAAAATGAGATTTAAAAATAAAAAAGGAGCACCATAATATATTGGTAATATTTGAATACCCCAATAATCGCTTACATATAAAGGGTTATTCTAAACTAATATGTAGGATCGTGCAATGTTTTCCCAACCATCATTTATCTAATAAAAATTATGCATATTGTTATCACTCTTTTAGGGGGGAAATGTTACTAGTGAGGTGCTTCGACAGGGTAATCAATGATGATGGCAGTGTGGTGATAAAAATTATAACTTCAAGTTGGATCAGATCACATCAAGGCACCTTATGGGATCACTTGTTCACCTAATCTTAGATCTCAAAAATAAGTTTGCTAGAGACGAGCAGCTATGATGTGATCTATGAGGCAATAATTGCATCTTTGCTCACTAGTGGAGGCATTAGGTGATGGAATAGGGGGGAGGGGGAAGAGGTAGAAGATGATAGTAGGCTATATAAGCCAATGGTAGGATGATACGAAGATATATAGGGAACGACTAGGGCAAAAAGGAATTATGACCATAGTAAAGGGATAGCGAGACATAAGGGCATGCTCTTTACCTCAAAAGCTAGTGGCTTTTAGCTTTTGCTACAGTACCTAACTTTCAAACGAAGTATTTTTTCAAGATGGGATCTACAAGGTAAACGATCTACACATTAAAAGTCCAACATCTATACCAGCCAAAATCACAAATGAGTATCTATCTCTCCGTAATCTGTAACGTAAACAGCCAAAATTCAAAAATTTCAGCCAAAAGCCATAAACCGCAACCGAAAAGAACAGGCCCATATGATAGACAGAAACAGCGGAGAGGCAAGAAAAGTGAGCAGGCCTAATGCTGGAGACAACACCAATAGTCCTAACTAAATAGGGGATTATGGACGTGTTGAAGGACAGCGATGTGTACAATGGAAGCAAAAAAAGGTAACATGGCTATAGAATGATGCAACAAATAACAAGGCCAGTGGCCGATGAGGGGTGGGATTTGTTGTTTGATGTAGATCAAACAATCATCGCTTGCCCCATTTAGGCCTCTTTTGGAAAGGCTTAAAACTAGCTTTGCTTCCAAAAAGTGGGAAGCCCCCCCCCCTGGACTAGCTTCAAAGTATCTTTGAGGAGAAGCTAAAATGCAAGTTTTAGAAAAATGAACTAAAAGTTGAAAAGCTAGAAGAGAGATTCTTTTCTGGCTTTTAATAGGTTAAAGTTGAGACATTACCACTAAAAGTTGATAGAAAAAGCTACAACTCCCCCGAACAAAGCCTTAGATAGGCGAAATGGTATCAGCGTGTAGTACCCACTTTCTTATTAGTATGTTCATTGAAATGTAATTCTCCGTTTTCATGCTTTATTGCTCCATTTTGCGCAGCATCAAAAGATTGGCTGTTGCCGCCTCTCATCTTCAACAACCGCCTAGTCTAGGAATGCACTCTTTTATTTATGTTAAGTTTCTTAGCATGAGCTCATGAAAAGGCTTCTGAATGCAAGTTTAGATACAAAGCAATATTGACCTACTTATCTATGCTTCATTTGCTGGGCTATACCCTCGTTATTAGCCCATAACCCCACAAAAAATCTCAATACACATATGAAAAAAGGAGAGAAAATATAGTACTACCGACTGTGATTGTCTTAAGCTTGTTTGATCGACTGAAACTTGCTTATACAAGAAACTAATATTTGGAGCTTATGGTATAAAAAAGCTAGTTAATCATATAAATTGTAGAAGTAAGCTAGCTTGTTATTGTGTTAGCAACGACTAGTCAACTACATCACTAACTAGTTGCCAGAGCCACTACTAGGTTCTTTTCAGCTATGGCTGATAGTTTATGGCTGCAGCTGATGGTTTTTAGCTCTAACACGAGCGCTTGTGTGAATGTACATACCAAATGTCGATAAGTGGTTAAGTCACTTTGAAAAGATGGTTAATAAGTCATCTTGCTTGTTTGTTCAAGAAAAGCCATAAGCCATACAGTGCGAGAAACATCTCAAGGTAACAACGAAAACATGATGTGCATCTTTGTAACATCGCAAAATTTTGAGATTTATTTGGATTTTCTAGAATTTTCTTTAAGCCAAAAATTAAGAAAAGGCACCTTGTGTTTATTTGCAATTCATTAGCCTTTATTTTATTTTTTATAGGGTTCCCCTTGCTTTATAGTATTCTTAAGAATTTTCTGGGATTTTTTGGCCATCTTTAGCTATTTTCTAAGTGTTTATTGAATTTCTAGCCTTTCTAAAAATCAAAATCAAAAATTTAATTTCCTTTGACTCTCTACATCCCGGTCTCCCTTTGTGTGCCATGTGGCCACAGGCCCGCGCGGCCCAAGCACGCCGGCCCACCCGTGTGCCTCACCCTGCCCGGCCCCTACCCGTCGGCATCTTTTCCCCTCCCTCCTCCCACTGACACGTAGGCCCCCCTTGTCATCCCTCCCCCCACCTCCTTCTTCCTTTCCTTCTTCCCCCCTTATCCTTTCTTTTTTGCGCCGACAACCCGACCTCGCTCCAACTCACCTTTCCTTCTTTGCCCTCTCCGATTTTGGAAGCCATGCGCCACACGAATTCAGATCCCCTAATCCTCACGTTTTCCCCTTCCTTCTGCACCCCGCCTTTCCTTCTCTCCCCTTACTTTCCTTCTGCTGGCCGCCGATGTAGGAGAGAAATCTCACTATGCCTCCCACCACAGCTAGGGGTGAAAACGGATCGGATAGTTTCCGACCGATCCGGATGAAAACGGATACGGATTGTGTCGGATCGAATTTTCTTTGGATAATTCTCGTATCGGATACGAATACGGATTTTTTTATTGGATACGAATACGAATACAGTAAGCCTAGTATCCGTTGAATACGAATATGAATACATATTATCCGGATAATACGAAACCATATATCCAGGATTTTAGCCCCATAACCATTAACCAGCCCATAATGCCAGAAGCCCAGACGACCCATTCCCACTCCATGCATGATCCAGTCATCCATTCCTACTCCACGCGATCCAGCTTTCGATCAGATTACCAGGCGATTGCATTTAGGGTTACCGCCGGCCGTAGTCTGCACTCCGCGTCTCCGCGACGAGTTTAGGTTGCGCGAGCGTGACCTAGATGAGGATCTCCTTGGTCTTGACCCCCATCATGCGCTTCATCCGGCGGTCCTCGATGAAGGCTGTCACCTCGACGGCGTACGAGACCTACCTCCCGATCTGCTTGAACGTGTGCATGATAGCCTTCTTCTGCTGCAGCCACATGAAGCTCGTGGCGCGGTTATAGCCCACCTCCTCCATCTCCACCAGCGACAGCAGGCCCAGCGGCATGTTCGTCTCCGCGAGCAGCTCCACCGGCTTCTCCGCGCACAGCGCCGTGCCATGGTACACCTCCGCGCCCTCCCTGTGTACCTCGATCGCCTGTGACCCCATGGAATCGAACTCGACTTGACTCAGCGGGACACGTGGGTGTGTCGGGTTTTCTTGCGGATTTGTTATGAGAGAAGAAAAGGCAGTGCTCGATGTGGTGGTGGTGGTGGGATTTGGGGGGTAGGGGAGATGCGGGCTTTATAGGGGAGGATTCATGATTGGATTGGTGGTGGTGGGATTGAAGGATTGATCCCGGGTTGGGGAGGGAGGGAGGAGGACGGTTGGGGGTGGGGATTTAAGGTGAGGGTTTATTGAATATGTAGTCTTTATATCGTACTACGTAGTAGTTTGGTTTTATTTTATACCGTTTTGGTATTTATTGAAATAAAACTTGTAGGAACAAGAAGTCTTAGGAGATGCTAAGATGGAGGACTTGGTGCATGAAATGGAGGAATGAAATGTTCTTATGCTTGTTCAAATTACTATCATGTGTACTCTTTGAATTGCACATTGTTGCTACTTATGCAGTTATGCTATGTACTGATTAACTATCGAATATATTTTCATTGTGGATGAAAAAACTATGCTTATTTAGATTTCCCGAAAGTTTTGAGAAGATAAACTATTTATGTATTTTTATTAATTTTGGATGTATGGTTTAAGGGTTTTTCATGTTCCGATAAATATTCGTAATCGTATTCGTTTCGATGCACATTCGCTCTGTATCTGTATTCGATATTATTTGTATTTGTATTCGTATTTGAGTTATCCATATTCGTATCCATATCCGAGAAAAAAATATGAAAACAAATATGGTAGATGCATTACACGTCCGTAATCGATCCGTTTGCATCCCTAACCTCAGCATTATAAATAACACCCCTCGGCACCACCACACCTCGCACCACCCCCATCCATACCTTCGGCCATCTCTCTCGAGTCCCGAGGCTCCCTAGCGCCTTGATTCACCTTCTTCAAGCGCTGGCTCAACTCCAACAAGCTTCTCTGGTCACATCTCACGCTGCACCAAGCCTCACCGTCATCATCCAGAACTCCAACTCGTCGCCACCGACCTCGATCACCACTTCATCGGGCTCAAACGCCATCAGAGCCACGACCATACTGGAGCACCTCGCCACTGCGCCACTGCTACCTTTAGCTCATGGCCGACCATCTTCTGGACCTCTTCGGTAAACCCCGTGCACACTAACGTAATGCCCATGCTCTACTCTCGCGATTGCACACCACGGTGCTTGCGGGAGCGCCGGTGACTGTCGCCTCCGAGCCACCCTATTGTGGGCCAAGACATGTCAGCATCAGAGCTAATGTGGGCGCCAAGTGGCGTCACGCCCAGGGCACCTCAGTGCCAAATGCCCCATTGGCTTCCCCCATGCCACCTCAGCACAAAAACCTGACCGTGGACCCGGTCCATAGACCCTGGTCCATGTGTCAACCCCGAAGCAAATCATGACGTCATAAAAATAAGTTTTCCTTTATAATTTAATTTAGCCAAAAACTTAAATTCATTGCTGACATCATAATTCCTTTTTCCTTTAGAAAAATAATTTCAGGAAATCCATTTCTTCAATTTCTTTATAATTTAAACTTTCAGGAACTCATTCTCCTTCATCCTAACTCTGATTGAACTTGTTCAAAATTTTAAATTCATCTAAAGTCGTGATCTATCTAGTTTTATCATGTGTTTTAAATTTTTGGGGTTTATTTGAATTTTATTTGAGTTTGCTTGGTTATTTTCATGTGTAGACTACGACGATTCTGAGAAATTATTCTACGACGATACACACTAGTCAGCGAAGTAAGGAAAGTTACACACGTTGACTATTGAACCCAATTTACAAATAAAATTATGTTTTTAAATTATATTGCACCAATTAATTTTATTCATAGTATTTCAATTTCTGTTAGTACACTAAAATAAAATTCTATTTAGTGCACTAGTATGGCTAGAGAATTTCGTAGTAAATGCTTAGACCTGCTTAGAAATAATTTTGGGCTTGGAATAATTTTTTCACATGAAATGACGAGCTTTTAAAATATATTCTTGACTTCGGAGAGTCAAGAAAGTCTATGGAATATTTTAAAATAAAATATAAAACTTGGTTTAGACTTAGACAAATAGTTAGGTGGTGGGTGTTTACTAGCGTACGCTATTGCTCGGTAGGTCAATGCGGATGAAAACATCTAGGCCCCTAAAAATGATTTTGGTAATTAATGAATTTATGTGAATATGGGACTAACATGTTTAATGAGTATGTAAAGGTTAAGTCCATATGATGGTGACAAGATGCAAGCCAAAGGATAAATGTAAGGACCCTAAAATGGCTCAAGGCAAAGGTATACTTAGAATAGGATCTCTTTTATTTTTACCGGTCTTAAGGAGAAAAGGTGGAAAACCGGATTATAGGGTAGATAATTGTACCACAAAGAGGGATCATGGCAAGTAGCTTGATAGCAAAAATTATGTGCCATTTGGATCAAATTAGAAGCATGCATTCATCGAAAATCATATTTAAAACCAAAACTGTGCTCTGTCTGGAAGAACGGTAGTACCGCAGTTTTCAACGTGTCGGAACTACCGCCTTGGTAAAATCGGTATTACCGGCGACCAGAAGCTCCGGAACCCGAGCGGAGCCTTTTTCCAGAGAGCACCCTCCGGACGCAATCTGAGATTTCGCAAAGCGGAAGTACTGGCGATTTTAACACCAGAACTACTGCAGGGTGCGGTAATTCCACTATCCAGAGCGGTACTTCCAGAGCTCGGAAGCTCTGGAGGCAGAGCGGAGCATTTTTTCCAAAGAGCGTCAAATTTGGGACTTTTGAAAGTTCGGCTCAAGGGGTAGTACCGCACTGACTTTGCGGAACTATCGGCGAGCGGTAGTACCGGAGTTTTTAACGGCGGTAGTACCGTGCCGACATTCCAACGGTCACTGAAAAGCTCTAACATAGTTGCTCTGCCGCGCCAGAAATGGGAGCGGTACTACCAATCTTATAACAGCGGTAATTCTGCTCGTCCTGAATTTTTCAGGAATTTATTTCAAACCGCTAGTTTTGGTTGGTGGAGGGTATAAATAACTGTACCACTGCTCTAGGACAGAAAGAGAGACCCATTGAACATTTCTTGAGCATAAAGCATTCACTCCACCCCTAATTTACACTTGTGCATTAAATTTGAGGTGGTTAAGCAAATAGTGCATTACATTCATTAGTTGATCCATTGGCACTCATTTACGATCAAGTGAAACCCTGGTTTATTACTTTTGGTGCTTGCCGACACCTAGACGATTGGGCGGAAGATTGATCGGTGATCTTCTCAAAGGAGATGAGAAGACCCGGTATTCTTGTGAATGTCGGAGTTCACCCACCCGGAGCGGGGAAGAGCTACCTCTAGTGATCGAGGTGTTTCGGCTTAATTTGTGGAGCCGGTCGATTGGTTCGGCCTAACCTCAATGTGGACTAGTGGAAACCAGCAAGTTTCTGATCACCACAGTAAAATATTGTTCGTGTTCATTTCTGTCTTGTTTCTTTCTAGCTTTCATTTGTTGATACTATTGTGATCATTTGCTTGTATTAGAGCTAACATTATTTGTCTATTGACCAGAATTGTGTAGGATTAATTGTTTTACATCCTTGCTATTGAAATTGTAGAGAATTAATCAAGTTAACAAGAAAAATTTAAAAACCTCGTATTCACCCCCTCTAGTCGGTATCCTTGATCCTACAGCGGATGCTAGGCATAAGGGCTGCGTGGGAAGTGCCTAAGTCAATTAACGACCAGTGTGTGAGCTACTACTACAAAGCCCTATCGTATTATCACAAGACTGATATATGACTGTCTTGGCTGACTAATTAGCGGGTCCCAACCCATGTCTCGCTATAAGCTGAATGTGAGCATGACATAGACTATGGAAAGTCTCACAAGGCATAAGAGGGGGGCATGATCTGGTGGATTCCTTATTGGGGTGAAACCTTAGTGGAAACCTTATGATTACTCAGTCACACGCATACAGAAGCGTGTAGTGGCCGACAATACGATTTAGTCATATCTTGTAGGTAAAGTTATACAATCTCTGCAGAATGTATAAACTATTATAGATAGACGTGCCCTTGGTCATGGTTATGCTGAGTAAAGTTTTTCACAAATTAGACTTTGATTTTCATAAAATGGCTTTGGATGGAAATATGGTATCATTTTGGAGAAAATGGTCCGAATAGGATACCCGAGGATAGGTTAGTATCGGGTCAGTGCCTGAGCTAATGGTATTAATTTATTAAGTTATTACTGTTACTTATTTATTAAATTCAATATTTATTTATTTATTATATTTATTTAAATGTTGTTTCATGCTCAATTAGTCCTATATGCCATCACTTGTCAGCCTTTCATTAGTATTGTATTTTTTCCTGTGTAACTTGCGGAGTACATTTTATGTGCTCACCCTTGCTTAATCTGTTGCTCAGAGGAGGACGACTTCAACTACGGTGAGAATCAGGATAAGTAGGCCATGTCTTATAGTCGTTTGCCTGTGGGCAGACTTTGGCTTCACCTTTTATTTAACTGCTTTCACTATTTTTTTCCTTTGTTATTTTACCAATGAGCATGGATGATGTAAACTTGGTTATAAGGCCCGTACTCTTTTGTTTAATAAAGTTTGTTATTATGATCGATATGTATCCCCTTTATCGCTATATGCACCAACTGATCCTGGACTAGTGCAATTTACACAAAGGACCTAAAGTCATCGCTTTGGAGTCTGACAAACTTGGAATGACAATACAAACATGGACATCCCGAGACAACTCAATGTATCTCAAGGGATGTTCTTCACGTGTTCCGATATCCGTTTTCATCACCACAAAGCTGTTGCAACATTCTTTTTTCATGAACAATTGACTGGTGTAATAGTGTTCATCAGTGTCCTCCCTAGTCCTGGCCTCCTCGACGATAGTCATCAGCCGACATTGCTCCTCCTGTGCTGGGTTGCACATGGGGGAGCTCACACACATATCGGACACACGAGTATCAGTAGTGTTGTGGTTACAGACCAAACAGAGAGAGAGTATGGTAATGGAGAGTTAGGTGAGCAATGCTTAGGGTTTTCCCCATGGCCTGTATCGTATATATATATATCCACACGGGGAGTGCTTTTACAACAGTACGCTTACATTCAAGTATCCTTCTCAGGGGCACTTATGTCATTATACATGTCCCATTCTGGGCCTTACAGCCTTCTAACAGGTCGGCTGGGCTTAGGTGGGGGCCACCCCTACAACAGGTAGTATGCGTCTTCTTGTCCAGATCGACGAGGCGTTTCAGCTCAGCATCGTGATCATTTGCCTTCGCCTTCTTGTTGTTGCTACAGGGAGACAAGGAAGGACACATGCAAGCTTGCCTTGGGATGGCCCTACGCTGCCACCTTGCAGGGGCGGTCTCGAGGATGTCTTCCTCATTCTCAGAAGGCAAATCATCCATGTCGAGCGCGAACATGAGCTCGCTCGTGCATGTACCTGCACTGAACACAACTTTTATGATATCTTCATTCTAGAGAGGGGGCTTTCTTGAACTTGATCGCGGAGGCCTTACCCTACAAAAACCGAAAGAGTTGGCCAGCACACTCATGACCGAAGGATTGAACTGATGAAAAAATGAGGAATGAATGAAGGATGAAAAATACACTCACCACGGCTGCTTGGGCTCACCACCAGTTGGCGGCAACGATGGAGCCACTATCCAGATCGACCCCAAGGCCAGTGGCACACTGCTTCAAGGTTTTTCATGCAGCGTAATCCCGTTTGAGGCAGTCTCACTTGTTCTTCATTTGCTTCTGAAGGTACGTGTTGCTGGTCCGCCCAGCAATCTTTGGGCAAAGATTGTTGTAGCCCTTTGTGTTGAGATACCTGAAGGGACAATTGTGTGTGGCAACCTCCTCCACACACATCTCTAAGAAAACACAGTTGGACTCTGCGTCCTAGGTAGCCATGTTCTTATCCATCTCTGATGGTGTCGAAGGAGCTGTTCGGGCCAATCAATGAAATCAAAACAACAATCTATATAGAAGAAAGCTGAGCAGCATGATACATTCTCAACAAAATGGATAAAAAATGGCTTTGTCGGCACTACAAGGCAACAAATTGGAAGCAACAACCGAAACATACATGAATAATCCACAAATTCGAGGTAGCAGACAACAAGCCGGGCAAATCGAAATCACCGAATTGAAACCAAATTCACAAACATCGGTGTGCTAGTGAGCTGAAGCCGGGGGTGGGAAAGCCAGAGATAGGGGTGGAGGCAACGATCCGAGCCGATTGCAGGGACGGGGGAGGCGGAAGCGGGGACAAGTTGAACTGTGCATGGGGAAGCCGAATGTGTGGATAAACTTAACGATGACGGGCCAAATGCAAGGACGGGGGACCCGGAGGCGAAGCTAGAGGGCGAGGAAGAGACCTACCAAAGCAGATCTGATGGGGACAACAAGCTTGGAGGGAACGGTCCACCGTGCAGGCGGGCATGCAAGAGAGAGGTGAGGACAGGTGGCAAAAGAATACGTGTGGGAGGAAAGTGTCAGTGCTCCTTGGCCTCATCCTTTCGCCCCATCATGGGCTGGCTTCGAACTATAAATATAGTACCTAAATAATCCCATGGTATTACAAAATGTAAGTGTTTTATAATAGTTCGGCACGCCATAACTTCCCAGGAGGTGCAACGGTGCAACAGAAGCTAACTCGTTTCAAACCGTGTTTGGTTTTGTAAAACTAGAAGTTGATACGAAACCAGGCCGTACACCGAATAGAAGGGGCCGTAAAACTCTACATATTGTACACAGCCTTCTACTAACTCGCCTCGTGTCTACCTTACGATTCCCCGTTTCATTCCGCCACAACGCTACACACGTCTATTCCAAATTTAAACTCCGCGCTTCCGCTTCCTTTCACCGCGCCGCGGTCGGCGGCGGCTACGTGGCCCCGACCGTCCAGTAGCTGGTCATGCAGGCGCTGGCCGGCGTGCCGATGATCCGCGCCCACTCCCACCCGCCGCACCGCTCCGCCGCCCGCCGCAGCTCCGCCAACTGCACGGCACAAAAGCCAAACTCCGGTAATTAAACACAGCATTCTCCATGATCGGATTCATCCCGCCGACCAAGTGTACATGTTTCCCGATTCATGCGATGCTACGCGATGCGATGAGGAGCATGGGCTCGGCGTGAGCTTGCTTACCCGGCCGTCTCGCAGCTCGAAGACCACCGCGTCCTCCGAGAACGGCACCGGCCGCACGGCCGCCACCTGTTCGTCGAATTGCCTCAGCGCCATTAGCGACCTCATTACTAAGAGAGAATAAAACGGAAGAGGAGAACAACACCACTCTAATGTAGGATCAAGATGTTGGTTTACGGCACAGACCTCGTCGTCGCAGCTTCCCCTGAAGCTGCTCGCGTAGTTCGCGTCAGCGGCGCCCGGCGTGGCGCAGCTCTGCTCGCCGGCGGCGGCCGCGTCCAGCGCCGCGCCGGATGTCTCCGATGGGTGCCCGTGGCTCGTCCACCTCCACGTCCGTTTATCAAGGTGCCGCCGGTAGACGTGGCCGTCGGAGCCGACGATGAACAGCTGGGCGCCGTCGAAGCACGGCCCCGGGGCGCCGACGAGGGTGACGTCCCGGTGGGGCGTCCCGTGCTCGACCCACTCCCATCCGTCCTGCGGGCTGAAGTGGTACTCCACGAGGCCCCCGTGCTCGGATACCATGAAGAGGGAGCCCGTCAGGGAGAGAGGGGACGGTCTCATGGCTGTCCCAGGGTATCTCGAGACGACGAGGTGAGGTGATTGGTAGTGCTTGTGCCATAACTCTGTGATTCTGTTGTACTGGTACAGGCGGCCGTTGCGGCCGACTACAAAGATGATATTTCTTCTGAAGGTCTCCTGATCCACTATGAATGCAATCCTGGTATCAGGAGGGCTCTGGCAGTCCTTCCACTTGAATTTCCGTAGCGCAACCTGCAAAAGTTTAGAAGGGCATCAGTATGAAGTTAGCATATCTGGATTAGTAAATATTACATAATACAGGGTTAATTTGTTTTCAGTTGAATAGATACTAACCTATACTGAGAGCACAGACAAAATTTTGAAAGATAATGATGTTTGAGAAAAAAAAGGTCACAAAAGTCCTTCCACGGCAAGAGAAGGGTGACCGGTTATAGTTTTTTCCCCTTGAGAGTAATGGGGGAAGAAGACATGGATGCTTTTTGACATACATCACATTTGATCTTAAATTAAGGAGCTCCTGTTCTAGATAAGAAAAAAGTGATAAAACTCATTAGTTCCTGTCTAGCCCATTTTACCTGTAAACAATCTGAATTATGATTGATTGATTGTTTAGACTTCCAGATGTTTGTGAATTTGTGTTCTTTTCTATTTCATTATTGCATTGCCCCTATCTACTAAGCAAATTCGCAAAGTATGGATGGTACAAGAAAGTAAGATCAACTTGTGAATAGAAACCCCAAGCCTCCAACTTAGAACAGAGGTAAATGGTAATGGTACATTTAAGATCTTCTATGAAATGTCAATCCTGTAATATTAAAGGATAATAGCTGAGTGATTGGCTACAATTGTCATTATATTGACATATCTTGAGTACTTACTTCCATGTTCTCCACCTGTAAACTCCTACTAGTGGATTCTCAACTACTTCTGTGCTCTAGATTAACGTGTGATGCATACATGTACATGGCATTATCATGAGTCATACTTCATCATTTGCTCATTGCTTTTTTATGGAAAAAAGTTTTTATTCATTGCTATGCAGTACTTTGGGTACGAGAAAGAACTAATGACTTTTGCTGATCAAGGTGCATGCGTTTGAATCTTGACTACTGCAATGGCTCAAATAAAAAATGGCACATTTGAAGTTTGTTCATATCTAATAAGGCTAACATTACTCAATTTAAAACATGTTTGAACGTCTACCGTGAACTGTAGCAGCCTGCCTTTCTTGTTAACAAAGAAAAGTGCATCGTCTGTTGTCACTCTTCGTGATAAACCGGGGATGCCATCCCATGGCGGCCCACTTGCGACCTGTCTTCCCTTCCTCATTGCGGTGCAATTAATCCATAATAGTTTGTCTCCATTTCTTTCTCTAATATGTAAGCTCCCGTGCACGTCCACAAGATACAAGCTACCATTATAGCTTCCTAGTGTACCTTTCATTGCTGTAGTGTGCTCATGTCTTACCCATAACCAAACACCATTGCTGTTTAGATATTCAAAAGTTAAGCCATTATCTGTTATAAGGAAAAGTGATCTATCTGCATGCATCACCCGCATGTGGAAGTTAAGATCAATACTTCTTGATAGGAAGTTGTATGATTCAGTTTCATTACTCTCATGGCTGTTAACATATATGTAGTGTTGCTTCTCTTCTGCTTTGCGCCTTCTGGAAGGCGGAGCATTGCTCAAGTCATTTGGTTCGGTGTCTGCAACTACATTCTTTGATCCAGTAATACAATTTGTTGGACCATGCTCTTCGGTGCAATATTCTGCATTCCAACCTTCTGTTTCTGGTGCATCTAGGATGGACCACTCATACTTGTTTGACACTTTCCTTCTTATGCTATTTTGTTGACTTGGACCAAAATCATCACCTCCCATACCAGGTAAATGCAGCTCCCCAAGCCTACCATCATCTAGTGGGAATATCATTCTGCCAACTTGAACTTGTACACCTCGGGCACTTCTTGCTACCTTTGCATGCTCAGGAGACATGTGATTTACCCATAGTCCTCTGATCTTGTTGCTTTGAGCCCCACCTTGTCCAGTGAAAATGATAAACTATGTCAACTTAGTTTCTGCTTGGAACATTAGTAAATATAGTTGTTGCTCTGATAAAAAGAATTAAATGATTGAGTGTGCCATTTTGTTCAAAGAAAAAGTTCACACGAGAATGATATGGTCCTAGGCGAGAATGTTAAATCTAGTTTGACTTGCTTGGATCTATCATCTAAAACATGATTATACTGTTTCAAGCTGAATCTAGCATGTACTATGACACATCCATCTTCATTGATTGTTTTTCTTTTGGTGTTTCTAGACTAAGACCAATGGTTTTTGTTGACAAACCAAGAGTTTACAACATCAAATCAGGATCAGAGTGTAGCTTATGGTTTAGGTGGATGATTCTTTTGCTGCAAATTTCACTTTAATTGAAGCACTTTCTGTGTTGGACTAGCATCTTCATGGTTTATTTCCATCTTTTCACTGGAAAGCACAAATTGATATAATTGGTTTTTCTATGAAAAGTTTCTGCAAACCAATCTTTATTAGATTGTTTTTATTTGAATGACTCTGGATGCAAACTGCAAAGAAATCAAAATCTCCAAAGGAGGAATTTATACCTGTGTATTGTGGAAACTGATATTCGAATACTTTTCCTGTGGTCGTCGTAAAAAACATTGAAGTGGCATCATTAAATTCATCCTGTTGAACTTCTGTAATTGAACTAAGTCTTTGACTCTTAGGAGCTCCATGTTTATCCCACTTCCACTTCCTTCTATGCAAGCGCCGCTCCACTAAAAGACCATCCTGTCAATCTATAAATACCTTTAACAAACGAATATAGAAATGTTGTTCTTTTATTGAAATAGATGTCCTAGCCATGACATATTCTTACTTCAGTAGGTCGCAAACTTTTCTCATTATTTTATTCTTCTTAACTTATCTATAGTTAGTTGATGAAGCTTACAACAACAAAACATTTTGTTCTAAATAAGTTAGGGTAGATTAGGAATGAAACCTTCTCAAGATTAAAGAAACATGAGCCTTGTAATTAAATCTAAAAGGCTAAAACCCTAAGTTCTATATCCTGCCATCTGAACCAAGAGCCTAAAACATTGTCTCTAAACATTTTTCTTATGTCATGGTTCTTAGTTGATGAAGCTTAAGACATCAATTTATCTTGAACTGTATAATGGATGATACTGGTCATACTGTTATGATTGACACCATATTTTGACTAGCCTGCTATAGATATCCACCTTATCAACTTCATAACTATTAGGAACATGCAGTGTTGTTCTCTTGTTATAAGAGTCAGCATGGCTTACAACGTTTACATTTGTAAGTAGATAATATGCCAATGGCCATTCGTGAAATATATGTTGGGCAATATGGGATTTTCCCTCAATTTCGGAATAAAAGAAAAGGGAAAAGAAAAACAAGAGTGGGGCCCATATGTAAGAGAGATGAGAGGGAAGGAGATGGTCGGCTTCATTGAACGCCCGAGGAAAGGGGATCAGATCTGATCCCTTCTCCTGGCGCAACTCTCACTCCGGTGGTTTTGATTGCGCCGCTATCCTCTTCCCTGATCTCCAATCTCCCTTTGTCCTCTTTAAAATTGAGCCATGGGACAGTTCTTGGGGCAGAGCAATCAAGAGAAGATCCGGGTTCAAGTGGTGGCGATTTCCCTTTGATCTTCTGTGCGGTTTGCTTCGGCGAATTCACTGGAGTCTTGGTAATCTCCACTTTGGCTTGTCTCTGCAGATCCAGTAAGGTGTTGGGCTCTTGGTTGCTGCCGTGTGAGCCGAGTTCTTGTCTAGGCTCTTGCGCACTCGTGTGCTGTGTGCGACTGGTTCTTCGGTTCCTTGGTTGCTTCATCCTCTTGGAGATTGCGTTGGCTTTGTGTGGCATCACCTGCACTTCGGCTTTGCAATTTGGTGAGTACTGATTTGTGAAGTTGGGCATTGTATCTCTGTTAACCTCTCTGGTGATATCCTGGTATACTTTGGTGATTGGTTTTCTGGGACATCGTCTTTGCGACGAGGCTTGCCTCTACTGTCGTCTCGGTGGCTTGGATTGCCACCGCTCAGTGAGCTGCTTTTACACTCTTAATTCCTATTGTGCATATGTTTGCCGTGCTAGAGTGATATCACTGCTTGGTATATTTGAAATATGTGATTTAGTACTAGCACCGGGATGACTTTGCATGATAAATTGTGGGCTTTGTGATTGCTCGATGAGGAAAACCTATCAAATGTGAGATTAGTGTGACTATCTAAAATATTTTGCTAGTTTTGATCTGTCAATTGTTAGTTCATACTGTTGTTCAATATTATCTACTGCTGTTCTGTTCTGGTTATTGCCAAAACATGTTGATTCTGCAGTAGTACATATGTGTTACATATTTCTGATCATTTGTCGAAACATGTTGATTCTGTAGTGATACTTCTCTATTACCTAAATCTGTCTAAAGTGTGCATTTGTTCTGTCACTGTTCTGAGCTAATTTTGATAGTTAAACTAGTAAAATATCTAAGAGACAGTTACATTGATCGCTGATTTATTGACACGAGTTGAAGAAGGCCAAGATTTAGATCTTGTGCAACTCCTCAACTGAGAGCAAATCAAACCTTAAAGATATGTGCATTATGCAAATCTTAAATGCCCATGTTCCTATACAGTTCAGCACATTATCATATGTTAATGATCTGAATCCTTTATCTGTTTTGAGAGATAATAGATTTATCTTTATGTTATTTACATTCTGCTGGATATATGCTTTACTGTTCATGATTAACATTGGAATTAATCTGACAATGTTGCTAAAACCGCTTAATTTCCAACAATATAGTGCTGCTGTATGAGCTTGGATCCAGTAAATCATTTATGATATAACAAATTCTTACATACCTTGGTTATCAGGAAAAGTGACACTGAGTTAGATCCTAACAGACCATGTAAAGCACACCCAGCAGATGAGCTTAATGAGACATTTTCTGCTCTTACTTCACTCCAAATATGCTTTTTCCATGATGGCTTCGATTCTTTATCAAACTCATACAGGTCTCCAGTAGAACTGCACTGCATTGTCACATCTTAGCATTGGATTATGCAAACAGTATAACTTACAGGTATATCAATTCTTGGATAAACAACATAAACGAGTATAGTGTGACTTGTCTGAGAAGATTGATCATATATACTGTTTTAAGCTTTCCATGGCTCCTAGTTTTATGTTTAATGTGCCCATAGAGCAGGGGGCAGAAGATAAGTTAAGAATAGTAGGAGGAACACTTTTGTGTTTTCCTTGTTTACCCATTGATAATGACAGGAACAAATTGGGATTTTTTTAGGAGAAAACTGGGACTTTATTGAAAAAGTTTCTTTCTTCCCTAAGGAGGTTGAAATGATATCCCCCCCTCACCTCCTAAAGTACACATGCTTAGCATACCTTACTGTGAACACTGTCCCTGGTCTTACATTTCCAGCATCAGATATATATGATACATCTCCTCCTGGAGGGCCCCCATGGTAATTCCACCTGAGCACCAGTAACGTTCGACCATTATTTTGTTGAGTAGACCATGATAGTAGTGATGAAAAAAGTTGCAAATTGTTTGATTTCCAAAAATAGTTTTAGAAAGAGCAGCAACTTTACAATATTCACTCAATTAACGAAGCACCAGACCCACTAGATGTGAGAATGTTCAAATTTTCAAATGCACTGTTGGTATTTTGTTAGTCAGTAAAATGATATCTAAAGGTCATTACCCTTTATTCTACCATGTCATCATTAGTTTTTAGACTGAGCACTGGAAGTGATATAACCAATATTTTGCTTTTCAAACACTTTTCATCAAATATCAAATTTCCCAGATATATGTAATAAACCTTGTGTTTAATTTTTAAAATAGAAAATATAGAAATCAATGATAAAAGTTGATGCTGCAAATTTACTTGTTAATGAGACCGTATCTATGGTGTACCCTATTATAATATGGTTCCGCATATTGTTTACTTTTCTTGCTACTGATTTATGTGAACATACCTGGATCTTAGAGCAAATATCTTCAATCTCACCCGTTTTCTTTATATATTAGATGTAAATGTAATGTTCACCATATTTTACTCAGGCACAACATAGTTATAAAATTTTAGAACCACGATTTTTACTGTACTCTTTTATCATGTGAATTTTGAGTAAAACATCATTTGTCAAAGCTCTTGTTATAATTTTCCCTGTTTTTGTTGTTTTAATTTGAATTTTGAACAAGATATTACAGCCATGCAAAGAGGACCAAGTTTAGTAATGCTGCTTCATACCTTAGAGGCTGAAGTTCTGTGACCTCAAGTAGGGATCCATTCATGATGGATAGGAAAAGTTTCCTGATGAAGGAATAATCAGTGGCTTCAGAGTATGTTGATTGATTCCAATTAACTAGCTATGCCTTTTTATGAATAATTGCCCTTAGAAAGAAGCATACGGGTAGAAACAAACCTTCCATCATAAGATACAACCCCGTTTCTTATGCGCATCGCTTGACTTTGTGTTTTTTCTCCAAGGTTTGTGAAATGTTGGTCGGAGTTTAATATCATCTCTGTCCAGATAGGTTGGGCATGTTCATTTAGCTGTAGCTGAAAGATGTAGAACTATTAGAGTTTAAGCACAATAGAAACTAACTTTGTTTGCAAATTGCAATTGAATTCTTTCAGAAGTCTATTTCACTTCAGGATACAGGGTTTAATCTTTGTTATAATTGCATAAAATAGATGTGTTCACTTTACTGACAAACATTTCTGACTTTCTACAGAATCTTCATCCCATGTTTTAGATAATTTAGAGATACACATAGAATGATCTGAACCTTTCTAAGAGAAAAATTATATCCATCATTTCATTTTACATGATATTGCAGTGGGTCATTGACCATGTCCTCGGTGCCTTACTCATGAGTAAGTATTACATACATTCTGTACATTTTTCTAACATAACCAGCAGGAATTGATTTCCTCCATCGCTCTGTACTTTAATTATTACGGTACGGCTCTTATTCCTATGTGTTAGACATACTATGTTAGATAGATATCTTGGGCTCTTGGCTTTAGGCCCATATGTATTTAATGTGGTTGATTAGCTACTCAGTATAGACAAGGATCCCTCAGGATTGGCCCATACTTCTATTAGCCAAACCCTAGACATCCTTGCCTATATATATATGCATTGTATTGCTTGCTCCTGAATCAATCAACATTCCGTTCAACCACTTCTTACACTTTCCTAACTTCCCACATGGTATCAGAGCTGATTACCTTTTGCTTTTCTCTTTTCCGCTGGCAACCCTAGCTCCTCTGTTCTCCCCTGTTCTCCTCTGTTCTCGGCGCCATGAGTGACCTGCCGCCGCCGCCGGCTCCCTCCTTCCCTGCCGCCGACTTCCTCTCCGCAGAAGCCATCACCAGAGCTGAGGAAGCCGCCGCCAGGGCAGAGGTGGCCGCGCACGTCGTTCCGGCCGTCTCCGACCCACGCCTCGCCGTCACCGCACAATCTCGCGCCGCTGCTCTCGCGCGGGCCGAGGCGGCTGAGCGCGAGGCTGCCGCCGCTGCTCACGCGCGTGCTGCCGCCGCTGAACGCGAGCGTGCTGCCCTAGCGCGCGCCGCTCGTGAGCGCGCCGCTTCCACTGAAGACGCCGCCGATGTCGAGTTCGCCGCAGAACACGAGCGCGCTGCCCTAGCGCACGCCGCTCGCGAGCGCGCCGCCACCACTGGAGACGCCGCCGACGTTGAGCTCGTGGACGAAACCCCCCTTCCTCTCCACGACGCTCTCCTCCATGAAGCAGCCGCCATCGCCAACATTCATGCCCAGGCAGTCGGTGTACAAAACATCCGATCCCTGGTTCCCCTGGTTCTCGATCTCAACTGCGGCCATTACTCCCGATGGCGCGAGCTCTTCCTCCTCGCCCTCGGGAAGTTCTCCCTCGAAGACCACGTGCTCGCCGACGACCACCATCCGACCCTCCCCGACTGGCTCCGCATGGATTGTGTCGTCAAATCCTGGCTCCTCGGCACTCTCTCCTCCGACCTCGTTGAGATCGTACTGGAACGCCGAGTCACCGCGCTCACTACCTGGCTTGCCGTCGAAACTCAGTTTCTCGGCAACAGGGAGTCACGCGCCCTCTACCTCGACGCCGAGTTCCGGAGTTTCGTCCAAGGGGAGCTCTCCATCGCCGACTACTGCCGACGCTTCAAGACCATGGCCGACTCTCTTGCTGATCTCGGGGAGGTCGTTGCCGATCGTACCCTCGTCCTCAACATCATCCGCGGCCTCAACGAAAAGTTCTCCGCCATTGGTCTTCATCTTCAACGGAGCCGGCCGTTCCCTTCCTTTCTTGAGGCGCGTGCGGACCTGCTCTTGGAGGAACTCAACATGGCCAATCGCAAGTCCTCTCCTGCCACCGCCTTGCTCACTTCCGGCGGCCAACACACTGCGCCACCCGCCAACCGCGCCCCGTCTTCCTCAACCCACAGCGGCTTCGGCGGTGGCACCAGCGGCGGAAACAGAGTCGGGGGCGGAGGTGGCGGTGGCTCCTCCCACTCCCGCGGACGGCGCGGCAAGCGCTCCGGCCAAGCCAGCCAGAGCTCCGCATCCTCTCAGGGCTCCGGCGCAGGCGGCGGCTGGCCCAGCTTCTACAACCCGTGGACCGGGACCATCCAGATGTGGCCCGGTCCCCGGCCACCCCTCGCTCCTCTGCCGCAAGGACGCTTCGCCGGGTCTTCGTCTCTTCCTCGGGCGCCGCCGCAGCCCCAAGCCCTGCTGGCTGCCGCCTAGGCCCAGAATCCGTGGGTTCTCCCTGATGCTCACGGCCAGTTTGCGGGTCTTCTCGGCCAGCCGGCGAGTCTCCACGGCTAGCCTACAGCATTTCACGGACAGCCTGTGGGACTGACGGGATTCCACGGCGCTCCTGCTGGGCAGACTCCCGGCCACTTTGCTGCTCCTGGTGGCCTGCCCGCGTGGGACCAGAACAACCTCAGCAGCGCCTTCTCCACCATGACACTGAATCCTCCTCACCAGCCCGAGTGGTATTTCGACTCCGGGGCTACCTCTCACATGGCCTCCGACCATGGTATCCTCTCTCACTCCTCTCGGTACCCCGTTCCTTCCTCTATTGTTGTCGGTAACGGCTCCCTCCTTCCCGTCACGTCTACTGGGACAGCCGACCTTCATGGTTCTCTTCGCCTCAATAATGTTCTTGTCTGCCCTAAACTTATTAAGAATCTCATTTCTGTTCGTCAGTTTACATCTGACAATGACTGCTCTGTTGAGTTTGACCCCACTGGCTGTTCTGTGAAGGATCTTCGGTCTCGGAATGTGATCATCAGGCGCGATAGCTCCGGGCCGCTCTACCCTTTGCATCTTCCTGTAGCCAAGTCCTTCCTCGTCGAGTCCTCCGCCCCTCTTTGGCATCGCCGGCTTGGTCACCCCGGTCATGAAGTTTTGTCTAAGTTAGCGGGCTCTGCAGTTCTTCCTTCATGTAATAAAAGCATAGGTCCCTCTATTTGTCATGCTTGCCAACTGGGTCGCCATGTTCGTCTTCCTTTCCCTATGTCAGCATCCCGTGCTTCTCACAATTTTGATCTAATACACTGTGACCTCTGGACATCTCCTGTTGAAAGTGTTTCTGGTTACAAGTATTATCTGCTCATTCTCGATGATTGTTAGCATCATCTTTGGACGTTCCCCCTTCGCCTCAAATCTGACACATTCATGACACTTGCTAACTTTTTCTCCTTTGTTTCCACTCAGTTCGGCGCCAGTATTAAGGCAGTTCAATGCGACAATGGCCGCGAGTTTGACAACTCCAGCGCCCGCACGTTCTTCCTCACTCATGGCGCCCACCTACGCATGTCCTGTCCCTACACCTCCCAACAGAATGGTAAAGCTGAGCGTATCATCCGTTCTATCAACAATGTCTTCGCTCACTGTTGTTTCAGGCGTCTATGCCACCATCCTATTGGGTTGAGGCCTTGGCCACTGCCACTTACCTCCTCAACATCCTCCCCACCAAGACGCTTCAATTCTCCACCCCACATCATGCTCTTTTTGGATCTCCACCATCTTATGAGCATCTTCGCGTCTTTGGGTGCAAATGCTACCCAAATCTTACTGCCACAGCCGCCCACAAACTCGCTCCTCGTTCCGCCTTGTGTACCTTCCTTGGATACTCCACCCATCATAAGCGATATCGATGTCTCGACATGGTCTCCAATCGGGTCTACCTCTCCCGCCATGTCATCTTTGATGAAACCTCGTTTCCCTTTGCCACTCTTCCTTCCACCCCCTCCACGGCTGATTTTGCTTTTCTGGATGACTACACTGATCCGGTGCCGGTGCCTATAGGCCCGTCGCCCACCTCTTTGCCTGCAGGTCTCCCCGCGCGCATGGGTCTCGTGCGTGCTGAAGTCCCCGCGCCCATGCCACGCGCGGCCCTGGACACCGTCAAGGACACTGCGCCACTGGCCCTGCCACGCATGACAATGGAGGTCAATGCGTCACGCGGGGCACCTCCTACTCCGGCGCCCGCACAGCCCCGTGCGACCACCGTCCCTCCTCCTTCGCCACGTGCGGACCACGCTGACCGCCGGTTTCGCCACGTCTACACCCGACGAACGCCACTGGTTTCCACCCTGAGCTCTCCACCGGCACTTCCTCCCTCGGGCGCGCCAGCGTCCTCCCCGGCGCTGCTTCCCCCGGGTGCCGTGCCAGTGTCTCCCGTGCGGAACCAGCACCCGATGACAACGCGCGCCAAGTCCGGCTTTCGGCTCCCTGCTCTCTACCACGCCACGCCACTGTCGCCTGTGCCTCGGACGTACCGCACCGCCCTTGCCGACCCCAATTGGCGGGCAGCTATGGAGGACGAGTACACTGCTCTCTTGCAGAACCATACCTGGGACTTGGTTCCCCGCCCTACCAAGGCGAATGTCGTTTCTGGAAAATGGATCTTCAAGCACGAACTCCACGCCGATGGTTCTCTCGAGCGGTACAAAGCTCGTTGGGTATTGCGTGGCTTCACACAGCGCCCGAGAGTTGATTACGCCGAGACTTTTAGTCCAGTTGTAAAGCCAGCAACAGTGCGGACAGTGCTGGCTCTTGCTCTTTCCAGGCAGTGGCCGATTCATCAGCTTGATGTGAAGAACGCTTTTCTTCATGGGACCTTGTCTGAGACAGTCTATTGCTCACAGCCATCCGGATTCGAGGATTCTACTCATCCGGAGTTTGTCTGCCGGCTGAACAGACCACTCTATGGTCTCAAGCAGGCCCCCCGTGCATGGTACAGCCGGTTTGCCTCCTATCTGCTCTCCCTTGGGTTTCTTGAGGCTAAGTCTGACACATCACTGTTTGTCTACCACCGCGGCTCTGAGACTGTCTACCTGCTCCTCTATGTTGATGACATCGTCCTCACCGCCTCCTCTCCCGGTCTTCTCCGGCGCATCATCACTGCCTTACAGCATGAGTTCTCTATGAAGGATCTCGGTGAGCTTCATCACTTTTTGGGGGTGCATGTGCAGAAGTGTCGTGGTGGTCTTCTCCTCTCACAGCGCCAGTATATGCTGGACATCCTGGAGCGCGCAGGCATGGCAGATTGCAAACCATGCACCACCCCTGTCGACACAAATCCGAAGGTGTCAGCCTCAGATGGTATTCCTGTTAGTGATCCCAACGATTTCCGCAGTTTAGCCGGGGCCCTCCAGTATCTCACCTTCACCAGGCCGGACATCTCTTACGCAGTTCAACAGGTGTGCCTCCATATGCACGACCCTCGCGAGCCCCACCTTGCTGCCCTCAAGCGGATTCTTCGGTACATTCGTGGCACTCTCCACTTGGGGCTCTTTCTTTAGCCTTCCTCACAGTCTACTCTCGTGGTTTACTCTGATGCTGACTGGGCCGGTTGCCCGGACACGCACAAGTCCACCTCGGGTTATGCCGTGTTTCTTGGAGATAACCTGGTCTCCTGGTCCTCCAAGCGTCAGAACACAGTGTCCCGTTCCAGCGCAGAGGCTGAGTACCGCGGTGTGGCCAATGCCGTTGCCGAGGCCTCCTGGCTACGTCACCTTCTGTTGGAGCTACACACTCCACCTCAGCAGACTATCCCGGTGTATTGCGACAACATCAGTTCAGTCTATATGTCCTCCAACCCCGTCCAGCATCAGCGCACCAAGCACATTGAGATTGACCTTCACTTCGTTCGGGAGAAAGTGGCTCTTGGTGATTTTCGTGTTCTGCATGTCCCCACCTCTTCCCAGTATGTCGACATCTTCACCAAGGGCCTTCCGTCTTCGGTCTTCAATGAGTTTCGGTCCAGTCTCAACGTCCGAGGTGCGGACGCTTCGACTGCCGGGGGGGGGTGTTAGACATACTATGTTAGACAGATATCTTGGGCTCTTGGCTTTAGGCCCATATGTATTTAATGTGGTTGATTAGCTACTCAGTATAGACAAGGATCCCTCAGGATTGGCCCATACTTCTATTAGCCAAACCCTAGACATCCTTGCCTATATATATGCATTGTATTGCTTGCTCCTGAATCAATCAACATTCCGTTCAACCACTTCTTACACTTTCCTAACTTCCCACACTATGCTACTTTTGTTTTGAAACGGAATTCCTCCGCTACTTTTACTTTTTTTCAACTTTCCGAAGCGGCTTCTCTACTCCTTCCGCTCCCGTCTCACTCCGGAGATAAGGCATCATAGGCGTATCACTCACCTAACTCCTCTCGCTCTCATCTCGCATACACATCTCTTTCTTACTTTTCCCATCGCTCACCCCTTCCTTCTAAAAGACACTTTTTTCAGCCACTGTTATTTATTTTCAGCCAAAAGCTATTAGTCGCAGCTAATATGAACATGCACTATAGTTGCTGCTCTTTGCTCATTTTTAAGTTTTGAACACATGTAAGTACTAAAAAGACTACAAAAAAAGTAATGAAATTAAACTGGATTTTCTATTTATTTTAAAGGAGCAAAACTATTGTTCTATTAAAAAGTCAAACAGTTCAAGAATAAGATACAAGGGTAACCTATAAGAAAGAGTAGTAGTAGCGACGTGAGCTACAAGACTAGAACCATAAGTCTGGAGTTATTCGTATAGTCTTTTGGCTTTGTCTTATAAATAATAACAGTTTGTAGAGAAGCTTGTAGAGAGGTACTTGCGTGCGATTTTGGTTGATATAAATGAAGTTGCTGCAGTGTGTACTACAATCGACTAGTAGATCTTGTTTTGAAAAGACACCCCGTTTAAAAGTTAAGTACTGTAGAAAAGACATTTACCGTAGAAAAGTAGTTTTTAGAAGCGAATATGAATAGGGTGAAGCTAGAACAAGTCTTTAGATCATGGGGATGCAGCTTACCTGATAGAGGATTCCAGCCTCTGATAGAGCAAGGATAGTTGTATTCACAATGAAAGTTGCCATGGCATAGCCAGCCGAAGTTGGGAGTTCATGGGGCGCATTCACCCACATCACCCCGTTCCAGAACCTCTCGTAGATCGATCCACTCTGCCCTGTTACCCACACAGATGATTCTGACATTCTTGTCAAGGAAATTCTTTTTCTTGTGGGCAGGACTGGCTCGGTATCTTCCTCTTGACTAGAAATGGAAGCACGGCCATGTTCCCCTTCCGGTTGCTCGATTGATCCTACCTTTGTGCAGGTACCGTTGATGCAGGACATCAAACTGAAAGGCATGCTTACTTCGACCCAGGTATTACTCTGTTCCTGGTACTCCCAAAACTTATTTGTCTTCTGCTTAAACTTTCCTTCCTGACTCTGGCTAGGATGTGGAGGGTACCATGAATGAACAGAAACAGCAGACTCCATGAAAACACATGCTACAAGACATAAAAACCACGAGATGAATCTGGAAGATGGACCATCCATGGCCATCTTGTAGATCTTATCCTTGATTTCGACGCATGCCAGCGCCCGAGGTGTCCTCTATAGCTGCACAGTCCTCGGAGACGAAGCCTGGAAGGCTGGAAGCTAGATATCATGAGCCTCTCTGTAGGAAGAATGAAATGTGGGAAGGACTCCCCTGTACTTGGCTATCCTGCTGTTTAAAACAGATAGGTATGCAGTGCAAATAAATATTGCGTTGGAGGTATCAATATCCCTCGGTGTAAGCCATCAACTGTCATTTGATGAAGGCCATAAAGTCATTAGCATAGTGCCTTGGTGGTTTCCTTTCCTTTTCAATTGTTATCGTCTATAACTTTCTCACCAGTCGTTGTTAAAATTTCTCCAGACTAATAAACTTTTTTAGTAGATAGTTGTTGCACCTTCACACCTGCCACACATTTTTCAGCACTGTTCGAGATGGTGCTAATCTTTTAGTGAATAACTTTATGCCTACACGGTAGGGGGAAAAAGGCTTGGGAATCTTGGATATTTCTATTGGATAAGTTTGTGGAATCTGATGTTAAATTCATTTGATCGAATAAAGCTATAGCTTTATTATACTTGTGCTGAAATCGTCCTTTCTCCTCCTTTTCCGGAAGTTGATGGTTGCTTAAGGGTGTGTTTGGTTACTTTTAAGTAGTGGAATCGTATATTCTGGATGAGGGGAAACTGGATGAGGAGAGCCGTATTTTGAAAAAGAAGAGTGTTTGGTTCGATGTATCTGTGGATACAGGCTGAATGAGTCTGTGATTGGTAGACTGTATATGAGGCTGTATGAGCGGATACAGGCTGAGAAGGTGTTTGGTTGGCTGTATAATGGGGTACAGTGACCCCCGAATGTGAGAGGTGGTGTAATTACCCCCTTCACATGTTTTTTCATTTTTTTTGCACAAACTAAGTTATTCCTAATAGTAATTTCTTTACCCAATGACATATTAATTTTTTTAATTATGAACATTTTTAACCTTAACAATTCTACTCTTTCACATTTCTAAATTTTCTTTCCCCTTTTCTTTCTCTTCCTTCTTTCTCTTTTTCTTTCTTTTTCTTTTCTTCCACCCGATCCCCCTTCTCCTGACTTCGGCCGACGCCTCCTCATTTCTTTCCCCTCACCACCGCCGACGCCTACTTCATCTCCTCCCCTTCCCCATTTCACTCGGCCCTCTCTCTTCTCTCCTCCGATCCTCCGGTCACAGCGGCGGCGCGGGAGAGGAGGCACCGCGGGAGCGGCGGCGACTCCACCGGCCGAGGCCACCGCGCTCGGATCCGGCCGAGGGGGAACCCCCGCGTGGCGCCTCCACGCGCCTCGCCCGCGTCCGCCGCTTGCCGCCGGTGCCGCCGCGCGCCGCCTCCCGAAGGCCTTCGCCGGATTCGGAGGAGGGAGGAGAGGGAGATCACCTGCTGTCGACGCTGAGGACGCGGAGGAGAGCGCGCGAGAGGTAACCCTAGCCCGCCCTTCTGGAATCCCTCGGTCCTGGACTGCTAGCTTCGGCCAAAATGCCCTTCACTGCCGGTCCCGGATCCAGACCGTATGCGGGACGCGCGGATACAGGCTGCTACAGTGAATTCATCCGACCAAACACCTGATTTTTTCGCAATATACGGTGCAGCTGGGATCCGACCGTCCATATTCAGCAAACCAAACACACCCTAAGAGTTCAAATGTCCATTTGCAACTTGCCGACGCTGACCACCACCGATGACTGCAGGGTCCTGAAAACAGGTGAAAGGAACTTCATTGCTGATATCAAACTGCAAAAAAAATTTCACACTGCTTGTCATCACTTGCTGGACGGAATATCGGACCTGTTTAATCGATCACCGAAAGTCAGCTGAAATTTTTGCGGTCGGCGGAGGGTAAGTGCAACGTGAGTTCTGCGTCACTCTTGACTTACTATTTAAAATTAAGCAATCTGTTCTTTCCATTATTGGTGGCAAGGAAATTCTTAATTCGCTAGCAATAATCAATAGCCAAGATCAGCATCTTGTATTTGTCTAGTAATTTGTGTGGTCACACCAGTGACCCTGTAATATCACTAAAATTCTAACTGTGAATTAATTAAATTAATTAAATACTTAGTACAATTTGAGCCTAATATGATATTAGTAGGATAATTATTTACAATCTTAACCCTAATTAGTATATGATGTTCTAAGTATATGCCAATTATGACTAAAATAAAAACAACAACAATAACCTTCATAGTAAAATTGACAATAATAATTAATTTGAAGGTATGAGAGCCGGATAGACGGGATGAGCTAGACCATCTAAGTCTTGCCCTATAAGAAAGAGCTGTACTTGGATTTCCTAAGGGCTACCCCTCTCTCCTTAAGGGCAGCCGCCACTTTCCCTGGGGTGCACCTCTCTCTAAGGCTTCTTCTTCTTTTCCTTAGAGTTTTGCCATAGCTGCTCTAGGAGATAGATTGGGAGGCAAGAAAAAGATTAAGAAAGAGAAGAAGAGTTTACGTGTTAATTCATTAGATCTTTTTTGATGCATGGGTAAAGCTTTAATACTTTTACCCATAGTTATCAGACCCGGACTGGCCCGACGGTTGAACCGAAAAAACCTGGACCAGAAGCTACGCTGGGCTGGTCACACACACAAGACTGGAGTTGCAAGGTATTGGAGCAATAGTACCCATTGAAAAATCCTTAACTTTAGGTCTTTTTAACGGATTTTTCAGGTTGATTCATTCAATCGTGCAATACCGTGCATAGGTATCTAGGAAATAGTAACTTTCAAGTGAATCTTCCCTAGATACCTAAAATCCATTTTATTATGATCCATTTCATGAAAATATAGATTGTACCAAAGATGCAAAATTGTTTTTTTATTCTAACTCGAAAAGGAAGAAGAGGAAAAAATTACAATGGACCTAGAATAACCTGGTCGACCAGGCCGGTTTTTCATTGACCCGGTTGACTCGGCTGGTTTACATCGACCCGGCCATGTTTTGTCCGTGAGGCCAAAAGACAAAATTACCCTCAAGGCCTCAAATTAAAGAACTTTTCAAAAGAAAAATGATGGGGATACCTACCAATGGTCCGATCACCGAATCAGTGACCCGAGACCTCGGTCGGGTCAATGGCTGGTCCGGGTCTGATAACACTGCTTTTTACTATGTCCAATAGATGAACTTTTTTGCAGATTAATTTAGTAATTAGGGTGTGATTTGTCCCGTAGGTCATGCTAATTCTCGTTTAGGATTGTCAGGGTATATATGGTTTTATGCAGTTTAGATCTAAATAATTTTTGAGGGTCTTGGAGGCCGAATTCGGAATGATGATGTACTAAAGAGTTTTATGTAACTTTCTAATTTTTCCAATAAGATCAAGATCGCTAAATTCTATTGGGTAGATTGAAAGCTATAGACTTTAGAAATCTAGATCTTCTTCGATGCATGGGTAAACCTTTAATGCTTTTACCATGTCTAGTAGATAAACTTTTTTGCGGATTAATTTAGTAAATAGGGCATGATTAACCCTGTAGGTCATGCTAATTCTCGTTTAGGATTGCTAAGGTATCTATGGTTTCACGCAGTTTAGATCTAACTGATTTTTGAGGGTCTTGGAGGCCGATTCGGAATGGTGATGTACACTAAAAAGTTGTATATAACTTTCTAATCTTTCCAACAAGATCAAGATCGCTAAATTTCATTGGGTAGATTGAAAGATATAGACTCTAGACATCTGTCGTCCTGCAGATCATTACAAGCAAGCGATGCTACGATTTTTGATGGTTAAGCCTTGAAGATGATTGAATTAGACCAGGTGAATAACCAAAAAGTTGTAGATAATTTTATTATCTTTCCACGGAGCCATTAATCATGTAATTTGGTTGGATGTATTCAAAAATATGAATTTTATAAGCGTGCTGCCTAGAGGGTCTTCGTCAATTGGTGGTGTTGAGGTAAAAATCTAGAATAAACATATTAGATGGCCTAAGTAGAATTTGTGATCTATACAAAAAGTTGTAGATAATTGTTTAAGGTTTTGGCAGAGTACAAGAACACATGATTTGGTTGAGCGGTTTAGGAGTTATGGCCTCGAGGAGACAACTGTCCAGAATTTGATCGCTGCTGGACACAATCGTGATAATATCTAATTTGGGGCTAGTAGATGCCCGAATTAAATTATAAGCATAAGTAAAGAAAGATAGATAATATTCTGTAGATTGCAGAAGTGGTATGGTCTATCATGTTTGGATTAGTAAATTAATATATATGAAATTGTTAAGCCTGCTGTCCGGTAAAACAACATAACAGATTTCAAGGTTAAAAACGATGGCTTAGATGGATTGATTATGGATTTTGGCTAACTAACAAAATTTAGAAAACTTTGTTCATATTCTAGAAAGTATATGGTTTGCCATGTTAAGGTTTCTAAACTGAGAGTTATGATATTTTGATCACCGGAACAACAAGGAGGGTTGCCCGGTGAAGAGAGGATAGCTGGATCGGGAAACACGTAGGAGCGATATTGCTTTTGTTTGATGTTTTGTACTACTGTGGCATATGTTGAGATGAGTTGTTTGCTATTGGCGAAGTTGATATGGGTTTGATGTCTTCCACACATCGCTCCACTTTGCTTATTGTTGTTTTGGATATCTTGCTTTACTTGTCTTGATTATATTTATATCCATGTGTATTGTTCCACATGCTATGGTTTGATGAAGTTGAAAGAATGATGGTCTGATAAAGTTGAAAGAATGATGACAATGGTTGATGGTAATGTAGTATATGGTAAATGAGTATTGGTAATGTTGCATCGTTTGCATACATAACATGAGAAAAACATATGAGTCAGATCACTAAGTCATATAGTTAGTTCGGAGTACATAAGTCGGGTCGATGAAAAAGCTGTATGACTAATCTGGAGCGCTATTGAGTAAGAGCTACAGAGCTAGGCACTTACACGGGATGAAAGGGAGAGAGTGAATGTTGACTAGCGTTCTCTCAGCTGTACCAGTATGAGCTTGGAGATGCATAAGGACATGGTATTACATTGTACAATTGCATTGATGAAAAGTTAGCTTGTGGACATCACATTGCATTGCATAATAATGCATTGATGAAGAGAAAAGAAATAATATGACGTGTGTATTGACATATATTATGTATGTTGTTGATGCTAATGTATTGATGAAAAGAAAAAAAGAAGTAATATGTGTGTATTGACAGATATTATAAATATTGTTGATGCTACTATTTTATTATGTATTTGCTGAGTCTTAGACTCATCATTACTTATGTTGTTGTTTTTAAGTGATCGATGAAGACAACATGCATAGAAAGGGAGTAGCACATGATCACTACATGCACCGTTGTTGCTCCATTTACCGCACTTAGAGATATTATCATTCATTAATAGTGATTTGGTCCATACAAACTTTAGCATTTGGTTAATAAGTTTCCGATAGAACATAATGACATTAGTATAGTTTTTACTTGCTAAGCATCTTTGGTTAAATTTACATTTGGTTGATCTTCGTTAATGTTAATCATTGTTCTTTTATTGTCTTTTGAATTTGTGTTAAATGAACGTCTTGTGAGTTGTGGTTAAAAGTATTGTTGTTAGAAGCATATGAAAAATGGTTGAAATTGATAAGAGATATAGTTAGTGATGACATTTTAGACTCATGTTGGGCTCCCCCTCTCCCTTCTAAACTATATTTAATAAGAGCAGGCGAGTCACAATGTGCCAATATGTTAATACGCCACAATGTGCCAATATGTTAATACATCGTTTCCCCGGCTTCTGGTTGTTAGTATCTCACAGGCCACAGGCTCACAGCCACTGGCCTATGATTGGGCTGCTCACATTTCCCTAACTTGTGGTAGTAGTGCTGATGACACCACCAAACTAGTTTCAATACACTGTCCTTTGGTAAACAACCTAACATGCACTTAACTACAAGCTTTATGCTATTTCAACTGACAGGATTAAGTCCATATGCTCTTGGGGAGACCTAAGGTTTGAGCCTGCTATGATCTTTGCTGCAAACTCTAGCTCGAAAGCGGTTGGTTTTTAGCATTTAAATTTGATGTAAATTATTTTGAAACAAGGTCTCGGCTAGTAAATTATGTTATTGTATATTGTTAATCCTGAAGTAGATTTCTTGAGATGTGATGTAAGATACTTTGAAATCAAAGCTCAACTAGTGATCAGGTCTTAGTCCTTACTGATTAAGACTGGGTTCTTTTAGGCCTCATGCTTATGATTTTTGCTATAGTAACTAGCTTTCAAATGGTACGCCTTTTCAAGGTGCGGTCTATAAATCGACTGTAATAGATACTATACGTCTATACCGATTTCAGTTATACCAGCTAAAATCATATGTGATTGTCTCTCTTTTCATACTTTCTCTCACGAACAGGTAGGATTCAAAATTCACAAGTCATAACTAAAAAAAAAACTCACCCTAAATATACCATGTAGACGATTAGTCCAGCCATGACTCCATGCCGCAGAAATTTCTAGTACAAGCCAATATTTGGTGGTTTAACTTGCTAACTCTTCACATGAGCTATGGAATGGGATTTAGGATAACAAAATCGAGGAAGATCTTAAGATGCGTGAGAATCATGGATATCTATACATAATTATAAACAAATGGTTAATTGGATTGCTTGACAGAAACTTGGCAAATACATTCAATTAGTGACCACCGATGTTATATAGACCACAATTATAGTACCCGCTGAAATATTGACTGACATGACACGAGCAATTCTTAAAAATCACGAAGAATCTTAATCAGCTTTTGGTCCCACTCCTCCCAGGTCGTGCTTGGCTTCCCGTAATAGTTAAGCTCTATAATTGCACTGCATCTAATCAAAGCAATGTCTCTTGCAACAGCAGGCGTCGCTGTAGTACCCGGTCCTGCGATGGAAGGCCGGTACCTAAACATGGGCATTTGCTGCACCTAAATATGGGCATTTGCTGTGGTGGATTAGGGCCAGTTTGCAGTAGCTGTGTTGTGCCGTGGAAGCGTCACAGAGTTTGTTTATTTATCGATCCTAGCAATATTTTGCAGCTTCGGCTTTAACAAAAACAATGAAAAAATCAGGTAAATAACGTATCCAAAAAATAAAACGCGGATAATAACTATAAGCCACCATAATGTAATGATGGAAACCAGTGGTGATCATTTGGGCTTATTTTTGGTGGCTTATGGTAAAAAAGCACTGTAATTGGCTGAAAAAAATAATGTAGCTGATAGAGCCTTATTCAGCATAATTAAATTTAAAAAAATTAAAAAAATATAAAAAAATATGTTAGCTCATTACATATAATACAAATAAATACGGGAAAAAAGAACATGCAAAAAAGCTCAACAAAAAAAAATAAAAGTTCAGAAAAAGACGAAATTTATGAATAATGAAAAATAAACCAGAAGCTAAAAGCTGAAGCCCAACCGATCACCCAGCACCGCAGTACTGTCACACGTAAGTCCAAGTCAGGTAGGCAAGTTCGTCAAAATGGCAGGTCGTCCAACGCCGTAGAGCTGCGATGCCCCTCAACTTCATGTGGAGAAGAGAAGGCCGCTCGTACGTGACGGCAGCAGCGTGGAAGGCAACTTAGGGGCACGTACAGTGCAAATCACCACGGGTGGTGGTTTTGGAAAAGAGACAGTGCCACTAAGTCATTAAGGTCCCGTCCGAAAAGTTTTACCTTCTATCTTTTTTTTTTGCTTTTATCTTATTTAAGTCAGAAGCCACTTAAAATATATCGGCTTTTAATTTTAACTCTTTTATCTTTTTTTCCTTTATTATTTTGCATTGCCTGTGACAATATAACATTTTTTTCAATTTTTTCTCAATTTCCTATTTTTTCCTCAGAAAAAACTAATAGCTACTACAATATAATTTCAGCTAAAAGCTATAACCAGAAGTTTAAGCTAAAAACTAGTTAGAACACCACCTAACTCTCCAATATAGGGTAGCTTGAACGGGTTTAGAGTTTTTTGCATTGCAGGCCTGACCTATTTAATTTTTCTCCCTATACTTCTACATATTACTTTATTGTACAAAATTTTGCATTGAAAACCCTAGAGAAACAAAACAAATCCTACTAAAGTCCAAGGCCCATAGGTCAGGGTTACATTACTACAATTTCTCAGCCTCTTCCTCATCGCTCAGTCACTCGACCTCCTTCCTAGAGGTGGGACCTGGGCCGGGCTTCTCTGGGCCGGCCCGAAGCACGGCCGGCACGGGCGATCGGGCCGTGCTTGGGCCGGCACGGCACGGCGGGCCTCGGGCGGCACGGGGAGGCGGAGCCGGGGAGGTCGGGCTGTCGGGGACCTCGGGGTCCATGGAGGCGGCGCGGGGAGGCGGAGCCGGGGAGGTCGGGCCGTCGGGGACCTCGGGGTCCATGGAGGCAGCAGGGGAGGCGGCGCGGGAGAGGCGGCGGGGGAGGGCTAGAGGGGGCGGTGGGGGTGGCCGAGGGAGGGGAAGCGGCGTGGGAGGGCCGGAGGGGTAGGGGGCGGCGGGAGAGGCGGCGGGGGAGGCGGCGCGGGAGGGGGAGGCGGCGGGAGGGGGAGGCCGGAGGGGGAGGGGAAGCGGCGCGGTGGGGGAGGCCGAGGGAGGGAGGCCGGAGGGGGAGGCGGGGGAGCGCTCTGGAGAGTAGGAGAAATGGAGAATGTGGGAGGGAGCTCAGGGAGGGAGACTATGGGGGCGTCCGGGCGTGGGGGAAGTGGGGACTGGGGGAGGTCAAACCGGCGAAGGCTTCGATTCTCCGAAGGACAGAGCCACAGAACTAGCAGGACAGAGGGTCAGAGGGAGGGGTGACGTGGCGGCGTGGGAACGGTGGGCCGGTGCGAAAAAAAGATGGAGGAGGGGGCTGGACGGGAAAAAGACAGATGATGTGAAAAAAAGCTGATAAAATGTTCAGAAGATGTGGAAAAAGCTGATAAAATGTTCACTAACCGCGCCGAGGGGGAGTACAAACACAGCCGGACTTCGAGGCCGATGGCTCTATAAGTACTTGGGTATACAACCCGCTTAATGCACGTGAGGAAATTGCTAGATATATAGTTTCAGAAGATCAGCCGATTAGAATGGGTGAAAGTCGCGCGTTCGAAAGAATGATCCAGTGCGGCTTTTGCCCACAGTACCAACATGTTAGTAGGAGGACTACTACATCCGATATTTTACGGATGTATCAAAAAGAACTGGTAGAGTTAAAATAACAATTCCAATAAGTTCAGTATTCTTTTGCCATAACCTCCGATATTTGGACATCATCCCACCAAAGAAGTGCATACCTTAGTGTTGTTGCCATTATTTAGATGATAATTATAAACTAAACAAAAGAGTTATAGGATTTAAACTAATAAATGAATCGCACACGGGAGAGGCAATTGCCGAGCGTATATTATATGTACTTGATGATTTTAAGATAGATAATAAAATTGCTTTTATAACTCTAGATAATGCATCGGCAAACACAACGGCTATGAACATCCTCACCCCAAGATTTCAAACATATATTGGTGGTTATGTCCTCCACCAGAGATGTATATGCCACATCTTGAATCTTGTTGTTCAAGATGGTATGCAAGTAATTGGTCCATATCTGAACAGTATCCATGATGTTATTCGTTACCTCGCAAGTTCTCGACAAGTGGTAGCTAGGTTCGCGGAGTACTGTGCAGCTAATGGGAAAGAGCCAAGAAAATTTGGCCTTGACATGGAGGTGAGGTGGAACTCAACATATATCATGCTAAAAAAGATACAAGATTACGAAAATATCATATCCGTTTTTGTCAATGCTAACTGTCAAAATAATGAATTGCTAGTTACTAATTCAGATTGGCAGGTTGCTAGGCATTTTCGAGAGTTTTTAAAACATTTTTATAAAGCAACAAAGGTTTTACCTGGTATTTATTATCCTACCTCTTGCATAGTTATAGAGTTTATTTGGTTAATTGCAGATAAAATTGCTAAATCTAGGGACGATGCTATTTTAGGCCATGCCGTCGTAGCAATGGAAGAAAAATTTGTTAAATATTTTGGAAGATCGGAGGCCTCACAGCAGACGCAACATGGGAAGACAAGCATTGGATCACACTTGTGGAAGAGACTAAAGGGCAAGTCTACTTCTTCATCTTCTCAGTCTTAGACATCCTCCAAGTGGAATTCTGTCTCGGAGTTGAACCACTATTTGGAGCATGATTTTGCAAACATTTACCCTGATCTTACTGTTGGAAGCAATATAGACTTGCTCGAGTGGTGGAAGAACAACAAGCGGATCTTTCCTGTGCTGTCACATTTCGCACGGGATGTTCTCCTAGTGCTAGTGTTCACTGTCTCTTCAGAAGCGACTTTTAGTACGGTAGGGAGAATAATAGAAGAGAGAAGATCATCCCTTACGCCCAGGATGGTGGAGGCAATCACATGTGCCAAAGACTGGGAATTAGCCAAAGAGTGAAAACAACATCAACTGGAAGATCCCGAAATCGTACAGGCGTATGCTGACCTAGACATTGCCGAGTAGATATTATCTACGCATGTTGTAATATTTTGTATATACATATATTGTTACTGTACTCTTTCCTTACTCGGGAAACCCCACTCTGGGGCGTAAGGTTTTTAACGAGGCAGTAACATTGTATTTCCAAAATATCAAAGAAATTCCACTTTTTCCCGAAATATTTATGTTGTTGCGTGCTCATATTTTTATGCAATTAATTCAATTTCAACTAGTTTTAAACGAGGCGGGTACGACAAAAAGAAAGATGACGACCGTCGCCACCGCCTTCGCGTATAGTAATTTTGGGCTGGGCTTGGGCTGGCACGGCACGAACGCTGGCACGGTGGGCTTTGGGCCGTGCTTGGGCCTGGCCGGAGGCGACGTGGGCCGGCACGGCGAGATGACTGGGCCGAACCGGCATGGCACGAATCGGCACGAAGCACGATGGGCCCGGGCCGTGCCGGCACGGCACGGCCCAACTCCCAGCTCTACTCCTTCCTCAAATCCCGTTTCTATCACCCACGCTCGAATCTAGCACCATCACTCATGCTCGACCCAGGCATCGTCGCCCTCCCAACGTCGCTGCCGCTCCTCCCATATCTCGCTCAACCCCACCGCCCTTCGCCCACGTTGCATCACCGCCTTTGCCATCTGTGCTGCTTGCCGTTGTCGCCTATTGGCTATTTGCCGGAGGTTGCAGGTTGCTAGATCTAATCAGAACTAGCCATCTTTGTTTAGATCCGGCCAGGTCTAATTGTCTCTGTCCAGATCAGCGAGCATGGCCAGGTAGTCTTCCACAAATACGACAAGCATGGCACAATCGGTGTTGTGGTTGAATCTAGTCATCGTGGTTGCTCCGATCATCTCGTAGTAGGCGCCAAATCCCAGGTGCCGTCTCTCTCTCTCTCCTCCTAGACCACTCTCTCACTCCCTGGACTAAAGGCCCTGCTCAATGTGGTTTATAAGCCGTCTTTTGTTTGTTTCACTGCGACGGCTGAAAAAACACTATAACAGCTATTAGCTCTTTTGAGTAATTAAAAATTAAAAATAAAAAAGTTATATCATCATGAACAATGCAAAGGAATAAGAAAAAAAAGGCAAAAACACAAAAAAGCCAAAAAAAGATGAAATTAAGAAGTGAGAAGTCAGAAATTAGAAAATTGAAGTTGTTTAGAAGAGGCCTTTGAGCCTGTTCTTTTTGGCTTCGGCTTATGGTTGTTCAGGAGAGAGTACGGAGACACAAATAATTCATGTACGGTTTTGGCCAATATAAATTAAGTCACTACAATGTGTATTACAATTAACTTGTAGACCCTATTTTAAAAATATACTTCGTTTGAAAGTTAGTTAATATAGAAAACCGAAAACAACTTTTAGAACTAAAAAAAGCGGCCTTTTGTTGAATATGTGAGTAATATTTTAATTCTAAATTTTACTATGATATAAATATCATAAATAAATAATAATGCATAAATCAATGCTAACAACAAATTATTCATTGTACTTCAGAAAATACGCAAGGAAAAACAGTAATAAAGTCAATCGAATGCGCGAACGACTTACTATTGGATTTGATGAAGAACAATAAGCAGTGCAGGCTTCATGCAGTGCATGACGTAGATGAAGCAAACCAGGTGCCGTAGCATGCAGGTACTCTCTGCTACATGGCTCGAAGATAGTCGCTCTCCCTCCTTCCAGGTGCATGTCGAGAAGAAAGGTCGGAGTGGTTCGGTAGCATAGCACACCAGCATAGAACGGTAGGGGAGAAAGTAGAGGAAGAATGGAGGTTAAATTATGTCATGCGATTTTCACATGAAAATACGCGAATATGCACGTGCGTGTGATTAGTCAAAGTCCTCCTCATGTCATCCTTATCCATATTCAAGGAGTGAGGAAGACAACAGCTTGTAAATTGATCTCCTCTATATTGACTTAGTAATATGGTACTAAATTATACATACTTTAAAATTGTTGGGAAACCTGGGTCTCGGTTTGAATCCTTGGCTCATGGTGGACACCTCGCCACTAGGCTATATATAAACAGTCCTATTGGCTATTTTGTACACATGTGAGATAGAAAGCAATAAAGAAAGAACAGGAGATCTCCCCCTATCTCTGTGTTTCAATCTACTATTTGCATTACTCTGTGATTGATCTGTCTCTTTGCATAGGAGAGGAATCGATCGGACTGAACTCGCCAGTGATGGTTCATCAACATGTTATCAGCACGAATCGCTTCGTGGATCAAAGGTAATCATTGAAGCACTCATAGATTGAATTGCATATATCTAGATTGCTTTAAATTTAACAGATTTTGCTTTCTACATTATTTTCTACAGTATAAATCCGCTCTAATCTACCGCGAGTAGACTGGAAGTCGCCGACACAATGTCAATCGGTAGATTACATGAAAGAGTAGATGTTGATTGCACTACAGATTGAAAAAAAGAGAAAAAAAAGGGCCGATCCACCTACACGCGGCCGCCTCGACTACATGTGCCGCGCTGCTGTTCGGCCGCTGCAGGCATGGAGCCGTGCAGCCGCATGAGTAGACGACCGCCACACAGCGCCGAGCTCCCGCGCGAGTGTCACTGCCCGAAGCTCAGCGCCTCCACCAGACCTCACCGCACGCCCGCTCGGCGCGAAGCAGGTCGCCGCCCGAAGACGCGTGCCTCGGCCTTCGCTGCCTGGAGTCCCCCATGCCGACGGCGCCGACTGCCACTGGGAAACTCGAAGGTGCCGACCCATAGATCGAAGCCGTGTTGGCCATGACAGGGATATACGTTAGTTATGAGACAACTTTCATAATCAGGTATTTAGACCCCATGATAGGAGATTTGCATACTACCCGTTTCACTGATTGTATATCTGATGAGGACAGTTTCCTAACATTAGGGGGAGGAAATTAACCCCTTGATGAAAAATATTAGAAAATTATATGGCAAGCCATGCGCATGACCCACGCACTAGTGAAACAAATAGAGAAGTCCAGAAGATCATTGACTTGCAAGCATTAGCAAACCAACTGCCTGACCACTTTAGTGATTTAAAGAGCACGACCTAGTCGCATATGCCTACACGCAATTCACCGAAGAGGGTTGAAATATCAAAGAAAGTTGAAGATATCCCTAATCCCGTCTAGAGGCCTCAGAATAAAAGGATGATAACTCCAGCCCCTCAAACCCTAAGTAACCGTGGACATCTAGTGGAAAAGGATAAGAACTTAACACAACCAATCACTAAAGTTTCCCAGAACTAGAAGGAGAACCAATTGAGACCTGGCATCAGTATGACACATTCAGAAAAGGGCATACCGGATCTGAACATTTCCATGGAGGGAGAAATTAGCATGGATGTATGCGCACACATCGGAGCTAAAAAACTAAAGGGACTTGCCACCGCAACTGGAAGGAGCGGTGAGCAGGTAGAAGCATGAGAAGAATCAACTCATGATGAAATAGCTATAAACAATGCGCACACGACGGAAACCATGAATAGGACAACAACTAATGTTGATATCTATTTTGCAAATAAAATTGTCAATCATCGATCTTGATCCAGAGCCCGCATCGTGCACTGAATGTAAGAAAAGATCAGATTGAAAAGATTGAAAAAAAGACAATAGAAACTGAATTATTATCTCTGAACAAAAGAGAGGTGTTTGAGCCTGTAAGCCGCATGCTTCCCCATGTGCACCCTGTAGGACATAAATGAGTATTTGTTCGAAAGAGAAATGAAAGAAATGAAGTTGTAAGATATAAAGTAAGGCTTGTTGCACAATGTTTCACTCAATGTCCAGAAGTTGATTATGAAGAAACCTATTCCCCGGTCATGAGTGGTATTATTTTTAGATACTTAATCTCAATGGCAGTAAACTTGAACTTAGAATTGAAACTGATGGATGTGGTAATTGCATACTTTTATGGAAACTTGGATTGTGAAATTTATATGAAGGTACTTGAAGGTATTCCTGTTCCGAACTAAGATATAGCAAATAGAAATCGGTACAGTGTGAAACTCAGAAAATCACTATACGGATTTAAGCAATCAGGCAGGATGTAATATAATCGCTTAAGCGACTTTCTATGCAAGAAAGACTACACGAACAATGAAAATTGTCCCTGTATATTTGTGTGATGATCCCAAAATGGATTTTGTATAATCTCCGTATATGTAGATCTGGATATCATCAGGACTATGGAAGACATGAAAAAACAAGTTCTTACTTGGAGTCAGAATTTGAAATGAAAGATTTGGGTAAAACCAAATATTACTTAGTCTTGCAGCTCGAGCATGTCCCTGAAGGAATATTAGTACATCAGTCATCCTACGCCCAGGAGGTGTTAGAAAGGTTTGGCTTTGAGAAGGCATATCCATCGAAAGTACTGATGATTGGGAGATCTTTACAGCAAGGTAAGGATCCGTACCGACCTAGGGAAGAGGGGGGGGGGAAGTCTTAGGATCGGAATTCACATACTTAAGTGCATTAGGAGCACTTATGTATCTAGCAAATTGCACTAGACCGGACATTATATTTGTCGTAAACCTATTAGCAACAAGACATAGTGTATAACCTACCAAAAAGTATTGGTAGGGAATAAAGGACATCTTCTGATACCTCTAAGGAAACAAGAACTTTGGGTTATTCTACAAAAGAACCAAGACTTGAATATAAATGGTTATGCAGATGCAGCGTACCTGTCGGACCCACACACCGTAAGGTCACAAACAGGCTATGTATTCCTGTGTGATGGAACTGCAATTTCATAAAAATCGTCTAAGCAAAGTCTTGTAGTGACTTCGAAGAATTACTCGAAAATCATAGCGCTGTATGAAGCCGCACGAGAATGTGCTTAGCTCCGACAAGTGATTCACCACATCCATCAGTCATATGGGATGAACATCATGCAAGCTCTTATAATTATCTATGAAGATAATGTAGCTTGTGTTGCACAAGTACAGATGTGCTATGTGAAGAGTTATCTCACAAAGCATATCAACCCCAAGTTCTTCTATGCTCATAAATTGCAAAAGATGGACGAAATTAAGGTACTGCATACTAAGTCATGTGAAAATCTTGTAGATTTATTACTAAGTCACTCGCAGCATTTAGTTTTGAAAGATACGTACGGAGAATTGAAATGATGAGACTTAGAGAGGTGCAGAATTCAGGAGGAGATTTTTCTTAAGTTCGTTATTAAAACTTGATCACGATGATCGAGTGCCAAAGAATAAATCCTTGTACTCTTTTTCCCTTGTCGAGTTTCCTAAAAGTTTCTCGGCCATGGTTTTTAATGAGGCAATTCGTATAACATAGCATAACATGTATCATATACTCTTTCTTCAAATTTTTTCCCACTGAATTTTTATACGTGTCAGATGAGTGCACATGGGGGAGTGTTGCGAAATCTGGGCCTGGGCTTGAAGTCTTGGCCCATGGTGGGCACCTCACCATTAGGCTATATATAAAGAGTTTCATTGGCTATTTTGTACACATGTGAAAGAGAAAGCAATAAAAAAGTTCTCCCCTATCTCTATATTTCAATCTAGTATTTGCATTACTCTGTAATTGATTCGTCTTTTTACATAGAAGAGAAATCAACCAGACTGGACTCGCTAGCGTCGATTCCTTAACAAAAATTATAAAAAAATAAATCTCACACATATAGACCTATTTGTAACGGGAAATTTAACTTTTTGCCACCCTTAACATTGCCACATATCCAAATGCCATCCTCTTCAATGCAATTAATATTTTGCCACTCTCGAGCCTACGTGGCGCCCACGCGAGCGCGAAAGCCGCCACGCTGGCCCGAGCTGGCGCTGCGCCCGCGCCTCCGGCGGCGCGCCGCCGCCCGCGCCTCCGCCTCCGGCCCCGCGCCGCCGCCCGCGCCTCCCCGCTCGCCCGCGCCCGCGCCTCCGCCTCCGGCCCCGCGCCGCCGCCCGCGCCTCCCCGCTCGCCGGCTCCCGCGCCTCCGCCTCCGGCCCCGCGCCTCCCCGCTCGCCGGCGCCCGCGCCTCCGCCTCCGCCTCCGGCCCCGCGCCGCCGCCCGCGCCTCCCCGCTCGCCGGCGCCCGCGCCTCCGCCTCCGGCCCCGCGCCGCCGCCCGCGACTCCCCGCTCGCCGACGCCTCCGCCTCCGTCCCCGCGGCCGAGACAGGGGAGCGAGAACACCGGCGGCTCGGGCGGTGGGAGCCCGATTCCTTGACGGTGAAGCATCTATGGGCATCCCGGAACTCACCTGGGGCGTCGGTCGAGGCCGAGATGGAGCAGGGCGGGCCGGCGGCGAGAGGGAGCTTGGCGGCGAGGATGAAGACGGCGGCAGCTCGCTGGGGAGGGCGGCGGGGTCCGGCGAGGTGGGGGATGTGCTCGGGGTGCCCTGGAGATGCCCCACGGGCGGCGGCGCGGGGCCGGAGGCGGAGGCGCGGGCGGCGGCGCGCCGCCGGAGGCGCGGGCGCAGCGCCAGCTCAGGCCAGCGTGGCGGCTTTCGCGCTCGCGTGGGCGCCACGTAGGCTCGAGAGTGGCAAAATATTAATTGCATTGAAGAGGATGACATTTGGATATGTGGCAATGTTAAGGGTGGCAAAAAGTTAAATTTCCCATTTGTAACACCTTTTATCACCCAAAGCCATCGCACTGACACGCTGCAAACCATCATCTTTTCCCCCTTTCTCCGGTCTCCACTACGGCAGCGAGCCTCAGACATAGCCCTGCGAGACCAGTAGCTACCATCCATGGTGGAGCGTTGAACGTGCCATGCCCTTACAGGAAGGGAACTGCTTTCGCGTAGATAAGGCCGGCGTGAAAAGGGCAAACCAGCATTTGCATCACCGTTTAGGGCCTGTTTGGAACAGAGGAATTTCACAGGAATTTTGCAGGAAACGGTTCAACTCCCGCAGGAATCGGGAAAAATTCCCGCATTCCAAATAGGGCCTTAAATAAGATGGAGACTCGTGTCAAAAAAGGAGCACGAGACTCTGCTATAGTATGTTTCTTTTATGAACCCTGCTTCATATTTATGTTCGTAAGGTGATCAAAGCCGCGCCTTATGCTCACAATAAGTTTTTACTTTTTTAGTGAAGGAAGCAATCTCTGTAGTTGTTGCCAAGAAAACAAAGAAAGAATTATACATAAAAGGGGGGAAAAAAGCGACGGGAGATATCGCAGTCACAATCTGATGGATCTGTTGGCTTGGGCCTGGCCTACATGTTGGTTAGGCCTTCTATTTTGTCAACAGGACCGGTACTTGGACGATCTCACAAAGACATTGATGCGACTGCAGTGCTATTTGATCTCCCGAAGGACATGATCGATGATTCTCAAGTGTCGCGCCACGTCTGCTCCACCAAACGGCGAGTCCTTCCTTCCAGCCTTTTCACCGATCACCACCCGCTGCCACACAATCGACCGCTGCAGTTGCATACAGTGACACAGTAGCCGTTGTCCCCTTGTCCATCTTTTTTTTTCTTGTATTATATGTGGAGATATAAAGTGTTTTTTATTTTATTTATTTTTCTTTTAATTGAAACCGGGTGCCTGTCCCCTTCCTAACTGAAAGCCAGGGCTCTTGGCCTAATTTTGAAAGGCACCTTTTCTGAGTCGGCAGCTCAAAAGGACATCAGGCACGTCTGAAGGCAAAAGGACATCAGGCATGAACGTCCGAAGGCAAAGAGCCTTGTTTTTGAGGACCGATCATGACCTGGATTCCAGCCTAAACTGATCATGGCCAAGATTCCAGCCTAATTGAACTGGGCTTCAAGCGAATTATTATGCCGGGATGCAAGGCCACGATCGGACCTGCCAAACATGGCCTATTTCTTGGCCCGTTCTTCTTCCTGACGAAACTAGCACTTTTTTTTGTGAGAAAATTGCTCTCATGCCATAAACTTAAGTGCCATCCTCTCATTTGCCACATACTTAAGTGGCTTTGTTATTATGCCACAAACTTGAGTATATTGTCCTTTGTTTTGCCATTTTCAGGGATTTTGCATTTTCAGGGATTTAACCTGGGGGTATTATCCAGCCGGTCCCACCAGTCAGAGAAAGGGTAAAACAGAGCAGGAACAGAGCAACCGGGCAAAGCCAGCCGAAAGCAGAGGAGGTGCCAGGCGGTTGGGGCAGGCGGCGTCGCCGGCGGGGGTCAGCCAGGGAGACGACGGCGATAGGCAAAATGAATGGTCCCAGCGGTGAGGAAGCTCAAGGAGCCAGCTGCTCCGGCCGGGGAGGTGCTCAGACGAGTTGGCGGTGGCGCTAGGCGACCAGTGATGAGGGGGAAAAGGGGCGGCGGTGGCCGGATGGGAGAGGGAGGGAGCAAGGGCGCGCGTGAGTACGAGCATGATACCTGGAGCTCACCCGAGCGGTTGATTCGACCGGAGGGCGACCAAGGCGAGTCGGTGACGAGCTCAGGCGGCGGCGCGGGGAGGCTGAAAGCATCTAGGCCCTAAAAATATTGGTTTTGGTAATTAATGAAATCATGTGAATATGGGACTAATGTGTGCATTCAGTGTTTGAAAGGATAAGCTCAATTGGCAAAGAAAGAGGCTCACAAAATATCCCATGAAGATTCAAAGATCTCTAGGGCGACAAGATAAATAGTTTAGGTATCTATTTTATTTTGCCGGTCTTGGAGATAGGTTGGAAGACCGGATTATAGGATAGACGCCGTACTATTAAGAGGGATCATGGTGATTGCTTGATCATGTTTAAATGTGCCCTATGGATCAATTTAGGATCATGCATGCACTTAGAAATTAAAATCAAATCAAATCTGTGCATTGTCAGAAAATCTGGTAGTTCCGGTGTCAATTGGGCGGAACTACCGCATGGCCGGTAGTACCGGGCACCCGAGCGGAACTTTATTTCCAGAGAGCGCCCGGAGTTTAACTTAGCCTCTCGGAAAACGGAAGCCTCTCGGAAAACGGAAGTACCGCGGATTGACCTGCAGAACTACCGCATGTGCGGAAGTTCCGGATACCCGTGCGGAACTTTATTTCCAGAGAGCGCTGGGAATAAAACTTAAACTCGCTGAAATCGGAAGTACCGGGTCATGGAGCGGAACTTCCGGACTTCCGGAAGTACCGCGATTTCAACGGCGGTAGTACCGCACTCATTGACCAACGGTCACTTCTGACTCTCTGACATAGCCGTTCTGACCGGTCAGCGACAATCCGGAAGTACCGCGGTTATACCTGCGGTAGTTCCAGATTTCCTGATTTTTCAGGATTGTTTATTGTAACGGCTATTTGAGGTTGGTGAGGGTATAAATACATCCCCACCAGAACTTGTAGTTGTTGTTGAACCTCCATTGAATACATTTGAGCTTAGTGCAACCTCTCACACCTCATTCACTCACTTGTGCATTCAATTGAGGTAGTTGACCCAAAAATTCAAGTGCATTGCAATCTAGTTGATCCATTAGGCACTTGAGTGAGATCAAGCCGCTGTGATCTATTCTCTTGGTGCTTGCCGGCACCTAGACGGCTTGGCGGAGGTCCGGTGATCTTCTCAAGAAGATTATGAGAAGGCCCGGAAGATTGTGAAGGCTCGGAGCTCGCCTACCCGGAGAGGGAAAGGGCTACCGCTTGTGACCGAGGTGATTAGGCTCATTCGTGGAGCCGGTCCGATTTGTTCGGGCTTACCTCAACGTGGACTAGGGGAGACCGGCAAGTCTCCGATCACCACGGTAAAAAGTAATCGTGTCATTTGTGGTTTGCTCTCTTGTGATCATTTTCATTCAAGCAACGCTCTTCATTCATATTACTTGATTGCTTGCTTAGTTAGAGTAGCAATTGTTGATCTCTACTATTTGATATTGCTCTTAGTCGATTACTTGTGCTAGTGATTGTTTGAGCCTTACTAGGTTGGTTAGTGGTGTTATTGTTATCTTGCTCTAGTATATCCATTAAGTTTAAAATTGTTAATTAGAATTAGACGAAATTTTTAAAACCGCCTATTCACCCCCCCTCTAGTCGGCCTCCTCGATCTTACAAGTGGTATCAGAGCTTGGTCTCTCAATTTTAGACTTAACCGTCTAGAGAGAAAAGGATGGCTAGTGAGGGTATAGCAATAGGAAATGCACATCTCTTTGATGGCTCAAATTATGCATATTGGAAAATTAGGATGTCTATTTATTTAAAGACCATGAGTCCTCAAATTTGGAAAGTCGTAAATGAGGGTTACGTTATGGCTCTTGATCCGGATCATCCAACGGACCAAGACGGGCGTAATGCTCATTTAGACGCCCAAGCTATGAATGCTTTATTTGGAGCCTTGAACGCGGATGAGTTCAATAGGGTGAGCAATCTTGAGACGGCTCATGCTATTTGGACTACCCTTTCGGAAATACACGAAGGGACATCCACGGTCAAGGAGGCCAAATTGCATCGGCTTAGGATCAAATATGAGACATTCAGAATGTTGCCCCATGAAGACATCAATGAGATATACTCAAGACTCAACAACATTGTGAATGAGCTTAAGGGCCTTGGAACTAACCTTTCCGATCTTGATATTGTTCGAAAGATGCTTAGGGCCTTGCCGGAGAAATATGAAGTGTTGGTGACTCTCTTCCTCAACTCACCGGAGTTGGCAAGAATGACACCAACGCAATTGTTGGGCAAGCTTATCACCAACGAGCTCTACAAGAAAGACAAGGAAGAGCTCTTGGAGCAATCTTCTTCCAAGAATAAGAAGATCACCGCCTTTAAGGCTAAAGCGGTGATGAGTAAAGAATCCGAAGAAGATGATGAGGAGAACTCCGAAGAAGAATTTGCGCTTCTAGTAAGGAGAATGAAGAAGTTCATGAGAAGGCGCCCATATCGAAGCACAAGCCATGAGAAGACCAAGAAAGGACAATCTTCCTCCTACAAGAAGTATAGCAACATTCGTTGCTATGAATGTGATGAAAAGGGGCACATTGTCTCTCAATGTCCAACAAAGAAGGATGACAAGGAGAAGTCATCAAAGAAGAAGAACTACAACGGCAAGAAGAAGCTTCACAAGGATGGCAAAAATGAAGCTCATATTGGTGAGTGGAACTCCGAAGAGGAGTATTCGGACTCCGACTCAAGTGAGGACGAATCTCTCAAGAAAAAGGGGCTTGTAGGCATCGCCATCAAGGAGGCTCCATCACTATTCTCCACTCCTACATGCCTTATGGCTAAAGGAGAAAAGGTAAAATTGCTTGATAATGATGAGCCTTCATATGATGACTTGATGGATATGTTAGTTGAATTAAATGAATTTCTTGGAAAAGAAAAATCAAAATTTAAGGTCTTAAAGAGAAAACACCTCTCTCTCAAAGACTCTTATGAGGAGCTAAAGGAAGCTCATGATTTGCTTCTCCAAGAAAATCAAAAATCTAGTACTAGCATTGGAGTTACTTGCAATATCTTGAATGAATTGTCTAGTATAGAAATTTCAAAGTCTAGCATATCTACTTGTTGTGATGATTTACTTGCCATGCCTTGTTCATCTAGAGTAGACTCTGGAAATGCTTTAAATCTTGTTCATGATGATGTTATTGCTAACGAAAATAAAAATTTAAAGGAACAAGTGCTAAAATTAAACAAAAGTTTAGAGAGGGCTTACAAGGGAAAGGAAACCCTTGATAAGTTGCTAAGTGATCAAAGATGCTCCTTTAACAAAGAGGGACTTGGATATGTCCCCCAAAAGGGTAAGAAGCCGGTATACAAGCCTCCAAGGTTTGTAAAGGGGAGTGGTAAGTATTACACAAAATGCCGGTGTGTTGGACATGCTCAAGATGATTGTTCTAAGAATAACATGCATTCCATTGGTCTATATGATTCTTGTTATATGCTTAGAAAATCTAAAAATGGAAAAGTTGTTGCTCATTTCATTGGCACCTCGATTTTGGGTGCTAAAAAGAAATCCGTTTGTGTACCCAAAACCTTGGTCACTAACCTCCAAGGACCCAAACAAATTTGGGTACCTAAAAGAGCTTGATTTTCTTTTGTAGGTGAACTACAAAACCGGTGGAAGGCATTGGGTGTTGGATAGCGGTTGCACTCAACACATGACCGGAGACCGGAAGATGTTCACCACATTTGAGAATGGAAGCAACGACAAGATCACATTTGGAGATAATAGCAAACAAAAGGTATTGGGATTGGGTAAAATCGCTATCTCAAACGACCTTTCAATTTCTAATGTATCTCTAGTTGAAACATTAAATTTCAATTTGCTATCCGTTGCTCAATTATGTGATCTAGGCTTAACATGCTCATTCTCAAAAGAAGATGTTGTAATCTCAAAAGATGATAATAATGAACTAGTCTTCAAAGGCTTTAGATTTGGGAATCTCTATTTGGTAGATTTTTCTTCAAATGAGTCTTGTTTAAAAACTTGTTTAATTGCAAAAATCTCTTTGGGTTGGTTGTGGCATAGAAAGCTAGGTCATGTGGGAATGATTCAACTTAAAAAGCTTTTTAAGCATGACTTAGTAGTTGGCTTGAAGGATGTGAAGTTTGAGAAGAATCGACTTTGTAGTGCTTGTCAAGCCGGAAAACAAGTCGCTAATTCTTATCCTTCCAAAAGTATCATGTCGACTTCTAGGCCATTAGAGCTCTTACATATGGATTTGTTCGGGCCAACAACCTATAAGAGCATTGGAGGTAATAGCTATTGTTTAGTCATTGTGGATGATTATTCTAGATATACATGGGTCTTCTTCCTAAATGACAAAAGTGAAACCTCCGGGATTTTCAAAAGTTTTTCAAAAAGGGCCCAAAATGAATTTGATTTTAAAATAAAGAAAATTAGAAGTGACAATGGTTCCGAGTTCAAAAATACAAAAGTTGAAGACTTTTGTGATGAACTTGGAATAAAGCACGAGCTTTCCACTACCTACACTCCGAAGCAAAATGGAGTTGTAGAGAGGAAAAATCGAACATTAATTGAAATGGCTAGGACAATGCTTGATGAATATAATACTTCCGACAAGTTTTGGGCGGAAGCTATCAACACCGCATGTCATGCCATAAATCGCCTCTATTTACATCGACTCTTGAAAAAGACTTCCTATGAGCTTCTTATTGGAAGGAGACCGAACATCTCTTACTTTAGAGTATTTGGTTGCAAATGCTATATTCTAAGAAAAAGTGTTCGGCTCTCAAATTTCAAAGTCGATGTGATGAAGGCTTCCTTTTAGGGTATTTCTCAAATAGTAAAGCCTATAGGGTCTTTAATAAAAATTCAGGTTTAGTAGAAGAATCATGTGATGTTAAATTTGATGAAACTAACGGCTCTTAAGAAGAGCATGAGAACTTGGATGATGTAGGAGATGAAAGTCTTCGCAAGGCAATGGAGAACATGCAAATCGGAGACATCAAGCCAAAGAAGGATCCAACGTCACCAAGCTCATCAAGACAAGTAGAACCACCCTCCTCTTCCACAACAAACGATGTTCAAGTTATAGAAGATGAAGAAAAGGATCAACCGCAAAATATCCTCAAGATCCACCATGCAATAGCCAAGGATCATCCAATTGACCAAATATTGGGTGACGTGAGTAAGGGTGTTCAAACTCGCTCTAGAGTAGCTTCATTTTGTGAACACTATTCCTTTGTATCTTCACTTGAACCTAAGCGTGTAGAAGAAGCATTAGATGACCCGGATTGGATAAATGCTATGCATGAAGAGTTGAATAATTTTGCTCAAAACGATGTTTGGACTTTGGTGGAGAGACCTAAGGAGCACAATGTCATTGGCACAAAATGGGTCTTCCGGAACAAACAAGATGAGAACGGAATTGTGGTAAGAAATAAAGCAAGGTTAGTAGCTCAAGGTTATACTCAAGTCGAGGGCTTAGATTATGATGAGACATTTGCACCCGTTGCTAGACTTGAATCAATTAAAATCTTGCTTGCTTTTGCATCATGCTTTGACATTAAATTGTTTCAAATGGATGTCAAAAGTGCATTTCTTAATGGTACAATTTCCGAATTAGTATATGTGGAACAACCCCCGGGATTTGAAGATGCTAAATACTCTAATCATGTGTATAGATTATCAAAGGCGCTATATGGTTTAAAGCAAGCTCCTAGAGCTTGGTATGAGCGCCTTCGTAACTTTCTTATATCAAAAGGCTTTAAAATTGGTAAAGTAGATACAACTCTATTCACAAAAATTATTGGAGATGATTTCTTTGTATGTCAAATCTATGTTGACGATATTATATTTGGTTCTACTAATCAAGATTTTTGTAAAGAATTTGGTGAGATGATGTCTAGGGAATTTGAGATGTCAATGATTGGTGAACTAAGCTATTTCCTTGGACTTCAAATCAAACAACTTAAAGATGGGACGTTTATAAGCCAAACGAAGTATGTGAAGGATCTACTCAAGAGATTCGGAATGGAAGAAGCTAAACCCATCAAGACACCCATGGCAACAAACGGGCATCTAGACCTCAACGAAGAAGGTAAGTCGGTAGATTTAAAGCTTTATAGATCCATGATTGGTAGTTTGCTTTATCTTGCCGCATCTAGGCCCGACATTATGTTTAGTGTTTGCATGTGTGCACGTTTTCAAGCTTCTCCAAAAGAGTGTCATTTAGTGGCCGTAAAGAGAATTCTAAGATATTTAAAGCATTCCTCAAGCATAGGGCTTTGGTATCCCAAAGGTGCAAAATTTCAATTAATTGGATATTCGGATTCCGACTATGCGGGATGCAAAGTGGATAGAAAAAGCACCTCGGGTAGTTGCCAATTTCTAGGAAGGTCTCTAGTGTGTTGGTCATCTAAGAAACAAAATTCCGTAGCACTTTCAACCGCCGAAGCCGAATATATTTCCGCGGGAAGTTGTTGTGCTCAATTGCTTTGGATGAGGCAAACATTGTTGGATTATGGGATTAAATTCGAAAAAATACCTCTTTTGTGTGATAATTATAGTGCTATCAAAATATCCAACAATCCCGTGCAACACTCAAGAACCAAGCATATAGATATTGAAATTAGTCACATCCGAACCGAAAATCAACTAGCGGACATTTTCACCAAACCATTAGATGAAAGCCGCTTTTGCAAATTGAGGAATGAATTAAATGTCATAGACTACTCAAATGTAGCTTGAAATTTTATTTCATTCATTTCTGCTCATTTGTTGTGCTTATATGGAATTTCATTGAGTTTTTCCCTCTTTTGGTCAAAAATTCAATTAATTTCATAAAAACTAGTTTCAAAGTATAGCAATAGCTTAATTGATGCACAATGATCCTGAATGACTTTATTTGGATGCAAAACTAGGGATCATTTGCATAATCTCAAGTTCTAAAAGTCAAATCCTGAAAAGTTCCAGAAAATCCGGAACTACCGCAGTTTATTGTGCGGTACTTCCGCTCCTGACAGAAAAACCGGAACTACCGCAATGTAATCTGCGGAACTTCCGGAATTTCTGTGAAAACGGAACTACCGGCGTGTTACGCACGGTACTACCGTTTTCTGCGGGATTTGCTGCAGTTTCCAAAACCGTCGACATGCTTTTACTCCTCCCTCTTAACTCCTGCCGTTTCTCTCTCTCTCTCCTCTCCCACTCCCAAACCGCAGAAGCCTCTTCCTCCTCCTCCTCTCCTCTCTTCAAACCTTCTCTCTCCCAATACTCCTCCTCCTCTCCCGATCTTCGAATCCGAGGGGAGCTTTTCGTTTTCGGGCGATTCCTTGCACTCCCAGGGTTCCTCTCCTTTGACTCCACAAGGTAAATCGGATCAAATCCATCTTTATCTTGTTCTAAGGACCCTAGAGTTGAAATTAGGTTAAATTTGAAATGTAGCGATTTCTGCTGTAGTTTCTTTGGGCTAAAGTAGTTTGTTTGGGGTATTAGGATGTTTGTTCATACATGCATTGGATTCAATCCAAGAAATACCCCAAAAGATTCAATTTTTAACATGCCCTAGAAATGTCCAGAAAAACTGGAACTACCGGTCGAGCGGCCAGAACTACCGGGGTCCCGGAAGTTCCGCATGTTCAATGCCGGAACTACCGGATTTCCCGGAAGTTCCGAAGTTTTGCCGCCGGTACTTCCGTTTTTCCTAGAACAGCAGAAACTCATTACCTTCAATTTCAAACCTATTTTTCGCTTATCCTTCCTCACACCTTGTTTATCCTAAATATGTCATTAAAGATGCCGAGGATGAAGAATGTTTCCCACAAGTCCTATGGGGGCACTGCTGGTCAATCCTCCTCCTCGACTCCTGCTTCTCAGACGGCGGAGCATAAGGGAAAGGGTCCCGCCTCCGACCCTGAGAGTGACTCAGAGGGTTCGCATGAGAGCGGATCCGAGGCCTCTCATGAGAGCGAGGAGTATGCGGTTTCAGATGAGGAGATGCCTGCGGCAACTGCAGATGAAGAAATGGACCTCTCCAAGATCACCAATGAGGACTATGCTATCCTTCGTCGCCGCAGTCAGTATGTCCGCCCTCGCAACTCTATGAACCCCCAGTTTCATTCCAAGTTTTAGGAACAAGTGTACCAACAGATGTATGGTCCTGCGCGCAAGTTTGCTGCACACCAGTATGTGGATTGGGATCACTTGTCACAGATTGACAAGTTTAGCGGTACATATCAGCTTTTTCAGCAAGCCGAGATCCATCATATTTGTGCGTTCAAGTGCAACTACATGGACAATATGATTCGGCAGTTCTATGCAACCTTGTATATCTCTCCCAACTTTGAGAACCTGTGTTGGATGACTGGAACCCAGCTCATTGAGTGCACCAGGCACGAGTTTGAGTTGGCACTTGGGACGGAAACCAGTGCCTATGAAAAGGTGTACAGCAAGCGTGCTCTCCCTATTGCTGCATACTCAGAGTATTATGACCAAGCAGCTGAAAAGACGCTGGGGACGACAATTGGACTACTCCCTATTCCCAGCCTTGTCAACAGGATCATCAACCACACCATTTTTCCCAAGAGTGGAAATTATGATGCTATTCGTAGCCATGCGTGGAATGTGATTGACTACATTATGCGCGGCCAAAAGTTTGATGTGGTGGATCTTATCATCAGGGGGATCGACGCCAATAAGAATGACAAACAGAAAAGGATCAACTTTGCACCATTCATTATGGCTGTGATCATACGCAAGACTGGATACCGAGGAGCACTCTGCACCCCGCACAAGCCGTATAAACCTCGTGCAGAGGCCCCTGTTCCTGCTCCTGCTCGTCCCCGTGCTCAGCCTCAGCCTCAGCATCAGGTAGCCGCTGATCCTCCTCCCCAGGGCGAGGGCGATGTCACCTTGTCCCAGATCTACTCCGCCATTCTCAGGCTTGAGGAGCGCCAGGATGTCTTGATCTCCACTGTGTCTTCTCTTGGTGATCGCGTATCATCCTTGGAGAGTGCAGTTCATCCGCCTTCTCCAGTTCACTATGGTCGTCGCACTCGTCGCCGTGGTCCTCCTTCTCCCAGTGCAGCTCAGGACTAGCTCCTCTTTTTGGTACTTTGATGCCAAAGGGGGAGAATGAAGCAAGGAGAAGTTCAAGTCTTATCTATCTATTTGGCTTTGTATATCTATCTATTTGGCTTTGTAATAAAATATGGTGAAATGAACCATGTAATGCTTAATGTGTTGCTTAAACTCTGTGGATGTTTAGTATTTTTAATTTCTGATGCATTGCAATGAACTATGTTATGCCCTTAATGCAATGCTTATTTACTTGTCTATTGCGTATCTTTGAATTTTGGTAAATGTGCTATGATGTGATTCATGCCTGATTTTATTTTTAGAATTCATATAAATTCTTATAAAATTTTATGCACATGTTTAGGGGGAGCTCTTTCTTATTAGTTTCTAATTTACAAAAATTCCCCATGTTCTAAACTGCTAAAATTTCAAAGACCTTGGGATATACAATTTGCAAACTAGGAGTATATCCAAATCTTAAATTCTTCTCAAAATTTGCTCTTGTTGTCATCAATTACCAAAAAGGGGGAGATTGAAAGCATCTAGGCCCTAAAAATATTAGTTTTGGTAATTAATGAAATCATGTGAATATGGGACTAATGTGTGCATTCAGTGTTTGAAAGGATAAGCTCAATTGGCAAAGAAAGAGGCTCACAAAATATCCCATGAAGATTCAAAGATCTCTAGGGCGACAAGATAAATAGTTTAGGTATCTATTTTATTTTGCCGGTCTTGGAGATAGGTTGGAAGACCGGATTATAGGATAGACGCCGTACTATTAAGAGGGATCATGGTGATTGCTTGATCATGTTTAAATGTGCCCTATGGATCAATTTAGGATCATGCATGCACTTAGAAATTAAAATCAAATCAAATCTGTGCATTGTCAGAAAATCCGGTAGTTCCGGTGTCAATTGGGCGGAACTACCGCATGGCCGGTAGTACCGGGCACCCGAGCGGAACTTTATTTCCAGAGAGCGCCTGGAGTTTAACTTAGCCTCTCGGAAAACGGAAGTACCGCGGATTGACCTGCGGAACTACCGCATGTGCGGAAGTTCCGGATACCCGTGCGGAACTTTATTTCCAGAGAGCGCTGGGAATAAAACTTAAACTCGCTGAAATCGGAAGTACCGGATCATGGAGCGGAACTTCCGGACTTCCGGAAGTACCGCGATTTCAACGGCGGTAGTACCGCACTCATTGACCAACGGTCACTTCTGACTCTCTGACATAGCCGTTCTGACCGGTCAGCGACAATCCGGAAGTACCGCGGTTATACCTGCGGTAGTTCCGGATTTTCTGATTTTTCAGGATTGTTTATTGTAACGGCTATTTGAGGTTGGTGAGGGTATAAATACATCCCCACCAGAACTTGTAGTTGTTGTTGAACCTGCATTGAATACATTTGAGCTTAGTGCAACCTCTCACACCTCATTCACTCACTTGTGCATTCAATTGAGGTAGTTGACCCAAAAATTCAAGTGCATTGCAATCTAGTTGATCCATTAGGCACTTGAGTGAGATCAAGCCGCTGTGATCTATTCTCTTGGTGCTTGCCGGCACCTAGACGGCTTGGCGGAGGTCCGGTGATCTTCTCAAGAAGATTGTGAGAAGGCCCGGAAGATTGTGAAGGCTCGGAGCTCGCCTACCCGGAGAGGGAAAGGGCTACCACTAGTGACCGAGGTGATTAGGCTCATTCGTGGAGCCGGTCCGATTTGTTCGGGCTTACCTCAACGTGGACTAGGGGAGACCGGCAAGTCTCCGATCACCACGGTAAAAAGTAATCGTGTCATTTGTGGTTTGCTCTCTTGTGATCATTTTCATTCAAGCAACGCTCTTCATTCATATTACTTGATTGCTTGCTTAGTTAGAGTAGCAATTGTTGATCTCTACTATTTGATATTGGTCTTAGTCGATTACTTGTGCTAGTGATTGTTTGAGCCTTACTAGGTTGGTTAGTGGTGTTATTGTTATCTTACTCTAGTATATCCATTAAGTTTAAAATTGTTAATTAGAATTAGACGAAAATTTTAAAACCGCCTATTCACCCCCCTCTAGTCGGCCTCCTCGATCTTACAGAGGCCACCGTGGCGGGGTCGCGTCGGCAGACGATAGCATAAGCCGGTGGTTGGGGAGGCTTCGGGTGGTGGAGGTGTCGCTCCCACCGCGCTGAATTGACTCGGGACTGACCGAGGAAGAAGCGGCGGCGGCAATGGCGGCGGCCGGCCGTAAGAGAAGACGGAGAGGGGCTGCCGTTTCAAGCGGCGATTTCTCAATTCCTTGCGTAGGGAGGCCGTGGACTACAGGGGCGTCCCACCGCGCCCTTGCTCCCTCCCTCTCCTATCCGGCCACCGGCGCCGGCGGGGCGGCAGGGCCCGAGGAGCAGCGGCGCGAGGGAGGAGGCGAGCTCGTCGAACTCGACGGTGCTGTTGCTGTCGGCGTCCATGGCGGCGATGAGGGTGTGGATCTCGTCCCCCGTGGTGGGGCGCAGATCGAGTGACCGGAGGAGCGCGGCGATCTCTAGCTTGGTGAGGCTGCTGTCGCCGTCGAGGTCGAAGCGGAGGAAGAGCTCGCGGAGCTGCCGCAGCTGCTCGTCCCGGAGTCGTGTTCGCCCGCCGTCGGCCGAGGCGAGATCCTTGCCGCCGGCGCCGGGGAGGGACATGGGTGCCGAGCGCTTCGCGCGGGTCGTCGTCGTCGTCGCGTGCCGAATGGGAGGGTGGGACCGGCTGGATAATACCCCCAGGTTAAATCCCTGAAAATGCAAAATCCCTGAAAATGGCAAAACAAAGGACAATATACTCAAGTTTGTGGCATAATAACAAAGCCACTTAAGTATGTGACAAATGAGAGGATGACACTTAAGTTTGTGGCATGAGAGCAATTTCCCCTTTTTTTTGGGTTTACCCTGCTATCCCGTTCTTGGATAACGAACTTGCGGCCAATGCGTACGTAATTCGAAATCCAATTCAATTTTTTAGATTTTTCAATTCGATCGTTCTGCCTCAAAAGAGTTTGCTCGGATAAGAATTCAATTGCTTCTCGAATTGAACCGCGCAAAGCTTAGTTCTGGCTGGAAGACGATGTCTGCTGCCGAAGCTTAGCAAGTAGAAATCATCAAATTAAACCACTCGCTACAAGCATTCATTCAAATATCAGTTCTACGAAAATCCTTTGATAGAGCAGAACAAGGGGAGATGGTCAGACAGAGCTAATACAGATTTGAGGCCATCATACCGGCCAATCAAACCAATAGGGAAACAATCTCATCATCATCATCATCTCATCTCTCGCCCATCAAAAGAACAGCAAAATAATTGTATTGTTCTTAGAAAGAAACAGGACACCAAACGCATTAGACCTAAATAAACAATGATAGATCTATCACCAGAACAAAGAAAACAAGAAAAAAAAGATATACGGGCCTGAGGGAAGCATCAGATCTCCAAGGTGAAAAAGGGTGTGACATCACAGAGATGCCTCAGACGCAAATTACCCATTAAATCTTGTGTCTCCTCATCTGCATCAACAAGGCACGAAGGCTCCCGAGCAAAAACAACAAAAGAGATCCAATCTACAAGAAAGAGCAGCGAAAAGAAGAGACAACTTGCAAACGGTCAAAAAAAAAAACAGCAGCGAAGAGAGAAGAGAAGGGCAAAGCCATCACAATGTCAATGTCATCTCCTACCCACAAGGCCACAACCAAGAAGGGAGGAGCCTTAGATCAAAGAGAATAATCAACAAAGCCGGCGATGACAAAAGGCTACGGTGCGCCCAGGGTTGATATAGAGCGAAGGAGAAATCAGGCGGAGGTGGCGGCGTGGCCTAGGGTTTTCCGGTGCGGCACCCGGCGCACCGACGGCCCAGATTGCCTGCCGAGGTGGGCCGAGCGGGTCTTGTTTTCTCGGCCCGGTTCGGTCCAATTGCCTCCGACTCGGTTCGTAATTGAGTCTCTTTCTTTTCGCCAGGAATTTCGTTCATACTCGGTCGGAGTTGCATGATGGCGTCACGTAGCTGGGTTCGATTGGGACACTGCATGCTTGGGTTCTTGAGCTGGTCGAGTGTTATCTGCATACGAAACAGACGAGAGAACCAATCCATATTAAATCCATATTACTTGTGATTTTTAACTCCTTTGCTCATGAGACTTTGAATCTTAGCAAGAAATAATCTTGCAACACTAAAGCACACACCTAAAACCAACATATCACTAAGAATCTAAGCAACCAAGGATCCCCTGCCTCCAAACCCTATAAATGGGTAAGCAGAGAAAATTGCTATTCACGGCCAAACTCTGATTTCTGCAAGGCTCTTGAGGTTCTGGCATCTTGTGATTTTAAGCATACCTAGTATTCATCCTCTGATTAAGGAGAATCTAGAATCCACAACTCCTCTGCCATCAAGAACCAAAAACCCTAGAAATCACCGAAAAGGAGGAAGACTAGCAAAAGATTTCTGAGAAGAATGCAGCTAAGAAGACAGAGCAAAAGCAAAACATTGGGAGAAACTGAAACCAAACCAAACCAGAAAACAAGATATCTTAAATGGATACATTGAGATGAATGATTACATGGAGTTCATCTTACAGCCACCCCATACATGATTTCACATTTTGAGCTACCACACAACTGAGATGAACACACGCACACAGAGCTCACTCCCTGCCAGACTCTCCTCACCACATATAAGAAGGCAGGAGCTCACACCCTATATGGAAAATTAAGAACTGGCAGCCATACTCCACTCCATGACTTCACACACACATGAGGCAAAGAGTCAAAACTCTTACAACACAAGAAAGAGAGGGAACCAGGATTCAAGCTCCAAACCCTAACCTCCTCCTTGTACTACCAGGTCTCCAACCCATTTTCTTCAACCGAAACCGCTTCCATTTTGTAGCCTTGCGTATTTTACCGAAATGCCCCTGCTGCACCTTCCTGGAAGCTTCCTCTTTTCTTGTTGTCCACACCTCGCAACCACTTCGAGTCCTCGCCGTCTTCGGCATCTCCCGACTGCTTTGACCTCAGCACCACCGGTGCCTAGTCCGGTTATCCCATGCCTCACCACGACTCCACCTCAAAGTCCTGCAGCCATCACAGACAAGAAAACATCACATAGCATCGCTCGAAACAGTATACACATACATTAGTATATAAAGAAGGTACTCCCACATGATATATCCAAAACAAACTCAAACTCTCTAACTCAAGCGTCAATTACTCATCACAACATGGGGTTACCTCCACATGGTCTCTCAGATGGTTATATTGTAGTCTAGTTATTGGTAATATGTAATTAATGGTTTAAATTGATAGCTTATGTAGTTGTAAGTGACATTATGGGGTTTAGTTAAGCCGGGGTGTTACATCCCTCCCTCTCTATTTCGATTTGGGAGAGAAGGCCATGTGGGTCTTACCTATTATTTACATAAACTTAACCAGTGTGTCATCCTACGTATTAAAACCATTCACACATTGCACCACACGAACAATACCACCCTCCAAAACTAAATTGGGGTGTTATTTATACTAGATTGCAAAATTTAAGGGTCAAATGTCCGGTTTCATAGTTCGGAGTGCTAGATAAACTTTCGAGCAAAGTTCAGAGTGTTATATAGACTTTTTCCAAACATCAATAATTTCAGAATGGCTATATAAGACCACTATGCTCTAAATTGGCATTTGGCTTGACATTGGGGCACCAATGAACAAAAGCTGACGTAGTGACGGAGCCAGAATTTTTTTGGAGCTTGGGCACACCACAGTGGTGCTCACCCTGCGGCCCAATGACAGTGTGCGGTGTGCCGCTCCTTGCCACTCGCCCACAAGATGCAATGTCCGGCTATCCATTATCGCCGCAACGGTTGCTTGTCTAGGCTAGCTCGCTCTCATGGCGTCAGTTGACAACGAGATGAACTAGAAGTCCACGGCTCATCGTCGACAAGCCCGAGCAGATGCCCAGGCTTGCCGGACAGTGGCTCCCCCTACAGGCGATAGATGACGCTCATGCTATACTCTTCCTTCCCGGACAATTGCAGACACAACTAAATATTAGCTTGGTCGAAGTCGCCAGCATCCAATTGGTTACTAAGCATCATGTGATCTTTTGCGCAACCACTAATCAAGTAGTACACAACCTGTGTTATGGACTTATGGTAGTCAAAGCAAAGTTATCAATACCATTCCGAAGGTCATTCGGTTTGTCTGTTGGAATGAAACATTACAGTAACGGATCATTCTAGTGTACCCGACCGAAAATTTAAAAATAACGTTGTCGTCGATTACAAAATCGGATAGCACATTTATATGCACCGCCAGTCATATTCGAAGATAGCACATTTATATGCACTGCCAGTCAAATTCAAAGATCGCCTAGGATGCGAGAGGACACAACGAGATTCATGCACGATTGGATGGGCAAGTGTAATATATATGAGTGTCTATGGTTACAAATGGTTTCTCTTCTCTTACAAGGGGTCCTATTTATAGAGTGCAAGGAGGAAGCGAGTAAAATTACAAGTCTACTCTCGGAGCCTATCTTACTCCTAAGTTTCGTCCTTCACACCACATAGGTCCCGCCATATCCAAAGGACTCCGGAGGCAGCCCGCGAACCTTGTTCAGAGTTGCTTCTAGACTCCATCCAAGGTCGACTTCCATAGTTCATCTTAGATAAGCTCATCAACCTCGTCCGAGATGGCACGGGCCGCGTCCGAGGCCGATAAGCGATTTCTTGAAACGCTCCATCTCGCCCGAAACAGGCCCATGAGGCAACGCCACGCGCAACGCTCGATCTCGCCCAAACTGGCCCACAAGGCCACGCGAACGAGCGAACAGAAAAACGAGGCCGTCTTCTACCTTGCGTCGGGAGGGGATGGGAGGGAAAACGATGGGGGTTCCGGCCGGAGGGGAGCTCTGGCGGCCGCCATACCTCGCCACATGCGACGTCCGCCCCTGAGCTGACGCAGGTTTTTTTCGTGGCAATGCAGGCAAATCAACCAGCGTAAAGAAACATCTCAATGCGCACGAGATCAAACTTCAAGATTGAGCAGATAAAAGAACGGGGGTTTTCGGTCCAGAGACAAAATCCAATCATTTCAACAATCCAGGAAAGGACGAAGATCACAGCGCCACAAAGTTCAATTAAAATTTGATTCAAGCCATGAACAAAATTTCCAATCCAAAACGATGTTCCCAAAAAACTTGGTTGACTGGTAAATGCTGTTCAATATAACACACCAAATCAAGTAAAGCAAGAACTACAATGTCCATAACAGCTCAGATAACACATCCGATCTGACGAGCCACTGGTACGGTTCCTTACTGCTCACCTGGCGTGGTCTTGATGATATCGGAATCACCTGAAATTAAACGCAAGGCAACACAATATGATATTCAAACATGATTAAGGAAACATAAAAGTTATTTTCTCAGTGCAATGAAGTGGTTTACCAGGATCAATAATGCTGAGACAGCAGACACGGAAGTATTTACCACAGGCTGTTCCTAAATCAACGTTGTCTGAAAAAAAACATAATTCGGTTACTTTTGGAACAGAGTCCTTGAACCAATAAAATAAGACAATTACATAACTATAGTGCCGTATTGCTAATGACATGATGGAAACCAACTTAAGAACAATCTCTTAACTATTTGTCACAATAATATTAACGAGTTTTTCCTTAAAATTGCAACTAAAATTTCAGCATACAAGGGTAGCAAGGTAACCAATGACATAAACAGAACTGCTAAGGTAAGTAAACCTTTTGCAAAGGTCACAGGCAGAAGTAAACACAATTCCCTTAAACTCATCAATGGAAAGTTATGAACTGTTAGGAATGCCAACTTACTTCCATGGAAGTGGTGGACAGTGATCTTCGCCAACATAGCATAGTACTCAATTTCAGACTTCCGAAGAGGAGGGCAGTTGTTAGCAATAATCACTAGCTTTGCTGTAAATGAATAGCATATAAACGAATTAGACATCAGACTGCTATAACAGAGTACAGAAGATGGTAAACTGAAAATGCTGTTAGGGAACACAGAAATAAAAACAGCACACATTTAACTATGACATCACAAGCTTCAAAACGTAACTATCAAAAAATGTTCAATGTGAATGGCACAGGAAGACAAGAAAGATGGGAGACATGCTAAACTTTACAGCATAAGGTAATTTGAAAAAAAAAACATAATTCAAGAATATATGGAATAAGAAAACAAAAGATATTGTTCATGTCAAATTGCCCGCGCTTGTGTTAAATTATAAAAAATATTCCCACATCTTCCATAAGACACCATCCATCATGGATAAAAACTACTCTAGCCCACAAAAATTGTAAGTCATAGAGAATATCCCCATTTCTGCTAATAAACAGTGATAACACGCAGGTATTATGTGCAGAATACGGAGAGTATTACTATGGCGTTGACTCATACACAATGGCCATATGAATATTAGATCCACTGGTAATCAGTTTTCAACGCCCAATAAATTAGAACAGCCCACATTCTTATATGGGAAAACATACATTTATAGAAAACGAACTGAGCAACAGTAAACAATTCACATAGTTCACATATAAACAATTTGACTTAGTAACATTATACCCAAGACCAAAGATGCTCATTGTTGATCATCTGGGGAAAGGTTCACATAGTTCACAATTTCACATATAAACAATTTGACTTAGTAACATTATACCCAAGACCAAAGATGCTCATTATTGATCATCTGGGGAAAGGTTCATCATATCCTCCATTCCAAGCAGTAAATCACAAAATTAAGAAAACAAGGATCCAAATAAAATCTCAACTTGACAACTTTATGTCCACAGTGAAGATGTCTGCAAAATATGAGCACTACATTTAATTCAGTATGTTCAATACATAATTCCCTAGATACCAAAACACTTTCAGATAATGAAAATTAGGTTTCTCTATATAAACTTTGGAGGATCAGAGTCCTGGCTTGATTATCTCTGAAGAGAGTAATTATAGCGCACAGCATGTTCATTGTCGATCATCTGGGGAAAGGATCATCATATTCTCCAGTTTATAAAGATACAGTCTAGATAATGTCAATAAAATCATTTCTTCAAAAAATAAAATGGCAAATATATCAAAAGAATCAACAAAATAAACGCTCATGATACCAAATTGATTATCACATCCATCAAGCATGTGAATAAAAAGGACTGCAAATCAAATATCAAAACCTAATTTTTACTAAGAGACACAAAAAGAACAAAACACAGTGCAAACAAGCTTACTCACCCTAATATGACACAATCGAAATGTTAGATAACAGAGACCCAACAAATCTAGAGCCTTGGTAAAACCATGGAAATGTTAAATCACTATACCAATGTACAACACCATCAGCTACTGAACCACAGCAGTGAGCCAGTAGCAATAAAACAGCGACGGTGAAGCTAATCGCTATAGCATCAACGCATACACAGCGGCCATGAGATCCGTCGGTAATCAGTTTCTACGATGTGTAAGAACACACTCCATCATCCATTCACTTTGACACCAAAGCTCACACCAAGTGTAACTAAAACAGCCAATTAGACACCATATTCATCAACTTCTACCCTCACAACTGATTCTTCCACTAGTATAGGGCATACACTTCACACAACCTAGCACCCATACAACACATAAACTGCATGTAACTAGGCAAGGCGAGTTTTCTTCTTACACTTGGAGTTCCTGAGGGTCCTGAGGACAGTCTTGTAGCCGAGCGTGTACTTGCCGCTCTTCATAACAAGCTGCAGCTTGTTGTTGATGTTGTCCGTGGACTTCTTCTGCACCACCACCGCACCGAAAACACCAAGAGTTAGCACCAACCAAAAACCATCACAAGCAATCGGGAAAAAAAGAATCCAAGCGAAATGCAGAATCTAGCAATTTCACGCAAGAACAGAGGGGCAGATCGGCAGAAGGATCTAAGCATCGGAGAAGATGGGGGTAGGGAGGCGGGAGAGAGGTCGTTACCGTCTTCTTTGCGGCCACCATGGTTGCGCCCCGATGAGAAGTGGCGACGGCGAGGCCTGTTACGGTTGGCGGCGCCGGCGGCTTCTGCTCGGGGATGACTGCGAGGTGGAAGAGTGGGGGAGCTAGGGCTTGGACATTTATATAGACTCGGGAGGTAAGGGTTTCCTAGTATGGCTTTTGATGGGCCTGGGCTTGTAATTGCTTGGCTCCTTTGGGCCGACTATGCTTGTAGGCGGGATTCCACTGGGCTTCTTTCACTGAAGTTGGGAATCTAGGTCGAGGTTGGCTTTTCTGCAGCCTATCAAACGGAATAACTTTTCAAAAAAAACCCTAATTTAATTGTTTTTGAAGCTATATTTGTAAGAACGCCGGTCGTTCCAGCACCTCGTATTTCTTTGGGTGTTAACACGATTTAAAACCGTCTAATAATTTTCCACATTCATGCTCCTGGAGAAGTTTTAACTATGCTGTCCAGTTGAAGAATCAATGACAACATCATAGCAGTGGATAGAATTTTGTTCATTGGAGTTCTTTGAAATACTGGACCGGCCGGTTCAATGTTATATCTTTTCTGCTCATGGTCGTGTTCTATGTCTTCTGCTCATGGATGCAACACACTGTGCACTGCTTAACCCGGTTAAGATGCATTTGTGGGAAAGAATGTGCGCCCTATACTGTAGAAAATTATAAGAGTGAGGCAAAAGGTTTTAGCTTTACGCGGTCACTGATGTAGCTCGGCCCGAATATTTTTGCGCTTCGTGCAGTAGACCTGAGTATCTGACTTCTGGTTGCAATTTTCGTAGAATAAAACAGACGGGGAAAAAACATTCTGACGCACTTCTAACTTTCAAACTGCATCATAGCTCATGCCGTTCAAGCTATCAAATAAATATTTTCTTTCACAACTGTATGACCGAACAGGACTGCATAGTCATCCCATGTCAGGGAATGAACCATCCATCACCGTACAACGTCTGCAACAATCCACTGGCATCGCAAAAAGGGTGTAAAATTGGTAAGATTGGAATATATTCAGGTTTCCCCTGTTCCAGTCTAACAGATAAGCATAACTACATAATCTAATGAACTACAGCATTTGAGAAGTAATGAACCCAGTACAATCAAAAGGGACGCCTTTCCTCGGCCAAAGGACACAGCAGCCAAAATGAAGAACGGAAAACAAAACGAATGCAAAACTAAAAATGTCTCAATCTCTGTCGACAAATGCTAGCCGCTATAACCGTACATGCCTCTGAAGAATCGATGCCGTCATCTTACTCTCCAACAGTCATGCCAAACCCAAATTTGTAGTCTTTCTTCCAGTGATCAACCTGCACAAGATTGTAGAATAGAATCAGCCTTCAACTATTGAGTATAAAACAGAATGCAGATATGAAAAATTGTACTATTGAGTATAAAACAGAATGCAGATATGAAAATTTGTGCATATACATGGACATTACTAGGAAACATCCCAAATGTAAGGTTCCACCACGATAGGAAGCCATGCATGAAACTAAAATACAGAAACTAGGATGCCTTCTCAAATGTAAAATTCTGCGGCGTAGCAAGCTGCCATCTTCCATTTAAAGGAGATGTAGGCATCTGGGGTCGGGGGCAGCGCCGGCCCCGGGGGGGGGGGGCGAGCGGGGCGGCCGCCCTGGCCCCCAAAACCCAGGGGCCCCCATATACTAATATACGTTGTATATGTATGAGTATACAGTATATTAATACTATTCGGATCCGGCTATGTGAGTCTATGTGAGTCTCATCTTCAGATCGTCTTTTCCTGATTTCGTCTAGGACTCTAGGGCCGTAGGGACTAGGGAAGTTGGGAACTACGGCGGCGCCGCGCCAGCAGTCTAGCGCCATCACGCCGTCTGACGTCTCTCCGCCGCGCAGCCGCGCTACGTCCCCCAGCCGGTAAGCGACCAAGCCGAGCGCCAGCGGGCAGCGGCCGACGCGCAACCACTTTTCGGTTTTCGCCGTCGCGCGGCGTGATGACTCGTGAGATCTGCATGCATAATGCATTATGCATGGCCTGCATCCAGAGTCATCCAGTCATCCGCTTTGCATGGCCTGCATGCTGCATGCAATATTGCAATGGCATGATTGTATTGATTGATTGCAGATTTGCAGGCGCGTACTGCGTACAAAACAAGGCGTATTGTATTGATTCGACAGCACGAGCAGAACGCGGCGGCCGGCGGCGGCGGCTGAGCGAAGCGAACTCAGCAAAGCGAATCTGCCCGTTTGCGACTAGATGAGTTGATCATCCGACAGCCGAGCGGAGCGGGCGAGCGATTGCCGATCAGCCGCGGAATTCGGAATTATTGGATGAGATTGATATCAATACCATCATCAATGACTTCGCATCTAGAAATGTTAGAAGAAATTTTTAAGGTAATATCTATAAACTCTTTGATATGTATTTTTCTTTAATACATAATGCATTTTAAGAGTTTGTTGGTAAATTAGATTTATATATATATATATATATATATATATATATATATATGTGTGTGTGTGTGTGTGTGTATGTAGATTTATATTTAGATATTTATAGTAGGGCCTCTATTTCTAGTTTCGCCCCGGGCCTCTAAAATCTCAGGACCGGCCCTGGTCGAGGGGGGGAGGGCAGGAAGTGCGACGGCCGGGGGCCCATGCCACGGGGGGGCTCACCGGCCCATGAGTATGTATGTATGTATGTACGTACGCACGCACGCACATACATACATACATACATACATACGCTTCCTATCCGATCGTTTCGGCGTTTTGTCTCCCTATTGCCCCGCTGCTGCTTCAGTGCTTCTCCGCCCGGGCGCCATAATTCCGATCGGCGATCGGCCGACCCTCGCAGGCAGTAGCAACGGTGATTGGCCCTTCTCAGTTCTCAGTGTCATATTAAAAAATTAGATTGCTGGCTCTTGCTGTCTTGCTTGCCCAAGGGTGAAGGGCCCTTGAAATTGTTGAGACGCCCTGTCTGGGGTGCTCAGAATTTGGCAGGGGTGTAAAGTGTAATGTTTCTTTCTTTTTTGGTATTTGTCTTATTATGTCTTAAATCACAAGTAATCATCTATATTCCATTCGTAGAAGTTTCAACCGCTTCTTCCAGTTCATTAATTCAGACTTGAGATCCCATTTATATAAAGATGTTAAAAAATGGACATTAATAAATCAGTAACACGTTGGGTTCTTCTATAGAATAAACAAATAAGTAGTGCTGCAAGCTGACCTCTGCAGAAAGAAGAAAATTGACGCCGGGAGTCAATCGTTCCTCCAAAAGAGCAGAAACCACACCATTGGTATCCAACTTCCCCCTCAAACGACACTGCAATGTTGAGCAAAAATGTACTTTCATTTAACTTTTCAGGTGCAACTCTTTAACTTGAGTACTGAAAAATCCCTAAAACATTCAACATAATATATATATATATATATATATATATATATATATATATATATATATATATATATATATATATATATATATATATATATATATATATAAAGAAAAGGCATAATGTAAATTTTTTTTTTTTGTGGAAAGTGCAACTCTTCTCGAGGAATAGTTGAATATGCTATAGCATTTGCAGCTATTTTTATGTTGTAATATCAAGCTGAGGCAAGGAATGCATAGCAAAGATGACAAACTATTAAGGCATACCTGTCTCAGGATATAATCATAACCAAAACTTGCTGTTACATCTTTTGCCACATGATTGTACATGAAATCAGATGCAAGGGAAACCTGCACAAAGAAGCTTATAGATTGGAAGCAGATAATAAAGAGAAAAAAGTCTTCAAAGTGATATGACAGAAAAGTGACCTTTTCAGATACTTTCCGAACATAACTCAGTGCAACCACTCCAGTGCTTGCAATTTGTCCAGTTGCAACCTGCAGATATATGTGATATGGCGCCATCAGATAAATATTAAAAACTCAACTTTTCCATTTTGTTGTCTATCCAACAATCAAACATCAGTTGCCAATAATGTAATACCAGAAACAAACACCTGATTTTATCAGATACATTACATGATTGGGAGCTTGAATCCAGTGGAAAACATAGTATTACAACTAGGGCATGCTTATCACATGATGTAAAGCAAGGGGACATATTTGCACATTTATAGCTTCAACCAAGGAAAGGGCAGTATAAATTATACAATTAGAATTTGCTAGAAGCAGAAAAAAGGTCTGGAAAACTGGTAGCTACCACCGATTACTAGCTAGCTCAGCCATGATCCAATTCTAAATTGTCTGATTAATATTTATGTACAAACTTGAGCAAGTTATGAGCAATTGATCTAGAGAACACTTCCCAATGATTCTGACCCGAGTTTTGGAATATTAATTTGGGGATGATTATGGTACAAACAAGTTTAGCTACAAAAAGTTTCTCAACATTTTTCTTGTTCACATTTTCCCCTTTCTCCTGCTCTCACTTGTGGGTCAGGTAGTGAATGGCGTAAAAAGTGTTTATCAATATTATTTCAAAAATTTAAGAAAAATCTCAAGTTTGAAAAAAACTTGACTGATTTCTGTACAAAACCAGTTGGTTCCTAACTGAGTACTGGTCAAATGTTGAGCCCAAACATTTGGCACTAAATTAAGCAAGTTCAGCGTGCCTATGATAAAGTACTAATCATGCTTAAAGATCCCATAGTCAGGTAACTCTTTTAAGACTTGGCATAAAAATCATAAGTTGACGGTTTGTTCCCAGATCATATGCAGCAAAATTTTAGACCATTCCCTAAAATGACTCTCAGTCTATAAGCAAGCTGGGTAACAATTGATCAAAACACAGATCAACTAAAGGCCATCTATGCATCAAATCGGGATCAATTTTGTGGAAAGTGCAACGACTGTTTTGAGGACCAAAAGGAATGCACATAAAATTGTAACATTATTACTTTTTCTGAGAGGGAATATCACAACAATAAATTGACTGCTCCTTTAGAATTCATCAATTCACAAAAACGGTGGCAAACCTAATGGCTCAAATATTTAAGGCAAGGCAATTTTCTTCCTTTGAACTTTTCACTAGCTACATTTGTGAATGTAGTACCACAAGGTGGATAGCTTTTGTTTTACTATTTGGACAATTTTATTTTATTTTTAGCTCTCAGGAAATTCAGGCCTAGAGTGGAATATTCACTAAATTCGGCATTTATGTTTCCAAAATCCTAGCAACCTGAACTAAATGTTGTTGGGTAAAAATGTAATATGGCATATCTAACAGTCTGATCAAAAGCACCAGCAGGCAGAAACCTGATTATATAATTCCTGAAATGTAGCTTCAAGGTCATTAGTTAAATGACATCGGAATAATACTATATCTGGCTTGTGCATGTAATTTTTTTGGGGGGTTGTATAAGTAAAATGATCCTGTTATGACCGGCATCACGTACGCACGCCGGAAGCGCGCGCAGGGAGAAGCACAAGCCGGCCATTAGGGGGACCCTGGGCCCATAGCTTATCTTCATTAGGTTTATCTCCTTTGTCTCTCCATAAAAATAGGATCTAGATTGATTTGTTAGGGGGGAATACATATCCTCAACTGTGATGGAAATAAACAAGCAAGGCAACTATCGTTGCAGGGCTTCCCTGCGAACTCTCTCTCTCTCGCGCGCCTACTACCCTAGCCCTCACGGCTCCCTCACGCCGGCAGGGGTTTAAGCCCCGCACGCCATTGACTCACCGCTACCCCCTCCGAAGCCTCCGCTACTCCCTGAGTTCTACCAGATCCATTCTACATTAAAAAGGCTAACAACTTCATATGGAAGGACATCATGATCATTAGTTTAAAGAGTAGACAAATAAACTTACCATTTTCTTATTGTCATATCGAGCAACAAAACCAACTCCTGATTTCCTTTGCTGCCCAAGCCAAAAAGCTTCAGATCCCAAGGAGAGGTTCTTCGTGACACTCTGAAATGCATAAGGAAAATGTGTTGGTTTATAATCGTAAGTATCCAAGTGATAGAACAAAAACAGAATTGCTCAATATACTATCTCAGTTCCTTTTCTCCCAGTCTTAATGTTTGATTCATGAGATTAGAGCAAAACATCCTTTTTCTTTTGCACAATGACCTTAAACCGGAATATAGAGGTAAGAACTATGTAACCCCATCCTCCAGTCTATTAAATGGACTCATAAGAAAGCACATCTCCATTTACTGCTTAAGCGATATTTGGGAGTGGTAAGTTTAGGCTTATTGTACCATGTTACTAGGCTGCATTTGGCTTTGAAACATGCTTGGCTCTGCTAAAAATGAATATCAAACTTCTTTGGCCAGGAAAACTTCAAGCAGGCAAAAATATGGTAAGATCTTTATTTTTTATTCCATCAATCTTGTGCAGCTATGCATGTTCTCCATCAGTGAAACCAACAAAATCTATACTTCCACAAACCATCAAAGGCCTCAAGTATTGGCAAGCCTGTTTTCTCTGCTAAACCCACAACAACAAAAACCAGTCATAATGGATGATACAGTCCTTTGGAAATCCCTATGCAATAAAACTCCATTGGAAATCCCTATACAAGGGTTTGAGAACTAAATTTTAACCAGCTGTAAACAGTTCAAAACTGATCAATTTCCCATGTTATATTTGTTACCCTTAACAATGGAAACTGGATTTTGTGAAGGATTTTGCAGTGCTAATTGCAGCTGCTCCTTGGTTCATTATAAAGGCCCAAAAGCCAAAACAGAACATAACAAACTAAAGCAAAAGAGCTCAACAAACTAAAGCAAAGAAACTCAACAAACTAAAGCAAAAGAACTTTCTATCTAAAGCTAACCTGGATTGGAGCTCCATCTACCACTAATTTCAAACATAGACTACACAAGCTTATTCTTTCATTTCTCCCCCTAAGCCTTGTGTGCAGCCTCCGACTTGATGTGGACCAGTCCAATTTGAGCACGCAGTTCATGGAACTTCACCCTCCCGAGAGGTTTGGTGAGAATGTCGGCGAGCTGGTCCACGGTGTTGATGTGGCTGGCCTTCACGCTCCCCTCTTCCAGACAATTTCTGATGAAGTGGTACTTGATCCGGATGTGCTTGCTTCTCTCGTGGAAGACGGGGTTCTTGGCCAGCGCTAGGGCAGACTTGTTGTCCACCCTGAGCTCGACTGCCTCGGCCTCCTTGCCAAGGAATTCGCCCAACAGCCGGGCCAACCAGAGTGCTTGTGTTGCGGCAGAGGTGGCAGCAATGTATTCAGCTTCGCAGCTTGACAGCGCCACCACCCGTTGCTTGAGGGACTGCCAGCTTACGAGGCAGTTGCCGAGGAAGAACAACGTGCCGCTCGTGCTCTTGCTCGTATCGATGTCGCCGGCGAGGTCGCTGTCGCAGTAGCCGACGAGGTGTGTCGCACCAGGACGTCTCGCGTAGTGCAGACCGTAGTCGAAAGTGCCTGCGACGTAACGCAGAATCCGCTTGATGGCCTGCTGGTGCTCCACCGTCGGCCGCTCCATGAACTGGCTCAGGTACCCAACGGCGAATGCCAAGTCCAGCCGGGTGTGTACCAGGTAGCGCAAACTGCCGACAATGCGCCGGTACTGCGTCGCATCGACCTCCTCCGCCTCACTGTAGCGGCTCAGCTTTAGCCGCTCTTCCATCGGAGTGTGGGCGGGGTTGCACCCATCCAAGCCACCCAACTCGACGATGCGCTTGGCGTAGTGAGCTTGTCGACGAGTGATGCCGGAGTCGTCTTGGCGCACCTCGATGCCGAGGTAGAAGCTGAGGCCAAGGTCACTCATCTGGAAAGTGGCCTTCATTTGAGCCTTGAACGCCTCCACCTCTGCTTCTTCCGTGCCGGTGATCACGAGGTCGTCGACGTAGACGCCCACCAGCAGGATGGAGCGACCGCTTCCTCGCCGATACATTGCCGCCTCGTGAGCGCTTTGCTGGAAACCCATCTCCTTGAGCGTGCTGTCCAGCTTGGCGTTCCAAGCTCGCGGTGCTTGTCGCAGGCCGTAGAGTGCCTTCCGCAGTCGCAGCACCTTGCCCTCCTTGCCGGCAATGACGAAACCGGGGGGCTGCCACACGTACACCTCCTCCTTCAAATCGCCGTTCAGGAACGCCGACTTGACGTCCATATGATGGACACGCCACCCCTCCTGGGCAGCCAGAGCGAGGAGGATGCGGATGGACTCAATACGAGCCACTGGCGCGAACACGTCGTCGTAGTCGATCCCTTCCTGCTGGACGAAACCACGGGCGACAAGCCTTGCCTTGTGCTTGACCACCTCTCCCGCCTCATTCTTCTTGAGTTTGAACACCCACTTCAAGGTGATCGGGCGGTGGCCGGCCGGCAGGTCGACGAGCTCCCATGTATGGTTGTGCTCGACGGAGTCCAACTCCTGCTGCATTGCGGCACGCCAGGCCGCATCGCTTTCGGCCTCAACAAACGAGCAGGGCTCCCCGGTGTGAGTCAGGTGTAGCTCGGCGTCGATGTTGCGCTGTACATACCCTGGCACCGCTTGATCGCCGAGTATGTCGTCGATGGTGCGGTAGCGCAGCGGGGTGTCCTCATGTGCAGCGTCGATGCGATCCTCGTCGCTCTCTAGAGGTGTGGCGAAGATGGGCATATGCTGTCCACTGGGAGCTGGAGTGGTTGTCGGCGCAGCGGGCGGAGTGGCGATGGGTGACGGCGTGCACGGCGTGCTTCCCTGGTCCGGAGCTGGCGGGCTCGGTGGAGTCGATGGCATCCAGGGTGCGGGAGCAGGTGAGCCGGGTGTTGGCACAGTGCCACCCGCTCCCCCGGCTCCTCCAAATTGCACATTTTCGATGACAAAGTCATCCAGCGTCGCCGTTGCGTCGCCGCTGGTCTCCTTGGTCCAGTCCCAGCCGCGTCCTTCGTCGAAGACGACGTCGCGCGCCGTGCGCACACGCCAGGTTGTCGGGTCGAGGATGCGATACCCCTTGACGCCTTCCGCATAGCCGATGAAGACTCCAGGCGTACTCCGGTCATCCAGCTTGCCGACGTAGTTCAGCTCCTTGACGTATGCCAGGCAGCCGAACGTGCGAAGGTGTCCGACCGCCGGTGTGCGCCCATGCCAGGCCTCGTACGGAGTCTTCCCTGCTAGGCTCTTGGTCGGTGATCGGTTGAGTAGATGAACAACGGTCATCACTGCCTCCCCCCAGAGCGTCGCCGGCATGCCCCTCTGTTTGAGCAGGGCGCGCGCGGTCGCCACCACGGTCGTGGTCCCTGTGAGGGTTCCGCGACGCAGGGCGACGCTCCCGGTCTTCCTCGTCGATACGAAAGGCAGCAGCGGCAGCAGCAACAGCTTCTGCCGCCGCCATGGCAGCCCTGGCCGCCTCTGCTGCCTGCGCCGCCGTTGCTTCGGCGGCAGTGATGCGCGCCTCCTCTTCGACAGCCGCCGCCGCCTGTGCAGCAGCTGCAGCAGCTGCCCACCGTCTTGACGAGGTCGACATCTCCAAGGAAGGTAACAAGAGCTCTGATACCAATTGTTAGCCTTAACAATGGAAACTGGATTTTGTGAAGGATTTTGCAGTGCTAATTGCAGCTGCTCCTTGGTTCATTATAAAGGCCCAAAAGCCAAAACAGAACATAACAAACTAAAGCAAAAGAGCTCAACAGACTAAAGCAAAGAAACTCAACAAACTAAAGCAAAAGAACTTTCTATCTAAAGCTAACCTGGATTGGAGCTCCATCTACCACTAATTTCAAACATAGACTACACAAGCTTATTCTTTCAATATTTGACGCTTGCCATTGAACCTCACTGATGACTAACCAAGAAATTGGCATATTTTGCCCAAAACATGTATGACTCAAAAAACATAAATCGCCACACATACCACTAACCAATTTTGTGATCATGGGATGTGCCTTCTGGAACCAATGTATGCCCTTTCAGGACTGATGGGCCACATAATTTGGTAGCCTGTTGTGAGGTAGAACTTTGTAGTTGGCCTCCTCATAGCATAAAGTGAACTACTGATGCACGCTGAGGGCACACCCATCTACTCCACCTACACCCTACGCCACCCTCACCCCTTCCCCCGAGTACTTTAGTCAATTACAATGTTTACTTGTTTAGTTATTAGTATGACAGTTCGCGTACAATCACCGGAAATTTGACTTTTGATTGCACTAAATTCAACCTAAATTGGTCCATGACAATTTTTTTGTGTAGCCAGCCAGCGGATGTACCCTAAATTGTTGTAGACTAGTTTGCTTAGTTACCAGTGGGAAATGAAAGTATGAAGCAAAACAATTAAAGTTTTCTTTCAATAGATTAAATTGCACCAGACTCGGTAGTTTCATGTTTTTATGTAATGCAAAATTGGATCTGGCATTCAATTTTTGTTTAAAAACATAACTCTATTTTTGAATGTAGTCACAAAAGGTCAATATTAGTGTATATCATCAAATAGATACAAATAAGTAAAAAAGATGAAATCTTCATGATATCAGGGTGCAGCAAATCGCTCCTACTATTGAATGGCTTTTATGTGCAAATGTTGACGTAAATAGTTACGATACTTATAACACATACCTGGATGTAGTTCCCTCCATAGAACGCATTATTCCCAATTTGAAATTGGGATCTCAAATCTTTGCCCTGGAATCAAGGATGTAGGAGCAAAACAAGTTGCATAATCATGCGCATAATCAGATAGATAAATTGACAAGAAGAATTGAAAACACATCAGATGTAGGGGGTAAAACCTCATATATTTTATCAAATATAATGCTAAACATTAAGCACCTAACAGCTACTTGTCATAGCTTTGCATGATTGCATCTGTAAGTTTTCTGGCACATATTTTATCAAATATAATGTTAAACATTAAGCACCTAACAGCTACTTGTAATAGCTTTGCATGATTGCATCTGTAAGTTTTCTGGCACCAATTATGAAAGACTACGTGTAATTAGAAAACAAGCAATACTTTTGATGCTATCATTTTCATTATAAATCATTCAGAAGTATATTAGTACAAACTAGATAAGGATTTCTGCTGTCCTATTTGGCAACATCCTGGAAGATTTGATGTTAAATCAGTAACCTAAGAAGAACATTAGCATGTCACTCAAAGGCATATCTGATAGACCAAATTCCTCGTAAAAGTTGAGAAAGAGAGAACTCGTAAGGTGTAAAAAAAATATCTCAGCAGCAAAACAGGTTCAAGAAAAGGATTTCACCCGATTCCAAGTCCAAAAAAAATAGGATCTCATACTCACATCTTCCACAAATTCCACCAATTTGACAATAATAGTAATGAACTTTTGTTTGTCAAAGAACGACATGAGACATCACATCATAGTTCCCTGTTGAACAGTAAAAGCAATCTACCAGTGGCATCAGTGGCGGAGCCACGTTATGACCTATGGGGTCAAGTGACCCCACAGGTTTTTGCAAAATAGCTTAAATACTATTGATATTTACAGTAAAACACGTAAAACTTTAAAGATTTTTAAGGGATTGGCCCCCACAGAGTTTGAGTTCTGGTTCCTGCCACTGACCGGCATGATACTGCCCACCAAATAAAATAACCAAACACGGGCATGCATCATCGGAAACTATGTTTAAATAGAGACTGACCTTATAATCAAAACTAAACATGCCTTGGGAGTAATGGGGCTCACTTGTCAACTGCCAAAACAAAAAACAAGTAGTTAAAAAATTAAGCAACGGGATACTGATCTCATATGTGCACATATTTGACTCGTGATGCCTAATCAATCACCTGAGCATTTATCTTTAGGCAAAGATTGTCTGTGAGATCGCACTTGACACGCGCATTTACCCTTCCGTCGTGCGAGACCCTCCCGATGAGCATCATCTACGGAGGAACCACATTTAGATCAAAATAAAGTAAAAGCATACAGAACACATGAAGTGAACCAGATCGGTGCCAATGCCTTCATAAGAGAGAACAACCTTGGGATCAAGAAAGTTGGCGCCGAAGTCGTAACTGGAGGTGGGGACCTTGATCACCTCGGCCCCCTGCGACGGGATCTCCATGGTTCCCATGAACACACTGTTCCAAAGACGCACAACGATTGTTACAGTACAGCCTGACTGCAACTAATTTACAATACAATAAAAGAAACAAACAGGAAGGGGCGTTTAGTAGGATACCTGTGGCTCAAGGCGAAGTACTGGTTGAGCCCCTTGGAGAAATCGAAGCGCAAGCCCTCGAACAGCTCGGGCTTCAGCGCCACTGCAACAGACAACAAGAAGATCATAGCATTTACCATCGATTCGATCGGCGGTGGTAATAATATCACAGATAAAATAAGGGGCAATGGGAAGGGGAGGCGCCGGCGCCGGCGTCTTACTGAAGGCCTCGCGCTGGATCTCCTCGTAGGGGACGGGGCAGGGGAGGTTCATGTAGTCCACCTTCTCCTCCTCCGCCGCCTTCTCTTCCACCTCGGGTTTCGACGGCGGGGCGGGCACGGCGGCGTAGGGAGGAGGGGGCGCGTAGGCGGGAGGAGGAGGAGGAGGAGGGGTGGCGGCGGCGTGGCTGACGGATGAGCCCATGGCGGCGGCGCCGCCGCGAGGTGATCGGGGTGCGCGTGATTTGGGGTTAGGTAGGTTGCGAGTTTTGGCTGCGCCGTCGGCGGGGGAAGAAAAAGGTGGGGTTTTAGGAGGGTTTTCACTTTTCTGTCCAGAGTGGTGTTGCCGTCCGAGGGGATTGCGGACACCTGGCTTCCTACGCGTCGTTTTCATCCTGTGCTCGGATAGGAGTTTCCATCGAGTTGGGATATTTTTCAATATGGATTATATATTTGAATGTTTATCGGATATAATCGTATTAAAAGTAAATATAAATTTTTTGTTAGAAATAAATATGGATTCGGTACATCACTATCTGTCGAATATGGATACGGATCTATTTTATTTAGAGATTAAGAGGACGGATATTCGAATTGTACAACCTCTATTTCAGTCCTGCCTATTTGCATGATACTTTTATAGCTTATTATGTATTAACATATGTATCCATATATGGAGTCAATAAAGGAACCCTAGCTGAAAATATGAAGAATTCACGAATGTTTCCATCAAATAAACTGTTTATATATTTCCATTGATTTTGTACGTATAGTTTAAGAGGGGGTTTCATGTTCAGAGGAATATTCATGACCATATTCGTTTTAATTCGTATTCATTTCATATTTGTATTTGGTATTATTCATATTGTATTCATATCCAAGGTATTTATATCCGCATCTAAAAAATATAAATAAATATGGTATAATTATTATCCACTCATATTTGGTCCGTTTACATAGCTTCAAGTACACAAACATGACATTTTCCATGTACAAAATAGGTACTAAAATCTGCCGAGTAAACTTTTTTCATGATTAATGTAATTCAGGATGCGAGCGGTAGGACCAGAGGAAGGCCCTTTTTTTTGCTTTCAGCTTTGGCTTCTTTGGAAACCGAAACAAACAGCACAGGTTCTTTAAGCCGTTTCTCCAAACGGCTTCCCGAGCCTAAAATCGTGTGCAATGTCGGTGTCTCCGTCATACGTTATCGTCTTGAAAAACGCAGACAAAAGCTATCAACCATACCTAAAAGCTATTAACCACAACACACAAAAAAAAAGACCAAAGCGGTAGGCCGTTTGTAAGCGAGTGACGAAGACCACCGATACCGATGCATGACTGGCTATAGATGCAGCGATGTTGGATAGTAGATTGACGGAAGGACAATAGATGTACGTGCCTATTCATATTGGTTTCTACTTCCAGAAGTAGAAGTCAATACAAACGCTCCAGTTTCTATAAGCCGTTTATATCAGTCACTACTATTCATCAGTTACTATTTTTTGCTTTCACATATTGTAACGTATTTTGTATTTTATTATATCTCAAATTCATAAATCGCATAGTGATCCAAATGTTGTAGTGCCTTTTATTACACCGTCTTTCTTATGTAATGCACTACTATTTATCAGTTGTAACCAAAAGTCATTAGCAAAGACCAATATGAACTGGCTCGTAATAAGGAGTAGCAATGACCTCATCACGCAAAAAGGGGTGGTGATCAAAGAGCTGGCATCATTGGTCATAGGAAATGGTGGTGGAGGTCACGCAAGGGCAGCAACAGCGACATTGAGTGTTCGGGAGGTGTGCCAGCGACATTGTGTTGAAATAAAACACGGTTTTAGCATGAATTTAGTCATAATTTCTACAAGTACAATATAATGATAAGAGCATAAATAAAATCACCTTATGATAATATACCATGCTCTTGTCATATATATATGGGAGATGCTTCTACTTTCCTCAATAGTGATTTGCATAATTTTTAAATCATGTTAAATGGTGGATAGATGTTACTTACTTCTTTATTTGTTTTAAGATTAATACTACTCTTGCTAGAGAGGAAATTATAAAAGCACAACTATATATACATACATATATGCATGTATGTATGCATGTATGTATATACATATATATGTATATATAAATCATTTTTCGTACTCTCGGGAATACATACTCCCGCTTTCAATATACCACTTAAACGAACTTGTTATACCTCTTATCACCGTTGGTATACTTAACTACTAATTTTAAGATACTTCAATGCGAGTTGGTTGAAAAATTTTCATCATAGCCCTTTATTTTTGCTATATATCTCTTTCCATACATAAAATGTGTATATATGCAAATTATGCTAAAAAAGTAGATTTTGATGAAATTTTCTGTGGAACTCAATTTAGAGTATCTTATGATAATTATTAGAGTATGCTAAAAAGGATAAAAAGATATAATAATATTATTTACGTGGTATATGAGAAGTGAGAGTATATATTTCCAAGAGTATGAAATTATTTTCCTACACATACACACACACACACACACACACTAGAACAAGAGTGAATAAATAGTCAATTAGCATGTTCCACAATTTGTTATTTTTGATGATGATGATGCCCTCATATATCGACTGCTCTTGTATTTAGATACAAGGCTTTCTCAACATAGTAGGTCTATAATTTTCTTATCAACAACTATTGCTATTATCTCTAGATATTCTACTAGAATTGGGTCCAAACTTACCATCTTAATCTAAATTAATTTCAGAAGCAATAACAAGTATAAGACTGCAGTGTGTGTGTGTGTGTGTGTGTGTGTGTGTGTGTGTGTGTGTGTGTGTGAATTAGCAGCAGTATGTAAATAAGATTAGGCCTTCAACAAGTATAGGACAGCGGAAATGCAATGCCAATAATAGCCCAAACACTAGTAGAATATCCTAAATAATCAAGACAATTTCATTTAGAAAAATTATCCTCATCAGGCATTCGATTTTTCATAATTAATCATACAAAGTCTTCTAGAACTAGTGTATATAATCAATTAAACGAATACAATAGCACACTAGAATGACACATTAATGTATGAGTAACAACAGTAAACAACCAACAATACTCATGATGGAGTGGAACTCGAAGCCACTAAGAAGCAAATTGGATAGGCATGTTGCAATCACCTCTTACCTAGAAAACCTATCACTGCCGACTTGGCCGTAGTTTCACGATGTAGTTTGCGGAGATATAAATCCATCTTCCTATATTGAATTCGTAGAGCAAGAAGTCAAGGTACTCAAGGATGCTACACAAGACACAAACCGAACAGAGCAACAACCAAGTGAGGAACAAGACTGCCCAAGCCCTCAGCCAAACCGAAGCCAACACTACTAGCACAATGCCCTCACTCACAGAGAAAACTTCAAGATCCGGCACACATCGATGTCACCCAAGAATTGGCACAGGTCGGCTTTGCCCTCCACGAAGTCAATCAACACCATCGACCAAGCAGCGAGTTGAAGGACTTCAAGTTGTTGGAGATGACCGGTCTAATGCCTCCTTTGCCACTGTCATCAACGGAGACCGGGAGGCACAGCAGTTTGGATCTAATCGGTGAAGAGGAGCCCTCGGTGGAGAAGAAGAAGATAGAAAAAAGAGAAGAGTATTTAGCTTCCTCAATGAGGGACCAGCCTAGGAATAAGGAGGTAGGTGGTGGTGCATGAAAGCATCTAGACCCGTACAAATGTTTTGGTAATTAATGATAATGTGTGAATATAGGACTAACATGCTTATCAAGTATTTGAATGGTTTTGTTTTGAAAGATGCTTTTACGACTTGAAGATGCATGACAAGAATTGAAGAGAAGATCACAATGGCATGGAAGAAAGGTATAAGTAGTCTAGGATCTTCTTTTGATTTTACCTGTCTTTGGAGATTTGGTGGAATACCAGATTTTAGACTAGACACCATATTATTAAGAGGAATCATGACTAGTAGCTTGACAAGAAAATTATTGTGCCATTTGGATCAATTAAGGGTCATGTATGCACTTAGAATTAAAATTTCAAAACCAACTATGCATTCACAGGAAATACGGTAGTACCGGAGGTTACTTGGCGGTACTACCACTCAGTGGTATAACCGAAATTTAGTTGGCGGTACATATTTTCTAGAAAGGTATATTTTAGAGCACTTCTGAACTTACTCCTCACTAGCTGATGAACAGGGTACTACCGCATTTGCTGACTTTTTCAGGAATCAACCACAAGCGGTTGAATTTGTTGGTGAGGAGTATACATACCCCTCGACCAGCCTAAGGACAAAAAGAGAACACTTCATTAAACATCTTTGAGCTTGTAGTACACTTCCAATACCTCATTTACTCTTTTTGCATTCATTTGAGATAGTTGAAACATTCAAGTGCATACATTTCATTTAGTTGATCCTTGGCACTTGAAATCCATCGAGCGAAGGACGTGGTTTATTATTCTTGGTGTTTGTCGGTACTTAAACGGCGATCTCTTCAAGAAGATTGTGAAGAGGCCCGGCACCAATTTGTAAGTGGCTCAGTGTTCGCCATCTTCGGAGCGGAGAAAGAATAACCACTACTGGAATCGAGGAGAAAGGCTTAATTCGTGGAACCGGTTCAATTCACTTGTGCTTTCCTTAATGTGGACTAGTGAAGACCGGCAAGTCTTAGATACCACATCAAAACATCGTGTCTCCATTTGATTATTTCTTTGTCTATATTATTTCATATTTATATTTCTAGTAATTGAAATCGTCTTATCTTGTTGAGCTAGAAACATATTTGTAAAGAGTTAGCTTGTGGTGCCTTAGTATTACTAAATTTGTGTGGGTTTTGAATTATAATAGAAATATTGCTTAACTCTTAATTTGTAGAAATTAGTTTTAGAAAGTAAGAAATTTTAGAACCTCCTATTCACTCCCTTCTAGTCGGTTATCCTTAATCCTATAACGTAGCCCTCAACTGCCGTCGAAAACGCTCGGGAGATAAGAGTAGGATCATTAGACTCAGAGCAAGGCTAATAATACAGCCTTCAGCTGACTGTATGGACACTTACAGCCCACTTATCAGTCCATTCATATAGTAGTTTACAGCCAGCTGAAGGCTGTATGACCCACCCCTTTCTCTCACAAAGTTTCTTGGTTCTTGTGCTTCAGCTGGCTGTAAACTTACAGCCCACCTCTCTTCTCTCTTCTCCTCTCTCTCCTCCACCTCAGCATACAGCCTACTAACAGCCTCTTATTATACTTGCTCTCATTACGATCCCCATCTCTACACGCACACCCACACGAGAGGGCAGCTGTCGAGGGGATAAGCCCCTTCTCCCCTTCTACCTTACCTCCTTTCTTTTTTTTTGGTGTGTATAAATTAAGAAGTTTCCAAAATACCCTTGCTCCAACACATTGAGTGTTGGACGGTAAGGTATATGTATTTACTATTTAGCCAAAAATTTTACTTCCCAATGTTTGGCTCACAGGAGTGAGGAGTCGCCCCGCCTGTTGGTAAGAGCAAGTATAATAAGAGGCTGTTAGTAGGCTGTATGCTGAGGTGGAGGAGAGAGAGGAGGAGAGAGAAGAGAGGTGGGCTGTAAGTTTACAGTCAACTGAAGCACAAGAACCAAAAAACTTTGTGAGAGAAAGGGGTGGGTCATACAGCCTTCAGCTGGCTGTAAACTACTATATGAATGGGCTGATAAGTGGGCTGTAAGTGTTCATACAGCCAGCTCAAGGCTGTATTATTAGCCTTGCTCTAAAGAGGAGTCGCTCCTCAGTCCGCTCGGGTTCAGTCTTCGGACTCGCCGGCTGCCTACTCCTTTAGTATGAGCGAGAGCCTCTTGCATACTTCTAATAAAATGTTTTGTCCCACGTTGCAAAAAGAAATAGTAGAATGTTACGGATATTTGGATCAATTTTTTACCGTTTAAGTTTGGCAAAAACTTGGCAAGAGTGTTACTAAATCTGTGTGTACATACCAAATATTTGGTCACGAACAAGGTGAAGAGCGAACACAGGTTTTCTTCCTTGGATCCTCTTTGGAATACGGAAACTGTTTCTTGTAAAACATGCAGTGAAATTTTTATGTTACGCCCTTATCCTTCTGGCTCATGTATGTAGGATATGGGCCTATTCTTTTCGGCTGCGGTTTATGGCTTTTGGCTAAATTTTTTGAATTTTGGCTATTTACGGTACAGATTACGGAGAGACAGATACTCACTTACGATTTTGGCTGGTACAGATGTTGGGCTTTTAACGTATAGATCGTTTAACTTGTAGACCCCGTCTTGAGAAAATACTCCGTTTGAAAGTTAGATACTGTAGCAAAAGCTAAAAGCCGCTAGCTTGTGACTTAAAGAACAGGCCCATAAACTTCTACATAGAGTGGGGTTTTTAGGCTATTGTCTTGTGACTTTAGCTTATGGCTTTTAAATTCTGGTTGTTGTAAGAGAGAGGTAGTCGCATGCGATTTTAATTGATATAGCTGAAGTCAATACAATATCTACTACAATCGACTTATAGACCCTATTTTAAAAAACACGTCGTTTAAAAGTTAATTGCTATAACAAAAACTAAAAACCATAGGCAGGAAAGAATCCACCATCATACCACTAATACCACTAAGGAGTGCCTTATCATTGTTCCACCGTGCCTCGAGATCAACGGGATCAATTGGACGGTGATAAAGTGGCCCACGCGCTGCATCGAGACCGTGCAGAAGTATTTTCGACACAAGCTTTGGCCTGCCGTGACGGTCTTCACCTGGCACGTCGAAGCGATTTTAGCCGAGTCATTTTAGAAACAGATGGGCCAGGAAGTGTTTAAAGCTCGGGAGAGACAGACCACTGATAGGTCTATAATTGCCAACATTATCTATGAAGTCAGGCAGCTTCAAATCTTTTGTAAATTTTGTTTTTTGTTTCACCCGTAGGGATGCTAGTGTGATACGCATATGAGTTTTGATAAATATCATCTAGATATTTTCTTTCAAATAATCATCTAAATTTCTTACATTTAGATATGCACAAAGATTCGTACGCCGTCACCTCCACGTTCTTCTCTGACGACCCCTTCTTCCTCCTCACCAGTGAGCCCGAAGGGAGAGTCTCGTTCCCGTGCCTAGGGTTCACCGTTTCCTTGGGCATAAAGGGAGGCCAGGGTTGGTGACCCGGCGATGGGCAGCAGTAGGGGCGACGGGCGGGGTAGGAGGGACGTAGGCGGTGTTGGAGGGCGACAGCGGAAGGTACTAGCTATTAAGGTAGATGGGGGGCACGGTGGGAGGGGTAGGGCGGCTCAGCGGGGGTGCCGGTGATCGCGGGTGGTGGAGGGGCGGGGGGTGGTGGGCAGACGCGCAGAGCTGCTTCAGCGAGAAAGGAGAGGGTGGTGCAAAAGGAGGGGACGCCGGCAACGATAAGGGGGTGGCCCAAAAGTAGGGATGAAGCCAAGTTGGCTCACCCGGTGTCACAAGACACTAGGTCCAAATTTTTTTAGTAAAGATCAGCATCTTTAGAACATGTGTGAACCCCCAAGCTAAACTCGGTGCACCCGGTCCATTACTTGAAGCTCAGCGAAGGGAGCACTAGTGGCCCAAATTTTCAGTAGCTAGCAGCAGTCCACGAAGAGCCTCCGCTATCTCTTAGCCTATGAAGCAACTATAGTAAGCCAAGCTAGCCCTTGAGCTAGCCTAAGAAAGAGAACCACAACAGGCCATGACGTCTATTTGATCGATCCCTAAGCACCATGAGACGCACACCACATCCACCGCACAGTTGCACCCAACTAGGCAACAATCAGTCGCTGGAGAAAGGGAGAAATCGACGCCATTGGCCGCACTCACCTGCCATCTCGCCACGGCGCTACCTGGTCCCTGTTGCCTCACGGCTGACCAAAGGAAGTTTAGGCCTACCCGATCAGTATGTATTTTGCTCTAAATTTCTCTCAATTCTTCTAATTTATTTTAAGAACAGGGGCTAAATTTATGATTTAGGGTTTCAATATGATGATTGTTGATTGATTTTTGTCGAATTGTAGGGTCAAGACTTATTGTTTCAATTTAGATTTTCGGAATACCGGTCTACCTCGTTGTAAATCGGAGGCAAAATTATAGTATTCGGCTACAATGTCAAGTAAATAAGCCACTCGACGTATTTTCTATTATATTGTTCTTAAAATATTGAACATGCAAATATCTGATTGACTTTTTTAATTAATTGATGATTTAATAAATGATAGACTTATTTGATATATGAAGAAACAAAAAATAGAAGAAAGTTGCTAATGATTTCTTGGTTCGTCACTTTATGAACTTTAAACGACGTAAATACTAAAAGGTAATGTATTTACTTACATTTGATTATTACACTATTTTTATTTGAAAACTTTAAGTAATTTTGTTCTTTTTTTATAAACCATTGAAATCACGTGATGTATTTACCAATGCTAACCAACTTTTATCTGTGAATTTGTTCTTAGTTCATTCAGTTTGCTGCAACTAACTACTATTGTTATTGGTTTTCTTGATTTTGGTGAGCATTTCGATCACTAGTTCTTTATCATCATACCCTGCCATCGGTTATATTAAAGTATTGATGCTAAATATTGCCAAACATATTACTATGTAGCACAATATTGCTTGAAAATTATATATGTTATTATATGGATTATAAAATAGTGAACTCTGGTTATTTTCATTCTAGTTCCGGCTTGCCTGAAAGGGGGCGGCGCGGAGTGGGAGGCGGCGGGGATAGGGTAGGAACGAGTTAGGGTTAGATGGAGTTATATAGTAAGAAGAAAAGGATAATAATATTTGGATTTTAATTTAAAGGTTATAAAATTTAGATACTTATTTTAAAGAATATTTAGATGATTACTAGACACCTTTGGCATATTTGTGCTAAGACTGCCTGCGTAGGAGATGACTCCTACTGTTTACGCGCGAAGTCCTCGTTTCTTGCTCGCATCGCTGAATCCGGATTGTAAAAAAAAAAGAGTATTTTCGGCGAATGTATCTGCCCGAGAACACCTCGCCGCCATGCATGCGTACGTGTCCGCTCGCCTCACACGCGGCGTGCAGCGCGGCGCTCGCGGTCCACCGGCCGCCACCGCCTCACGCCATCATCCTTTCGAGAGATTTCTCGCCACCTTTTATTAAGCCCTTCTCTCGTTATCGTGCTCCTGCACTGGCACAAAGCAAACAGAGCACCTCGATCGATCGGAGCACAAAATCACGTACACACACCACTGGTACATCAAGATCAGCTAGCCAGCCATGGCGTCCATGCAGAAGAGCCGCGAGGAGCGCGCGGAGGCCGCGGCGCAGAAGGCGGCCGACGAGTTCGCCGCCGCCAGGCGGGACCACGAGCCCGCGGAGCGCGAGGCCGGCAGCCCCAGCCGGCACGGCGGCGTCCTGGGCACGGTGCAGGAGAGCGCGCGGTCCCTCCTGGGCGCCGTCCGCGACACCTTCTCCTCTGGCAGCGGCGCCCGGGAGACCACCGCCCACGACAGCAGCAAGGCCGCCGGCGCCACGGCGACCACGGGGGACGAGCTCGGCGAGGGCCGTGACTACGCTGCGCAGAAGGCCGAGGAGCGGAAGGAGAAGGCGAGGGAGATGGCGGACGCCGCCGTCGGGAAGGCCGCGGAGACGAAGGACGCGGCGGGGGACAAGGCGCGGGGCGCGGGCGCGACGGTGGCGGACAAAGCGAGGGGCGCCAGGGACGCGGCGTGGGACAAGGCCGAGGGCGCCTGGGAGTACGTGGCGGACAAGGAGGAGGGCGCCCGGCAATCGCTTGCCGGCGACGCGATGGAAAGGAAGGGCGAAACGAACGAGTCGGCGTGGCAGCAGGGCCAGTACGTGCGGCGGCGGGCGGCGGAGAAGGCCGAGGAGGAACGATGGCGCGCCCACGAGCTGTCGGAGGAGGAGAAGTAACCGTTAATTACTAGCTGCTGATGTTCCTGAAAATCCACGATTTCTTGGTTAATTATTCCGTTAAATCGATCTGCAGGGGGAGGTCGGCGACGGAGAACATCCACGGGTCGGCGAAGGGCGTGATGGAGGCTTTCAAGGAGAAGATGGCCATGCCGACGGACGTGGCGGAGCAGAAGCGGGCTGGATGCGTCAGGATGGGGAAGCCAACGGCGGCAGCGGGGAGCAACAAGGCCGACGAGGAGGACGTGATGATGCGGGTGAAGGCGGCGGACCAGATGACGGGGCAGGCGTTCAACGACGTGGGCAAGATGGGGGAGGCCGGGAGGAGGGCACCGGGATGACGGCGGCGTCGCGCGGCGGGGACGGACGCTGAGAGTTGAGCCGCGGAGCTCACTGAAGTGGCGCCGTACGTGCCGCGCGGCGCGCGCTGCTACCGTGTTTCGTGTTTGTATTCGGTGTCCGTGTGCTACATGGGAGCTTCGGTGACGGTGCGTACCATGAGAAAATTGATGATTTGCCATCTTCAAGAATAGGCTTCGCACTTTTGTCACTCTTAACGTTGACTTCGCAAAAATGATATGTAGTATATTAATCCCTTGATTAGTATGCCATTTCATCCCTTTAATTCATTTTCTTTTTCTAATTTCAGGGACGTGAAAAGACTCTTCTACCCCTGGCTAATTCCTCTTCTTTGTAATATCGGGACGGGATCACGGGAGGGTCTTTTTATGGTTTGGTGCCATGCCATGCAGCACGTATTTATATAAAAATCCATAATATAATTATTGAGCAAAAATAATAAACAAATGCATATCACAGCCATAGTATCATCTCACAAATCTAAAGTCGAGAATAAAAGGAGTTCATCTCACATCCATAGTATGAGAATAAAAAGGAGTTCATCTCACAAATTAGCCAGGGGTAGATGGGTCTTTTCCAGTCCCTGAAATTAGAAAAAGAAAAAGAAAATGAATTAAAGGGATGAAATGGCATACTAATCAAGGGATTAATGTACTACATGGCATTTTTGCGAAGCCAACATTGAGAGTGGCAAAAGTGCGAAGCCCATTCTTGAAGATGGCAAATCATCAATTTTCTCTGCGTACGATATGTCGTGTAAAATGCAAAACTTGATGTTCATGCGAATAAAGATGAGGGGGTGTCATTCATCGGTTGAGACTTTGAGAGTATACCGTATTTCTTTTTAGTTTATGACAATAATTTATAGTAAATTTATAAACTATAATTTATAATAAATTTATTACGTGCCGTCACAAAGAATCGCGATTTGGACGATACTATCATACCGCGAAGAGCTCAATATTATAAATACCATCGCAAAGATATCGCTCGAGATTATAAATGCAATCACAAAGATAAAAAAAAATATGCAAGATGTCATTGATGTCCATTTTTTGTTAATTGTGTGTGAAATGAGAATCCTGCTCTTGCCCCTATCTCTTTCTCCAATAAAACTTGCTTGTACACTATTCTTCGTCTCCCCTATCTCTTTCTCCAATAAAACTTGCTTGTACACTATTCTTCGTCTCGGTTGACACATAAGGCATGAAGAGGACGGACATGGTGACGGTAGATCCAAGAGGAATCGATAAGATTAGCATGAGCATGGTGTATTCTTAGATGAGTGGATTCCATTTTGTGTACAGAAAGGGTAGAGAAGATGTTGAGGAGGCTACCGTCGGCGACGGCCATGGTAACGAGGAGGAGATCAACGGTGGCACTATACAGATGATGACGTGGCTATATGTGGTGGGGCTAAGCATCAGCGTGTTGACGTTCACCTCGCGAATAAGAGGGAATGCCAAGAGATCAAGTTTGAAGCAAGCAAGGCAGGTGCTTCCTCTGCCCTGTCGCTTCCATATGACCCATCGTGTTGATCTCTCAATCCGGTAATCTTGTTAATATCCGTTCATGTCATATCGTGTTCCACTTCCCAATCCTTTTATTCCCAAATTTAATTTGATAATTTTCCCATAATAACCAGAAATCGGGTTTATTTTTTCTTACCTCCACTTGGATCTTGCCGTTGCTATTTATCGCCTACGGTGAGGTTCTGACCAATTCGCCCATACCCAAGCGGCCAAGCATCCCCTTGCCGTGCTCTACATTTTGACGTGCTCAGATCTCATGCTAGATCACGAATCAACAGCACCCTCGAGCACCCAAAGCGTTGCTGTTACTGTCAACATGCTTGTTTTTGTCTACAGTTTCCCTCTCCCAAATCACCATTACCATTGGTTTCCTTGCGTCGGGCATAACCTATTTTCCCCATCTCCCATGCCTCTGCACTCCTCTTCCCGTGGACCATTTCCATCGAGGGGTTGGTTGGTTCTGCTCGAGCTCTTCTCTTCTAGGGGAGGAAGATGTGTCCTGTCTCTCTTGCTCTCACCCAATGAAAAATGATTCTCACTCCCAAGATTTTTTTCTAGATCGAAGGGCTAGGATTTTGTGTGGCTAAATCTAGTGTTTGAGGTGAATTTTAATAGTGCTTTGATGGATTTTCCGATGCTATATGTTTAAGAGGTCTCACCCTAGACAAGGAAGGAGGAAGAACACATGGGTAGTGTTGGTATTTATTAAATTTTCTCTCTCTAAGAAAAGGTTCTAATGGCTCTAAAGGTTCTAATGGCAATAATATTTTCCATAGTTTTTCATGTTTGCGATGGTATTTTTCAGTCGACCTTATTTATAATGGTATTTTGCAAGTTGCAAAATTTTGCAGTAGTATTGAATAAATTTATTCTATGGTTTATGGCTTCTCCCAAATAAACAAAACAAAGTGGCTTCTTCATCGCTTTTTCGAAATAGCTTATCAAAACAACCTTTTGAAGTTGTTTATCGACATACGGTTCATTCACACAAGCATTTACCCTAAGGCTAAGTGCTATCAGCTACAGCCGAAAAGAACACATATTAATCAACTATGTACAATATGATGTTATACCAATCAATAAACTCCTTGCTTTTTTAAGAGAATACAAGGCAGCAACACACACCACATTTATACCACTTACACATGTGTGTTCTGTACATTGCTAGGAATTAATCAGAGGTGCCTAATGTCTCACCGTCGAAGGCCGCACTCAACTGAGCTACAAGCTTTTTGCACTATTCAGCATTGTGCAGCACTATAGCGGGCTTATTTTGGCACTGTAGTTGTTGTAGGTTTTTTTGGCATAATTAAAATTTAAAAATTTTAAAAATGAAAAAAACTTATGTCATCACGGGCAATGTAAAGGAATAAGGGGAGAGAGCAAAAAGTCTAAAAAATAGAAAAAACGAAATTAAGATGATAGAAGTTAAAAGCTTAGACGAGTGGAGCGGGCCCTAAGTCTAGGGTGCTCATGTATGAACTTTAAATTCAGTGGACACCAGCACACTTGAACCCTGATTGGCTAGTGCACATTTGTCTTTCTAGCCATTTAGTCGCATGCAATCGACACCAGCACGGATTTAAATCCTGATTGGCTGGTGTCTTGCCATCTGATAACATCAATGGAAACCAACACAGATTTGAACCCTGATTGGTTGGCTTGGTTGCACATTCATACGTTTAGCTAGCCATCTCATCACATGCAGTGAACATCAGCACGGATTTAAACCCTGATTAAACGTTTAGCTATCTGGCCACGTGATAGTGCAAAGGAATGCCAGGCCGGCTCATGCATATTCATGTCAACACGAGATGAAAGCCAGCACGGTTCTCATTGTTGCCATGACGCCGAACGAGTTCCCCACACAGGTATTTACACAAGTATTATTTGCGGCATGGACTGAATAACTGAATAAGACACCTCGAAGTATGATTTGGCAGCCAAAATAACCAGCATCGAAAAGACGTCGATCCTTCGGTGTCATTCCTTTTGAAATACTTGCCCTTTTAGGCCACTAACGTTATCTCCGTCACGCCCTGTTGCCATTAACCCCTCAAAGCTGTCATTTGTTTTCCCAAAATGCCCATCTCTACCCTGTAACAACAGTAAATTAAGCCTGGGCTACAGTGGTTTCAGTAGCCCTGTAGCGCAGCGCTGTAGAAACATTTCTGTTTTTACTGTGCAGAGAACTACGGAGCAGACCTACTGTTTAGCGCCGTAGCACTTCTGTGTCTTGTTGATCTGGGCCGTCCGTTGCAGACCGGACAGCGGAGGCGTGGCCTAATGTACGTCTACCTAGGGGTGGAAACTGATGCAAATTATCTGTATTATTTGTTTACTATATTTGATAGGATACACATATAGTATAAAATTTTCTATCCGGTTCATATTCAAATTCGTATAAAAAATATGTATATGAATATGGTATGAATTTTTATCATCCGAAATGTTATTTTACCTAAACCATTCGTATCCGTATGCATATTTGGGAGACAAAGCCGGATTTGATACTGTTGTGCATGATATTTAAAAAACTAGCTGTATGTGTATCGTATTTGCAAAAATAGCACTTCTGCCGTCCGGTGGGCGGGCGGCAGCGCCGACGAGGCAACACGTGGCACCTGCCACCCCATGAGCAGACGGGAGGCGCCTGCCGCCTACCCACGAGACAGCAGGTGATTAAGATGGCTATAATCATTGTCTAAATTCATAATTTTATATCATATTGGTTCAAATTTTTAAATATAGTAAATAAGGACAAAAAAATTACAAAATTTTATATCCAGAATTCTAACACAACATACATTATTGCATAATTTTTTTTACAATTTTATCCCCTCTGAATATTTCTCAAACATTCATAAGATTTTGATAATTATAGAAATTGTTACATATAGCAAACGAGCTCCAAATAATTATAAAATTTTATATGGAGCCTTCCAACACAATTGACCTAATTTTGTATTTTTTTGGGAATTTTATGTAATCTAAATTTATCATGTTAATTCATGATAATTTAATCATAATTAACCCAAATAAACATGATAAATTAGGACCACATAAAATTTCCAAAAAAATTATACAATAACAATAACTATGTCAGAAGGCTTCACATAAAAGTTTTTAGTTTTTAAAACTTGTTTGCTATATATAGAATCTTATACAAATATCAAAATTGTATAAATTTTTGAGTAACAGTCATAATGGATAAAACTATCAAAAAATTACATTATTAAATAAGTTGTATTGGAAGGTTATACATAAATTTCTATAATATTTTAAGCTTATTTGATATATTTAAAAATTAAAATAGATACTAAACAAAAAATTAGGTCAGTCGGCTCAATTATCTGACCTAATTTTTTATTTAGTATTAATTTATAATTTTAAGTATAAAAATGAGATAAAATTACAAAAATTTATATACAGTCTCCTAACATAATGTACTTAACAGTATAATTTTTGGGTAATTTTATCCTTTGTGAATATTGCTCAAAAATTTATAAATTTTTGATATTTGTATAAGTTTTTACATATAGCAAACGAGCTCTAAAAATTACAAAATTTTATGTGAAGCCTCTCGACATAGTCATATTTATTGTGTGATGTTTTGAAATTTTATGTGATCCAAATTTGCCATATTTATTTGGATTAATTTAATTATAAATATATGGGTAAATTATCTCGAATAAACATGGTAAATTCAGACCACATAAAATTTCTAAAAAATTACACAATAACTATGACTGTATTAGAAGGTTTTGCATAAAATTTCGTAATTTTAGAGCTCGTTTGCTATATGTAAACACTTGTATAAATATAAATTTTTTGTGAATTTTTAAGCAACATTCACAATGAATAAAATTACCCAAAAGTTCTATCACGAGGTATGTTATGTTGAGAGGCTGTACGTAAATTTTGAGGTTTTTTGAGTTTATTTAATATATTTAAAAAATTAAATAAATACTATATATAAAAATTAGAGCAGGTAATTAAGCCGGCTAATTATGTGGCTTAATCACGTGTTGTCCCCTCACTGCCCCGCACGTGGAAAGGCACCGAGAGCCGTGGCTAGATAGCACAGAAAAAACCGGACTGCGGCCGGCAAGCGCGGGAATTACTTTTTCAACATTCACATGTTAGTTTTTTAATGGTAGAAGAGCAACAAATCCTACATAAGATGCATGCACCGTGAATTTAGGAACTCGGATTTTATAAACATCAACAAGTTCCATCATTAAGTCAGACAAGTTAGTAAAAGCACTATCCAATACCCGCGCTTGCCTCCTGGTCCATTCCCGCGGAAAAAACCGCACTGCGCCCGCAGCTCTTGGCGGGCCCGCCATTCCACGTGCGTGCGCGCGAGGCGAAAGCCCGCACTCCCGGTTCCGCGATCAGAAGGGTCCGTGGTGGTGAACAAGGGCGGGAGCAAGTGGAAGGATGCAAGCAGCTTTTTCAAGGAGGCATTGCAGAAGCCGGCGCAGCCGTTGAAGATGACTGGAAGTGTCGATCAGAAGGGAGGTTGGCGGAATCGCTCTGGACCGGAACAACGGTGGTGGAGGCGGTCCAATGGCAGAGGGGAGTATGAGCGTAGGCCGCATGAGCAATCATCTTCAGCTCCGGCAGGATCGTATCGACCGACGCCACGGGACTACGCTGCGCATCGTGCTACGACTAATACATCCCCACCGCCGAGACAAAGGTATCAACCGGTGTAGTGCCCACCACATCCTGGGCAGGGGCAAGTGCTTCGTCTGGTCGAAGCGCGGCGCAGAAGCAGGAGGATCTTCCTCGGCAAGTGGCCACCACACAAGGTACAACAAAAAGCAAGACCATCTGAGGTAACCTCTCCGATTAAACCTGATGCTTCAATTCAGAAAACTCAGAAGGGTCCTTGTCACAATGCAATGAAATTGGTCACAGTTCTAAGGAATGTGATGTGGTTGTGTTTTGTGAGATTTGTGCTAAGGATTCACACTCTACTGAGATGTGTATGTGGCCTCATCAGACCAAACCTGTTATTAAGATGGTTGGATTAGCTGCTCATGGTCTGGGTTTCTATCTGGCTCAAAATGTTCTACCGGTTAAGAAAACATACTCTACTAATGTCCTGGGTTTAGTGAATGTGAAAACTGGAGAATTGTCTGAGAGTCAGTTGGAGCAAATTTTGGAAGCCTTGTTTTCTTGGTGGTGGACTTGGAAGGCTAAGGAAGTTAAGAAAGCGTGTTTCTTAGTTTGTTTTCCCACTGCGGATAAAAATTGAAGAGTTGAGCCGATTCTCTTTTCTTGGTTGTGAATCTGGTGCATCCATCAAGGTCACTAGGTGGACTTCGACAGCAATGGCAAAATTCAAGCTCCACATGCTGTGGGTTAGAGTTTCAGGAGTCCCAGAAGAGCTTCAGAGTTACCATGGCCTGTGTGAAATACGATCAATGATTGGGGGTGGTATGGAAGTTGACCGCATTTTTTCTATTTTAGCCATTTTTTTTTCAAAATATTCACATTTAGATCCCTAGTAGTTTTAATTCCGTTTTTGGACCCAGGGGTCGGCGCCGTGACCCACGGCGCCGAGGTAACACGTCTCGGCGCCGTGGTCCATGGCGCCGAGGTCCCAGGCCCGCGTCAGCGTAGCGGCCTGCGTGGCGGCTAGCTCGGCGCCGAGGTCTGGCCAGCGGGCCCCACGCGACCTTCTCCTTTCTCCCTCTGTTTCTTTCGTTCTCTCTCCTTCTCTTTTCTCTTGTTCGCGCTCAGGTGCCCGTCCGCCTCCCCGCCGCCGCCCCGTGGTGCCGCCGCCTCCCTCCCCGCCAGCCCGCGTCCCCACCGGCGGCCGAGCCCCCACCGCCTCCCCGGATGCCCGCCTCCCCACCCGCCCGCCTCCCCGCCCGCCCCATCCACGCCGCCCGGCCGCCTCCTCGCCCGCCCCATCCAAGCCCGCCTCCCCGCCGGCCGCCTCCAAGACCGGCCGGGGGCTGGTGCCCGGGGGCCGGTTGCACGCAGCAGCAGCAGCACCGGCCATGGCCCGGCTGCCCGGCTAGGGCCCGTCCCTGCCACCGCGCTGCCCGGTTTGTCCACTACCATCGTCGGACAGGTAAAATTGACTATGCAATTTAGTTAGTTAATTAGCATCAATTATAGTGTAGTAGTTAGTTAATTTAGGTACTTAGGTAGTCAGCCAGTTAGTTAGGTAGCATTTAGTTAGTGACTAGGTACTTATTAGTTACTATCTAGTATCCAATTTCGATTAAAGGTATTAAGTTTGGTTTTCTGTATGAACTAGATGGACAACCTAGTTACCCTATATCATGGAGGCAGTGTGACAAGTGATGATTATGGAAATGTTCGATTTGTTGAAATACAAAGGGTGCCTCTGATATTCAGTGATCGGCCGTCATTTAGTGAGTTGGTTGGTAGGGCCCGGGAGGAGCTACATTGTCATGCAAACGAGGAGAGCATCATAGTTGAGGGGTTACTTCACTTTGGTTCGAAAGACACAATCTAAGGCGGTTGATCTTAATTGGTTGTGAGGATCAGTGGGACAAATATGTCAAATTGGTTATGAGGAATGAGTTCCAATGTTTGGACCTTGTTGTGCGGAAGGTGTCCATTGATCCCACCCCTCATGATTATTCACCAGAACTAGGTCATCAGGCACCCTTTGACCCTCCGTTACCGGACCTTGCGGTGGATGTGGAAGAAGTGCCTGAGATGCCCGATGCTCTATCTGTCTCGAACGAGGTTCAGATTTCTCAACCAGTTCGAGTTGAATGTCGGACTGATGATGTCGTGGCGGCCCCTCAGGAGATCCCTTTGACCCAGAATCATCCCAGTAAGTGTCGAGCAACACTTTAGCTTTTTTCCGTCATACCATTCTTTTATCTCAATCCCATCGTTTTCGTGCTTATGATGCAGGGGACATTCCTGATAATGTGGGTGTTCCTCCCGTTGCTCCATCTGGCAACATTGAAGAAGTCTGCAGGGACTCCAATAGTGTGGATGTTCAAATTGTAGATGATCTGGAGCCTTACGAGATCGCAAGGGCCGTTGATTCTGATGATGACCGCCCTTTTGGAGAGCTGACTGAAAGTGATATTGAGCTGATCAGGCGTTATTGCCCTGGCCGGGATCCATCAGTTCATGAATTCAGCGATCTTAGGCATTCTCATAAGGCTTATGCAGAAGGAAGGGATGACGAGCTGCTAGATGCTCCTGAGGCTGGGCCAAGCATGACAATTGCGAAGGGCATGGTGTTTGAGGACTTGCCTGCATTGAAAAGGTGGCTGCAGGAGTATTCAGTGATTCGTAAAAGACCATTCAAGGTGAGGCATTCTTATGTGGAGCGGAGGTACACAGTTGTGTGTGAGAAGAAAACATGTGAATGGAGGGTACACAGTTCGTCTAGTTGTTTTCCTATATGCAGTTTGCTTTGTTTCTTGTTTAATTTCTTATTCTTTCCATATTTTATGCATGTTCAATTTTTTGTTTACTTCTATGTTGGACTGAGAAATTCAATTTTTTTGTATGATGGCGCAATTCCACCTGCTAGACCCATACTACGAGGAGAACCACCGAGGACGGCTCACCACGGAGGGGAGGGTACTGCCTTCATCACTTCCTGTGCAATTTGCGTTTATGTTGATGCATTAACTAAAAAAATTATTCTATTCTATACAGGAGCTGCCCATCCTTCGTCCTCGAACCCATGACGGGTTCCTGGACATGCGGTACGACGAGAGGTACACTCCCTTCCTGGAGAGGGCTGGCCTAGACGCCATCTCTTACCAGGTTCGCCGTGGGTTGCCCACCCTCAACCCCCCGGCCATCACTGCACTGGTTGATAGGTATTCTCCTAAACCATTGCTCCACTTGCATGTTCATTGTGTATCGGCTATGTGCGCCTCAAATTCTCTGATATGTAGTCCTCTTTTTGTATCATGTAGGTGGAGGCCGGAGACTCACAGCTTCCACCTCCCTTTCGGGGATATGACAATTACGCTCGAGGACACTCAGAAGATGTTTGGTGTCACCATTCACAGCCGTCCAGTAATCGGATCGTGCGTGCCTACAGGTTGGAGAGCCCGAGTAGAGGCCTTCCTCGGGAGAGAGCTTCCTCCTGAGGCAGGCCTTCGCACTTCTGGAGTTCCAATCACCTAGCTCCGGCAGTCTTTCGCAGAGTGTCCTGAAGGTGCGGACGAGCAGATAGTTGCCTACTACTGCAGGGCATGGATCCTTCACTTGTTTGGCTGCGTTCTCTTTCCCGACGGAACGGGGGACAACGCGTCGTGGATGTACATCCACTGCCTCATTGACTGGGACACGGCGGGTCAGTACAGCTGGGCTTCCGGGGTGTTGGCGTTCCTTTACCGCCACCTCTGCAAACGACTGAAAAGGCTACGTTGTACCAAATACATTGAATGGTCCAAGCTCTGAATTTATTACGAGACTATAGGCTCTGAAAAGCCTTCATAGGGACATTTATTGCTACACTGGAATCCTGAAAAAGCGAAAAGATTCCCATGTCGTCCTCTCCATGGACTATGCCCACTGCACCAGATAACCTGCCTACATAAAGGCCTCCTATGTCTTCCATACCACATCTCCTCCTCAAGCCATCACAATACTACTACACAACAATGTCTTCCTGGAGGTCCGACCCATTTGGAGTGCCGGAGTGGCATGAGCGCACGAAGTGCCATTGCGGCTTTAGGACGATGTTGTGCGTCTGGACGGATCGAGTACAACGAGCCAACTACGGCCGTAGGTTCTTCAAGTGTCCAGACCTGGATGACGACTTCATGGTAACGACGACAACTAAATCTTTTGTTTCTCGTTATCGTTTTTCAACTTGATCCATGATATCTACCACGCCACACATAGCCTTGCAAGTTCATCGAATGGGTGGATCGGGTGCTGCCGGCATGGCCACGGAACCGGCCAATGGAGGTGAAAAACAAATGACAATACTTTGTCAAGATGACTCAGGCTCGCGAGGTGGAATGACAGATGCGGCTTGAGCAAGAGCGCCGCGTGAGGGTGGACCAAATCCGTCTGAAGGGAAAGGAGGATGAGCTGCAAAGGAGGCTGGAGCAGTTAAGTCTGCGTGAAGCAGCCATCAAGCGTCAGGAAGAAGAGCTTCAAGCTCGTGAGGCAGCTCTCAAGACCAAGAGTGACAGGAAGAAGGATGCAGCGGAGCCATCTTCAGGGCGCGAGAAAAAGGGAAAACAACCACGCTACACCTAGTAGACAAAATGTAATAGACCCAGCAAGTTATATTCCCTAAGGCATGTACTAGTGGTGGAGTTCTGAACATTAGAAGTACAGAGTTCCACACATGCCACTGGTCACGGCGTCGAGCTCGGCGCCGTGGATCCTGGCGCCAAGCTCGGCGCCGTGACCAGTGGCGCCGAGGTGCCTGCCATGTCACCGCCACGTCTGCCGCCACGCATACGCGGCCCACGCAGCTCGGCGCCGTGACTTACGGCGCTGAGACGTGTTACCTTGGCGCCGTATGTCACGGCGCCGAGCCTAGGGTCCAAAAACGGAATTAAGACGTCCAGGGGTCTAAATGTGAATATTTTTCAAAAAAAGAGCTAGGTTGCTCCATATTCGGGGAAGTTGACATGCATATATTTAGAATTCAGATATCTGTAGGATCAAAGTTGATGTGAAAGACATTACAAAGATTCCTGCTAAGTCTGAGATTTGTGTTATCCCTTATTTATATGATGTCTATTTTGATGTGGAAACAGTAGTAGAGATTGGGGTTTTTCTTGGTGGTGCTGGTCAAGGTAAACGGAACGAGGAGAACATAAAGCCATCTGAACCCCAAGAAGACCATGATAATAAAAGGACAAAGGGCAAAACAAACGGTGAAGAAGGAAATGAAGATGTAGCTGTTCACATTTCAGGGGGGCGGTAAGGAAGCTGGATGCAGTTAGAAGCAAGATGTGGGAGAAATTCAGGATCAGATATTGTAGATGGAAGCAGAGATAATTTTGGCTGAAAATGGCAAGCACAAGAAGAAGATCTAGCTAGGAAACAAGAGGTATCTATGATGGCTAGTAATTTGGATAAAGGATAGGTCAAGACACTGGCTATTAATGCCGTCCCAGGACCTTCAAAAATTCTAACAGTTCATGTTGGAAAAATAAGCACATGTAGGTTCAATTTATTCCATAAATTAATCATGACATCATACACGCAAAATAACAGAACCATCACAGGCATAACAGATCTAGACATGTAAACCAGAAAACTGTACATGAACAGATCTAATGCGGAGAACATGACTGTTACGTACCGATGATTCTGCTCTGATCAGTTTCCCGATGTTGACGCTGCAGGTACGGTGTGGATGACATGAGGTCGATGACGATTCGCCGAAGTCGAACGACGAGGAAGACGAGCCAGAGCTACAGCAAGCAGTCGCGCAGAGCGCTTCCCAAAAACCTTATTCGCCCTCTCCCGGTGCAGGACTTCGAAGGCGACGGTTCCGGAGACCTGCTCTCCCGAACGACAGTGCACGCCGGCGGACGGGACGGAGTAGATTACGTGGGACGGCGCAGTACAAGGAGGAGGCAAAAACCCTAAATTGATTCGCGTATTCTGTATGGAGTCGGCGGCTCAGTATTTATGGAGAAAACAGGACGTGTGATCCATAACTCGTAACCGAAACGGATTAGTTGCGCGTAACCGATCCGGATTCACCGCTACTCAAAACAGCAAAAATAAAACTGCAAAAGGAAGCCGCGTCTGCGCAAGCATCTGGAGCCGATTTTGGCGGACCATTCACGTAGGTGCCGTGCACGTGCGCCCCCCGCCCCGCCCCGCCCAGCCCGGCCCGGCCCGGCGAGGCGAGGCGAGCGAGCGCGCGCGTGTGATCCTCTAGTTCTCTCCCACACATGCCTCAAGTGGCTAGGAGTGCACCATCCCTTTTAAGGTGGTCTTCCTCTCCTAGAACTAGCAATATGGTACTAAAGTGCACATGCATTGCTCCTTTGCATGAGTGGGCCTTTGAGATTTAGGAATTATTCTTATGGGCTTGGCCCACATAATTCAACAATCCCCCACCAGATCTCAAAGTCCCACAGAGATTTGCCTGAATTCCAATGTACTGTTTATATATCAGTATTTCGATGGAGACCGATTAAGGTTGAACATCCATCTAGAACTCCAAGCTACACTTACTCACAACTTGAACAATGGACTATGCCTTGAATTGCAAGTTTGGTGCAAGCAAGTTTCACTTAAAGACTTAACTGATACTAGGCCGCCAGTAGGCTACCCCTCGGTTGGAGCGTATAAGTCATACTCCTTGGTCTCTTCATGAGCTTAGTAGGAGATTACCCAAGATCTCCATAGACTGCGACTAACAGTCGGGCTCATATAGGTGTGTTCTTTCAAGAACGCTCTGCAGGATAGCGTCTTCGCTTCTAAAAGCCAATGGAACACATTAAGACCTTAGTCAATCTGCCTTGCAGTTTCTGAGAGTATTGCATCTTCACATAGAGAGGGTTGAAATTACTCTCCTCCAGCTAACTAATGGCTTGTTTTTCCCAGATCCTAATTCACGGGATCTCCGATCACATAGGTTGGGTTACTACCATAGATAACTCACATGGGTCTCATACCCATCTCCTTCGATGCACTATCTATCACATTCCGTGATAGTCCCTTTGTAAAGGGATCTGCCAGGTTTTTATCTGTTTGGATGTAATCCAAGGTTATAACTCCGGAGTTTCTCAATTTCCTGACAGACTTCAATCGTCTCTTGACATGCCTAGACGATTTCATATTATCCTTAGAACTGTTCACTTTAGCGATAACGGTTTGATTATCACAGTTCATAAGAATAGCTGGCACTGGCTTTTCCACCGTAGGTAGATCCATCAATAGATCCCGTAGCCATTCTGCCTCAACAGTAGCAGTGTCTAGTGCCGCAAGCTCTGCTTCCATGGTTGACCTCGTCAAAATGGTCTGTTTGCAAGACCTCCATGAAACAGCACCACCACCAATAGTGAAAACATATCCACTAGTGGCTTTGATCTCATCAGCATCAGAGATCCAGTTGGAATCACTATAACCCTCCAGCACCGACGGGTACCCAGTATAGTGAAGTCCAAAGTTCGAGGTACCTTTCAGATAGCGCAACACTCGCTCAAGCGCCTTCCAGTGATCATCTCCTGGGTTAGATGTAAACTGGCTTAACTTGCTCACAGCAAAGGAGATGTCTGGCCTTGTTGCACTAGCTAGGTACATAAGTGAGCCAATTATCTGAGAATATTCCAGCTGATTCCTAGCAATTTTCTTATTCTTACGAAGTAACACGCTAGGATCATAAGGTGTTGGAGAAGGCTTGCTATCAGAAAAACCAAAACGGCTCAAGACCTTTTCCACATAATGAGATTGCAAAAGTGTAATCCCATCCTCACCTCTAACCAATTTAATGTTTAGAATAACATCAGCCACTCCCAGATCTTTCATATCAAAGTTTTGAGACAAGAATGATTTGACCTCATTTATCACATCGATGTTTGTCCCAAAAATCAGGATGTCATCCACATACAAACATAGAATAACTCCCTCACCCCCACCATAGCGATAGTATACACATTTATCTGCCTCATTGACAGCAAAGCCTGCAGATGTCAGTGTTCTATCAAACTTCTCATGCCACTGCTTAGGGGCTTGTTTCAGACCATACAAAGATTTCAACAGTTTTAACACCTTGCCTTTTTGACCTTCTACTACAAATCCATCAGGCTATTCCATGTAAATTTCCTCATCCAGCTCTCCGTTAAGAAAATCTGTCTTAACGTCCATTTGATGAACGAGAAGACCATGTGAGGCAGCCAAAGCGAGTAGTACTCGAATTGTGGTCAGTCTAGCAACAGGTGAGTAAGTGTCAAAGAAATCTTCGCCTTCTTTCTGAGTATAGCCCTTGGCAACAAGCCGAGCCTTGTACTTTTCAATAGTACCATCAGGCCTAAGCTTCTTTTTTAACACCCACTTGCACCCTACAGGTTTGCACCCATAAGGTTTATCTGTCAGCTCCCAGGTTCCATTAGCGATAATGGAATCCATTTCACTACGGACAGCCTCCTTCCAGTAGTCTGCATCAGGGGATGCATACGCTTCTGAAATAGATTTGGGAGTGTCGTCCACAAGGTACACAGTGAAATCATCACCAAAGGATTTGAATATCCTTTGTCTCTTGCTCCTTCTAGGAGCTCCACTGTCATCCTCCTCATTGACAAGTTCATGTGTATGTTCAAAAGGTTCAGGTGATGTGATTGAACTGGGAATTATTTCAGAAGGTTGACTAGTAGTGTTATGTGTATCCTTCATTGGAAAAATATTCTCAAAGAATGTTGCATCTCGAGACTCCATAATTGTACCAACATGCATGTTAGGTACCTCAGTTTTAACTATCAAAAATCTATAAGCAATGCTATGATTAGCATATCCCAGAAAGACACAGTTCACAGTTTTAGGTCCAAGCTTGCGTTTCTTAGTTATTGACACATTAACTTTCGCCAAGCACCCCCATGTACGCAAGTAAGAAAGTGATGGTTTTCTCCCAATCCATACCTCGTATGGTGTTTTGTCCTTATTTCTGTTAGGAACTCTATTTAATACATGATTAGATGTTAGCAAAGCCTCCCCCCACCATGCCTTAGGTAAGCCCGCAGTATCTAACATGACATTCACCAAGTCAGTCAACGTGCGGTTTTTCCTTTCGGCAATCCCATTTGACTCGGGAGAATAAGGAGGCGTCCTCTCATGTATAATACCATGTTCCTCACAAAATAAGTCAAATTCGTTTGATAAATACTCTCCACCACGATCTGACCTAAGTCTTTTTATCTTTCTATTTAACTGGTTTTCAACTTCTGCCTTATAAATTTTAAAATAGTCTAAAGCCTCATCTTTCGTTTTCAATAAATACACATAACAGAACCTAGTTGCATCATCAATCAATGTCATGAAATATCGTTTTCCACCCTTCGTCAACACGCCATTCATCTCAGAAAGATCTGAATGCAGGAGTTCTAGTGGTGCCAAGTTTCTCTCCTCAGCAGCCTTGTGAGGCTTACGAGGTTGCTTTGATTGCACACAGCTATGGCATTTAGAACCTTTGGTGATGGAAACGTTTGGAATTAAATTCATACTAAAAAGCCGAGACATCAAACCAAAATTAATATGACATAGACGTGAGTGCCAAACATTAGCCTCATCATCCACACTACCACAAATATGGTTCACAGTCTTATTGCAGAAATCTGAAAGGGAAAAACGGAACAAGCCTCCGCACTCATAGCCTTTACCAATAAAATATCCATGTTTAGACACGACTACTTTATTAGACTCAAATACCAACTTAAGCCCGTCTCTACATAAACGGGAGCCACTAACGAGATTCTTGTCTATAGAAGGGACATGCTGCACGTTCTTCAGCTGCACGATCTTTCCCGAAGTAAACTTCAGATCTACCGTGCCAACACCATGAACAGTAGCATGTGACCCATTCCCCATTAGGACGGAGGAATCTCGGGCGACCTGATAAGAAGAAAACAATGAAATATCAGCACACACATGTACATTAGCTCCTGTATCAATCCACCAATTGGTAGATTGACTAACTGAAAGAACAGTAGGTAAATTACCATACCCAGTTCCATCTCCAGTCTTGCCAATGGTCACGTTGACAGACTTAGAAGTCTGTCCTACAGGTGCCTTCTTTCCTTTGCGTTGTGGGCACTTCTTGGCCATGTGACCAGGCTCACCGCACACAAAGCAAGTTCTATCATCCTGATTGTTGTTGTTCTTCTTCTTGAAGTTGGTTGTCTGTTGGGTTTTGACAAATTTCCCTTTGTTCTTGCTTGAGGGTTTCTGTACCACATTGGCACTAGACTGCCCTCCATCACCCTTAGACACAGCGTCCTTTTCCCGAGCTTTCTCCTCAATTTCAAGAGACCCAATCAGATTCTCAACAGAGTACTCTTGTCTCTTGTGTTTGAGTGCTGTTCCGAAATTCCTCCATGAAGAAGGTAATTTCGCAATGATACATCCAGCCACAAACTTGTCGGGTAAGGCACACTTCAGGAGTTCGAGTTCCTTGGCAATGGCCTGTATCTCATGAGCCTGATCTACTACAGAACGGTTATCAACCATCTTGTAGTCATGAAATTGCTCCATGACATACATGTCATTGCTGGCATCAGTAGCACCGTATTTGGAATTCAGTGCATCCCACAACTCCTTCGCGTCTGTCATGTGCATATACACCTCGCACAGACGATCAGCAAGAACACTAAGAATGCATCCAACAAAGAGAGTAGTGGCAGTCTCGAATTCTTTCTGCTTTTCAGCATCAAGAACACCTTTAGGCTTGCCATTACTAACCCAGAATACATTCATAGCAGTAAGCCACAGAGTGACCTTGATCTGCCATCTCTTAAAGTGCACACCGGAGAACTTATCCGGCCTCAGTGCATCGGCAAATCCAGCCATAGTAAAACCACAGTGCCTACAATAAGGTTTTTGGATTGTTGGAAAAATAAGCACATGTAGGTTCAATTTATTCCATAAATTAATCATGACATCATACACGCAAAATAACAGAACCATCACAGGCATAACAGATCTAGACATGTAAACCAGAAAACTGTACATGAACAGATCTAATGCGGAGAACATGACTGTTACGTACCGATGATTCTGCTCTGATCGGTTTCCCGATGTTGACGCTGCAGGTACGGTGTGGATGACACGAGGTCGATGACGATTCGCCGAAGTCGAACGACGAGGAAGACGAGCCAGAGCTACAGCAAGCAGTCGCGCAGAGCGCTTCCCAAAAACCTTATTCGCCCTCTCCCGGTGCAGGACTTCGAAGGCGACGGTTCCGGAGACCTGCTCTCCCGAACGACAGTGCACGCCGGCGGACGGGACGGAGTAGACTACGTGGGACGGCGCAGTACAAGGAGGAGGCAAAAACCCTAGATTGATTCGCGTATTTTGTATGGAGTCGGCGGCTCAGTATTTATGGAGAAAACAGGACGTGTGATCCATAACTCGTAACCGAAACGGATTAGTTGCGCGTAACCGATCCGGATTCACCGCTACTCAAAACAGCAAAAATAAAACTGCAAAAGGAAGCCGCGTCTGCGCAAGTATCTGGAGCCGATTTTGGCGGACCATTCACGCAGGTGCCGTGCACGTGCGCCCCCCGCCCCTCCCAGCCCGGCCCGACGAGGCGAGCGAGCGCGCGCGTGTGATCCTCTAGTTCTCTCCCACACATGCCTCAAGTGGCTAGGAGTGCACCATCCCTTTGAAGGTGGTCTTCCTCTCCTAGAACTAGCAATATGGTACTAAAGTGCATATGCATTGCTCCTTTGCATGAGTGGACCTTTGAGATTTAGGAATTATTCTTATGGGCTTGGCCCACATAATTCAACAGTTCAGGATGATACTAAAAAACAGCAAGGTCTCGGAGATTCAAATGGCAAAAGTCGAGATATTCATTTCTCTGCCAGTGAAGATAATGACATTGAATGCACTCAAGAGCCGGTGGATCTGGCCAAAAAAAACTAGGGATAGAAGTGTCTGATATTCAGAGTCAAAATATGGACTGGGATGAAGTCAACAAGCAATCAGATGACAACTGGTGATGCTAGGAAAGATGTTATAGGGAATCATGGAGGCAGAAGTACAAAGAAACACACTCAAGTTACCGGTGGATGTCCAAGAAGTGACAGGCTTAAAAATTAGGGAGATATGAACATCATTGAAAAAGCTAAGGAAAGAGCTAAGTACAAGGATGTTCTGGGTGATACAATGTAGCTGAGTGCAAGTCACTTTAGCAGTGATTAGATCCCTGGAACAAGCTAGAGCCAATTTGTATATGGCTAACCAAGACTAGAGAAAACGAAACAAGACAAACCTGGAGAAGTTAGGAATCAAGCAGATCTTGACCCTGAAACTCTCCAGAAATTACTTAATGAAGACGTGGAAGAAATATCTACCCTTGAGATGGCCTGTCTGACTATGTTTCAGCAGGTAATGCAGGGTAGAAAGAAGAAAAAAAAGGGTGATTCCCCTAATTTTTTAGGGTGCAACCCAGAAGTAGGAGAAAAGCTAAGAATAAAACATAAAGGGACTTGTAGGGAGAGTGGCCCTACCTTGGCCTAATCGGCCCACTGCATCAAGAGGTCTTATTAAACATGTGACCAAGTGGCAGGCCTAAAAGGGCTGTTATAGGGGAAAGACATGTTTGCCCCTACGATTGTAGACCACGATTTGGTGCTGGCCTCGTGTTCTCCCGGTTGTCTCGGCCTTCTCCTCCTCGTCTCCTCTTGGTTCTGGCCTTCTTCTCGTCGTCTTGTCCTAGTCCTAGCCTTCTCCTCACTGGTCTGGGCACTGTGGAGCTCAGGTCCCTCTCTCCATGGTCCTCGTCTTCTGCTGGGTGGACTTGGGGGCAATGTAGGTGGAAAGGGAGGTGATGGCAAACTGGGCATCGCCTCTCTTCCTCTGTGTTGGATGTGGATTGTGATGAACTCTTCCTCTCTCTCTCTCTCTCAGTCGTTGGCCTTATCTGGTCGCTTGGGCACCATGTGGCATGGTTGTGTTGGTGGGAGACGAGCATGTGTATGTGCTATGCTGTGTCTTTTAGGGTCTTAGCTTTCCTATGCTCGATTGGTGTTGAGAAAAATGTGTTGTGTTTTACTCCAGATTGATTCAGGTCTAATTTACATTGGTTGATGAAATTCAATCTAGTGAGAGATGTTAACTGGCCCCGGACGATCTGCTATCTCGCTGAGCTCTAATACTCGACATTTACAATCGACTGGTTCTAATGGCAATTTTGTTTTACTTATTTGCGTGTCATTCCTTTTTTACTTTTGTCGTTCACTTTTTCTGTGGATATCGAATTTTGATTAAAGCAGCTCCTATTCAGATTAAACTGTAATTAATACCATAAATAGTACAATGCATGGCTTTCCCTTGCATGGGTGGTGGCACGCTGGCTTCGTGCCGTGTAGCGCCGCCGCCGCCATGGTATGGGTCGAGGAAGGTTTGTGTGGGCGGCGCGTGCTCCGTCGAACCGCACCACCCACGGCTGGGATCGGAATCCGGGCGGAAAGCCATCCGCCTCCTGAGCAGAGGCAGCCATCGATCGTCTGAGATTTTCCCCCCGTAGGCTTTTATGCCCGGTGTATTTATATACACGGGCAGATCAAGAACTAGCAGTGTCCCAATCCAACTCAGCTCGCTCGAACACAACCGGTCCGCACCTTAGACAGGAAAGATCGGGTATGAATTATCCAAGCAGGAGGAGCGATAGACATATCAAAGTGGTTCTTTTGGCCAACAAAGGCAATACTGCTGAATCTTATTTTTCACTATTACTAAATTTCGTCTTTTATCCGATTTTTTGGATTTTTTTGAGCTTTTTTGCCGGTTCTTTTTTCTCGTATTCGTTTGCATTATACGTGCTGGGCTAACTCGTTTTTCTATTTTTAATTTTTTTAAATTTAATTATGCCAAATAAACCACCATCAATTACAGTGTAATTTCAGCCAATTACAATGAAAATTCAGCCCAACCGAGCACCACCTGAAAACATTGGCCGCGGAACTACTGTCAAGCAAACGAAGTATAGATATGGCTTAGGCATATCGAAGTGTTTGTCGTAAAATAGAGTAAATTTTATAAAACCCTATATCTTATGGTTATGATTACAGAAAACCATAAGGTTTTTGGTATGTATCGTATAGCCCCATATATTATAGTCCTATTAGAATAAGCAAAGCAAGTGGAGTACTATATACGAGAGTGAAAGGTTCAATAGAAACAATCCTTTACCTTGTAGTATTCACCTATTCTTCCACCCACCAAATGCTGCAAATCTCCTGCAAACTCCACTCCCCGCATGTACGAATTAATCTAATGTTGCACAAGCGATCAGCGTATGATCCTAGCTAGGAGGAGCAAGGGCCAAGAATCCTGCGAGCTTAATTCACAGGTGGCCTTTGATCCACAGCAGTGTCCGCCTCGCGAACGACGGTTCCTCATCGGCCCTTGAGCTGAGCTTGTTTCCGCCGTAGGCGACCGTGATGGACTCCAGGTCCTAGTCCACGACGCTGCCGCTCGCGCTCTTCTCGCTCTTGTCCCACGCCAACACGTTGTACTCGGACTCGGTGACGGGGCTCACGAAGTCGGCCCGCCGCTTCGGCGTGCCAACGTCGCTCGCCGCACGTTAGAGGGCTAGGAGAGACAGAATGATGACGAGAGGCGCGAGGATGAGCCTGACGGGGCGGCGCTGGTGCCGGCCGTCCTCCGCAGCCCGCCCCGCATCCATATCTTGGAGATGGAGAAGCTCTCATTCTTGTCTATCGTGGGCTTCGGTAGCAACTTGGCCGGTGCATCGAAGCTGCAGAAGCCTTCCCACTTGGAGTGGCAGTCGCATTCTGAAATGGCAATGCGGTGCCCCCGCATCCACCTCGTCGGGCGCTTCTTGTACGGCGGCTTCACAGCAACGCGAAGCAGAGAGCTCTCGTCCATCCTGTTCTTTTCCTCCGAAGCTGACGGCTTTTAGCTTTTACTACAGTACCTAACTTTCGAATGGAGTATTTTCTCAAAACGGAGTCTACAAGTTAAACGATGTACACGTTAAAAGCCCAACATCTGTACCATCCAAAATCGTAAGTGAGTATCTATTTCTCCGTAATCTGTACCGTAAACAGCCAAAATTCAAAAATTTCAGCCAAAAGCCATAAGCCGCAGCCGTTGCCAAACATGCCCATGGCGTACTCATAGGTCCCCATGGAGAAGCACCACCTCACGTCCTGGTCAAGGTTGGGGCATCAGCCGCCGCCTCCTTCGGTGATCTGGCTCCTGAACTTGTTGAGCTTGACGGGGATGACCACCTTGTCCTTCGCTGTGACCTCTGTAGCATGCTTCTGGTCCTGCCCTGCTTCTTCTTGCTCCGTGACGAGGCTGAGGCGAGCAGAGGACACCACAGCGAGGCGATCGGAGACGGAGCCCTCGGAGCCGAACACGAGCACGAAGACCAGCAGGTTGCTAGGGGTGGGGTTTAATATATGGGAGTGTCTATACAACATTCAACTGTTTTTAAGGACAAAAACAGTCAGATTTTGAGCCGTTAGATGGAGATCCAACGCCCTAGATCATTTTTTTAGGGGGGCTTGTATGGGTGGATCCGTTGGATAGATATCTAACGTCTCAGATCAATCTAACTGTTTTTGTCCTAAAAAACAGTCGAATATTGTATAGCAATACTCTTAATATATGGGGTTATGTGCGGTATGTTAAAAACCTTATGGTTTTTTGTAATTATCATGAAATATGGGGTTTTGTGAGATTTACTTTGCAAAAAAAAAAAATATATCGAGGTATGAGTGGATTACCCAATTTTTTATCGATCTACTAAGCAAATTGGCTGGTCCATGGATTCAATATAACTATATTTCTCTCAATTTCCAGTAAACTTACTATAATGGAGCTTTAGATGGTTTATCAAGGTGTGGAAAATGGCAATATGAGGCCATGTCAGTCGCAGGGCTTAATTGGGCGCTTAGGGGGAAAGCTTTCTGAATTTGCCACGGTGGATATCAGCGCGTAGCAGTTGCGTCGGAGCCGCAGCTTGACGAGGAGGCCCACGCTTGCGAAAATCTAACAGGAGAAGCGGCGCTTCAACAAGCAATTACACATGGGAATCAATTGACGTTTCTACCTGCTTTTGCGTGTAACTAACTAATTCGTTGATAATTTACATAAGAATATGTACAATGCAGACGCTTAGAGAAGTGCTTAGCAATGAAAAATTGTTTTTTCTTGCCACATAGGTGCTTGATGATATGGCTATGTTCTCTCTTTAAACATTCATATATAAGCATCTTGCATTGTACATGCTCTTAGAGTAAGTAGATGGTGCTCTTAGAGTAAGTAGATGCTTAAACAAGCTTATAATCTTTTTAATTATCTAAGCATTTGTAAAATAGTTGTTTTCATTAAAGATTATGACTCTTGTATAAATGCTTCATGACATAATATAATTCTCTCTTTAAGCATCTATCTAAACGTATTGAACATGTCCTGATAGACCACAAGTAAGAGCTGATATCATTAATATCTTGAAAACGGGAATAAATATGCCTTTTGAAATTCTTTTTACGATTTTTAAATAAAAAATATTCTTATTCTTAATCTTTAGCTGAGATGGCACCCAGTACTTTTAAGGAATCGGGGTGTCATCAGCACGTGATTAATGATTGCAGAAGCGAGGAATGATATTTCTCTTTGTGAAAACGCATTTTTCATTTCCCTTTTTTTGGTCAGGATGATCTATATCTGGGTTGTATGGAAAGCGAAATGCCACCACAACTGAACATTTTGAGGGGGGAAAAAGGCAGAGATAAACTAAGGGGAAAAAGATTTGGGAGTTTAAAATTAGGATGACAGAGCATCCCCAGGCAATAATTAAGAAGACAGAGCCTTTTAAGCACTGCCTAAAAAATGGGTTATATATATGTATATTAGGAGCCCACAGTAATTAACCAGGGTCCAGGGATACTGCTAATATAGAGGAGGTGGACAAGGCCCCTCTGGCCTGGTTCTCCTCTCCCCCACATGCCCTGACCTAGGTTATTGACTGTCATTCATTCATTCCCCTTGGTTTGCTTCCTTCCACCATCCAAGAAGAACAGAGGATTCAGCCTGTGAATTGCTGCTTCCCCTGTTCTTCTCCTCTGATTGGGTTTTTTGGTTGGTCCCTATACTTGTGCTGCCTTTGTTCGTCTTCAAAGATTTGTGATTGTTGTATTGGTTTCCTTTTATTGGTTGAGCCTGTGTTGGCGTTGAGGGATATCTTGTAAAATGTTCGATTCTTGCTGTTATTCTCTTCTTTCCCTAATTGGATTTGAGCATTTTTAGATGGTATTTGTTCTCTGAGCTTGCAAAGAAACGCATCTATTCTTTCCATCACAGAAACAGTTAGTTTTGAGCTTATAATCTTACGAAGATTTTCTAACGATGCGAGGTTAACATGCCCGCATTGACTTTCAATTCTTTGGGTTTCTTCGCCATTGCGGTGTCAAGCTCTTATATTTCCTTCTTGATTGATTCGTCGCAGCCAAATCGAAGAATTAGAGCTGCTCCATTGAAGGGGAAAAAAGCTTAAGAAGATCGGAGGCAATGGCGGAGCCGGTGGTCGCCGGGAGGTACTGGTGCCACATGTGCGCCACGGTGGTGAGCCCCGTGGCGGCGGAGGTCGGGGTGGAGATCAAGTGCCCCTATTGCCGCAGCGGCTTCCTCGAGGAGATGGAGACCGCCCGCGGCGTCGCGGTCGATGACGGCGGCGGCGGTGGCAGCACGTATCCTGACGCTGACAGCGCGATCTCCATCTGGGCCCCCATAATTGACGGCATGGTTGGGAATCCCGTCCTGCGCCGCCGCAACCGGTGGCCCGCAGACGCCGGCGCCGGTGCGGACGACGACCACGGTCTGGACCCCCTCGAGTTTTCGCGGCGTCGACGGCGCGCCACCGCGTTCCTGCGGCTCCTGCAAGCGATCCGGGAGCGACAGCTCCAGCGCCTGGAGTCCGCCGCCGCCTCCGGTGGAGACCTTGATGCTGCCGAGCACTACAGCCCTTTCGGCCGGAGCCTCTTCGCCGCCGACCCCGGCGGCGAGCAGGGCATGGCGCTGGGGGACTACTTTCTTGGCCCCGGCTTGGACGCCCTGATGCAGCAGCTGGCCGAGAGCGACGCGGGCCGTCAGGGCACGCCGCCAGCGAAGAAGGAGGCCGTCGAGGCGATGCCGACCGTGGAGGTGAGCGGCGGCGGCGACGGCAACGCTGATGCGGCTAGCTGCGCGGTCTGCCTGGAGGACTACGCGGCCGGCGAGCGCGCCCGGGAGATGCCCTGCAGGCACAGGTTCCACGCCCAGTGCATCCTGCCGTGGCTAGAGATGCACAGCTCCTGCCCCATCTGCCGGTTCCAGTTGCCGGCCGACGTCGGCTCGAAGACCTCACGTGCCAGTGGCAGTGGCACTGACAGCAATGGCAATGGTGATGTCAATGTCAACGGCAACGGCGATGCCGATGGCCATGGCAACGCTGGAGCAGACACGAGGGGCAATGCCGCAGCGGAGCGCGACGGCGGTGTCGAAGCTGAAGGGAGCGGCAGCATCCCATTGCCTGTGTCGATACAGAGGCTCAACAGCCTGTTCTCCCAGCCGGGGTCGTCACCGTCGTCGACATCGACGTCCGGCAGCAGCTCTCAGCATTGTGAGGACTGAGGATGATGGCTGCTGTTCTGCCGGCTTCTCCTGTTGAGCTTCTGGTTGCCAATGTACATAAGGAAAGGAGTATGTTGCTGGCTTGGTGCCATGGAAATGTGGAGCTTTTGTTTGTTTCCGTTCTCTACTTTCTTTCTTTTCGCCATTAGTTACTCTTCTCACATTTTCTGTAATACGGTTATGGTGGAGAAAAACTGATGTTGCGATTTGATTTGGACTATTCGTCTCTCTCCTTTCTCTCAGGATACAACCACCCTTCCCCTCCACTTTTCTCATCTCCTCGCGTATTCTGACTACCTTTCTCTCTCTATCGTTTGCTCTCTAATGTTTGATATGTGAAGTTGACCAGTCAGTAAGTTCCGTCTCACCATTTTTATAACTCTGTTGCAATATACGGGTCCATAACTAGTTGTATTAATAAAGCAGAGTATAAGAGCATGACCCTGAGGTTTAAAAACGAGAACAATCGAACAATCCGGGAGACCTGCAAGAAGCACCGGAGGGGTTTAAGAGCAAGGAACTGCTGTGAAGTGTTTTGCCCCTGCTAAGGTCCAGGCTCTGGCCTCTTTCTTAATTTTGCTTTGCGCTGAAAAGATATAGCGTCGACCACCCAAGTGATTAAGGGCCTGTTTGGGACTGCTCTGCTCCCACTTTTGCAGCTCCGCTCCTAAACTACCCAACCAAACAAGTCCAGGTCCAGAAACTCTGCTCCAAGAAAAAGGTGGAGTTGAGGGCCAACTCCACGTTTTTCCTGGAGCTCCTCAAGGGGTACTCCAGAAACCAACGTTTTGTATCTTCTCGTGGAGTTGGAGGGTAATTACTCACCACTGCCATTACATAATTCCATACCGATTCGATTCTTTTTTCTCCTCCCCACCCACCCGCGACTCCTCTCCTCCCCACGCCCGCAGCGCCTCCTCTTCTCCGCCTCGTGCCGCCCCTCTTCTCCGCCCCCCGCCCGCGCCTCCTCTGCTCCGGCCCCCGCCCGCGCCGCGCCGCGCCGCTCCTCCGCCCCCCACCCGCGCCGCTCCTCTCCTCCGCCCCCTCCCGCGCCGCGCCGCGCCGCTCCTCTCGTCTGACCCTTCTGTTCTCTCGACCGAGCGGCTCCCCGCGAGTTCGTCCTTCCCCAATCCTAGCCTGCGCCGCCACTGATTCCGGCCGCGACGGCGAGCTCTGCGACGAGGTGATGGACGGAGGTGATAGACCCAGTGATCCTCTAACGGATGACCTCTTTTCTGGCCCCCAAATCTCCTCCGTCTTGTCTTCCCCAACTGCGCACGAAGCTGCTGGTGCCGCCGCCGCGACTTGAGGAAGCTCGCCGGCGCCAAGGGTCGGGCTGTCGCGGCCTCCTCAGGCGGCGCCGCCGGCCGCCCCCATCCATCCAGGACCGTGGCTGCCCCGTGCGCCGCTCTCCAGCCATGCCCCGGCTGCTGGCCGTTCAGGGCCGGCTGCCCCGCACGTGGTGGCCGCCAGCGCCCCGGCTGCTGGCCGCCCAGGGCCGGCCGCCCCGCACCTGGTGGCCACGGGTGGCCACCCAACAGGCGCGCAGGCTCCTGCCGCCCAAGCCACGGCCGGCCACCCAACAGGCGCCCAGGCTCCTGCCGCCCAAGCCACGGCCGGCCACCCAACAGGGGCCCAGGTTGCTGGCGCCCAAGCGAAGAAGAAACGCGCACCACCAGCGAAGACGAAAGAGGAACAGGTATTGCTCCTTCCTGTATGATCTTCATGAAGCCAGGATCCTACAATTGCTCCTTCCTGTATGATCTTCCTGTATGAAATAAGCATTAGGGATGGTTTGTGCATTTAGGCTGTTCAGTTCCATATAATTTATGCAGGCTGGTCACACCTGTATTCTCATTGTGTAAGTATAGTAATTAGAGCTTAGGCATATATTGGATCATCCATGACAGTGATGCCCTGCAAGAACAAAAAATGTAGGTAGTCCATTACTCATGAAAGACATGGCACGAAGATTACTCAAAATGTTCTAGCAGTTTGTGACTTTGATATGAGGTTCACTTATGTGTCGGCGGGACAACCGGGATCTATGCATGATACTAGTGTCCTGTACAATGCAATAAGAGTGGACGAAAGCTTTTTTCCACACCCTCCAAAAGGTATTACGAATATGAACATGCACTTTATTTTTTGTTCAAATGCTTACAAATGTGACCTGATAATTTTTTTGCTCCAAAATTATAGGCAAATATTATGTTGTCGATGCGGGATATCCTAATCGTCCAGGGTACCTCTGTCCTTATAAAGGTGAGAGGTATCATATGCCGGAGTGGCATAGAGGAATGGAACCAAAGACTCCTAAAGAAAGGTTCAATCGTGTTCACTCATCCATCCGCAATGTTATTGAGCGATCATTTGGAGTGCTAAAAATGAAATGGCAAATTCTCTACAAAATGCCGCCCTTCCCGATGTTCAAGCAAAAAATGATTGTTGTGGCTACTATGGTCCTTCACAACTTCATTCGTGAGCATGGAAGTGAAGACTTGGACTTCGCTCGGTTCGACCAAGATCCAAATTTTGTTCCAACGATACCTGAAAGGTATCAAAAATATGTAGCTACATCAAATGGGTCTACTACAGAACCGAATGCTCCTACTATGGATGTATTCCGTGATGAGTTGGCCACCGCTCTTTCTCTAGCTTGGAACTAGAATTATGTATTGGCCACTACTCTCTAGTTATCTATGGACAAATATTTGTATTCGAATGATGGGCTTTGTTAATTATCTATCATTAGTGTATGGACATTATTTGTATTCGAATTTTGGACTTCGTTAATTATCTATCAAGCACGTTGTAATTTATGGGACAAAAGTACGGAATTATTTGATCAAAATATTTGTTTTTTTTGTTTTCTCCAATAAATTAAATGCAATTATGATATTTTACATCATATTTAAATTGGCAAAAAAAATATTCAGTTACATATGCTCCGCATACATCAAAACATACACCAAACATCATTTAGGGGCATATTAGACCTTTCTCAGAGAAACTTCACGTTCCTGGAGCTGGAGCTAAGCTGCGTGCCAAACAGGACCACCTGCTCCAGGAACTCCACAGTGGAGCTGCTCTATGGTGGAGTTGGTGGAGCAGAGCTGGAAAAACTGGAGCAGAGCAGTCCCAAACAGACCCTAAGATGACGGGTGAGGCTGAAACCCTCTTTGATGCTCCTCTCAAATTGTTTGTGTTTGCCTACCGTTCCGCGATGGTCGTTCTTGGAGGCCGCTGGGCAGGTTTGAGGGGAGCACAGCCGAGCCAGTTTGCTGTCAAAATCCAAATTCAACTAGGAAAAGAGACACAGCGAGCGCCGTTTTGTGCATTGTTGATCTTTCTTGGATCGTTTCATAGTACTACAGCCAACCATCTCTACAAAGGTTACTTATGCTATGACACATTCAACATCATCATCAACAACAACAAAGTATTTTGTCCTAAACAAATTGAGAGAGGTTAGAAATAAATCCGCCTCAAAGTCAAAGAGAAAAGAATTTTGAAATAAAACGTATAATGCTAAAACCCTAAGCCGTACATTCTGCCATCTAAACCGAGAGCGTAAAACACCGCTCCTAAACCTTCTTATGGTTTCGGTACATGAATCACTAACTTCCATGCGCTCATATCTAAAACTAATTCTTTAGATACATTCCAATCTCTCAAGTCTTTTTTAACTGTTTCCTCCCACATCAGTCTTGGTTGACCTCTGACTCTTCTTACGTTTTCAGTACACCTTAAAATTTCACTATGTATCGGTGTCTCAGGAGGCTTCCGTTAGAAATGTCCAAACCATCTCAAACAATATTGATCAATCTTCTCTTCAATTGGTGCTACCCCACCCTATCACATATATCGTCATTGCAGATTCGTTCCCGCATTGTGTGGCGACAGATCCACTGTAGTATTCTCATCTTTGCTATACTCATTTTGTATGTGATGTCTTTTAATCGCCCAACATACTCCATATAGCATCGCAGGTCTGATCGTCGTTCTATAGAACTTACCTTTTAATTTTAAAATGACTTTTGTTACATAGAATACCTGATGCTTGGTACTATTTCACCCACCTCGCTCTTATCTTGTGGCTCACGTCTTCATCAATCTCGCCGCCCCACTGTAGTATCAATCCCAAATATTGAAACGTGCCCTTCCTAGACACTACTTGTCCGTCCAGTCTAAATCTCCATCATCTGCCTTGGCACCACTGAAATCACACCTTATATACACAGTTTTAGTCGTACTAAGTTTAAAACCCTTCGATTCTAAAGTCTTCCACGACTCTAGATTCCTATTGATACCTATCCTATTCTCATCAACTAACACTACACCATTAGCGAAAAGTATACACCAAGGAATATCTTCTTGTATATCTCGCGTGATCTCATCCATCACTAAAGCAAATATGTATGGGTTCAACGCTGACCCTTGGTGTAGTCCTATCTTAATAGGGAAGTCATTAGTATCACTATCACATGTTCTGGCATTAGTTACAACATCTTTGTACACATTCTTAATAAGGGTAATATGCTTTGTTGGGACTTTTTTTCCCTTTGGAGTATCCACTGCATAACCTTTCTTGACACTTTGTCATATGTTTTCTCTAAGTCAATAAACACCATGTGAATGCCCTTTTGCTCTTTATACCTCTCCATCAACTATTGTATCAAGAAAATTGCCTCCGTTGTCGACCTCTCAGGCATAAAACCAAATTAGTTTATCATCACACTAGTCACTCTTCTTAAACGATGCTCAATCACTCGCTCATAAAGTTTTATTGTGTGATTCATGAGCTTAATTTCTCTATAATTTATACAACTTTGAATGTGTCTTTGTTTTAGAAAATTGATATTAATGTGCTCCTCCGTCACTTGTTAGGCATCTTGTTAGACCTATAACTGCTATTGAATAAATTAGTTAGCCAAACAATTACCACTTCTCCTAGGATTTTCACACTTAGATAGGAATGTTATCAAACCCTAACGCCTTACCCACTTTCATCCTTTTTAAAATCTCTCTTACTTCCGACTTCTGGATTCTTTGAACAAATCGTCTATTGGTATCGTTAAAAGCATCATCTAATTCAATCATACAAATATCATCATTGTCATAATTGAACAGCTTATCGAAGTAATATCTCCACGTATCTTTGATCTTATCGTCTTTCATCAAAAGTCTATTAGTGTTGTCTTTGATGTATCTAATTTGGTTGAAATCTTTCGTATTCCTTTTTTGAAGTTTAGTTATCTTATAGACATACTTAATTCCCTCTTCTAGACATATCTCAGACAAACTCACGAATTACCAAATTGTAGACAAGTGATCAGAATAAATAACCAGCAAAATGGTGAAACAACCATCAAGTTCAATAGTGGTAGCACTTGTGGAAATGGTAGTAGCAGCAGCAGCAAAACAAAGTTGCTATAATAGTTTTAACTGGTTCAATATGGCTATCCTCTAAATGGTAAACAACCACAACTTCATAACATAAGGTGTACCAGAATGCGAAGTCGCAATCTTGACCCAAAAAAAAAAAAAACTGTGGATACGCATAACGGCATAAGCAGCCTCGCAAAAAATTTCCTCAAGCAAAATGGTGTTGCACTCTTGTCTGCCCACTAGTTCACAGTCAAGAGCTTGATGACAGATGCAGTCCCGATCCGGTGCAGGGCCACGACGGACTCGCCAGTGTTGCAAAGTCCCATCACCTTGGCGTTCTTTATGGCAAACCCGAGTGCTTCGTCTGTGGCTTCACTGTCAAAGGCCTTCGCGGTGGCAGCACTCAGCATTGGAATCACGCCCCTCACAATAAGGCTGTGCCTCGCAGGCCCCTCGTCGCTGCAGATCCAGTCAAATGAATCGGTCTTCAACTCAGGAACCACGACAGACAGTATCGGCATGGATGGCCTATACTTGGCCACAAGCCTTGCAGTTGTTCCTCCCCTAGTCAGGACCAAGATAACTGCCGCCTTAGCAGAGTTGGCTGTGCGGACAGCTGATGATGCAAGGCTCTCCAATGGGCTCATGGGAATTGGTGCTGATGCCATGATTGACTTGAAAACAGCAGCATAATCGACGCATGACTCTGCTTGCAAGCAGATCTTGGCCATAGTTTGCACTGCGAGCTCTGGATAAGCCCCAGCAGCTGTCTCACCACTGAGCATGACACAGTCAGTTCCATCAAGAACTGCGTTGGCAACATCAGTTGCTTCTGCTCTAGTTGGGCGAGGAGACTTGATCATAGATTCCAACATCTGGGTTGCAGTCACAACTGGTTTACCCTGAATGTTGCACTTGAAAATCATCACCTTCTGTGCATAGAAGATCTTCTCTATAGGAATTTCCATCCCCAAATCACCTCTTGCCACCATAAAAGCATCAGAATTTGCCAGAATATCATCAAAGTTAGCTACTCCCTCTTGATTCTCAACCTGTACATGCAAATCGATTATGATCTTGCTAAGTGTAGAAGTGTAATACTCAAAAGAGAGCACCATACCTTTGACATCAGCATTATTGACTTGGCGTGCTCCCCAAGCACCTTCCTGACCTCTACAAGATCTGAACCTTTGCGAACAAACGACAATGCAATCATGTCAATCTTGTTTGGGACACCCCATTTAAGAATATCCTCCTTGTCCTTTTCAGTGAGTGTCGGGAGATCAACAATAACCCCTGGAAGATTAACATTCTTCCTCTCACCTAGCATAGAAGTGTTTTCACAACGGCAGCGAACCAAGCCTTGCTCTTTATCACAGTGAAGCACAGTGAGAGTGATGGTACCATCAGCGCATAGTATGACACTGCCTGGCTTCAGATCCACTGCTAGCTTCTTGTAGCTCATTGAAATCATGTTCTCATCACCCTTTATGGTATAATCAGTGGAAATTGTGATTTCTTGACCCTTTTTCAACTGTATAGGTTTTCCATCTTTCAAAAAACCAGTTCGGATCTCTGGACCCTGAATTACATGTCAGTAAATCCAATGAACATCAGATCAGTAAACATTATATAGAACAACAATAGTGAACAAAACAAGATGACTGTTTCATTTATGCTTCTACAGACGAGGCTCGGGAGATCAAATATTGTTTCTTTAATCATAAAACCCAAGCAAAAAAGAGAGAATTTCCTCTAAACTCTTGAAATTATCAAGCGGCTGATGCTAATACGCACACAGATAGAAAAATCATTTTTGGGTGTATGACTGTATGTTGTATCAGAGTATGTCTCAAAACATTCACAGGGACTTGTGCTCAAGGTGTGTGTTTCCAACAAGCACCTCACACAGTATCACCATTACCCCCAAGTACAAGTCCGTGCAGCCATCCGTATTGAAATTTGCTTTATTCAAACACAAACGTTGCTATGATCCAGTTTTACATGCCAGATATTCTGCTAAATGCTAAAAAACAAAGGCATATCATAGCTAAAACACATAACAGTAAAATATCCGCAAGTTTAAGTCCATGCAGCCATGCGTATTGAAATTTGCTTTATTAAAAAACAAACGTTGATATGATCCAGTTTTACACACCAGATATTCTGCTAAATGCTAAAAAAAAACAAAGGCATATCATAGCTAAAATACATAACAGTAAAATATGCCCAACCAATGCAGCACAAACTAATACAAGTCAGAAACATTTGTAGGAGTATACACACATGCTGTGTTGCTCAAGTTTAATTATAAATTGTTAGTCTTCACTTTGCAATATGCTGTGTACATATACCAGGAAGGGAGGAAGCCACCAAAAAGAAAATGTGAGCACATAACCAGCCAATAACAATAGTCCTAATTCCTAAAAATTAAATAAATTGAATTCCTGAGGGTAACCACAAGAAGGCGATAAACAATTTTCAAGGGCTATGCACCATGCTTCCAAAGCTTTATATGGCCTAAAATAAGCACCCCAGAGTATGGTATGATAGACTTAAATCATACTTGCTAAAATATGATTTCCAAATGGGCAATGTAGATAAGACTTTGTTTACTCTTAAGTATAGCAATGATATTTTATTTGTTCAGATTTATGTGGATAATATCATTTTTTGTGGTTCCTCTCATACTCTTGTTTTCAAGTTTTCAGACACTGAGCATGAAATTCGAGATGAGCATGATAGGATAGCCTATATTCTTTCTAAGCTTTCTGATCAAACAATCAAAGTTAGATACATTTGTGCATCAAAATAAGTACACCAAATATCTACTTCGTCGTTTTGACATGGAGTCAGTCAAACCAATTTCCACACCTATGAGATCTACAGCTGTGTTGGATCCGGATGAAGATGGTGAGCCTGTTGACCAAAAGAAATACTGAAGCATAATTGACTCTCTCTTGTACCTTACCACTTCAAGACCAGATATACACTTTACTGTGTTTATATGCTCGCTTTTAAACTTCCCCACGTACATCACATTGTCAACGGTAAAGCGAATTTTCAGCTATCTTCAATCAACCTTAGAATTTAGCTTATGGTACTACTCTTCTTATTTTACCCTTAAGCTTATTTGGATACGGATTTTGGGGATTATAGAATTGATAGAAAGAGCATTTCTGGCACCTGTCACTTTTTAGTCACATCTCTTGTCTCATGAGCTTCTAGGAAACAGATGTCTGTTGCTTCTTCCACTGATAAGGCTGAATATGTAAGTGCTACTTCTTGTTGCTCTCAATTGCTTTGGATGATAGCCACTCTTAAGGATTTTGACTTAAATTTGGATAATGTTCTGCTTTACTATGATAATACTAGCGCAATTAGCATAGCTAAAAATCTTGTGCAGCATTCAAGAACCAAACATATTGATATTCGCTATCATTTTCTTAGAAACAATGTGGAAAAGGAAGATGTCTTGCACTTTATTGATTTTGATTCTCAGGTTGCTGATATTTTCACCAAACCGCTTGATTCTTCTAATTTTATGGAGTGAGTTAGGTGTAATGCATCATATGAGATTATTCTGAAGTTTTGTAGTGGTGTCAGAAGTTTTGTTTATTATGCTTGTCAAAAATTCATAAATACCAAGTCTTTGAAGTCAACTGAGTAAAAGAGCTTTTTACCATATTTACTCATATTGTGTAGCTTTGATCATGACTGGTTATAATTAATTTACAACAATTGAACTAAAGAATGACATGGTAAAACACTTTGACTAGATTGATTATAGATAATATTTTGCAATGCTCATCTAAAAGGTTAGCATGATTTTGAGTCTTATTTTAAATCTTGGCTATGAGGCTCATATATTTCATATTGCACTCATTTTATGATCACTCAAGTTGACATGTTATACAAAAGAAAAGACACAAAAGGTGCACAAATGAAAAGAAGTATGTTTCAAGCATGCCATGGTTAAATAAAAGACAAAAGCACAAAAAAGCGCATAAATGAAAAGAAGTATACTTCAAGCATGCCACCATCAACGAAAAAAATTATGCTACAAACATGAAAAGAAGTATGCTAATTGTAATTATGCTAATTGTGATTTTTATAATTGGTTTGGATATTATTGAGATGCCTGTCATTGACATAAATTGATTAATCATGCTAAAAGACTTGTTTTGACATTGCTAAAAGATGTATGGTCATAGATTTTGCTGGACGATAGTCGAAGGCTTTGCAGTCGATGGCCATAGACTTTGCAGAGTGTTGTTATAGTAGTAGACTTTGCGAACTGCTGTTATAGTCGTAGACTTCGCAATCTTGTTTTCATAGTTGTCGACTTTGCAGTCTGCTACCGTTATCTTCGGTCGTCGAAGGCTTTGCAATCGATTGCTGTAGGCTTCGCGGTTGGTATTCGTAGACTTCATGGTAGGTACGAGTGCTTTAATTCCTGTGATCTTTGAATACCTTGAGTACTCGTGTTGGGTTAGTGGTTGACTGATCTGGTCGGAGTGATTGTCGGTGATACTCGGTGCTCGGTGATCGATGGTGCGGTAATTGGTTGATGATTGGTAATCGTAGACTTGGCGCTCGGTACTTGTGGTTTTCAAGTACTCGTTGAGCTAGTGGTCGTAAGAAGTTGTCTTGAACTAATTTGCGGTAAGCGATAGAATGTGTGATCGTAGACGACCTGGTTGATGGTCGTGGATGGTTTTATTCTTATCTATAGATGAATAAGGGTGGTGTGTGGGTGCTGATGACGATCGAGTTGTAGAGAAGTTGTGCCGGAAAACATTTCTTTGGTCTTTAAATGTGTAGATGAGTGTGGAGACGATCATAGTTGGTGACGAGGAGGACCGGGAGTAGGATAGGAAGATCTGAGGTCCAGACGGTTGAGAATGTCATGCGAGATAGTCGGGCTAACGCTGAAGTACATGGAGATCAAAAGTGGTGATGCGTACAGAAGCTACGGGTGGTGCGGTTCTGGAAGCTTCTACATGTAAATTGATAATGCGAAATGGATATACGGGAGGTGCGTTCCTGGAGGCTTCGTCACGTGGTGAGATTGAAAACGTTATGGAAGGAGTCCGTAACGGGAAGGGTTTGAGATTTGGTAAAACTCGTGTTAGGAAAAGTTTCACATCACTTGATTTGAGGAAGAGATAGGATTTCATGTTCGTGTTTGAGTCAAATACAGTTTAAGTCTCTAGCATATAAAAGCAGAGATAGGCTAAGTGTTTTGACTGTGGCTTTGTAAGGCTTTTTTGTGCGAGAGTTTTTAGGGATGACGTGAGGGCGTTTTGTAGCCACGAATATGGTATAGAAGTAATAGATCAGATCTATTCCAAGAAAAGTTCATCAGCGGTGCATTTTCCTGAGCATTGCTTTTCTGTGCTCTCGACGGTGTGCTAACATATCATGATCCGGCATGCTACAAGCACGGTGTTGTTTTTGGCTTGTACTCGTTCAAACGGTCGAAACGTTAGAGCGACAAAGCGTTCGAGCGGTCGAAGCTTTTCAAGCAAAGGGGGATTTCGACTATGTGCAAAAGCGATTGTAGCGAGCGAGCGGTCGAAATCTACATTCAGTAATTTAGATTGATTTTCTTTTTGTTTGAGATTTGTTTTCAAGTATTAAAAAGCGAAAGTAATCATTCACCCCTCTGATTGCGCCATACGATTCTATACTATGCAACATTACTTCAACTCATAATCCTCATGCGCAAGGTGCTAGGAAAATACCATCTATACATCAATTTGATGGTGATATATAAGATTACAGAAAAATTTATAGATTGTTCGTATAAATCATAAAAGTCGGCGGAATGTCAGTGTAAAATCAGTGCATAGGTCCAAACAAAGAAACGGGGCAAACAAAAGAGATCTATGGACTATCAACCTTTCAAGTTTAATCTGTTAAAATTTTCTCACAACGATTACTTATCTTTATTTTCTTCCATTTTTGAATAGTTTTTCATTTTTCACTATTACCAAAATCTAAGGTTGAAAGTTCTCAATAGTTATTTGTTTTTATTAGCATTTTTCACAGTCATTTTAGACGGTTCCAAATTAGTTGGGAGCGTAGAGGCAGAACAACAAACACTCCCCCATTAGCACCCAAGTCAAAAACAGACACGAACGAAACAACATTCATTAACAGTGAAACACAGACAGGAAGAATGGCTGTGGAATGAGGACTACAGCCAACAGTGAAAGGAAATCAACAACAGCTAGCTAGCCAGTCCAAATTCAGGGGGGATTAGTACAGCGGTTTGCTCCATCCAATTGCGAAGTTCACATGCAATCCAAGCCAGATGCCAAATGCCGACAATTTATTGGCTAGATCTTCATATATTTGTAGGTAATGGCTGTTGGTCATCCACACTCTGCCGCTTAAATTGCAGGCAAATTAACCCGTAGCACGAAAAGTACTAACATGCACAAGCAGCCAAACACATTTCAGCCGAAAGCGATGTGTTGAACAGCAGAACAGTCAGGATTTGGGACACAAGAATCAAGAACAAGCAACAGTACACAAAGAAAGGTGGAAAAGAAACCAGAGGTCTCATCCAAGAACAAGACCATTAGGCCAACCTAACTTTGCGAAATCCATGTACAAATATTAATCGGAGAGAAAGAGATGAAATTAGCGCTGAAAAGAAGCCCAAGAACAGCATAAAGCCTAACCCGAGCAGGCAACAAATAAGGCCCAGCACAGATCAAGAACTACATCAAGAGGCACGGAATAACCAAGATCAACAAGGGACAAGAAAGAAACAAAGAAAAGGATCTAGTACCTTGGTGTCGAGCATGACGGCGCAGAGGATGCCGGTGCGGTCCATGGCGGCGCGGAGATTGTCGAGGGTCTCCTGGTGGTACTCGTGGGAGCCGTGGGAGAAGTTGAAGCGGGCGACGCACATCCCGGCGCGCAGCAGCCGCTCGATCATCTCCACCGACCGCGACGCCGGCCCCAGCGTGCACACGATCTTGGTCTTGGGCCGCCGCCGCATCACCGCGGCGCCGTGCTCCCCCTCCGGCTGCAGCAGCTGCTCCCCGCCCAACACCATCGCTCGCTAGATCTGCGAGGAAGGAGCAAGAGGAGGAGAAGAAGATGGGGGGTGGAGATTCTTGATCTCCTCTTCTCTCTCCAAGAATGAAGCGGGCGGTGTTGCTGTGCTTCTTGCTCTCCAAGATTGGGGCCCGATGCACAGCCTAAATAATGGCGACGTGAGTGGAAAGAACGAAACGAAACCAATGGGTGATCGATCTGCGAGTCTTCACTGTACCGAAATGTGTCGGTCAAAACCATGGGGAGCCAGAGCCACGGCCCACAGCCCAGGTGAAGCTCCTGTGTCAATGGAGGAGCAGAGCGTAGTAATATTTATCTCATCATGAATTTGTAAAAGAAGTGCTTCCTTCGTAGGATTTGAGATTTGGTCCAAATTTAAATCGGATCCTAAAATAATTTTTGGTTTTGGTGTGTTTTTAAAAAACAGAGTTTACAAATCAATTGTAGTAGATATTATATCGAGTCTAGCTGTACTGATCAAAATCACGTATGATTGTTTGCTTCTTCCTAATTTCTCATACAAACAATTAAAATTATAAATTATAATCTATTAACAACAGTAGATGTCCTCCTGGTCCTAGGGGTGAAAACGGATCGGATATTTCCCGACCGACCGACCGCCGAATCCGAGTCGGATCGAATTCGGATAGTCATATCGGATAATTATCGGATTCGGAGTCGGATAGTTGTTTTCGGATACGGATTCGGATTCGGGAGCGGACTATCCGACGGATACGGATACTATCCGGATTTTTATCGGATAATACCCGGATATAGTTTTCGGATATCCGGCCCATCAGCCAAATCATCATTTTCAGCCCATCAGCCCATTAGCAAATCCAAATAAATTCCAACAAATCCAATAAATGCAAATAACACCAAAAAAATTCCAGAAAATGCACAAAAAATACTATAAATCTAGGAGAACTTAGGGAAATAACATAAACTATTTTTAGCTTTTAGAAAATAGTTAAAATAAATTTTTTTGCTCTTGGCTTAAAAATAAAATCTAAAAAATCCAAATAAATTTCAACAAATCCAATAAAATATGGGATATGATATGGAATGAGTAATATCCGACCGAATTCGATCCCTGTCACTCTGCTACCTGGATTATGTGCTAAAGCAGCTATTTCCATCAAGAAAAAAAAGAAGATATGCTAAAAAAGGTTCAGCCATATGAATATATGATATATATCTCTCGGATCCTCATGTTTCATTCACTGGGATCGTTGGTAAGAATCCACCTTTGATTTAGTATTGAGTGTTGACTGCAGCTTTTTACTAGTGAAACTGTACCTTTTGGAACTGTAATCATCTGTATTATCCGCCTATATTATCTGTTTCCGAGCCGAATTCGTTATATATCCGTCCCGACGGTACCGTATTCGAAACTCCGAATATTCCGAATTCGTATTCATATCCGGTCTTACCGTATTCGACTCCGAATCCGAAAAAAATATAGATTAGGATACGGTTTAAGCAATATCCGACCGAATCCAATCCGTTTACACCCCTACCTAGTCCGTCAATCTTGTTGGCCGTCCCCAGGTTTGGAGACAAACTATCCTGTTGGAGTTGGACACCAACAGGTTGCTGTCCCCGGTCTCCGTACATGCGCGTTGGGAGTGAAGCCCCGTTGCCCGTTGGATTTGACCAGACGGGTGTTTCGACTTTCCAACCATGGTTCAAAACGGTGGTGGCCCTTCATTCTAGAAGGACGCGATTAGTAAAAGAAAAGAATCCGTAGTAAAAAAAATGTTAGGAAAACCTGAGTCTAGATGAGAAGTTTTGGCTCATGATAGACATCTCACCGATAGACTATAAATAGAAAGTCATATCGGTAGATTTTATACATACAATCAGAAAAGCAATAAACAAAGACTAGAAGTTTTCTCTACCTCTCTGTGTTTTCAATCAATTATTCTGTCTTCTGTGATTGATTTTGTTTCGCATTACACAGAGGAATCGATCGGACTGGTTGCCAGCGATGGTTCCTCAACACGTTATCAGCACGACTTGCTCCGGTGAAAAGAAGGTAATCATCGAAACTCTAATAGAGATTGAATTATCTAGATCGCTCTAAATTCAAAGTTTTTGCTTGCTAGATTAATTATTTACGGTGCAAATCCGCTCTAATCTACCGCGAACAGACTTGAATCGCCGGTACAATGTCGATCGGTAGATTGCATCACAGAGTAGATGTTGATAGCACTGTAGATTGAAAAAAGGGAAAAATATGCACGAGCGCCCCGTACGGTCGCCGCACGTGAAGTCGGTCGTCGGCCTGTCGCCGGTGGCCGGCCCGCCACCGGTCGTCGGCCTGCTGTTGGCCGCTCGGTCGCCGCCCCGTATGGCCGCCGCCGCCCGAGGAAGCGTGCCCGAAGCCGCTTTGTCGCGTGCGCCCGGCCCGAACCGCGCGTTGCTCGCCTCAGTCGTCGCCCCGCATGGCTGCCACCGTAGATTGCTTCGGTCCCCGCGCTCGCCGCCCCGCATGGCGCTTCGTGCGCACCGCCCTGCATCATCGCCGGTCGGCCCATGCCCGAACCGCCACCGGTCGGCCCACGCTCGAAGTGCCATCGGTCGGCCCACACCCCGAAACGCCGCTCGGACTGACCCCACGCCCGAAGCCACCGCCGTTCGGTCCAACCAGCGCCGAACCCTCCTCCGTTCGGTCCGGCCGTCGCTGCCTCAAAACCGGTTGCGCTGCCCGCGCCCGAAGCCGGGTCTGGCACCGCCGTCACGCACCCGGCCGCCGCCGCTCAAGGCTAGCACCAGCGCCGCCCCGGCCACTCGCCTTCGCGCCGCCACTGAAAGGGTAGGGGTAGGGGAAACCCTACCCCGTTCCCTTAAGCCGACCGAAGCAGGCCGAAACGGGCCGTATGGGCCAAGGCGTGATGGGCCGGGAGAGGAAAAGCCCGGCCGGAGGGCACCAGCGACTTTGTAGAAAAGTCCCCCAAACTCTGAAAATTACCGAAGAGCATTGAAACACCCAAAAATTTTCAACCGTTTTTGAATTTTCTTTAATTTTGTTTGAATTTAAATTCCTTTCCCAATTTGGTAATTCCTAGCCATTTTCCGCTTTCCCTTCCCGGCTTTACGCGTTCTCCTGTCCTTGGCACATTACTAAAAGTTCGTCGCCTCCCCTGTTTCTTCCCTCCACACAGCCGAAGCCCGTTCGCCACCACCATTTCGCCTGTACACCGCTGCCAACCCTAGTCAAACACTGTACGAGCTCTGACAGTCTCTGCCATCCCCATTTAATACTCGTCTCATCGCCCCGACCACACGCCACAACTGCTCCACAGTCGCCGCAATCCAGGGCGCCTCCTGGCCGGCGCACGCACTCGCCTTTGATTGCTGCAACTCGTGGGTCTGCTAACACTTGACAAGCCTTAGCAATAATATAATTACTACAAAATTCACCATGAGTAGATCAAGAACTTAAATGTTTTACACTACTAAGAGATTCGACATTTTGCCGATAGAATTACAAAATAATACTAGGGTTAAGGATAAATCAGGGAAAGCGATGAGATGGTTGGGGCCCACGATCTTACCCTAGGGATAAGGCTTGGGTTGGATTGGTGATAGTGTCATAGTATACTGGATTATTGGTTTGTGGTTGGTTGCCTCATTGGTAAAAAGTAAGGATAAGAATCTTATACTAAGTAAAGGACACAGAATTTGTTCAACCACAAGTTCTAACTTAGCAAACCTGGTCTAGCAGCTACTCAAATCAATTGAATCTACCCTACTCTATAATTCACCAAAATTTTCTTTACTAAATCCACCCCCTCAACCACTCCCACAGTCATGCCTAATCTAAGTCCACCCAGATTTGTGTACCAAAGGGTTCCAACTTCATACAAATGAATGGTCTGGATCTCTCCTCAAACCTTCTTCTCTTACTCATTGAAAATCCTAAGGCCAAAATCATTTGGATCATGCACCTGGAACCCACCGCTCGACCTGCGCTACCCCCTCCCTCCGCCTCCCCCGCGCCTCCTCCGCTCCCTCTGCCTCCCCCGCGCCTCCCCTCCCTCCGCCTCCCCCATCCTCCCCCGCGCCTCCTCGGCTCCTCCTGGCTTGCGCGGCGGCGCCGCCCACCTCCCAGCTAGGCAGCCCAGCGCCGGCGTCGCCCGGTCGCCCCCCTCCCGCTCGGGCGCTCCGCGCTCGCCTCCTCCGGCTCCGCCCTCGCCTCCTCCGTCTCCGCCTCCCCCTCACGGCGTCGCCTCCTCGGATCCCGGTGAACCAGGTAAGAGAGCCAATCCCGCGACGCACCGCCTCGTTGTCTTCTCCCACCCCCAAATCCCTCGCAATCCCCGAAACCCTAGCCCTCGCCGCCGCAATCCGATCCCTCCGCCACTTCCACCGCCTCCCCCTAATCCAGGTGAGCCCCGACGCGGCCCCATTACGCGGTCTTCCGATCCGGGACGGCTCCGTCACTGGCGGTGTGCCGGCGCGAAAGGTTTTGGTGTTTTTTTTCTGGGAGTTGTTTCGATCGAGGGTTGGTCGGAGATAGCTTGGGTGCTGAAAGATCGAGTTATTTCTCGTGTTTTTTTGATCCAGGGGCGCTCGGCGATGGTTTTGGAGCGAGAAGTTTGAGCTGTTTTGGATCGGTTTGAGGAGGTTTCAGATGGGCTCGGATGGGGAAGGTGGCGGCTCGGAGGCCGTGCTGGTGAGGAAGGGGCGGAAGAGGCAGCTGGTGCTTGAGTCCAGCGACTCCGAGGCGGATGAGTACTACATCTCAACGCGGCAGAAGACTGATACCGCCGCCGTGGGCAATGCCAGCGCCGGCGGCCGAGGCGGTGGTGATATGTATTGTGATGCTCTCACTTTTTCTCCCTTTAGCACTTTCATGTTCAGGTGCTTGAAACTCCAAGTTTGATTCATTCTTACGTGAGATGAATATTTGGTTGCCCTTCAGGTGGATCAGCTTGTCTTAGAGGAGTTAGTCCGAGAGAAATTCCCAAAACTAGGTTAGCAACTTATTACACATAGAATATAATATTGGTGCGATGTAACTCATGTAGCTGGTAACTGCAAAAATCCAAGAATTTAGGACTCGATATGCTTTTTGATGCAGCAAATCACCTGGATTACCTTGGCCTTCAAGTTGCATGGGTTACTGGACCATGGTTCCTATCCATTTTCACCAATGTGCTTCCCTGGGAGAGTGGTTAGGCTTTACTTTATGTTATTTTTAACGGTTGCTGCTTCTAAAAGAACTTTCTCTAAGATTCTAACTTAGCTAAGTCTGTGGGGTTACCTCCACAAAGCACATTGATATCTCATTAATTCCATGCCGACATTGCTTTTACTGAATATGTGAACAACGCTAATCTCATGTAAGGCATACATCGATTATAACCTATTTGTGGGGAAAAAAAGTAGATAATGCAGATCCATGCGATCTTTATAACGAGGGAGAAGTTGTAAAGAGAGCCCTTGGCCCTCACTGGAAAGTGTGAAAACGACCATAACCATGTTTTTCTTACACCTCATGTGATGGTTATGGGGTACCTAGGAACAATGAAAAATATTCTTTACCATGATCAGTTATAGTTATTATTGGTTACCTCTATGTAAGCACCAGCCTTGTTTGGTGTAGCAGCCTCATACATTTTCTTCTATTTGAAAAAAATATGACATTTTATTTCTATATACTATTTGAACATTCCAGTTCTCCGCATCTGGGATGTGCTTCTGTTCGATGGGAATCGTGTGATGCTGTTCCGGACAGCTCTTGCACTACTGGAGTTTTATGGTACTGAGATACTTTTGATTTGTCATAAACTCATAATTTCAAAAAGAAAAGGATAATATTTATAGTCAGCATACATGCAAAAGTCCATCTCATGGACTAAATGGACACTGATGCTTGTGTCAATTTCAGGCCCTGCACTTGTGACTACAAAAGATGCCGGTGATGCGGTTACCCTTTTGCAGTCTTTAGCTGGTTCCACTTTTGACAGCAGCCAGCTTGTCTTGACAGCTCGCATGGGATATCAATCTATAAATGAAACAAGATTGCAAGAGCTGAGAAATAAACACCGGCCATCTGTTATATCTTCAATGGAAGAAAGAGTGAAAGTCTAGGCGTTTGCACGGATACCAACAGTCTTGCATCAAAGCTATATAATTTCAAACGTGACCCTGAACCACTGGTGTCAATAAGTAATTCGGCAGACCAAATGAGTGATGTGGCAGATGGGGATGTCAACCAAGAAAGTGATTCTGGTAATATGGATGATACATATGGTGGTCCGACAGTTAATTCTGAGATTGATTCTTTGCCGGATCCAATGGACCAGGTAAGCCATCTCAATCATAAAATCTAAGCTTTACTACCGTACACGAAGGGTTGTAATCTGTGGACCCTTATCATTTTTATCCTTCCTTGAGTAATAGCTCAAGATCTCAAGTGGTTGCTGTAATTTACTAATTTGATTAGTTGTATTACTGCAGGTCACCTGCCTGAAATTTGAGTTATGCCGACTGCTAGAGGAGAGAAGATCAGCTGTTCTCAGGTATGTTTTCCACATATTCATGATTGTATATTGTCATAGGTTGCAGGAACCATATGTTCTTAGGTATGTTTGTTCCAATTTCCAAATAATTCATGATTGTATGTTGTTATAGGTTGCTGGAACAATCTTATAAGTTAAGAACTGCACTTTTAATGTAGTTGAATGGTTTGGGTAATTGTTCCTTCTTTTTTTTTTGCTCTCTTGGGGACCAGTTTTCTGCAGTAATACTAATATGGAGTATGGACTGAAGCTGGTAAATCCCAGGCATCTCACAGCATAACCAGTTGAAACTTTACCAGGAATTAGCTGCAAACCTTTTCAGCTAAAAACTAGCTGCAATCTGACTATTTTTTAGTTATTTTTATTATTCTTGTTTGCTTATTGTTGAAAGACTTAGTTAGTTATAGCATTTGATACGCACAAATCTGCCATAACCAGTTATCCACTGAAAGCAAAACAATAATGCTCTAACTTCCAAATATAGTCTTAAATTGGGTGGGTTAATCTGGCTGTTTTACCCATATCAGTCCTGACCATTAAAATACCTTGTTTGTCTCTATAAGTATGCATTTGACTCTTGAAGTACAAATAATTTGGTTAGTTTCATCATTATGCAATGCTTTGGGGAATAATCTGAATACGTATGAATCTCTCAGTCTGCTACAATAAAGATTTTTGGCATAAATTGGATTCGGAGAACTTCTAGGTTAAACAGGAATGTTCATAAACAGATTCTAAGATGTCAATGTTAAATTATCAGTTATCACTCAATTCCTTGGTGGTTCATGCACATGTAGTGATAAGGGTGGTTGTCTTGGGTCGAACAAAGGGCCGTGGAATGATCCTTTTATTCTGAAGGTACCACTTTGCACTGTATTTATGTCAAAGTAATTAATCTAAATGATGTTCATGTTTTATATTATGATTTGGAATACATCCAGTAAGACTACTTATGCATATTCCATTTGTAGCGGATACACAATTTGGAGGCTGGTTTTGCGAGGCAAATTAAGCCAATTTCTGACAAGGAAGAAAGAAGCAGCTCTTCTCTTCAGTTAGAGCAGTTGAAGGCAAGATTCCGAAATTACATTCCCGATTTGAACCATACAACCCGCTACACTCAACGCTTCTTACAAGAGCCCGACATGTCATTTCATTTCCTATAAAGTTATGGAGTAATTACAAATTAGGTAGTTCGATATCTTATCAGGAGATAGGATACTTTCTCTCTGCAGGGTTTCAAAAGGAGATGGCTCGATGACCTCGCTCTTATCCAGTTTTGGACGCGCTCATTGGAGATCCTGGCAAATGGCGAGGAGGTGTCCCGCAGAATTGCCTGCTCATCCTCCTTCCTCCATTGCAAGATTTTACACGCACACCTTACCGTGCCAAGTCTGTGGGGTGCATGTTTTTTACCTGGATGGCCCTGTGCGTCGCACTTTCACTCCTAAATTTATTTATCATCTTCATCGCCACAAACTCTTGCCTTTGTGGTTCCAAGAATGGATACTTGTGGATGGGCGTCAGATCTTTCTCCACGTATTGATTGACAAGTAGGCTCTTGAAGTTCTTTCACTCTTTGCATGCTGCTAGCAACGCATGTCGTCATATGGAGGCCTGATGTTCTTTCGGGATCTCGAACGATCGAAAAACTTCCATCACCAACTTAGTTTTCTGAACTTCGGTCATGTTCTTTCATGAATCGAACGTGATCTCAATCCATTCCCACACAACTATTCTGATGATGCGAATACTGCTCGGCAAGGATTGAGAGGGGTCCTAGATGCATCAGTATCCGTGATGGTAAATTGTCCCTTGGGCCTTTTTAATTGTCCTTTTCCTTTTCGAGATTTGTCAGTGGACGGTGCATCACACGCACCAGTGACGATGTCAAAGAATGAGCGGACGACATCTTCAAAAATATATTTCCAGTAGTAAGTAAATGACAACATCAACATGAAAACATGTAAATCTAGCATATCATTTCAATAGGATAATATATTTGAAATATAAAGCATGAGTTTTCCTCTGATGTGGTTACAATGATCTCAACTTGACAGGTTTTCCTCATCGAGCAATCATTATATGAACTAGGTTTTCCTTATCGAGCAAACATAGCGCATGAGTTTTCCTCCGGATTGTTGGAAAGTAAGCAGTTTTAGCCAAATTTTCAGATTAATTCCAAAGGTATTTATGAATAGTATAGCATAATTCCTGCAACAAACATATGACATGAGTATTAAATAAACATCTCTTGACACAGATGGACTACTCAGGTCATAAAAATAGGAATTCATGCTTAACAGAGCAAGTAAGTGGGCTACAATGATTTGCATAATGCATAGATTGATTTAATTGTCTTAGGTGTCGGGTTGCATCTACTAGCAGCAGGGCCTCCTCGCCACAAGGGACTAATATGATCACATATTTATGTGAAAATTTCTCTAATTAGTCACGCTTTGAACTCTAGACTACCTTACCGAATATCTGAAGACAAGCATCAGTAAACTTAATAATGAACTAGAGACATATATCAAACCTATTTGCTTCAAGTAAATTGCTCTAACAGAGATGTTCAGATATATAACTTACTGTCTGAAAGCATGTCAAGTGAACTGCTCTAGCAGAGATGTTCAGATATATGACTTATTGACTGAAAACATGTCTAATAAGAATTAGTATGTAAAGATAATAACTTAGCTCACAGTCTGACTCAATATCATAAATTGTCACATAAGAATTTCATGTTGGCCAAATTTTTCATTGAGCAATCACAACACCCACAAACTATCATGCAAAGTCCCTCAGTGCTAGCACTTACGAGTTTCAGAGATAATAGAACCGAGTTTAACTAGCACGACAAATTGAGCATGATAGTAAATATCAAAGTACAGAGGAAAACTCAGAGCCGCAATGTTAATCTAAACCACTGAGTTGACTATGTGGGGGGGGGGAGGAGGGCCACCGAAGTCGGGGCAGGTGGTGACAGGCTTGGGGGAGGAGTGCCGTCGAAGTCAAGGGAGGAGGAGGGCAACAGGCTTGGGGGAGGCCGCGTGCTTAGGGGAGGAGTGCCGCCAGAGTCAATGGAGGAGGAGGGCGACGGGCTCGGGGGAGGAGCGCCGCCAGATTCGAGGGAGGAGGAGGGTTATGGGCTCGGGGGAGGGGGGAGGCGGCAGCGTTAGTGGGACTAGCGTTAGTATAGTGGGGACAAACCCTAGTGCACAATGTATATATAGGGAAATAATCACATACGATTCTAGTTAATAACCGTTTGTGATATTTATCATTATAGACGGCTTTAAATTAAAACCATCTGTAATAATAAAACATCACAAATAATTTTATTTTAGAATCGTCTGTGATGATAAATATCACAGACGGTTTTACTTTAAAACCATCTGTGATATTCCCTACTCACATCCACATATATATATCACACATTATCATATACATAAATGCAAATTCACATATATATGACTCATTCTCATATACATAAATGCAAATTCACATATATATCACACATTCTCATATATATAAATGCAAATTCACACACACACACACACAAACACACACACACACACACACACACACACACACACACACACACACACACATATATCACACACACTCATATACATAAATGCAAATTCACACACACACACACACACACACACATATATATATATATATCACACATTCTCATACACATATATAAATGTAAATAAAGATAAACATTTCATTCATCATTCTACTTGCTTATTTCTTTTAAAAAATTAGTCCTTCATAATGATTGACGTGTATGTAGCTAGTTTTGTCACATTGTTCTTTCTCGACCCTTATGCTATTTTTGAAAGGAGGCAACTTGTCAAATTAATTGTATTCTTCCTCGTCCACTACATTCTCAACTCTATCAATCCTCCTTTTTCAATGAAGAACTACATGGTATTTCTTATTTGCCTAGTCGGTTATATAGAAAACTTGAATAACTTGGTTAGTGAGTACGAATGGTTCGTTTTTATATCCACCACATTTGAGGTCCACGGTAGTGACACCGTACTTGTCAACCTTTACCTATGGGAGATGGTCCCAACGGTACTGATCGCATCTATGCAGACACCACTGTTCTAGTTAGTGCTCTTTACATCCTGAGCCTGTGTATAGAATGTGTACCCATTTATATCATATCCTTGCTGTTGTAGGGGTGGCCCCCACCTAAGCCCAGCAGGCCTGTTAGAGGAATGTAAGGCCCAAAATGGGACATGTGTAATCACATAAGTGCCCCTAAGGGGAGTATTCGGATGTAAGGGTATAATTGTAAAAGCACTCCCCATGTGGATATATATATATAACACAGGCCACGGGGAGAAACCCTAAGCCATTGCTCACCTAACTCTCCACTACCATACTCTCTCTCTTTGTTTGGTCTGTAACCACAACAGTTGGCGCCGTCCGTGGGGAGGACAAGAGCAAGCCTCCAGATCCGAAGAAGGATGGCACCAAAGAAAACTTCATCGTCAGCGACGAAGAAGAAGAAGGTGGGAGCGGCGGAATCTCATGTCAATACCAGGGCTTCGGCGTTGGTAGCCACAGGCGTGGGTGGCGAGGCGGGTGTGACGGTCGCGAACATCGCTGTTCACAACGCGACGCTCGACCCCGCCACCACCGCCGCGACGCTCGACCCAGCCACCACCGCCGCGGCGCTCGACCCCGGCATCGACCTCGAAGTCCATCACGCCGCCATGGCAGGCAGCCCAGGAGTGCAGGCTGCGGCTGCCGCCATCCTGGCGGGGTGTCTGGATGCGCCAGCGGCCCCAGTCACGCCCACGGGGGACAACATCCTGCTGACGGCCCTCGGCACGCTCCGACGAGAGTTGGTGGATCTCCGTGGGGCCGTGCATGATATGCAAGAGGTTTGGGGCTAGCAGACCCCACCAGTGGCCGTATCGGAGCCCACGCCGGAGAGGGCAGATAGCCGTGACGTTCTCGCGTCCAGCCGCGTCCTGCTGCGACGCGTGGACCCGGAGTCTCCGCTTTCTGCAGGTTTGCAGCAGGCGGCGTGGCTGGAAGACTTCAAGTTCCCCAGCGCCATCGAGCCGTACAAAGGTGACACGGACCCTCGGGAGTTCGTGCGCGTATACGAAACTGCTATCGAAGCCGCTGGCGGAGACGACACTACGAAGGCGAAGGGACTTCCCCTCACGTTGCAGGGAGTAGCGCTTTCTTGGTTTTTCACCATCAAGCCAAACTCCATCTACGCCTGGGAGCAGACCCGCGACCGCCTCTACAACAGCTTCCAAGGAAACTATGTCGAGCGCGTCGATGCGGATCAGCTCTTCGCCATCAAGCAGAAACCCTCGGAGAAGCTCCGCGACTACTGCAAACGCTTCGCCAAGGTACGCTGCCAGGTCAAGGATGTCAACGAAACAACCATCATCAATGCAGCGGTACAGGGTCTTCACCCGGGGCCGCTTGCCGAATACAACGCGCGAAAGCCAGTCAAGTCGGTGGCGAAGCTCTTCGACAAAATAGAAGAATTCGCCCGGGCAGAGGAAGATGCGCGAAGACGCAAGGGTGGCGACTCCGACACCGCTCAGGCGGAGGAGTTGTCGCAAAAAGGAAACGCGAAGGATGACTTGAGAACAAAACGCAAGGTGTCCGTGGGAGATGCTCCTGAACGCGTTGACGCCGGGGCGCACGGAAGCCCATCAAGCGGCAGGCGCAAGCCCCGGCGTAACTAGCGAAGGTCCCAAAAGGCTCTCCACATCCTCGTCACACAAGGCGTCCCCCGGGAACCTATCCTCGCCTCGCGCCCGGGAGGGGGACGCGGAGGAAGCCGCGACGAGAGACCGCGTGCGGAGCAGGAGATCTTGGACTACGGCAGATGGTGCGAGGTGCATGGCTACGGTGACCATTTCATGCGGGCATGCTTTGAACTTATGGCGCTGTGGCAAGCAACTGCCCAAGTTCGGGCCTTGGAAGTGCCGACCCCCGAAGTGGCCCACGTGCAGCAGCCGCAAGGAAGTTCCCCGCGCACCGGGGCCCCGAGAGGGACTCAACACCGCATCGTTAGCGTCATCTCCGGAGGCTCCTCATCGAGAACCTCCTCGGTGCAACCATCCCCGGGGACGCTGCACTGCAACATCACCTTCACGCCAGCGGATGCCCAGGGCGTGGAGTTCCCCCATCAAGATCCCTTGGTCATCCAGGCTGACATCACAGGCCATGATGTCAGGCACACCCTCATCGATGGAGGAAGCTCCGCAAACATCTTGTTCGCAGAGGCCCTCGATCGCATGGGAATACCTCGGAATCGCTTGAGAGCATCGGAGACCCCTCTCCAAGGTTTCAGAGGCCAACCACTGAAGGCCTTGGGTCAGGTACGTCTCCGAGTCTCCTTGTGCCAAGCCGACAAGGTCAGAAGTGAGGACATCATCTTTGATGTCGTGGACATCCCGCACTCATACAACGCCATACTGTGCTGACCCGCCATCAACTCCTTCGAGGTGGTCCCGCACCACGCCTTTTTATGTATGAAGCTCCCGGGTCCGCGGGGTGTCATCACCATCTTCGGCGACCAGGACCTCGCTAGGCGTGTCGAAGCCGGCGCTAGGAGTCTGCACCGCAAGGTGCACGTCCTCGCCGACAAATTTAAGGCAGACACGCCATCTGCTCCAGGATGGACACCTAAGCCTCACCCGGAGGGCGGGGTCAAAAAGGTGCCTCTCCAAGCGGAAGGGCAGTTCGTGTCCATCGGCGAAGGCCTCCCTCCGGAGGTGGAGCAAGACTTACTCCAGGTTCTTCGGAGTAACGCAGATGTCTTCGCGTGGTCTCCGGAGGATATCAAGGGTGTGGACCGTGCCCTCATCGAACACAACTTGGCGGTCCGCCTCGACGCCAAGCCGATCAAGCAGAAGCTTTGCCGTATGTCCATGGACCGGCAGCAAGCGGCCAAGGTGGAGGTAGCGAAGCTTCTCCAGGCTGGAGTTATTCGCAAAGTCCAGCATCCGGACTGGCTCGCCAATCCGGTCCTGGTCAAGAAAGCCAGCGGTGCCTGGCGTATGTGCATCGACTTCACCGCCCTCAACAAGGCATGCCCGAAGGACGACTACCCTTTGCCGCGCATAGATCAACTGGTCGACGCCACTGCGGGGTGTGAGCTCATGAGCTTCCTGGACGCCTACTCCGGCTACCACCAGATCTACATGGCCAAGGACGACGAGGATAAAACCAGCTTCATTACGCAAGTTGGGACCTTCTACTTCGTCAGGATGCCCTTTGGCTTGAAGAACGCGGGTGCAACCTTCACCCGCCTCGTCGCGCTCGCATTAGCCGCTCAGCTCGGGAGGAACGTGGAGGCCTACATCGACGACGTGGTAGTAAAAACCAAGCAGATCACCTTCCATGGTCGGGATCTCTAGGAGACCTTCGACAACCTCAAGAAGGTGGGCATCAAAATCAACCCGGACAAGTGTGTTTTTGGCGTACAAGCGGGCAAGCTCTTGGGCTTCCTCGTGTCCGGACGAGGCATCCAGGCGAACCCCGACAAGGTCGACGCCATCCTTGGCATGGAACCGCCCAAGACGACGAGGGAGGTCCAGAGGCTGGCCGGCCGCATGGCGGCTCTGAGTCGCTTCCTGTCTAGGGCAGCGGAGCGGGGCTTGCCATTTTTCAAGACTCTCTGCGGTTGCGACGAGTTTCATTGGGATGACGATTGCGCAAAGGCCTTCAACGACCTCAAGAAACACCTCGCAAGCCTTCTCACTCTAGTTGCCCCAGCACCAGAGCGTCCCCTCTTGCTCTACCTCGCCGCCTCAGTGACGGAGGTCAGCGCCGTCCTTGTCCTCAAAGAGGGTGCTCTTCAACGACCCGTGTAATTCATCTCCGAAGCCCTTCAGGGCGCCAAGACGCGATATACAGAGCTCGAAAAGCTCGCCTATGCACTGGTCATGGCCTCAAGAAAGCTCCGACACTACTTCCTAGCCCATCCGATAACGGTGCCATCCTCGTTCCCCTTGGCGGAGATGCTGCACAATAAGGAGTCCACAGGGCGAATCGGCAAATAGGCAACTGAGCTTGCCCCATTCTCCTTAACGTATGCCTCCCGAACGACGATCAAGTCCCAAGTTTTGGCAGACTTCCTCGTGGAGTGGACCCCTCCAGTTCAGCCTGTCCACCAGCCAGAAGACCCGGTGTGGGTGCTCAACACTGACGGAGCCTATGGCGTTGCGGGCGCGGGCGTCGGTGCTGTCGTTACTACACCTGAGGGGCACCGCTTGTTGTACTCGACGCGCCTCGCATTTCCCGCCACCAACAACACGGCTGAGTACGAGGCTTTACTCTTTGGCCTCGGGAAGCTCAAAGCGCTGGGTGCGAGGCATGTCCTCGTCCGCACCGACTCACGACTGGTGGCGGGCCATGTGGACAAGTCATACCAAGCCAAGGACCCGGAGCTAGCCAAGTATCTAGCAGCCGTAAGAGCGAAGGAGCGGCATTTTTTGGATGTCACGGTGAAAGCCATCCCTCGGGCGGACAACGAACAAGCCGATGTCCTTGCCAAAGCCGCCAGCCAGCAGCTCCCAACTCCTGGGGGCATTTTATGAAGTCCTGCCTGCGGCAGCCATCGCGCAGGACAACCGCGATGTAGCCCTCATCCACCAGATCACCTAGCGGGGCGACTGGCGAGAATCTATTCCAGGGCCCCCAACGAGCCTCAACCCCATACCTTCGGTATGGCCGCTGGCACGATGGGGCATTGACGTCGTGGGACCGCTTCCCAGGGCTCCAGGCAACCTACGGTTCGTAGCGGTCGCATTGGAATACTTCTCCAGGTGGTCGGAGGCGGTAGCTCTGGCCAAGATTACCTCGGCGGCCATGCAGCGCTTCCTCTGGCAGAACATCATATGCCGCTTTGGCGTGCCCAAGGAGATCACCGTCGACAACGGCCTGCAGTTCAACGCAGCCCCGTTCAAAGAATTCTGTGACAGAATGGGCATCACGCTCTGATTCGCCTCGGTTGGACACCCGCAATCCAACGGCGCGGTAGAGCGGGCGAACGGCGCCATCTCCGCCGCGGTCAAGAAGCGCCTTGTCGGGCAGCCAAAGGGCAAGTGGCCGGGCGAGCTCCACAGCGTCCTCTGGTCCCTCCGCACAACGGTGACACGCCCGACGGGGTTCACGCCATTCAAGCTCCTCTTCGGCGACGAGGCGGTAACGCCCGAGGAAATAAAGGCTGGCTCGAGAAGGGTCCTCGTCTAGGCACCGAAAGAGGAGCGCCAATTGTCCCTGGACCTCCTTGATGGAGACCGGGCAAGCGCAACCCAGCACGTCATAAAGTATGTGCGGCAGATGGTGCGCGCTCGGGGTCACTCCATATGTCCGCGAGAATTCCAGCCGGGGGACCTCGTCCTCAAGATGGCACTCCACGCGGAGACGGTAGGCAAGCTGGAATCCAGATGGAAAGGCCCGTACATTGTCACGGAGGCCCTTCAGAAAAGAGCATACCGCCTCGCCACATTGGAAGGGCAGACATTTCGCAATACATGGAACGCAGACAGGCTGCGGCGGTACTACGCCTAAGCCAAGTGTGCAAGCGCGAGGATCCTTGGCGGCTTCGAGAAACACCTTGCTAGGCTCCTGCGCGGACCGCTCCACACTAGAGGCTCACACCGTGTACTGCCTCGTCACCGGGCAACGACAGCTGCGGCCGTTTCTGTCTTTAAGCGGTCAGTGGTCAGTACCTCCTCTTTTATAATCGCTCACCCGCGCAAACGGGAATTTAATAAAGTTCACCGTTTGCAAAAAAACGTTTCCCGCAAAAGCGTGCGAGGGATTACCTCCGCGCGCACTCCTTCGGAGTATAAACAAAGACACGCATTCGCGCGCGCACTCTTTATGAAAAACACGGCCATGAGTATAAATAAAGACACGCGTTCGCGCGCGCACTCTCCGTGAAAAACACGGGCATGAGTATAAACAAAGACACGCGTTCGCGCGCGCACTCTCTGTGAAAAACACGGGGTATAAACAAAGGCACGCGTTCGCACGCACACTCTCCGTGAAAAATACGGGCATGAGTATAAACAAAGACACGCGTTCGTGCGCGCACTCTTTGTGAAAAACACGGGCATGAGTATAAACAAAGACACGCCTCCGCGCGCACTCTACGGAGTATAAATAAGACGTAGCGTCGAGGTCCGCCTCCGCACGCACCTTCATTGCCCGCAACGCGCGGAGGCTCGCCTCCGCGCGCAGTCTATGGACTCTAAATAAGACGTAGCGTCGAGTTCCGCCTCCGCACGCACCTTCACCGCCCGCAACGCGCGGAGGCTCGCCTCCGCGCGCAGTCTACGGACTCTAAATAAGACGTAGCGTTGAGGTCCGCCTCCGTACGCACTCCACGGAGTATAAATAAGACGTAGCGTTGAGGTCTGCATCCGCACGCACCTTTACCGCCCACAACACGCGGAGACTCGCCTCCGCGCACAGTCTACGGACTCTAAATAAGACGCAGCGGGGGGACGCCTCCGCGTGCACTCTACGGAGTATAAACAAGATGCAACGTGAGGCCTACCTCCATGCGCACTCTACGAAGTATAAATAAGACCCGAAAGTTGTCCCTGCGCACTCTACTGAGTATAAACAAGATGCAGATATCCCCGCGCACGTGCAGGCACTGTCCTTGCGCGTACTCCCCGGAGTATAAATAAGACGTGGTCGAAGTTCCCACGCACCTAAGCTCTAACAAGCGTTTACCGAGTGCGTCTACTTCGACTAGGCGCCAGCTCCGCTGCCATTTCCCTCGCGCGGCCCACGCAGGGAAAAGCCCCGTACACTGCTTCCTCAGCACGAAGTTGACGCTGTCGAAGTTCGATTTCGCTCCCCCTCGGGTTTCTTCGGCTGACAGCGCGCATCGTGCAGAATGGCGAATAGGCTCGCACTGGGACGGCGACCCTCCGTTCGCAGTGCCCAAGCGAACATAGCCAGGCGGACTATCGCACTGGGGGTCAGCTGCGCCAGATCCAGCTCGTAAGCCCACAAGACCCCGTCGACGAAGAGTGTCAAGGGCATTCACAGCCCGGCATCAAAGAATGCGACAAAGACAATAGCCTCTGTCTCCGCCGGATGCGGCTCTGTCTTGGTGGGGCTGGGTAGGCGAGCCCCGTCACGTTCCGCGATCTTCCCCTCCCGGACGAGTCTCTGGAGCATCTCTTCAGTAACGTGGCTTCGCCCCAACACACGGGAGCAGCGACCTCCCGAGTGCTCCATGGCATCCCACCGCTTGTTGACGTGCGCTCTTCCTCGCACCACCAGCGTGTACTCCCCCGGGGGAGGCGACAGGTCGTACCGATCGGATGAGGCGCTGCCACTGAGCCGGCGAGTGGGATCGTCGCGACAAGCCATTTCTCTCCGAGATAGGGCGCTAAAACAGCAGGAGCAGGGGTGGGTTGCGCGGGCAGCAGAAGAAAGAAAACAGGTTGGAAAGATCAGCGCGAAGGAGCGTCCCCATGCCGATGGCGACGCCTTATAAAGCTGGCTCATGCCCCCCTCCACCAGCGCAGCACAACCGGTGGGAGCCCAGCGGTTCGGCTCCCCACGATCTGGAAGCGCAACCGCTGGCAACTGGGGGCGCGCGCTGGTAGGTGGGCAGACGGCGCACGACGCGCCCATAACACGACCGCTGACAGCCCACGACGCGCCAGTCATGGCCCGCCACGTGTACACCCCGAGTAGAAAAGCACGTACGGCTGCTGCAGACTGTTCCTGCCATCCCAGGGGTCGGCGCGATTCCAGGAGCCATTAAGGCGCACTACCAGACTGCGGAGCCGCACCCACCTCGCGCCCAGGAAAAGCCATTGGTGCGAGGTCTGCCTCCGCTCCAACTTCAACTTCGTCCGCAGCTGAGGACGGCCCGGGCAACCACCGACCCCGCCAAGGCGGATGTGATTTCGACTCCGGCTCCGACCCCAACTCCTACGCCGACGTCGGCCCTGATCTCGATGTCGAACTCGACTTCGACCTTCGGCCCGGATGGCAACCTCGACCCCACTACTGCAGGGCCCTGTGGACGACGAAGATTTCGCCAACCTGCCCAGCGCCATACCCTCGCGGCAGGGCGAACACTACACCAAGCAATAAGGCTCCGCTGAACGTTGGGAAAGCTCACAGGCCGCAGGGACGGAGGGGGCCAACGGGCTCGGCAACATGGCTTCGGCCCGTGAAGCCCTTCACCATGAGAGGCTCCTGTTGTAGGGGTAGCCCCCACCTAAGCCCAGCAGGCCTGTTAGAGGAATGTAAGGCCCAAAATGGGACATGTGTAATCACATAAGTGCCCCTGAGGGGAGTATTCAGATGTAAGGGTATAATTGCAAAAGCACTCCCCATGTGGATATATATACAACACAGGCCACGGGGAGAAACCCCTAAGCCATTGCTCACGTAACTCTCCACTACCATACTCTCTCTCTGTTTGGTCTGTAACCACAACACTTGCCATGTCACAACTGTAAATGTTGGACCTTTTGCCAACCATGTCAGCATATTACTTGACGAGCTCCTAGCGAGTCGCACCTTCAACCAATGGTTGAACCGACTGTTGTGTTATCTCGTGATCCAAACATCCGACTACTTCATATTCTATTGCCGAAGCACATTCTTATGCTGGTCGATATATGGGGACACTTCAGTCATATGTTGCAAGACCGTGAAATGGGTTTAAGCATACACATGCATATCTGTAGTGATTGCTTTCATTCCGATGGTCCCGATACCCTTGAGCCTCCCCTCGTGGTGAGATCGATGCACACCTATCAGTTCGACCTGAGCCATGTAATTGACACATAACTCAATGATCTCTTTGGTTGCATAACCTTTGACGATGCTGCTTTCCGGCCGAGATCGATTCTGTACATAGGACTTGAGAATTTGCATGAACCTCTCAAATGTGTACATGCTATGTAGGAACACAGGCTCACATATTTTTATCTTCCACACAATGTAAACAATGAGATGGACTATGATATCGAAAATTGATGGAAGGAAATACATCTCAAGATGACATAGAGTCGTCACCACCTTGTCCTGTAGAGCATCTAGTCTTTCAGGATCGATGACCTTCTGAGCAATTGTGTTAAAGTAATAACATAACCTCATAATTGCCTCTCGGATCTTGATTGACAAAATACTTCTAATTGCAATAGGGAGTATCTGTGTCATCAGCACATAATAATCATGAGATTTCATGCTAATTAACTTCAAATCTTATATCGAAACAAGTTTCTTTATGTTGACGGAGTAACCATATGAAACTTTCACACCATACAGGCACTGGCATAGTTCAATTCTCTCGGTCTTAGACAGAGTGTAACAAGTAGGGGAAGGTAAGTTCGTCCATATCAACCAAGTCAAGCCATCGTTCATGAATGTTTAGTAAGAGATCAATCAAGCTGTCGCATACATTCTTATATACGTGAATGACGTCGATGTAATGACGAACTTTTAGGTGTTTCCAATAAGGTAAATCCCACAATACTGATCTCTTCTTTCAGATGTTCTTCCAACGGATCATCGATTTACGTCCCTTTCCAAACACAACATCTAAATCTTTAACCATATCATAGATCTCTTTGACGCTTAAATACCTTGGAGCTGAACTGTCCTCCTTCTCTTCGTCGAATTGTTTCTTCATCCTGCGATATGGGTGAGCCATCTAAAGAAACCTATGGTGACGTATGTACACAGTTTTACGCGAGTACTTCAGCCACACACTCTCGGTATCATCTAAGTAGTGAGTATAGACTTTAGCCCTTTTGTACTCTGGCCCAATAGGATAGCAAGGGTAGGATAATCATTTATGGTGCAGAACAACAAGGAGCGTAAAATGAAGTTCTCTCGTTTGTATGCATCCTATACCTGCACCCTTTCGATCCACAATATTTTTTAGATCTTTCACCAACAGTGCTATGTACATATCAATATCATTCCCACGTTGGTTTGGCCCTTGGATAAGTATCGACAGCAAAATATATTTCCGTTTTATACACAATCAAGGAGGAAAATTGTAGATGTAGAGAGTCATGAGCCAAGTGTTATGTTGGTTGCTCGTGTTACCGAAAGGATTCATTTCATCTGTACTCAATCTGAACTTTATATTCCTCGGTTCTGCACCATTTGTGATACAAATCATTTTTAATATAAACTGTATGTGATAATTTAATTACCACAGACGGTTTTTAATACAAATCATCTGTGAAGTACTATAGACAGTTCAAAGAAAAATCCATCTGTGATATTTGATTTTATCACAGACGGTTCACATACGACTTCACCATGAATCGTCTGTGATATTATCTCTTCACAGATGTTTTTTAGCACTGGTATCAACACAGACGGTCTCTAAACTAAAACGTCTGTGATTGTATTTAATACTGACTGTTTTAGAGAACCATCAGTGATGTGGTGTATAGTATTAGACTTTTTGTAGTAGTGCCATCTAAAAGGAGTATATCTCTACTCTTAAAAGAACGAGTTGAAGGTGATGGTGCGTCCGACGCTCTGCCACCCTCTCACAGGAAAAAAAGCGCCGACATGTGGGCCTCCCTCTGCTTCTCTCCTCCCCCAAAATCGAATGTCATGCGCTGAGACCTCCTCCCCACAGAATCCTCCGCCTCACCTCCTCCCCACAAAATCCTCCGCCGATACCTCCGTCCTCGCCTCCTCCCCATAGTCCTCTGGTGCTGAGACCTTCGCCTCGCCTCCTCCCCACAGTCCTCCGCCCTCCTCACGACCGGGCGCCTGCCTCCCCACTGAATCCCGTGCGCCTCCTCCCCTCCCTCCTCCACCGCCGCCCCGCCCGTCGCTCCTCCCCTCCCTCCTCCGCCACCGCTCTGCCCTCGCCTGCTCCCCTCCCTCCTCCGCCGCTCCGCCCTCGCCTGCTACCCTCCCACCTTCGCCGCTCCGCCCTCGCCTCCTACCCTCCCACTTCCGCCGCTCTGCCCTCGCCTCCTACCCTCTATCCTTCGCCGCTCTGCCCTCGCCTCCTCCTCCCCACCCCGCGCCACCATCGCCTCCTCCCCCGGTCGTCCTCCGACGCCTCCTCTACTGCTCGTCCGCCGCCGCCTCCTCCCCCCCGCTCCGCTGCCGCCTACGCCGTGCCAGCCCGCGCTCCCGCCCTCTGCACTTCAAAAATTCGTCCGCCAGCCCCGCGCCAGCCCGCGCTCCCGCCCTCTGCACTTCAAAAAATTGCCCGCCACCCCCGCGGAGGAGAGGAAGGAGGTTGGGGGGGAGAGCATTCTTTGTAAGGTCGAAGCTGTTACGACCGTTTTGCGGGGAGTCGGAAGCCAGAAAACGAGTTTACAACCATTTTGGGCATGGTCGGAGGTGATTCAGGTCGTTTACGACCACGTTGGCCGTAGTCGAATGCAGCTACGACCACGTTGGCCATGGTCGAAAGTCGTAAATTGAAGCTACAACCACGGTGTAGCGGGCTGCGGTCGAAGTCGGCGCTCAAGTCTACGACCACGTAAGAAGTCGGCTACTTGTGCATTTCCTTTGCATCCAGGTGTGAGGTCGGAAGCTGTTACGACCATTTTGCTGGGAGTCGGAAGCGGAGGTCATTCAGGTCGTTTACGACCACGATGGCCGTAGTCGAATGGAGCTACACCATGTGGCCTTGGTCGAATGCAGCGACTTAACTATTGCATCCAGGTTTTCATGTTTTTCCTAGACTATACACATATTTCTGGTGCATTATGCTAATCTCATATGATGTTTTTTTGCAGCGGTGAAGGTACAGTGTCGCTTGAACTTTTGGTGGAAATCCCTGAAATTGACACTAATTGTTCCAATCAGTGGTCTGCACTCAATGTGTAATATGACGCATAGCAAATTAGACATGTGTTCATGCCATTCTATCTAATTTTAGTGGTAGTATTTGTGATGAGTAATTGACTCTTGATCTAGAAAGATTGAGTTTGGTTTTTGAGGTTTGAGCTGTCTCTACATAGTCGTAAGCCTTGAGAATGGCTCTGTCTCTCTCTTGGGCAGGTTTACGACCGTGTGGTCGAAAGGGGCTTTTACAACTTAGTAGTCTTACTCGAGCTTTCAACTTGGTGTTCAGCAGAGTCATAAGCTCTATTAAGTGGTCATAGACCAACTTCGACCACATTATGTTGTCTCTGCGAGATCGCAGTCTCCTTCGAGTGGTCGCCAGAATGTTTACGACCACGGCAAACATGGTCGGAATTCACCAGGAGGCGTACAACCGGTTTGGTCACGGTCAGAAGGCAGCAGCAGCCTTACGGCTTTACGACTGCGTTGGTTGTGGTCGAAGGCCACCAGGATAGTTTACGACCACTTTGGCTGTGGTCAGAGTCCATCAGGAAGGGGTACGACCACATTGGGCGTGATTGGAGAACATCAGAAGGGTTTACGACCATTCTGCACTTCAACTATGGCACTTAACCACGGATCTTCAACCACGGCGTTGTTGAAACTGAACTCGTTAGCTCCGATTGCTACTCGTCCGGAGAAAATGCACACATGCTTTTTTCCTTAGAATGACACACATGACTGCGACTCATTGAGTCAGCCGTTACTCGAATGCCCAATGACGACATACGACCACTATGCCTCGACCATGGCTTCTCAACCATGACACTTTGACCGCCACTCTGACCATGGCTTCTTGACCACACCACTTCGACCGTTCCTTCGACCGCAACTCCGACCATAGCATTTCGATCGCCACTCCGACCACGGCTTCTCGATCACACCACTTCGACCGCCTCTTCAACCATGGCTTCTCAACCATGGTACTTTCACCACATCTACGACTACGTTGAAGCTACAGAGGATATGCGACTACGTTGAAGCTACAATGGACCTCCGACTACGTTGAAGCTACAGAGGATATGCGACTACGTTGAAGCTACAGTGGAACCGCGACTACGTTGAAGCTACAGTCGATCTCCGACTATGTTGAAGCTACAGTCGATCTTCGACCACGGCGGGGTTGGAACTGAACTCGTTAGCTCCGATTGCTACTCGCCAGGAGAAAATGCAGACATGCTACCCTATGTTTGTGATGAGTAACTGATTCGTGCCTCTGGGAAATTTAAGTTTGTTTTGGACGTTTTCTGCATAGTTGTAGCATTCTGACCGTGGTCGTAAATGAGTCAAGTCGTTTACGAGCACGCTGTGCATTATCGGGAGGCTGTACGAGCACGTTGTAGCTTTTACGACCACTCTGGCCGTGGTCATAGACTATCGGGAGGCTGAACGACCACGTTGTAGCTTTTACGACCACTCTGGCCGTGGTCGTAGACTATCGGGAGGCTATACGACCACGTTGTAGCTTTTACAACCACTCTGGCCGTGGTCGTAGGTCTTCGGCGGAGTTTACAACCGGTCTGGCCGTGGTCGAAGGCCATCGGAAGCAGCTACGACCACTTTGGCTGTGGTCGAAGCTTGGTACGACCACGTTGGCCGTAGTCTGAGGTCGTAAGTTGAAGCTACAATTGCTGCGGTCAGAAGTCGGCGCTTGGATGATCGATCACGTTGAGTTGTCGGCGCCTTACGACCACGTTAGCAGAGAGGTACTCGCAGGTTGAGGCTTCGACCACGTTGTGAGGCGGTCGTATGCGGTTGGGTTGGTTTCAGACTCGGTCAGATGTACCCGTAAACAGTCGGAAGCGCTTGGATCACAGTCAGAGGTTGTTGGCCGTGGTCGTAGGCGGTTGGCTGTGCCCGGGAGCTCTGAACGTTGTCGTAAACCCATGAGAATCGGTCGTATGGCCTCCGGGATTGACCGATTGAGCTGGGATTTGGTCGTATGGCCTCCGGGATTGACCGATTGAGCTGGGATTTGGTCGTATGGCTTGGTATTGCGGTCGTGGACTTTGTGCATTTGATTGATCATCATTTCGACCAGTCTTAGTGCTATTTCTACCACGGTATAAGTGGTCGGAGGGCGTTTCGACCACGGCATGAAGGAGCGAGTGTGGTCAGTAGACTTCCTGTGTGATCATAGGGAGCTACGACTGTGAGATTTAAACGTGATCGAGTTGTTTGACCGCATGGTCATAAAAGATGACGCGGTCATGAGATTGATCCCTGGATCATGAACGTCCACGTGGTTGTAAGCGCTTTTGGATGGTCATAAGTGCTTTTGGGCGGTCGTAAACGACCTTGGGCACAGCCAAGTACTTGCATACTTGATCGTATGGGGCTACGACCACGTTGTGAAGGAGTGCACGTGGTCGGAGAATGCTTTGAGTGGGGGACGAGCGGCAAGCTACAGTAGAAGTGGTTGAAACATGTTCAACCACAGCAAAACCAGAAGACGGTGAGGTCGGCAGGTGATACGACCACATCAGAGAAAGATCAAAGGTGATCCGAAGGCATACGACCGCAACAAAGAAGTTTGAACATGGTCGTAAGGAGGCTACGACCACGTTGTAAAGTCGCTGAGCGTGGTCAAAGAAGGCTACAACCACGGTGTAAGTGGTCGTAAGAAGAATTACGACCACGGAAAACGTGGTCGTATGGACTTACGACCATGGCAAACCGTCAATAGACATGGTCGAAAGGCGTTCAACCACAGCAAAACTGAAAGAGGTGTGCTCGAGAGAACCTATGACCACAACAAGGAAAAGTAGGAGGCGATCGAAAGGTTTACAACCACGTTGAAGTAGCGCAGAATGTGGTCGTAAGCGGTTATCGACCACGGCCAAGGACAGTGTTTTTACGACCACGGCAAACCTACAGTAGACGTGGTCGAAAGGTGTTCGATCATGGCAAAACCAGAAGACGGTGAGGTCGGCAAGTGATACGATCACATCACATCAGAGAAAGATCGAAGGTGATCCGAAGGCGTACGACCGCAACGAAGAAGTTTGAATGTGGTCGTAAGGAGGCTACGACCACGATGTAAAGTCGCTAAGCGTGGTCGTAGAAGGCTATGACCACGGTGTAAGTGGTCGTAAGAAGACTTACGACCGCATCAAACCGTCAATAGACATGGTGGAAAGGCGTTCGACCATGGTAAAACTGAAAGAGGCGTGCTCGGGAGGACCTACGACCACGTCAAGGCAAAGAAGGAGGTGATCGAGAGGTTTACGACCACGTTGAAGGAACGCAGAACGTGGTCGTAAATGGTTATCGACCGCGGCCAAGGAATAGTGTTTTCACAACCACGACAAAGCTACAGTAGACGTCGTCGAAAGGTGTTCGACCATGACAAAATCAGAAGACGGTGAGATCGGCAGGTGATACGACCACGTTGTAAAGTTGAGAGTGGTCGACGAAGGCTACGACAACGTGGTCGAAGACCCTCCCGACCACGTTCAGCATCTTCTCAACATGGTCGAAGCCCCCCTTTCGACCACGTTCAACTTCACAATGTGGTCGAAACCTCTTCCGACCACGTTCTATTCTTCTCAACTTGATCGTAACTCCTTTCGACCACGTCAGACTTTCTTTGCCGTGGTCGACCGCCTTCCGACCACGTCTAAACTTTCTTTGCCGTGGTCGTAAATCCTTCCAACCACGTCTTTTTTAGGTTTTCTATGGTCGAACGCCTTCCGACCATATCTGCTCATGTTTTGCCATGGTCGAAGCCCCTTTCGACCCCCCTTTCGACCACGTTCAACTTCACAATGTGGTCGAAATCTCTTCCGACCACGTTCTATTCTTCTGATGTGGTCGTATCTGTGGTCGTATCACTTGTCGACCTCACCGTCTTCTGGTTTTGCCATGGTCGAACACCTTTCGACCACTTCTACTGTAGGTTTGCCGTGGTCGTAAAAACACCGTCCTTGGCCGTGGTCGATAACCCCTTACGACCACGCTTTGCGATACTTCAATGTGGTCGTAAACCTCTCGATCGCCTCCTACTTTTCCTTGCTGTGGTCGTAGGTCCTCTCGAGCACGCCTCTTTCAGTTTTGCTGTGGTCGAATGCCTCTTTCGGTCGTATGGCCTCCGGGATTGACCGATTGAGCTGGGATTTGGTCGTATGGCTTGGTATTGTGGTCGTGGACTTTGTGCATTTGATTGATCATCATTTCGACCAGTCTTAGTGCTATTTTGATTTTGTGATCTACTTTGTGAGCTCTATTTTGTGATCTTATTCTGGTGCAGATGGTTGGATACTATATTTCGTACGACATGTTGGAAAGTCTTACGACCTCCCAGGACCTTGTACAACCGGTTAGAGTCATTTACGACCGATTCCGACCAGCAGTATGGACCAAGCCATTATTAATGCATAAATCCAGAGATAGGACAACTATATTATCAAATGAAACAACACAAATTTGTCGGATATTCGAAATTGAATATTACGTCGCAAGGTGGTATGTGCCTTTAGCTTTTTCTTTTCTTCTTTCCCCTTTTCTTTCCCAGATAACAGGCCACCCCTTTATTCAAAAATTTCACGCCATAAATGGGTTTAGAGAAATCATACTTACACTACTTAAATTACCATGTTATACAGAGAGCCTCACAAATGCAATAATATGTAGTAGATATTTATTGGGCTGGCAGTAAAGCTACATGACTATATGCAAAAAGAAATTGTTCACTAAGCCTTATTTATTGGAATCTTGAATTTTGTTAATAACCAAAACTATTAAATGCTCAGTTTATATCCAGAAGCTTACCCTTTTTTCTGGCGCACTGCGTTACCTTTTTCAGGCTTGAAGGCAAAGCTGAGAGAGTTGAATCAAGACTTCAGGGAGTTAATACTCTGCGGCTGGAATGTCGAAGTCCTCCTCCCGCTTCTTCTGCGCGTCCTCCGGCTCCTCGGCCGCGTCGTTGGACGGCGCGCCTCCAGCGTCGGGGTCGTCGTCGACGGAGACGGGGATGGAGCCCCAGTCGGCGCCGTAGAGGACAGAGGTGGGGCGGACGTGGAGGAGGACGACGGTGTCGCCGGGGCGGAGGTAGTTCTGGACGGCCCACTTGACCGCGAAGGCGGACTCGTCGGAGAGGTCGACGGCGATGGCGATGCGGCGGTGCGTGGAGGAGGCCGCGGCGAGCGAGGAGAAGAAGAAGTGCGGCGAGTTGGGCTGGATCGCCGCCACCGCCTGCGCCCCTGACAGGCGCACCGGCGGCGGCGTGGAGGGGGACCTGTCGCCGCCGGCAGTCGGGGAGGCCGGGTGGGTCGCCATCGCCTAGGGTTTCTGGCTCCTCCTCTTTGCTTGTCGCGGCGTGTCGACCAACCATTGCCTCCACGTCGTCCCAATTCGGTTGAATCGCTGTGGGAGCCGGCGGGGTAGGAAGGGGGAGGGGGGAAGCGGCGGCCGGCGGGTGAGCGAGGGAGACGGCGGGGGAGCGGGGGAGGAGGGGGCGGCGGCGGGGGACCGGGGGAGGAGGGGGGAGGCGGCAGGGGAGGAGGGGGGCGGCGGGGAATCGGGGGAGGAGGGGGAGGAGGGGGCCGCGCGAGACTGCGAGAGGGAGGAAGGGAAGCGGGGGAGATCTGGAGGGAGAGAGAGAGACCTGGCGCGAGGAGCAAAGGGCTCGGGGCGACGTGGATATCACAGGAAGCGCCCACGCCGCCCGAAACTCTCTCGTGCGAGGAAAGGGGAGTAGCTTTTAAGTTCTCCGATTTCCTTTGCTCCCTATTATTTTGCAATTAGACTTTTTAAATGTTACGATTATGTTTTAATCCGTAGCAACGCACGGGCATCCAACTAGTATAGTATTATATAATAGCGCTATATTGGAATAAAGTTTGTTCTTGAAATTATAAGTTTTTGGTTAATCCGTATAGTTTCTAAGTAGCTAGTGCATCGTCAAGTAATGATTTGGAAAAGCGAGGCTCGGTCATCATAATCACAATTTCGCAAGTCCTTTTCTTATATGGTCAACTCTTTCGCCTGAAAGATGGCCTAAAAGATGCATGGTGAGCACTGCCGCTTACATTATTTAATAATATATGCTAAGTAACTATAAATAAAAAGGCTAGCCGACTTTAGTAAAGAGTTATGTACCGTCTTCTATAATTCCTCACTACAGTGGGCTAGACGTTCACCCCGCGGCTATGCACTTGAAGCTCGCACAAGGGTTGTCGTCGTCCGGTCGTCCCCTCCCTAACGCTCGTGGCATGGCCTGGAACGGAGGTCGCGATCTGGGTTCAAGCAAAGTCCAGGGCCATGGCGGCATGGACTGTTCTGGAAGTGGCCTGCACATGCTGCCTCCTGTACGAGGCGGGCCTGCAGACCGTGACGTGGGGGTGGCGGTGATCGGTTCGGCCGAAAAGCTCATGGCTTATGGCTGAAAATACTGTAGCTGGCTGAAAAAAACACTGTAGCTGACAGAGACTTATTTAGCATAATTAAATTTAAAAAAATTTAAAAATATAAAAAATATGTTACCCCATTACGTATAATACAAACAAATACGGGAAAAAAAAGAACTGGCAAAAAAGCTCAACAAAAAAGTCAAAAGTTCAGAAAAAGACGAAACTTATGAATAGTGAAAAATAAGTCAGAAGCCAGAAGCCGAAGCTGAGTTGATCAGGGGATTACATGTCGTAGCTGCGGTAGAGACAAGAGGTTGAAGAAAGACGTGGTGTGATAAACCCTGCAGTTAAAAGGACCTTTGTCATGTGAAAGAAGAGAGTAGAAAGTAGTATAATTAGAGTGAATCCAGTCATGTCTCCCTTTTATTATTTTAAAACCAAATCTAGTTACTTGTAAAAAAAATCTAGCATGAATTTTGAAAAGGATTGGATCAACCGAAAAGGAGATACAACCGTCGATTCTTTTAACTTGTAAAATGCCTTGTCTCTTAAAATAGACAATTTGATATAAGCCACATCAAAATATAGCATGCAGAAGAATGCAGTTAGTTTCACGAAATTAGATATACGCTACTCAATTTCTAGATTTATTTGGTAAATGCCAGTTTCTCTACTTTTCCCATTTGCCAACCAAATCTCATTTTCCTCATTTTTATGCTCAAGTTAAATACCCAAAATAACGGAAAATAACCTTTTCTTGACCACTGGAAGCTTCATCGGGGCAAGATGGACCTCGCCAAGGTTGTCACGGTGTTCCGGCAAGTCGCGGCGAGGCCAGGGTGCCTGGACGTCTAGTCGACTAGGTGTCTGTTATGGCGACAATTAGATGATAGTAGTTAGACGATAAATAATAACTTATATGCCTGAAAAATAAATAACCATGCAGCATGATAGCATAAATTATCTAAATAACCATATCTTAAGAGGTCTAAATTAGAAGAAATCTATTGAGGAAAGGTTTTGTTCGTAATTTTTAGAAACTCTGAAGGTTTAAATTAGAAGAAATCTATTGAGAAAAAGATCTGTTCGCAATTTTTAAAAACTCTGAGGATTTAAGAGAACTCAAGCCGCGCCACAAAAGGAACTCACCACATCAAGAACGGTCGAGCACAGGAGGAGATCTTCGTGACCCAATACCACTCCCCAATATGGACTACATAGTATTATGGAGTCAGATTGTTTTAAAAAAAAAGAAGAGAGCCACCCTCCCCCTTCCTGGTGGAGCTCGCTGGCCTTAGCCTGCTGCCGGTGATCGAGCTCCCGACATGCGGAGATGAGGTACCTTCCTGATATTCATCTTTCTGAATTGCCGTTAAGCATCTTGCTTATCTCCATTCACAGTAAAATTTCTGATTAGTGCAGTTCATAACTCACCAAAACACACAAGCTTCATACAAATTACAGTCATCCCGAAAAGCTTCGAAGCATTCCCAGCTTCAACGCCATACATGCATATAATGTCTTACGAGCATGTCACCCTTGTGCATTTGATCAGAAACAGTGACAAATGTAGCGACATCTCAGGAAAAGAAATGCAAATCTCGTGAAAATTTGATTTTCACCAAACAAGTCTCAAAAAAATCTCAAAAAATTACCACATGTAGAGGGAGACATGTTCTACATCCATACAAAAGATCAATCTTGGTCGCATTTACGAGATACAAAAAAGACAATTTTTACTGAAATAGCGAAATATTGTTCAAACAGTACCCCAGCTAGAATTTGTCCTTTTTTGTATTTCGCAAATATGATCGACATTTTGATCTTGAAATTTTGATGAGTAGAACATATCCTTCAATACATGTGGTAATTGTTTCGAGAATTTTTTTAAGCTTCTAAGTTTAGCGAAAATCGAAATTGTAACCATTGTCGCATTTTCACCGGAGACGTCCCGGACAAATGTTGCATCCAAAGCAAGGATAATTAAGAAATACCATGCATAAATGACAAGTACCGCTGATTGTTACAGACAAAAGTCTAGCGTCTTTGAGATGACCTAAACAAATAGAGGGAAAAAAACGTCAAAGGGAATAAAAAACTCAGTTTGCAGTTTGCCTCTACTAACAAATCAGGATGAGGCAAAATTTTCCAACATCCTACCACTTTGCTCAAAAATTTTCTAGAAGCTAACACAGCTTTGGTGGTAATCTGAAGATTACACTCCCAAGATCTCCAGTGTCATGCTTTTCTATTCATGCACCTCATTAACCTCTTATGGTTATGGATGTAATGGTGAGAACTATGTTTCCTGGTGACAAATTATTGCTCGTGTGTCACCAGAATAGTTCAGAGCTCATCATGGCCGGGCTGGTTCGAAGACATGCCCTCGACTTTCTGTTGCAGTTCCTGTTACATTAGCCAGAACTCTGTAAGCTCCAAATCTCTAAGGAAAAAAAGAATTACCATTCGTAAAAGGAAGAGAAAGAACCTTCAGCTTCTCTTCAACGCATAGTGCAGGAGTTGACAATATAGCCACATATCTACCACAGGAAATAGGCATATAAGATGATGTAATGCACACTTTTAGTAAAGATGTAAAGTGTATTGAGAGAAATCTACATACTCGCATCTGCTGGGCTCATCTACGTCATTAAGCTCATTACTCAACCCACATCTAAGCCTAACCTGCACAATAATTAAGCCATAAAGTTATATTTTAAGACCTGCAAACAGAAGGAAACAATGCATGCTAATAAAGAGAACGCAAGCCTAGAAAACAGGAAGTACCTTTAGGCTTCGGTCAGGGCCATTCCAGCACATGTCTCCGTTTGAGAATTGCATTACTCTGTAGGATTCTTCAAATTTGTCCCAGCGCCTGATGGCAGAAAATTTCATTTTATGGCACAAGATAATTGCAGAACACTGTTCTAAGAGTGACAACGCACTGCTTAACATGCATGTTTGCATGCTGCATGCACAGGATTGGAGCTTTAGGCTGTAAACTTTACACATAGGACAGCATAAGCAAAAAATGAAACTAGCATTTCTTTCAAGTATCTCAGATACAACCCTCACACAGACCTGTAAGCTAGTTTGTGGCTCGACTAGCCAAAACTGTGCAAACAAGTTATTCTGCAGCATCTCTAACCTAGTACATACATATTCTAGAAACTGACTAACGTTCAAAGCTAAATGGCTAAATGGCAGTAAAGCTGGAGCAATATATGCTGCATAGAGTATGGACAAAACAAAATGAAGAGAAAAACGTATACTCTCCTAAACTTAGCTATTCCTCAAATGGCATTTCCCTAAAGAACATGAATAGAATTAATCATTAGACCATGATTGATTATGTAATATAACAGCATACAAAGTTGCTAATCTGCTAAGGCCCACAAACCTACAAAGTAGGAAAACTGTTCGTTGCCCATGTGGATGATCATTGACTATTAGCTGTGATCATGACTTTCTCACTATCAACTCTAGAAAACCGCCATTTTTCCAGATTCTATATTTATTTTGCAAGCTATTGTACTGAAAATTTTAAGCACAGTAAAAATGACAAAAAGCCAGCCCTCCAAACCGTAACTATTGATCTAGGCAACACATTTCCCTAAAAAATACTATTACTCATTCATTTAAGAGTAATCTAAGCTTCTAGAGGATACACTACTAAGATGCAGATTTTCCATGGCGCAGAAGCCAACATCTTAGGAGATTTTTTGCCCACCTTTGAGCATGAATGTCCATAACATATTAATACGACTCTTTTCAATAAAAAGTAGTTCGATCCATTATTAGAAAGAACAGAACTAGACAGCTACATGTTATGAACCTTAGTTCATAACGGGTAAACACCACCAAGAAGATGGCCGGATGGCGTCGGCGTAGGGAGAGAGGAGGGACTATAGACTAGGAAGACTTTGTTATCATTCTGCTTTTTCCAATAGCATGCGGTAGCCCCTTTATATAGATGGCTCCTCCTAACAGATCGAATCTAATTCCAATCCTACCTCTAATAATATGGAAACCCATATCATATCTCTAATTATATCTCTAACAATGGAAACTAATCTCTAACTCAAATAGAAACCAATCTCTAATTCCTAATAACAACCCGATTGGACCCGATTCTCACGCCTATAACACTACACCCCTCCCGGACATGCAGCTCGTCCTCGAGCTGCTAGACGGCGGCCAATGAAACACCTTCGACGCCGATGTAGAAGACGAACGGTGGTAGGGTGCTGCAGCGGATGGAAACGGGAGGCCAGATCCACGCGGAACACGGCTAGACGAAGTGTAACGCCTTCGGGTACATAATGCCAGCAAAAAAAGTTTTTTTTTTGGATTTTTTTTTGCTTTGCCTGAACTAATCGGTCGGTTTTATAAACCGACCGACACCCACGACGCACCGCAAAGCCAAAGACCGGTCAGTGGGGACCCACGGTCAAGAGCGGCGGCGGCGGGAAGCGGCCGGCGGAGCGGCGACCGGATCTGGCGGAGGCGGCCCGGGCGGAGGCGGGATCTGGCCGGCGGCGGTCGGAGACGGCCCGGGCGGCGGCGGCGGCACGAGTGGGTGCGGGCCGAGCGAACGGCGGCTGCGCGCGTGGACACGGTCCGGCCGGCGGCGGCAGCTCGGGTGGAGACAGCCCAGCGGTGGCGTCTGCGGCGAGGCAGCGGCCTGGCGGTCGACGGCGAACGGCGACAGCCGACGGTGCGGCGAGCGGGGCGGCTGTTGGCGGCGGTTGCGCACGGGCGGAGGAGGCCCGGGCTTCGGCGGCAGCGGCTCGGCAGAGACGGACCGGGCGGCGGCGGCTCGGGCGGAAGGAGACGGCCCGGACGGCGGAGCCGGCGACTTGCGGTGATGGCGACCGGCGACCCGAGGACCGCGACGACGACGGCGACGGCCGGCGGAGCAGCAGAGACAACGGCGCGGCTTCGGGCACAGGGGGAGGCCTGGCGGCGTTCGCGGCCCCCGACTTCAGAAATCAACGGTGGCGCAGAGACTCTGCTCGCGCAGGCCGAATCTGGCGGCGGCAGCACGTGGGCAGATGCGGCGACGGTGGCCTGGACGACCACGCTCTCGGCGGCAGAGAGCTCTCCGAGGAGCTGGACCCCACGCTCGGCGGCGCCCTTGACGGGGGAAGACGGGGATGGCCCGGCGGTGAGCGCCTCCTCCCTTCCTCCCTCGGCTGCGACGGTGGAATCCTCCTGGCTTGGAGCTGATGCGACCGGTGGGGCGTAGCCGGCGGCTAAACTCCCCCTGGATTTAAGTGCTGCAATTCTGGCGTTATTTGCGATGCTCTGCCGTGTCAAATCTGCAATCTGGGAGTTCATATCGGCCATCTGCTCCTGGATCGCCTTAAGCATTGCACTAACAGAACTGACCTCCTCACCGGAAACCATGGTAGCAGAAGTCGTGGGGAAGGATCGACTGCTCTGATACCAAGTTGTTATGAACCTTAGTTCATAACGGGTAAACACCACCAAGAAGATGGCCGGATGGCGTCGGCGTAGGGAGAGAGGAGGGACTATAGACTAGGAAGACTTTGTTATTATTCTGCTTTTTCCAATAGCATGCGGTAGCCCATTTATCTAGATGGCTCCTCCTAACAGATCGAATCTAATTCCAATCCTATCTCTAATAATATGGAAACCCATATCATATCTCTAATTATATCTCTAACAATGGAAACTAATCTCTAACTCAAATAGAAACCAATCTCTAATTCCTAATAATAACCCGATTGGACCCGATTCCCACGCCTATAACACTACACAATGGAGTTTAATCAATGGATTATATTTTGAAATAACATGAAATTTAGTAAATATGAAATGAGTACATCAAACATACCCCAGGTTAGTGGAACTGTGTCCTTCAACCTGCGAAGCTTTCTTGTATGGACATACCTTGTAAAGATACCTGTCAATAAGAAGCAAAATTCACAAATAAGTGGAATTAACCAAATACAGAACGATAATAAAATAAATCATAGAATGGCTTAAAGAAAAGAGAGAAAAACATATGAGATTGGATGCCTAAAAGTATACATACTTGCCCTCCTTGCTCTCAAAGCACTGGTCATAAAAGTAATAGAACTCCTTCTCCTTACCTAAAAAAAACATTCTTTCGATTAATTTCAATTTTCAGACATTTACTGAGGTAATGTATTATATTCACTACACTAACAAAGCAGATGAAGTTAACACATAGAATAGCAATTAACTCATAATACTGAACAATATATTGTTCTACAGAAATGAAGGCTCAAAAGTAAAAATGTACTAAAGTTTTTAGGTATTAAAAGTTTTTTTAAACGGAGGACTCTCAGATCAGCTCAATAAAAAAACCAGATAATATATTTGACAAAAATTTAGAAAGGGCTCTTCTTTATCTGTTAGATATGTATAGGTTGTAGCATTATTGCTTTGTATAGGGTGCTATTTGCTTATTCTCCCTCTTGTATAGTTGGCCTTTGGTTCATTAGAACGTCAGAGGCCCTGTTCTTTTCAGCTTCTAAAAGCTGCTTTTCGGCTTTTCTATAGTAACTAGTTTTTAAACGGAGTATCTTTTCAAGATAGGATCTACTAGTTAATTGTAGTACATACTTTACTGACTTCATTTATATCGCCAAAAACTGCACATGAGTTTCTGTTACTCTATAATTTCTCGCACAAACAGCCCAAAAGCCTCGAGCTGATGCTGCCTTTCCTCTGCTCGCCTCGAGCCAATGTCGCTTGCCTTGGACCAACGCCGTCTAGGCCGTGTCGCCGCCTACCTCGGGCCGCTGTCATTTGGATCTCGCCGAGTCACAGCCGCTTGAGCCGTCGCCACCTTGCCCTGCCTCGGGCTGACACTGTTCAGGCTGCGCCACCGCCGCTTCGTTTCGTGTTGCCACTGTCCAAATCCCGCCAGGCTGCAGGAGGACACTGAGGCCTACCGGCTATGATGCACGGACACGGATACGTCGACACGACACGACACCGACACGGGAATTCGCCGTTTTCCCAAAAATACCGATACGGCGACACGGCTATATATATTTAAATAATAAATAAATTATATATATGTATTATTTTCTATGTTTCCACATGCTTATTAAATTGAAATAATGTAAATTGTAAACTTGTAATTTGTAAAGTGTATACTTGGAATATTTACCTCATGAATTGTTTTGTTAATCCTGACGTCAAGGTACATCACAAACATAGGATAGGAGCGGGGAGATGATACCTTGGTGGAGCGGGGATGCTGGCGGCGCGCGCGGAGGAAGCCGGCGGCACGTGCGGAGAAAGCCGACGGGCGGCAGCGAGGTGTGGGAGCCAGCGGGAGCGGGTGGCGGCGAGGTGTGGGAGCCGGCGGGAGCGGGCGGCGGCGCAAACGGGCGATGGGAATGACGCGCTCGGGTGCTAAGAGGTTATGGTTAGGGCAACGCCCATACGTGCGTTATGGGCCGGCCGTGTCTTGGGCTATTCCTGGGCCGGCTGTGTCCATGCTGTGTCCGACTCGTATATTTAGTGTGTCCGACACGTGTCGAGAATTTTAATAATTAAAATTAATTCTAAAATCGGCCGATACGTTGCCGACACGTGTCCAAGACGTGTCCGTGTCGTATCCGTGTCGGACACGGTGTCGGACACGGATACGACAGTTTTGCGGCGTGTCCGTGCTACATAGCCTACCGGAAGAGCACGGAGTTGCTGATTCGCAAGCTCCTCTTCTAGCACCTAGTTCGGGAGATCAGGCAGGACTTCAAGACCAACCTTCGCTTCTAGAGCTCCACCGCCGCCATTCGGCCACTGCTATTCAGGGCACGTCGCCACCGCCCGAACCACAACTCCGACGTAGCTGCTCCTACTATCAGTCTTCTTCCGCACATGATGGCCACCCATAGTGCTATCCTGGTTCCGAAGGTCTCCTTTGATGGGATAAACTATCACGAGTAGGCCATGCACATGCGGATCCACATGAGAAGCTAGCGCCTTTAGGCCATCTTACTGGTGAGAGGCCTTGCCCGCCTTGCCCTCAGCCGCCGGCCGCCTCTCAGATCCCTACAATTGCTGACGAGGAGGCCATGGAGGTGTACCAGGCTCAGCTTCCCTCCTACGAGAGGTGGCAAGATGACGAGGCTTGTACTTCTGCCCTCCTAGTGGGTAGGATGACTATGGCTATCTCCATAGATGTGGTGGAGCTGCCGACATCTCAGCTGATGTGGGAGCGCCTTCGTACCCACTACGAGCCGACAAGTGATGCTATGTATCTTTGGGTAGTGCACCATGCACACTCTCTTCAATAGCTTGATGCCACTGTTGACTTCTACTAGCAGATGTCCGCGGTGTGGTGTCAGCTTGACTCTCTAGGACTGGATGTCTACCGGACTTGTCCCTGCTATGTCACAAGCCCATTTCATAACAGTTTCTATGGTTGCATTGCACTTTCCTGCAAATGTTTCTCTGAGAGTTGTTGTTTAGCAATTTTAGAGACCAGCTTTTCCAGTCTAGGCAAAATCATGCTAACAGTCCCTTCGCAAGACCAACTTTTGCTAAGGGACCCTGTTAGCAACGTTTTCATTAATCTTAACAATCGAAGAAAAAAAACTTGACTGGGTTAGCATTAACAAGACTCGCGTGCCCAAATTTTTTTGGCGCGTCGACATGCGTCGGACGCGGTGTGACATGCCTCAGATGCGGCTCCGGCGAGTCCAAGCTGCTAACAGAGAGACAGAGAGGACCACAGCCGAGCAGATTTGGAGAGTGAAGAGCCGAGCAGCTGCCCGTCCTCACGCCCGATGCTGGCGAGGCCATGGTGGCAGCTCAGAAGCCGGCGAAGTGGCTAGGCGGCATGGCGAAGGCGCTGGTGAGGCCATGGCGGCGGCGCAGGAGGGGTGAGCAGCCGGGGGCACGCGCGGCAGCTGTAGACACTAGACAGAGGGGCAACGCCAAGGGAGCCAGCCAGCCAGGTCGGCACCGAGCAGGAGAAGCAGGAGAAACCAAGAAAGAAGAAAAGAAATGGAGAGAGAAGGAAGCTAGTAGTTGGCCATTCGGCCAGAGAATGAGTAGAGAGGGAGTAAGTGAGAGGAGAGAGATTACGTGAGAAGAGAGGAGTAGGTGAGAAGAGAAGGATAAATCTAGTTTGGGAGCTTCTATGGCTATATCTCAATAAATGGCGTGAAGATAT